>OZ026838.1:13302718-14005218 GCA_964023205.1 Lutraria lutraria
GTATCTCGTTACAAACATATGTATAAATACAATAAAGTTTTGATCATGTGACATCGTGAAAATTCAAAGAGTAGAAGAAAGACAGATAATTAATGAAAAATAATAGTTTATAAATTAAAGAGGTTGAGCTATGCTTAAAATAACATGAATCAAGAAGCATGATTTAGATTTGTAAACTGCACGTTACGTATGAAAAAACAACAACAACAACAAAACAAACAAAAAAGCATCTGTCATGCAACTGTTAAGTTATGTTGCAACCAAACTTGTAATAAAAACCAAACTTGTAATAATTATTACAAGTTTGGTTTTTATTACAAGTTTGGTTGCAAGGTCCAACCAAACTTGTAATAACCAAACTTGTAATAATTATTACAAGTTTGATTGTAAGATAGATGGTATATAGAATATGAAAAAAAGTGAAGGTCATTTCAAGCGCTAGTGACCTTAATTAGGTCAACACGTGCTAATTAATGGGACGGAACTCATTGGTAAGTTAATGAGTGCAAAAGTAAAATCTTACTTTAACTTGAAAATTTTATTACAAGTTTGGTTATTACAAGTTTGGTTGGATCTTGCAACCAAACTTGTAATAAAAACCAGACTTGTAATAATTATTACAAGTTTGATTGTAAGATAGATGGTATATAGAATATGAAAAAAAGTGAAGGTCATTTCAAGCGCTAGTGACCTTAATTAGGTCAACACGTGCTAATTAATGGGACGGAACTCATTGGTAAGTTAATGAGTGCAAAAGTAAAATCTTACTTCAACTAGAAAATTTTATTACAAGTTTGGTTATTACAAGTTTGGTTGGACCTTGCAACCAAACTTGTAATAAAAACCAAACTTGTAATAATTATTACAAGTTTGGTTTTTATTACAAGTTTGGTTGCAACAAAGCTATAGTTCTGTTTCATGTTGCAGTTCAAGTCTATGTAAGTTCAGTTTCCTTAGTAATATCAGTACTTTGATTGGTTTACATTCTGGTATATTAAGAGATAGTGTTGATGTGTAAATGTATACTGTTGCTTACCATTCTGCAGGTAGTGTTGGCAAAACTTCTCTCAACAAACTCTTTAAGTGGTGATATCTAGTTAACAACAAATATAAACAATTGTCTTCCAACTCTACCAGACATGTTCCAGGCTTCTCCTACCATTTCAATAGTTCCAAATATAACATTCTGAAGGAACGAAGTTACCAGTCTATCTATTCACATAAAACATCCTGAAGAATCAAGAGGGTTACCAGTCTACCTTTTCTGTGATAATCAAAATGTTACAATTAGGAAGAGTCACTTCCCTTTGAAAGGAATTCATGAAACATGAAGTTTTCTTGAACTATTCTTGCATACTCTGTGAATAGTTAATGAAATATGAATAACTATTCAATAGAAGAAATGTCAGCATGGATAACACTTGATGAAAAAGGAACAAATTTGAATGAGCATGCATGATATAACAAAGCTGGTTGCCACAATCAATATATAAAATCACTGTTTTACGTCACAAATGTTTCGGCTGGTGCACACTGTACCATAGATAGTAACATCAATGAGTTGTTGTTGTTAGTTCTTGTTTTGAATAATCAACCAGACATCCTTGAAATTTCCAGGTTATTGTATATACAGTGCTAATAGTTTATTGACATAGTCATGTGTCAAAATATATGTAACCCAACTATCAGAACTTACCTCCTGTTAATTAACAAATCATATTGTGAGTTTAGCTTGAAGGCCAGCTGAATCTATAGTCAGCTAATTTATGCTCACCTTATCCTGAACAAACATGTGAACAACTTGATCCCCTCCCATTAAATACTCCATGCGTTCCTTGATTATCTTCTCTAGTAGGTCTTTCAGACAAATGTTGATAAAGCTTTTATTGTTTTGTCATGGTATAAAATCCCCTTATGTTCAAACCCAGTTGGCTGGCAGCAGGACAGTGGATACAAAGGCTGCAAGTGAGGTCTCTGACAATGCTCTTGTATCTTAGTGACAGTTTGGCTGAAATAATCACATCTAACTGGAACTACTGTGGAATCATTAATTTTTGTTGGGGATTTAATTTCATGGATTTCGTGTGTCGGCTCATCCACAGAATCAAATCCCCACAAATTTAAATGCAGAGATAAGACATTTCTTTTCAAAAACAAAATCCACGAATTTATGTCCCCACAAAATTGCCATTTTGATAAAAACCACGAAAATTGAGCCCAACGAAAATAAATGAAAATACAGTATTTAAGGAATTTGCCAGAACTGGTTGGTTAATTTGGGGCTTCAGTTTGATCAACTGACCATATTCATTACAGAAATATTGATGAACAATACTGACAAAACACAGCCCAAGCTAACAAAGGCATTAATCATAGGCATACGTCTTGTCTAAAATTTAAGGAAACCAATAATTACAATTTTCAAACAAGTGCCTAATGAATTTGGTCACCAATCTTGATCTGTAATAAGCCCTGTATGATCCTCTCTGATGATTGTTCATGTGGCTTCATTCCAGACATTCTTTACTGATATCTACCGTAATAGCAATCTCTAAATTATATCTGATACTTTCTATGTTAATCATAAATGCATAGATCAAGATCAAAACAAGGAGTCTAAATCTAGGTCTTCTGTAAAAACCTTCTTAATTATACTTATCTGTTAAGCTGCTATCGGATTGAAACAATGATGAATTCCAGACTGAGTTTTAAAAATAATTTTCAATCAAAATACAGTTGTAGCATTTTTGATGCAATGCCAACTTCCTTCAATAAATAGAACATCTGGTATGGTACCATTAGATCTTTTAATTAGATTTAATTTGCTTTATGATGGAATTTAGTGGCATCAGTTTTTATACGCCCATTTTTAGAAGAAAAAAAACACTGGAGGATTTTGTTTTTCCAATGATTGAGAGAGTTGACTTTCAGGCTTTAGACATTAGGTGCTTTTCCCAGTACTACGGGATTCATTTATTCGGACACAAGCCATTTCGGACACCATATAATATTATGAGAAACAGACATGTATAATTATCGGATTAGAACAAACTAGCTATGAAAACGAATATTCGAATACACTTGAATATAAAAATCGTATATTCGAATATCATAAACCATATTCGTTCCCAGCCCTACTATTTACATAAAATTTTGAAGCAATGGGTAACTGCAAAATCTCACCTAAGATCAGATTGCCTTAATTGCAATATTTCTGATCATGATATCACAATTGAAAAATTGAAACTACCAGAATGTTGTGGACACACCATTGTGGTCTTTTTTTATCAATTCCTTTGCCATATTAGCAATGTTTGCTCTGAGACAAAAAACATCCTTTATTATATACTGGTATTCTATATAATAAAGATTGGTTTTTATTTTATGTTTAGACTATGTAATAGGTATTATTATTTGGCAATAAATGTATAATCAAGATAATGTTTTATGAATGCCTAATTTATTACTAAATGGCAGTGTTTTTGACAGTTTGGCATTCTTATTATTGAATCTGTTTAGTCTACTTTCTGGAATATTAGATAATTTGATGTCCAAATGACTGCTAACTTAAGACTTGATGTGAGAGAATATTTATATTTTGGCCGTCTGCCTGAATTAAACCTTAGAATATTGAACAGAATAGTGTAATTATGGGTTTGCATTTTAAGCGACCAGCTGCCCCAATTTTCTTAGGAAACTTCATCATGTTTTGTGTATGAAATCATTCTTTCAGATGATCTTATGAGATTTTTCTTGTGGCTATAAAAACTGATGAGTAATTCAAAATCTGCTGTAAAATCTGTCTCACCAAAAGTTTCGAGTTTGTACTGTTCTAAGTCTTCTCTAAGTATTTTAATTCAGTATTATGTACTAATACTTATACATGAGTTTGGATGAAAAATGTAGTATCTTATGATGATACTCTGTGAATGCTTTTGATTGAATTACCTGCATAACTCGCAGCCTCATATTATTCCACACAAACCTTCGTGTAGGCAACTTGATTAATTAACACACATGCTATCAGATTAGATGTTTGCAATATCCTGAATATGCCAGGTGTATCAAATGGCTGATTTATTGTTTTGTCATCATGTGATTTTAGTATAATGTAAGGCTGCCTGCATGATTTGTAATATTGGCTTGAAACATTTTCCTTGTTTTAAGTTCAAGGGAAATCTTTTGTGTATTATGAATTCATTATAATTTGAATACAGTCTAGTCAACTTGTATTTCTCAATTCATTCCATTCAGTGAACAGCAGCTCAGCTTCTGACTCATGGTGGTGTTGTTGTTATTATTCTATGTTTTCAATTTGTTTTGCATTAGAATGTAACTGTACTGAAATGTTTCCATTAGCATTTCCTTTGTGTTATAAATGGTACATTAGTTTGTTCAATAATTACAGTAATATAGAAGCTGTTTGTGTCGATTTACTGTGGAATTTCTATTAACATGTACATCATCACATTCTTTATCTTGGTGATTGAACACCTTCTCTACTGTAGTGGTACAGTCTGGGAATTTTCTGTTCTGATTCAGAATGCAGGATGGGGGTAGCTTGTACTGACCATAGTGAAACACAAATAAATAGAAATTGCGGGGGGGGGGGGAGATCGAGCAATTGAATAGATAAATCATTAACTGATATAGAGCAAAAACGAGTCATCATATTTGACAATCTGCGTTTCAAAATTTGATACCCTGACAATTTGAATGCTGTGTTTTTGCACTTTTTGCCAAGTTTGCACGAGGTATGTATCCCTCGGCACTGTTCTCTAATTGTATGTCATAGAAGTGACAGCTATTAATTACCTGGTATTACATAATGTGTTACTTTGGCATCTTATGTCACCATGAATTATCTTCTAAATTATTTCCAGCAACTACCTGTCTTTGTCTAATAAGTTAATGACACATTAGACTGGTATCCTGTGTACGACCATTACAGGTTGTGGTTGGCAGCAGTAATTGGACTGGTATTTATTTCTCAGCATTAATTACACTATCAGATTATTTAGGAAGCAGGTGAATAACATCCTTGCCAAGGAGATGGTTGAAAAAGTGATTTAAGAAGCTCACATAATTGTTTCCACTTGTTTTTGAACTTGTTGGACTAGCAGCTGTTGTACACGCAGTGGCTTCAATTAAAGATGTACTTGCTAATCTTCTTTATTGAATACTACATCAAGAGACTAGTAGACTGGATCTCTGTACAAATGTTAAACTGGTTCCTGTTCCGTGCTGCTGTGCACCATGTACAGACAGAGTGAGCGGGAACCAGTTCATACATGGTTTCTCCCATTGCCATAGTGACTTACTGAGCAACTGTATTACATAAAGACACCATGCTCAACAACAGCATTTGATACACCAGTGCAGGCCATAGAAAGGCTTAATGCATTATGTTAGTGTACAGCGGTGTCTGATGCATCTGTTACCCATGATTAATTGTTCAATTTGTGTCATGCTGTCTACTTTGGCTCTGTGTTAGGACAATTAATAATTACTACCTAGTTGTTCTGATGCTTTTGGAGTTGAATGTATAGAATAAACCAAATTTTTCTGGTGTTTTAAGTTAAGGTCAGCATTGCATCGCATATGATTGATATATTTGCGCTTGTTCCTTGTTTTTGAACATTAGAAACATTAACTACTTAAAACTCAAAGATTTGACTGGCAATGATAATTTGTGACATCTTGGTATGGTGAAGTCAAGAAGTATTTTGTATTGTCCATTGATGAAAATAATACATTGTTGAGTATTAGTAGTTGATGGAATACAGGTGTATCTGTATGTGTTATATCTTCTTATGAATGCTTACATATACAACATGGTAACAGTATAACGGAAAATGTTAAGTGTGAAACTCATCAAAGCCTGATCTGGACTGTATGATAGAGTGTTCCTCAGTGCACATAGAATGTTGCCTCTTAGACTTGTGATATCTAAGTGCAATATTTGGAAAATTCATCATATCTTGTGCAATTTTCTGATATGTATCAAACTTAATTTGCTATGCACTTTTGATTTCAAGTGTCACTAGGCACATTCCTTAGATCTGAACATGACTGCCAGAGTCAAGTTTGTTTGAAGTTCACAGTTGTTGTATCAGGGATAATATCTTGTTAATATTGGACTAGACATCTCTGAGAGCCAGGAGCTAATTGAAAGACAATTCCCTGATGGCTTAATTTGAAGGAATTCTGATTTTGACTTAATTGATTCGCTTGTATTTTGACTGTTCATTTCTTGGGTGATATTTTTCTTTTTTATACCAATTATTATAATACCAGTTGCTTTCCATAAGTCCTTGAAGTAACATTGACTATACACTTTCAGATTCATTCATGTAATAAAGTTACAGAGTTATGAATGGTTATCTTATGAATTAATTAAAATAAGCATTAATCATTAGATCCACATCTAACATCTGGTATTACGTGTGCAATTTGTTCAGTAATTGTGCACATGTAGTTTTCCAAAATAATTGGATGAGTAAGAGAGCTCAAGTGTTCTGAAAGTACTGTGTGAAGACTGATGGTTTCTAAGGATACTCTGTTCTATGAGCTACAATATTTCGAGGATTTCCTATAGCAGCAAGATTACTGCATTTTGTAATCAGGGTTGTCTGTGATTAGTTTGGTGTATGTTATGATAAATGATGAAACATGAAATGTGAAGGAGTTCTTATGAAAAATATACACTTTCTGCCAGCCAAGTGTTATAGTAAAGGTTGTGTTAGAAGTATAAGTGTTTAGGTGTATCTTAACTGGAGATAGAGAAAGCAAAATTACTGGCATGGTTTTATATAGGAAGTGATGTTCCTTGGAATGAAGGAAGAGTATCTGATGAACATAAAAGATTTTTATATCATTCTGTTGAAAGATTTTCTCTTTTTATTTGTTTACAATTATTTGTTTAATTTAACAAATGTTTGTGAGAAAATATTTTTCGGCTGTTAATGTCTTAATTAATAAAGTGTTTTGATCAGATCGTAGGATAAAGTGTATGAATGAGTCGAGACTGATGAATCTGTTATCTTGAATGAAATTGATGGAACTGTTCCAGATTTGTGATTTTTTTCTGCATATTTCTGTTTGTGTTTGATCGGCTGTGGCTTGGTGTAAAGCAAGTGTTGTACAGTTATTAGATTTGCATTTGTAATACAACAGTTGGTAATTTTCTATTGTGGTTTATTCTAACCCTCCTTATTGCGTGTTGCATAAAATAATATGGTTTATTGTGCGTTAAAATGAGGTAACATGAATAAGAATAAAAGATTTCTCTAAAATTGATAAAAGCCAGCTAGGTTATTTTTGTTCTTCATCGGAATGATTACAGGCATGTGGCGGATATGAAAAGTGTGCAAAGAATTCAGCATTAAGAATGGATATTTTATACCCACTTCAGAGAACATGTGACCTAATGTTAGTGCTGAATATGTGATCTTAATGACCATCATATGTTTGTTGTTTAACCTGATGAATGGGATGAAATGAGAAATGATTCATGAATAGACCCTTTCTTTCTTTTGTACTCTCTGTGGATACCTAGGATTCAAATGCTGTGAATAAATCTACAAATTTGCTGAGACTACATAAGATAATGTAGGTCTCCTGGGAGGTGATTTTCTTCTACTGTATACTCAACGTTTCTAGTGCTTAACGTAATTTATTTCTGTTATTTATTTTTGGCTGCACATTGGACGATTCCGAGTATAATCTATTGTTCAGGGAATTGTGAATTGCCAAAATAATAGTGTGTACTGTATTACAGACTGTAGCTTATGTAAATTCATTCTGTAACATTGGATAAATGATTGAATTATACTAAATGTTCCCGATGAATGACTGATGTACAGTAACATAGATGTAAAAGGTATTAGTGGTATACTAAGTTCATGAGTTGTGTAGGAGTCAATGCTTGAGTGTCAATGCTGACCTAGTGTAGGCTTGTTCAATGTTAAATGACAATATCTACTGAATGATTTATCTGGATTAAGAATTCAGTGTTTTACATGCTGAGAGAAAATCATCATATTTTAAAGATGAGGATTCACTGGAAAACTATATGTTTTTCATGGTGTTTCTTCTCTTATACCCTCGAGGTATTCATACCTAGGATCTTGAAGTGTGAAGGTCTGACTGGAATTTCATACAAGAATTGTGGAAGATAAGGATTAACACTTAGAAAATACTGAAATGATTCTTTTACCTGATTGTTGCATTTATGTCAGAGTGAGGTCTGTTTTGGATTGAGGGCTGAAAATTGTGTAACATAGATTTGATTTAAGTGATTGAGATTAGTGTTTTACATTGATCTTAATGATAAATGCTGTGGTGAGATTTTATACTAATCTCACATTAAGATCCAGAATTTCAGCTGTGATTAATGTGAGTGAGATTCATATAAGACATCATGATGGATGTATTAGAAGTTCATGTGGGAATATACATGACTATGTTGGTATATAACAGTTGTAAACTTTACATAAAGGTGTGTTTGATTCTTTTGTATTGAAATTTATCACTGTAGTTAGTTTATTGCATGTTAACTTGCAAGGTAAAATACGTACATGCCTGGTTTGCACAAGAATGTGATCTTAATTATTGATTGCCTAAACGGTTCGCACCTGTTCAAAATTTAAACAATTGCAGCTTGTGCCAAGTGCATTCTTATCAAGTTATAGCTCTCTGTACAATGTAGTTGCTCTATAAAATATCTACACAGTACAGTCAAACCTGTGAACAAAGGCCACCCTTTGGAGATACTTCAATTGTGGCCTTCATTGACAGGTGGCCATTATTTGGTGGTCATTTTGTTCTGAATAATCAACAACAGTTTCTGAAAGAATGGCGTTTATTCACAGTGTGGCCTTTATTTTGGAGGAGGCCATTAACAAAGGTTTAACTGTATTAGGCCCTCTGTATCAGTTGGTTTATTGGACTGGTACTTAGGTTTATGTTATAAAACTCCCAAGATCAGAGGCCTGTAATATGTTACCAATCAGTATGTATTCACTACTAATCATAGGACTCAGTAATGTATGGATTGGATTGTATGACTCATCTGTGAAGATTTCCTCTATACTCTGGTTTCAGATTTGTATTTGTTTTGTTTTACCTTCATAGATTCAGCAGGTAGAAAATTAAGCCTCTCTTTACTGAAACTAAACTTCACATTGATTGAGTTTTGGCATTTATATCCAGGATTGTATCAGTCACTGGGAAATGTTTTCTCTTCATTCACAATAATATTGATTATTATTAGAAGTTGAAGAAAGTTCATCCACCTAAATATTGAAAAGCTTTTGACATCAGTGTGTTTTAATAAGTTTGGTACAAGGAATTTTTCAAAGGGACATACTTGGGATCTTAGCATACAACAGAGACCCGCCTAAGGTCGCTGACTTCAAATCACTGTACCCTCTCACTGAAAAAGGGTCGTGGATTCGAGCCCTGCAGAAGGATGGGAGTCTAGTACTGGTTCTTCCCAGGAGCGATGCTTAGGTGAACTGTCTGCCGCATATGACTCTGACTGTTGAAAAGGGGCATAAAATTTGATATTTACAAAATAATAACATACAAGAGGTGGCCCCCATTATGTAGATATGGCCTTACCACTGCCTTTTCTTACTTATAGACACATTGTTTGATTTTATGATGTTTGTAATTAAGAATTCAGTGACACTTTCAGCCCTTTCCTCAAATAGCCACTACAAAAGTCCACCCTGTTAATGCAATAACCAATCAGACCAAATTTCCCTGCCTACAGCTTCCAATCAAAATACTGAAAGTACTTATGTAAACTGAACATAGACATACACTGCAACATGAAACGGGAACTAATTTAACAATTTCATGGCAGGTGTAGAAAATAGTAGTACCGGTAGTACTTTGGTCCATATAAAAATTCATGTGTGCTGAGCGAGTGAAGGCTATGGAGAGCTGAACTACTGTGGAATCATTAATTTTTGTTGCGGATTTAATTTTGTTGGTTGGCTCATCCACAAAATTAAATCCCCACAAATTTAGATGTAGAGATAATGCATTTCTTTTCAAAAATCAAAATCCAAGAATTTATGTCCCCACGAAATAGCCATTTTAGTAAAAACCATGAAAATTGATCCCAACGAAAATGCAGTATTGTTCAGTTTCAAAAGAAAAGATTCACATTACCTACTGTATTCCATGTTTGACTTTTGTTAATTATTATATTTGTATATTTCAGGATATCATCAGGTTGGTCGTTGGTCGTCTTGCTGCGGGAGACAGATACTTTGCAAAATGTTTTGCCCTGAAGTTGGTTCATACAAACTCACGGGATTGCTATTGGCTGCATAATAATCTAACAATGTATCAAGTTAAACAAAAATATGAAGCTTCAAGACCACCTGATGAATGGAGGTAAGGCTTCTTTTACTGTTTAGGAAGATTTTCTATTTAGATCTTGCATTGTTTCAATTGATCTATCTGTACTTGGCTTGGTGCCCTTGATACCAACTACTGGCAGTATATCTGAGCTCCAACTTTACCACTTTTCCTGGAAACTTGTTCTTGTACTAGCCTTGTTCTGAAAAGTAACCACTCGTTGTTCCTAATGAATCTCCTGGATCATTAATGGAGGGCAAATGGCCTGAAATTTAATGTCTTCAACTAAATGATCACAGAGAGCATTAATTTTGTGTGTCCAGGATATTTAAACTTTCAAACCATAAGTCCAAAGACAAAATGCTCTATGGATTATTGGCTAAGCCAGAGTGACCTAAACAGGCTTATCCTTTAAACGAAGAAATGAACACTGGTTTGTTTATGTATTGCCTTCAATAGTTGGAGACCTGCCTCTGTGGTCAAGTGGTTAAGGTCACTGACATCAAATCACAGTAACCTCTCACTGATAGAGGGTCGTGGGTTCGAGCCCTGCTATCGACCATGTCTCTTTATGTGAGAAAGTAGGCAGTTGCTTACAGAGGATGGGAGTCTAGTACTGGTTCTTCCCAGGAATGATAGTTAGGTGAACTGTCCACCTCATATGACTCTGAGTGTTGAAAAGGGGCATAAGACTCAAACAAACAAACACATCAGTAGTTAGAGCTCTGCAGTATTCCAAGCTTTATCTGACATGGATTAAGTATTGCCGTAAATAGGTTACTGATTGCTCACATTTATAATATTCCGTTGTTCTGTATATTATACAAAACACAGCAACCTCTGTACCAAAATAACTTCTTTATTTCTTGGTCATGATTTTATATCAGTAAACTTTTGTTTCTCGTATTGTATGTTTGTGATTATATCTAAATAAATTGTTCTAATGGAATGCTGCTATACTTTTACACCTCATACAATCTGTATTTCTGTTTTTCAGATATGAACTTAGAGTTAGATACCTACCTAAAAGTTTTCAAGAACTTTATGCAAAAGATAAAGTCACTTTTTACTATTTGTATGATCAGGTAAGAATATGCATTTAATATATTGTATAGGTTTACAAAAGTTTAGAACTTTGTCACATGGGTTCAAAAACTAGGTCTCAGGGGCAAATTATAGAAAAATCGTTAACACTCAGGACATTGCATTTGTCTTTATGGTCATTATTTATAGTGTAGTTATTCTCAGGTGAATGATATTAGTTAGAAGCCCTTAAAGGCCCATTAGCTTTTTGGATTGAACAATAAGTAAAATGATAGTAAAATATAAGAAATGAATATTATTTGCTCTAAAACAATATTTACATAATGCTTTTCTTTAGCTACATCTCTTTAAAATGTTGTCAAATGCTTTTTCTTATTTTTTGCAATATCATTGAAAATAATACTGTGCTATATTTCTATATGTACTCCGTGATTAAAAATAAAATTTTGGAATGTTTTTATTGCAAATAAAAGTACCAGTAAGTTTCACTGTTAAGACATCTTTCTAGGTAAATAAGACCTACTTTAATTTTAACATCCAAAAAGCTAATGGGGCTTTAATGTTAATGGTATTGTATACAATAAGGGAGGAAGCCCTTACTGCAGTCTTACCTCAGCTATGCGGAAAAAATCTCATAGATATGCTGGAATTACAAATATTTCGTTTCATCTCTCTGTTAAAGCATTATTACAAGCACACATGCCCATCTGAGATATTTCCATTTAATTCCAGATCTCTTGTGCAGATTTATTAACTCAGATATTGCTGTTGGCTGATAATTCTGTGAATAAAACATGCACCTGTCATGTCATGATTATGTCATGATGCTGTTGTTCATTTTCCCCTCTAATTGCTGCCCCAGTATTGATGGAGGAGTTTGCTAAGAGTGTGAATGTGATAAAAATGACTGTTATCATGATCTGGTTCTGAAATGTCATGTTTTTCTTGACATAATCAGACAGGAAAGGGAAATTTACTGTGTGTATTTCTTGATTATGTTTAAACAAAAAAGTAGAGTTATCTATGAGAAAGTCCGGAATTAAAATGTGCAACTGCCATTATGCTGCTTCCTTCTCCCATGACTGATGAAATTATTTCCCCATTGTGATTTCATGACTTGATAACAATTATGTTATTCATTATAGAGCATAATTTAAGAGGCGCTCTGTTATTGTGTTTCATGTAATTTGTCATTAGCTAACAATGGTAGCCATTCAAACATGAATTACTTCTTTCTTGTAATGCCTCCTTTTGTATTAAGGTGGAATTAGTTCTTTCTGGTTGAGAAGATATTAAGTGCTCTTATTTTAGAGTGGTTCCTGAGCTCACGGATGAAAACAAACTAATTTCTGATTTTCAACGAACTCCAATTGGATCAATAACTTCATGGGTGTCCATGTTTTTATGACTTTTTTTTCGTGCAATATGGTTGACATGCATTTTAAGCTAAGTGGTAATTTATTATTAATGACTTAATGACGCTGGAGTGTGGCAGGAACTCTACTATTGATCATGTATTGTTCAGGCTGGGGAAGTAATTAAGCAATAAGGGGACCCCTTCTCACATTTCTCACATTTCTGGTCCTTGAAATGAAAACTGCTATATTGGAATCAATACTTCAGTCACGGTGTGGTTCAGATCTTCCAATCTCTAAGTAAAGAGTTCATGGACAGGTCAATATGTGAAACAATAACTGATCTTTCCACGTGATTGATTCATCAGAACTGGCCCCTTGATAGATCTATCATCAAATATGGATGATATGGAAATGAGATATTACCTTTTATTAGTGTGCCTTTATTTAAGAGATGACAACATAACCAGCTGTTGATGGGGAAGTTGATGACTGTATTACATGTACTTTAGTATCATGCATGACACGGCTTGCCAGAATGCATATAAATGATAGGCTAGAATGAGATGAGATTTGGTCAATAGTGCACATTATGTTGCTTATCTGTATGACTTGTTTTGTTAACAGGAAGTTACATACTGTCTTAGGTTCCTCATTAGCTAATAAGGGTCAAGGGATATTCTTGAGGGTTTATAATCACTTCCTGGTGCATCCTTCGTCTTGATAAGTTTGTTAAATCATCACATTTCCCCTTTGAATAGAATACATGAAAACATGCATTTTTCTTGAACTGTTCTTGCATACTTCATGAATATTTCATGAAATGTGAATAAATATATGACTAGGGATTGTCTTTTTAAATTGATTTCATTGAATAGAATGCATGAACCTCATCAGACTACCGGTATGCTTGTTTGTATATTGTGTAATTATATGTTACACATCAATAGTGCTGTAGATATTGTCTGTTATCACATTGTTGATGACTTCAGGGTGATGAATATTGGCACCATGATGAGCTTCCTTAATGTATTCTGTTGTTAGTGCTGATCATTTTATGGTTTTTATCAATACTGTTGTTTCTACAATAACAAATTGTTATCGAGAGAGATATTTCCCTATCTATGAACTGATAGTTTGTTGGCGATGTATTGTATGTCTGTGTTCTGACTTACTGAGCCATACTGGTGCCGATAATGAGCTTTAGCTTGTATGTTACCTCAAAATTCCGCTGTAGTAGGATATGTTACAACATTTCTATCAATAAGTCAATGCTCAGCTGTCTTCATTTCTCCCCTGGTATTAGCATCATGTAAGGATATGCAGTTTGATGAATATCAGAAATATTCTTGTGATGCACCATGCTGTATTTTGATGCATTGATCATATCCGACGACTCCCAATGGTGTGTTACCAGTGAATTAATGACTCTTGTTTTGAGGATGGTTCGTTAACATTCAACATGCTTTATGATAGCTGATGAAACAGAGAATCAATTTTGCAAATTTCTACCTATTTGAGAAATGATTAACTTGTTACATGTACTTGTTAATACGATCTATCTCTTTGTGACTTTACTCATATTTAAGTCTTGCTTGCTCTTTACAGCATTTATTTAAAACCAATCAAGCTGATTAAAATTCTTGGTATGATCTCATTGTCTCTATCACTTGTTATTTTTTGATGGCTTGTTACAACTTTATACATCATAATTATTCCCCCTTTTGAAGAAAAGAGTGTATATTGTTGTACACATGTCGGTCGATGTGTCCATCCGTGTATATATACATAACCAAACCTTGTCCAGGCAATAACTTGAGAACCATTTGGCCTAAGCTCCTCAGATTTGGTTGGGAGGTTGGTCATCACATGTAGATGAACCCTGTTGAGTTTTAGGTCAGTAGATGAAAGGTCAAGGTAATACTATCCAGTTGGCCTATCCGGGGGGGGGGGGTCCGTGTTTCACAAACACTTCTTTTTATGATCATTATTAATTATTGCTTTGTGAATCTACTGTAAATTTATATGTTTATTATTTCAGGTTAGAAATGATTATATGAAAGATTTAGCAGAACAAATTGACCATGACATGGCCATTAGACTAGGCTGTATAGAAATGAGGTAAGTACATATATATAAGATATAATGAGATTCACTATGAATCATTGACGTGTAAACACAGTTATCCATTCTGTTTCTGTTAATTACTAAAATGTGAAGATTTTTTGCTCTTGTCTATTTCCGAAATGAGACATTGTTTTGAATGTGTCATTGTATTTGGCC
The DNA here is from genome assembly GCA_964023205.1 of Lutraria lutraria. Classification (NCBI taxonomy): domain Eukaryota; kingdom Metazoa; phylum Mollusca; class Bivalvia; order Venerida; family Mactridae; genus Lutraria; species Lutraria lutraria. The sequence continues at coordinate 13,317,775 of OZ026838.1, forward strand.
CAGAATCCTGCATGTAAATTATGTTGTTTATTGAATAGAGGAATTGTCTCCCCTTTTATGTGAAATTCATCAAGAAAGCTTTGAAGTGTCTTGATGCTTCCTGGCTACATGCTTTATTTTTTTTCTTTTCATGTTTTTTATTATTCTATGAAAGAAATCGACTTAACTGTGCCATACTGTTAGGCATATTGCTCCAGTTTATCAATGACATAATTACTACTTTATCATTGATTTTTTAGTAGGGTTATCTACCTTGTTCTCAATTATTCTATTCTGATCTATTTCTTGACGGCTTGTCATAAATCTCATCAAGTTGTAGTACATTGTCAATTTCCTCTACATTATTTATGCGTGTTTTCAACTCATAATTTAAACATTTTGTTTTGTGGTATGCAAATAGATCGGAATAAAAGTGATTTTCATTGTACAGACAGCATATTAATTGAGCAATACTCATAAAATGTCATGAATAATGGAAGCCTGATTAGTCAGTATTGCCATGTAATGAATTTCAAAACAGAATGCACTTTTAATGCTTAATATTTATGGCAATGTTGATGAACATTGGATGATTCCTGGTAAAATTATGTGTTAGGGCTGAAAATAAAAATATGTTTTGGAGCACTCTGACCCAGAATTTTAGCATTGGGTAGATGGGTAGGGATTTTATTTTTGCTATAGAATAATAGTAAAAAAAGGCCCCAAAATCTTTTTTATAATTTGCTAGGATTTTCGTGAGCAAGTAGGAGCACTCCAAACAAACTTATCTTTATTTTCAGCCTAGGTAGTATTGTACATAAATCAGTCTTTCATGCCATTCCTTCAGTGTTTAAAAGCTGTAACTATATACTTATATAGTAAGCTTGTTACATCATTATTGCACTGGAGAGATGATTGATGATAAACATCGGCTGTGGAATCTTGATTTATTGTCTAAATGTAGGATGTAGAATTTTCTGGTATCAGATTTCTGTGTTCAAAATGTAACCTTAATTAGGTACCACAAACATGACAGAGTACATCTTGAATATGTCAATATGGTTTGTTTATAGGTAGAAATGTGAAACATTATATAAATGTTTACATGTCATGACTCAGAGGTCGAGATCTCGTGCGTGCTGAATTCACATTTATTCTAAATGGCTAATGAGTGATATGTTTACATTGACTCAGAGAGAGTGTCTGTTAATTAATATACAATACAGTAGAATAATGTCTTCATTACAGGAAATTCTTCAAGGACATGCCACAAGTAGCTTTAGACAAGAAGTCCAACTTTGAATATCTAGAAAAAGAAGTTGGTTTGAAAAGATTCCTGCCTAAAAATGTGATAGACTCAATGAAGGTAATATTTTAAACAGTTGTATTCTGGACTTTGGATTATGAATCATTTATTGATCCCTTGTCCCTCAATGGCCTTTCTGCACTTAGAAAGGGGCATCCCCTTTTACCCTCAGCTCTAAGTTATACTTCTTATTTGTTTGAATGTCTGTAGTATGATAGTCCTTGTTACAGATTAGTTAGTAAATCTACTGTTCCTCATTTCTCTTGCACAAATCCTGCAAAATTTCTTTACATTAGTGAAATTCTGCTCCATTGCTGTAAAGTCACAACAATTTGCCCAACTGGAGGTCTCAAATATCTTGATTCCTCTTATTTTGTTTTAATTACTGTCTGGAAGGAAATTATAGTATTTTCTGACAATTTGTTCTTAAAATATTTCCAGTACAGTGAAACCTGTGTTAGCAGCCACCTCTGAATAAAGGCCACCCTGTGAATAAAGGCCATTCTTAAAAACCGGTATTGATCATTGAGAACAAAAATGGCCATCAATTAAAGGTCACTTGTCTAGAGAGGCCATATTTAGTCTTCCCAAAGACTAGCCTTAGTTCACAGGTTTTACTATATAATTATACATGTCACTGATTCATTTCAAATTGTTGTTTTCTGGATGCTCAGCTGAAATTCATTAATTGCCTGTTCGTTACTAGCATTATATTGCTATCAATTAAGTTCAAAGGTTTATCAGACCTATCCTCTGAGACTTGGAAGTTTTATTGCTTACTGAGGGTACTCAATAAACATCAATATTACATCAGTATGATAACATCTGCTTTACGAAATTAAAGTTATGTATAGATTGAGGTTGTTTGTATTGATTTTATAAGGTGTAGAACTGTTTGTTTACATGTTCCATGAATGGATAAAGTCAATTAAGGATTTACAACACTTTGACAACTGCTGCAACAGCTTGTATGAAGTTTAAAAGCCACAGAATTATTATATTAACAAGGGACATCACTCTTTCCATTTGTTTTCATTAAGTGTAAATAAGTTATCTCCCTTGTGTGTTACTAAAATAATGTAAGTGTAGAAATTTCTTCTTCTGCAGCAAAATAGATTACGAATTTGCTAAAAGTTGACTAACTATACACTTGTAGAAGTTCAAGGTCAATTGGATTAGTATCTGACTTATTGGAAAAGAAAAGGCCATTGTAAGGATTTGACCATGTAATTGACTCTCGTGGCCCCCTTTTAACTATTTGATAATAATATATTGTTCTTCCATCTTTTGTTGTATGTTTATTTTGTTTGTTCGTAGGAAGTAATCAAGAGTTTTGACTTCTGTCAATGTAGTACATGCTTCAGATGTGTTACAATGACTATGTATGATAAGTGATGTATTTTACTAGTCTATCCTCTGATATCCTAAGATGGGGATTTTCGATAACAGCCTTTTCTCCTTTTATCTTGAAGTTGTTTTTTGTGAAAATATAATATTTTTTGCCCTTCACATATTTGTGTAAAGTTGTTGTTTTTTCCCCTAATCCTCTGATAATTTACCAGAGGTCAAGCTCATTTATGATTTCTATTATTGAATTGTAGTCTACTGTTTGACTGATGAACCTTTGCTTCATTATTGTAAGGTTCTCTATAAGTTTGTGGTCAACAGGCTCAAAAGCTAGACCAACTGGCCTGCTAGGGGCGGCCAGGCATTTTTCGCGCAATATTTTTTAACTTCAAGATTTCTGCCCAAACATGTTTCTAAGCAACTAAATCACCTGGCAGCCTGTTGTTACTGATAACCTTGTATGTGGGTTATATTATTGTTGATTTTGCAATTTTAATCAAATGATGAACTGAATAAAAGCCTCACAACTCTTCACAAGAGTTGTGTTCCATGTTTGTTAAATAGTTAGTAAACCTTTTACCTTAAAATTGTTGGGGGGGGGGGGGAGAGGAGTCATATTGCATTGTTATATTTTGTTGATGTTTGAATTATTCCCATATTATTTGGTTACTGTTTAGTATTAAGTGCCTGACAAGAAGTAACAGCTATGTATAGTAACTTGATGTCATATACTTCTGCATTGAAATTTTCCCATACTATTACTCCAACATTCAGTGTGATACACTTGACCCTTTCTTTCTCTCCTCCCTCTAATGAAGAGGTATATAAAGAAACAGGAAAGATCTGGATCATTTTATAATGATAATAATGTCCCCAGTATTGGTATATCTACAGTGATAAATCTTATTATAAATGCCAATTGAGTGTTTTTTTGGTACAAATTCTGTAGTATTAGTTTTTAATAACTCAATATTTCGGCTGAGCAGTAATATAACTGTGTGTATGGATTAGCTAAAGCTTCCGCCCTGTTTTGGTGCTTTATAAAGTGGACTGTGAGTTGAAAAGGAAATTATTCTTGTACTTGTTAATCATTTATCATTATGTATAGTTTCCTATCTCTGTGAATGTGACTCTTCCATGTACAATTTAATTTCCACCTTATTTCTAGGCCGCCATTTATCATTTCTGTGTAATATATTGACTCATTTATATCAGATTTCACCCTTATAATTATATGCTGTTGTGATAAGAGTTCTCGTAGATCTGTCTGTTGGGGTATAATGCTCAGGTTGAGTAATAAATATTATATGCAATGAATATTGTTTGTTTCAGAAAAATGTTGATAATTATGTTGTTTTAAACATTTATAAATTCCTTGTTTTATGAAGTGTTTCTCCATTGTTTTAAAGAAAGTGTGTATTCCTTAAAATACGACTAGTTTAATCATTTCCTCATTGTTTTTTTTTCTTTCATTTTCAGTCCAAAAACTTACGGAAAGCTATACAGCAACATTTTAAAGTGTACGCACAACTGTCAGAGTCTGAGTGTGTTTATAAATTCTTCGATACATTGTCCAGAGTGAACAAGTTTAACCAGGAACGATTTAAATGTGCACTTGGGGTAAGTAGCTTAAGTTTGATTATTTATTAAACTCATTCTTCATGTACCTGCAGATTTACAAATGTGTTGCTGTCTCTTGTTTTCTGTTATGGTTCTAAGACCCACCTCTGTGGTCGAGTGGATAAGGTCCCTGACTTCAAATCATTGTGACCTCTCACTGTTAGAGGGTCGTGGGTCCAAGCCCTGATACCGACTATGTCTCTTTAAGTGAGAATGTAGACAGTTGCTTACAGAGTACTGGTTCATCCATAGAATGATGGTTAGGTGAACTGTCCGCCTCATATGACTCTTGACTGTTGAAAAAAGGGAGTAAAACTCAATATTAACATATAGGGTTATCGTTGGTGACTTGTAATTATTAGCCCCTCAATGTTGTGAGTTTGAATCCTACTAGGGTCTTAATTTCAAATGTGAAGAATCTGTCTAGCTTACGGAAGGTCAGTTGTTCGGCCCAGATGTAGGCCTGGGTTAGGCCTCCGCTGTTGATCACTGGGACTTCTACTGACTTCCATTTCTGACTGTAAACTCCACATAATGTTGTCTTGTTGTTTTTGAGGGAAAACTAAAAAAATATTAATTTTACAAAATGTCTTGTAACTGTAAGGCTTGAATGAAATTATATTGCTTTAAATAAAGAACTACTGGTTGTTCATTCATTTGCTGAAGTTTCCAGATGATTGTTGGCACCTGTGAGAAGTTCTGCAGGTTTTTATACCATACAGGTGAGGTTAGATCATGGACCAGGTGTGCAGGATGTCTGCTGATCTTTGAAAGTTCAAAATGTCTGAACAAAAAACTAACATCCCTTTACAAGTGGTTTAGAATAATCCCATTATCTAACTGAAAGGCTAATTCAGTTACTATATCTGAATACCCCTCAAATTCTACTATAGATTAACCCACTTACTAATTAGGCCATTCCACTTAAATCTTATAGGGACATTAAAGACTATTAGTTATGTTTTATGATCAAATGATTCATAGTTTGTGCTAGTTCAGTTTATATCATCACACTTATGAATCATTACAGTCAACCCTGTTACCTCTATTGACAGGTGTCCTTTATTCCATGGTCATATTGTTCTAAATAATCAATGATGATTTTTAAAAGAATGGCCTTATACACAGGGTGGCCTTTATTTGGAGGTGGCTGCTAACACAGGTTTGACAGTATTAGACATTGTGTTTGATCTGTTACGTCAATCTGTAAGATTTTGTATTGTCTTCATAAGGTGATAAACTCTACGATAAAACATATGATTTCTATTTATATTATCGTTACCATCAGATAAATAATATCTAGGTAGATATAAAAACATGATTCTGAACAATTTTGTTAAAAAGAAGAAGAAACCAATTTGTACTGCCTGATAAATCATAGTTTCCTTGAATCTGGATGTGTTTATTAAGTGTCTGAACAATCTATGTAACCACAGCAGGACACAGAGTGTTCAAAGTAAAATCAGGGAGGATTTCACCAAGCTGATAAGCCTTTAGGCTTTATATATTTGATAGGTACATCTTATTGTAGGGAAGTCAGTTCATGTGTGTTCTGTTTGACTTTAGACAAAATGATTCCAGCCGTAATTGATACATGTATGGTTTGTTAGTAATTGATACATGTATGCTTTGTTAGTATGTTGATAACGAATATCACTTTTATGTCTTCATTATGAAGCTGTTGGTAAATACTATAGCAACAGTAAAAAAAACTTATTTACGTCATACTTTATGCTTGTTGAAGTTCTAAGTGTTTGAAGTGTATGGAGAAGTTTATTTATCATCTTATAGATACACCAGGCTTACTGAATCTCAGTCAATGTGAACACTGACTGTATGTTTGAATACATACACATTATATCCTCATCTCAGGATTACCGGATTTTATTCTGAAGATTGATGAATAAAACTTATAAGTGCTTATTATAACTAAATATGGAGTACTGGTATATTGTTGTTTGTGTGAATGATTAATTGATCGATTAAACTTGGACTTTAACTTTGCCTAGCAACATAAAATATACACATGTGTAGGACATTATACTGGATTTAGTCATTTGTTTGTGGTGAGGCTTTAATGTTCTTCATTTTTCAATTATGTAATGTTGTTTGTCATAAAAAGAGAATATCCTTATTAGTAATAAATATAAGGCATGAGCTTTCTTGTAAGTGTCTTATATCACTAGTCTGTACATGAAGTAATGTATGTCAGGCCATCCTTAAAAAATGGTTTGTTTGCCCCTACCAACCCATACCTTATGGCTTTGGTTGGTAGGTAGATAAATTTATTTTTTGTCATCCACATAATTATACACATGTTACTTAAAATCATGAACGAAACATAGAATTTTTTTTTTAATTTTGTAGTCAAAAAAATCTTTTGGACCAGCAGGTTTTTGGTAGGCAAACAAACTAAATTTTATTTTAGGCCTCAGTAATAAAAATTTATCTGAGTTGGATTTCTAAAATAGAAAAAAACAATTCATAAATTTCTGTGCATTTAGTCATCTAAACACAATGCTGTGCATTTTGTAACAAAACTACATGTTTTAAGTTTTTTTCCAAAGCTAAAAGTTCCAGAAATTTGTATTTCTCCCATTACTGTCTTGATGCAAAATTAACAATCTGTAATTATTGTTTCCTCTCAGAGCTAATTGGTTGTAAAACTGTAGAAAATAAACATGATGTTAATTACTTATGTAAACTTGAGCACCTGAACAGAAACAAGAATCCAGAATTTTTTTTAATGATATTTGTCTTTTTTAAAGAGAATGATAATTGATTTTGAGCAGGAAGTAGACTTCATTTCCTTTTTCATGAGTAAATTACAACAGTTAGTTAGAACATCCTCATTTTTTCATGATGATAAATGAAGTAGTATGCTTAATAATCATCAAGTGTGTTCACATGTATCTTTATGGATAAAAAAGTTAATGTTTGGAATAATTTGGAAAATTAACTTAGGTTTGTGTGTTTTCTTGATTATGTTGATTTCTTTATATAATAAATTATATACAAATGTAGGCACTGATAGAGGGTTGAGGGTTTGAGCCTAGCTACCGACCATGTCTCTTTATGTGAGAAAGTAGGCAGTTGCTTGCTGAGGATGGGGGTATAGTACTGGTTCTTCCCAGGAACGATTGTTAGGTGAACTGTCCACCTCATATGTCTCTGACTGTTGAAAGGGGGCGTAAAACTAAATATAAGCAAAAAATAAGTTAATTATTCCTCTGTAGAAATCTTCATGTTACCTTTATCTAATTGGATAGATATTTAGTTCATCTGACCATGAGACTTGAACACAGATTATGTTAACAGATGTTGAGGGGTAAGAGTTCAACACAAGATTATCTTTACTGATAATTGAAATTGTAGAAGTTCCTTGAAATTAGCCTTGAAATCAGAGGTGGTTCCAGGATTTCATGCTGTGTGTGGGGGGTAATATTTAGGAAAGTAAACTATTTCATTGTATGATGTTTCATTTCTATCTATGGTTTGGGACTTTTAGGGGGTGTTGTAGTCCCCCCCCCCCCCCCTTCCGTTTAGGGAAATGGTATGGTTAATGTCTGCTTATCAACCAGAGTTAAATACTGTGAGGTATTAACATGCTGCATCCTACAGTGCTCCAGTGGTTAGTATGCAGGATTTGTAACCCGGTGATCTAGGTTTGATTCCAAGTCACAGCAGGTCATACCCTTACATGAAAACTTGACAAAAATGTCGATTATCTCATATGGAGTATTTTTCTATCAGAGACACAAATCCATTAAAATATTGTGTGTACGTAATATTAATATTTATTTAAATTCATATTTCCTGTAAATAGTGAATATTTTCACTGCATGATTTGCATCATTTATTTGATTGTATCACATGATAGAAATTTGGATTTTATCTTTCAAGTATTCTAAAGGAAACTCTTATAAAATTCAAGTGCTCGATCATGTATAAAATTGATAAACATTTTTTCTTCAAGTTTTTCTTCCTGAGTTAGTGATCATTAAATTATTGAGATTTCTAGTGTATATTTAGATATACAATGTTTATATATGGAATCAAATAACATGGTGCCGTATGTCACCTCATGAAATGAGTTAGAGTCTTTGTATGTGACCTACATGAATTAAGAATTAGGCTCCATTTTTCTCCTGTGTCCTGGTCCTACTCAAAGTCATCTATATAGTATTTATACTTATCATACCATTGAGATGTAATGGGGGGGGGGGCTTTATTGTCAAGAGGTTATAGTATAATCACTGACTAGGTATCATTACCCCCCACCCCCACCCACACACACACACACACACACACGCCGTTGCTATGAGTTCAAACCCCATCTGGGATCCAATTTACACATCGAGGGTTCAACGCAACAGTGTCGTAACTCATATTGAAATAAGAACAAGTTACGACAGTGTTGCGCTGAGCCCTCGACATGTGAGTAAACTGTCCAGCTAGCTTGTGGAAGGTTGATGGTTTGGCCTAGGTGTATACCCTGGCTTGTCCTCAACCATTGATGCTTGAATAATCGTCAAATAACCCTAGCTGGATGGGGGGTGTTAAACCTTGGTGTGAAAAAAGTGGTGTTGTATGATGACCTGCTGTACTGCTGAACTATAGCTGTTGTTAATTGTTGATCGGAACAATTTTAGATTTTATTGACTGCTGTAGTATTATATGCTTTATATGGTTGCCTTATTTTTTTTAACAATAATAATGTTATAATGAATGTACATTATGTATATATTTACTTACAGTCTGGTTGGAGTATATCAATGGAACTTGTGATAGGACCAGATGTTGGTATTAGCTACCTCACAGAGAAGGCTTCTACGGTAAGTACTTAATCCATGTATTACACGTCACATAGTAATATAATGGTGAAAGTTTTCTGGTAAATGCAAGAATTTCCATTTTTTTCCATTTGTCCAGATCATACTGGTTTTATTGTGCATTTTTGTTTCCGCTGCACTGCGGTTAAAATTTTCGTTTTTTTTTTTTAATTTTCAACTTTCATGGTAAAATTTAGGATTGAAAAATTAAATATTCATTAAAATTAAATGTACTTGCTTTTTTATTGCATATAAATTATGTAATAACTTATATATCTGTATAGAAAACATGGCACTATGCAAGATAATAAACTTTCTGCACGTTGATTTATTAGTGGGAAACAACACTTATCTCATTTTGCTTCAGTTTCTAAAATCAGAAAATCATGAATTTCAAAGTGTGAATCAGTGGAGTTGCAGACTTTCTCTAATTCTTTTTCATTTACTGTCAGAAATTATTATAGATGTTGAGTGTGAATTATTGGGCAATTAAGTTTTGTAGGTAATACTGTGGAATCATTAATTTTTGTTGGGGATTTAATTTCGTGGATTTCGTGATTCAACTCATCCATGAAATCAAATTCCCACAAATTCAAATGTGGAGATAAGGCATTTCTTTTCAAAAATCAAAATCCATGAATTTACGTCCCCACGAATTAGCCATTTTAGTAAAAACCACGAACATTGAACCCAACGAAAATTGATGATTCCACAGTATCATATTGCTATCTTATTACTGTAAACATGTGTGATATTTGATGTATTGATGTGGTCTTAAGATTGTTTGATAATCTTATAGCACCATCTTATTATTACACCGATCTATAAACATAGAAAAAAAAACTATATCTGATGTAGTCTCTGGGTTTGTTTATTCTAACCTTGTCTGATTTATTATTGTAGATAAAAAAAGGAATCATTCACCTTGTAATGGTCTCCACATTTTCATGGATTTGTTTTGATACCTATCTGCCAATCATGTTTATCATAGATTCCCTGGATTGTGTGTTTACATAATTCTGTTCTGTGTGAAATATTATCATAAACAAACATTGTTTTCTAAGTTGATATTATCTAGATAAATCTACATTGATAAGTTGTTTATGAACAATTCCTAGAAGGCCATGACCTGAAAGTTGAAAATGTCTTTGTTAATTTATCAAGTTGAATAAATCTGAACATTTATTTGAATGTTTCATGTGTTATTCAATTTGTCTAAAATCTAAGATTACTTGGAATCCGAGTCATCATCATGCAATACATTGTTGACTTTCTGTACTATTTGGTTATAATTCCATTGATTGGTGTCCATTGTTTCACCTTTACTGTCACCTTTATTGCCAAGTGATGGCATTGTGAGGGTGTGGCTTTATGACATCATTGCAGAGTTACTCCCCTTGATTAAACTGTAGCCGTGGTCCAGTATTTAGTGTGCACAGCAGGTCAAACCCTTTTATGAAAATTTGACAAAAATGTTGATTTTCCCCCATAATTTTACAGAAAAGTTGCAAGCTCCTTTTGGAAGGGTAAGTTTGTACTGGTTAGAATCGAGTCTTGGAAAACTGGTTAAGTGAATTGATAGCCTATGTAACTGAAATGTCATTAAAAAAAGGGCATTAAATCCAACTGAAAATACTGATTTATCTAAAACACACTGAAGTCATTTGGTTCTGTACAACATCTAGTTAAATTAATTAAAGTCTGTGGTATGGTACCATCTTGTTTGTCTCGGTAGATCTGTTCTTACTGATCCAGACAAGTTGTGTATCTTTGATCTATTATAGTTTATGCTTGATGTGGGGTACAACTATGTCGGATTATCTCTTACTGTGCTTATTTTTTCATTTAAGTTCCATACCACATTAGTTTTGCTGAGTTTAGATCTAATTACAATTAATTAATGCATTAAACTGGCAGATTGTCAGACCAACGTCTCGTTGCTTTTTCTTTATTGTTGTTGTTGTTTCATCAAAACCTGGTTGTGATAGGAAAGTGGTTGTTTTGTATGTTATTGTGAGAAATGTGGTATGCAGATTATTTGATTAAAGTCTATTTTAAACTGTGCTTGGAATTTGTAGAGGAACATGATTTATTAGCTTGTCTGCTTTTAAAGAAAAAGTTCAGCTATTGTGATTACTGCAGCTTCAGTGTCTGCATCTGTATCTTGCCAAAGCTTGAATGTAGCCCATAACTCCGAAACTATAAGAGATAGCAACATAAAACTTCATTAGTGAATAGATCTCACTGAGGCGGTGAACAGACGAACATTAGCACTGCTTGCAACGCTCTTGTTTTGAAATCAGTATTGTGTTATTTCTGATATCAGTATAACATCTATAGGATACCTGCTTCACATTGTTGGCAATGATCTGATTTTCTAGTACACATTTGAAATGCATGATTACTACTTGACAAGTCAGTCAATTGTTTCTATTATGATTCATCTCTTTGTTGAAAGATAATGACTCATTTGATTGTGGGAGATAACAATTAGACATTCAGATCATTATTGACCTTATGGTATTGTATGAGGTTATTTTTAATATACATTTGTGCCATTTCACCTCTGCCTATAATTTAGATCAAACCTGATATGAACTTTGGTAGTGCTGTGCACTGGAAACTCTCTAGTATGTCTTAGACTGGACGAAAAGATAATGTCCAAATAAAGAAAGGCTTTAAATAATGGCGATCATTTTTCATGATCTGTAGACATAAGGGAATCAAGTGAAGTATATGTTTCTATTTGTGGTAATATTCTATGAAACAGCACTCATAGTCAAGTACTTTGCAATATAAATCTACAAGGTTAAGTGTACTTCCTTGATTCATTGGTTGATAAAAAAAAGTAGATGTATTGTATGATATTTGAATCTATAGAATGTTTCTATTTTTTTACAGCCGACTCATATGGCAGATTTTTCCCAAGTTCAGGCTATACAAACATTAAGTCTAGATGATGGCAAAGGTGTGCTTCAACTACGTATTGCAGGGGCTACAGAACCTTTGACTATCACATGTGCCTCGCTGGCCGAGGCCGAGGACATGGCTGATCTAATAGATGGCTATTGTAGACTGGTACATGATTTCCAAGGCTCATTTTGGACCAAAAAAGGTAACAGTCAAGCTTGTGACACAGTCTGCATTTTGCTAGTTTAGTATGACGTCTGCTACTTAAGCACTTAAACATTCCTTGATAGAATCTGTTATTTCTCTGCTAAGCTTCACCAAGTGAGATGAAATATGTAATATTTATAAATCTATTGATATCAAAATTAATCATATACGCAGTTAGTAATCTTGTGCAAAAATAAAACACATTAAAAAGTAGTAATAAAGCCAGGTGTTTGAAGTGAACAAAACCTTTGTTGTTAAGCAGAGCATGCCGGCTGTTGCTGCCTCATTTCCAGCTATTGAGTTATTTTTCTCTCCTTACTTGTTGTTTTACTGCTGTTTGATTTCATTGATTTGCGTCTGCTGTGATTTTGCTCAGTTTCAAGTACATAGCGTGAGAATGCTGGTGAAACTCCTTCATTTCTATATGATGGATATTTCTGCTTTTGATATGATGCAAATTTTTACGATCCTGCTAAATTCATGCTGTTTATTCCAGCTTGTTTTGAAATGAATTTTTTGTCCAAACACTGCATGCTTTGGTTTCAGAGTTATCACCCCTTTCTTACTGGAAGAACTATGATATTACATTAAACCATTTCTGAAGAACTGTATTTTATTCTGTATCAGTATGTTTGGTCAGTCAAAAAAAATCTATTCGTACAGTTCTATCCCGCCTCCGTGGTCTAGTGTTTAAGGTCGCTGACTTCAATTCACTGTTACCTCTCACTGATAGAGGGTCGTGGGTTTGAACCCCACTGCCGACCATCTCTATTTATGTGAGAAAGTAGGTAGTTGCTTATAGAGGATGGGAGGTGAGTACTGGTTCTTCCCAGGAACGATGGTTAGGTGAACTGTCTGCCTCGTATGACTCTGACTGTTGAAAAGGGGCGTAAAACCCAAACAAACAAAATGTACAGTTCTATGTAAGCATTTTTGTAATTTTTTTTATTAACTTTCTCCCTTTAAGTTTCTACCAACACAAAATCCCCTGTTATAGAACTGAGAGAAGCTACATTTAAAGGTTTGTTGTGAGTGCATGTAAAAAACTCCTACGCACACTTTCCTGATCTCATGGGAGTTAACTCTCTGGTGATTCTAATGGTGCATGCTCTCCCTTTGTTTATTTCACTTATGAGTTATTGCCCTTTGTTTTTTGACAGTTTCGATGCATTTCTGTCTCATTTATTTATTGCATTTGAAAATTTTCTTTAATATTAGGAGCTAATTAAGAATTAATAAATGTTTTTGTTTTTGAAAAAAAGAAATTTTAATACATTATGCTTTTAAATCAGTGCTTTTTTATTGTTTTAGCTTCATGCAAATGCCAGACAGAAGTGTATTTGTCACAACAAATGATTTGTACCTGTTTTTCTGGCGCTGATTTTGTGTTAATCCATTTTCCGCGTACAGTGCAACCTCTACAAAGCAACACCCTTTGGGAGTAGCAAAATTATGTTGTGTCAATAGTTAAATTGTGCAGTGGAAAATAATACGCTGTTGTTGAAGGGAGGTTGTTGCTGAAGAGAGGGTCGCTGTGGAGAGGTTGTACAGTATATCCTTATATACATTTATAAGCACATGTTTATTCAATGGAAGTTGTTGTTGTTGTAGTTGTTGTTGCTGATGTAGTTACCTTCACCTCTTTAACTCTCCTTGATCAGTACTCTAACACATGTTGTGAAACTTTTTCTATGGTTGGCTCTAAATTTGTTCTAAATATTCTATCTTAAGTTGGTATGAATTTTCTGTTTATTAAAATTAATAAATATTTTCTTATCATGTACAAAATATCATTTTTATGATCTTTTAAATACAAATCCAGAATTAACTACAATTTGACCATAAATTAATTGACTTATTTTTTACTAACGTAATATACTGATCAGGATGCTAGATATATCAAATGTCTGTCTGGCTGTTATATGTTTATTAACTTCTCTGCTATTCTGTTCTATTCAGCTCTCTTTTATTATTTTTAGAGTAATAACTTCTAATATGATATAACTAGTTATTTTTGTTAAATTTCAGAAGAGAGCGTCCCTCCATCACCCAAGATCAGGTAGGTAATATTTTGTTAGAATCAAAGAACATCACACTATACAGTCAAACTTGTGAACAAAGGCCACCTCTGAGAATGACAAAATTGGCAGAAGGCTTTTTGTTCTTGATAGACAATTTAGATTTTATTAAAGAGATTTATTTTGAGATGACTGCTAGCACAGGGTTGGCTGTACAACAAATCGAGGGTTCAACGCCAGAGTGTCGTAACTCATATTGAAATAAGAACAAGTTACGATAGTGTTGCGCTGAGCCCTCGAAATGCTTGCCTTGATAGAATTATTAGTGACTCGGAAATTTTGACATTTATTTAGCTGTCTGTCAGTGGTATTTTAAAAGGAGAAATATACCTTATCTATTAGTTCAGAAATGATTAGTTAAATAAATTTAGAGCAACATGTAGATAATGGATTATTACGTGCTTTGAAGCGTAAATATTTGATATTATATGACTGTAGTTCTTTTTGAAGAATAACGTTACATTCAATGCAATGTTTCTATTTATAGCACGGCAAAGAGAGAGGGAGTTACTAAAGGGTTAGAGGAACCGTTGAGCCCTAATGAAAGTAAGTTTTACAATATTTGTGTGATATTGTACACAATGAAAGCCTCCCTGCATTGTTATGATGGGTTGAACTCGTGCATTCAGTGTTGTGGGTCTTTATTCCAAACCACTAACTTCAAACTTGTTTCTTCTTATTGTGCGTTTTTATTAAACTATCAAAGCTGCATAATTTCACGGACAATGCTTGCAATTATTTTTAGCTTCGGTCAGGTTTGATTTCTTTTGTAAGTTAAACAATAATTTATGTTATTCCTGTTGTCGAAAGTACAATCATGTTTTAACGATGCACTACGAAATATTACGTCCACATGTGGAATGGGACATTCCCGAATGGTAGAATAAACGAAAAATATCGACTGTGGTACGAAGCTGAAAATAATCACATTCAGAGTCCGTATGTTACACTATACACCATTTTGAATAAAAAATGATGTTTTTATAAAGTCTTCCATGGTATTTCATGGTAACTTGGACGTCTGTTTCCATTCTGATGAACTCTTGATTAGAAATCGATGAATAAAACCAAGTCTATATATAAGCACACTTGTGTATTAAACATTCCTATACTATGTCTTATCTACAGTTCAACTACAGTTGCATGTATAGATCTCGATCTGTCCTATAGTTTACTGGCTTTAATGGTTAGAAAAATACATACATAGTAATTTCTTTGTTGGAAACTAATTTTAATTTCAAATACATATAATAGCATCACACAATGTGAAGGCCTTAATATTTATGCCCCCTTTCGAAGAAATGATGGTATATTGCTTTGCGCATGTCGGTCTGTTGGTCCGTCGGTCGGTCCATCTGTAACCAAACATTGTCCAACCAATAACTGGAGAAGTGTTTAGCCTTACCTCCTCAGATTTGACAGGGAGATTGGTCTTCACATGTAGATGACCCCTATAGATTTTGAGATCAGTGGATCAAGGTCATACTATCCAGTTGGCCTTTAGGGGGCATCCATGTTTCACAAATACTTCTTGTTCACATTGTGTGTTACTTAAATTATTCAGCACATGATAGTATCGTTCTGCTGAATTCATTTGAAGCTTCCAAAGTTTTCATTGTTTATTTATTTGAATACCTAAAATACCAGTAAATATTTGACTATCTATGTATCAGCGTATTCTGACTAAAGTTTTGGTGGTCTGAAAAATACATGCTTGGATTTATATATTTATATACTTAACTAACTTCAGACACTTATTAAGCTAAACAAATAAGTATATCTTACAATATAACATTCAAGAAATCTTAACCAATTCCTTATATCTGTCACAGTATGTAATAAGGATAGAGACAGAGGTTTCCTCACACTATGTACTGTACACACTTTCAATTATTTTGATGGTTTAACATGACTCAATGAGTAGATGTAATCAGAAAACATAAGTGCTTATTTTTTAAAAACGTGACGACATTACTGACCCATATTAAGTGTGTGCGAATTTATCAGTCTTTGTGAAGCTTGCAATAAATATTGTTTGTGCTTATTTTGAAAGAAATATGAACACCCTAGTATGACCCTACTGACCGACCTTAGATGTGTGAGAATTTATCTGTCTTGAAGAAGCTTGCGATGAATATTTTTGAAACCCTTTTGAAACCAAGATTTTTCAGCCATGATTTTGGTATATTTTGATAACATTGACTGTCTGTATTGTGTTATGGTTGTGGATTTCTGATTATTGGCTGTGTCTTTGTATTGGCTTATTATGTGTATTT
Organism: Lutraria lutraria; assembly: GCA_964023205.1. Classification (NCBI taxonomy): domain Eukaryota; kingdom Metazoa; phylum Mollusca; class Bivalvia; order Venerida; family Mactridae; genus Lutraria; species Lutraria lutraria. Next base: position 13,334,330 of record OZ026838.1, read on the forward strand.
TTTTTATATTTGAGTAACCTAATGTGAAAGAAAGGGGCACTTGTACATTTGTTATTTCTAATTTAACTAAAACTCACCTTCTTAGGTTTTATCATAATCTTAGGGTCAGTTATGACTTTTCTGTATTTCTAGATCAGTTACAAAGTTCTGTCTACTTAAGTTTAATTGTTAATTATCACTGATATTTTAAAATAGGTCTTTATGAACAATCAGTTAGTCATTATTCATTTATTGTATAGGTTAGAGTGCATATTTGGATGTTCTTTATAAATAAAAAAGCTAAAAGGAGTGTTAGCGATTGTTGCTTTCTTGTTACTAAGAACACCCAAATACAAATTCTAACCATTTTAGTGCTCTGCATGCATTGTGTGTGCTAAGTCTGCCTTCAAAACTAAGAAGATAGGAAGTCAGTTAAATATTCTTTTAAGATAAGAAAGCACTGACTCTTAATAGAGGACTTCTTAAATTAACTCGTCCTAGAACATCACAGATTGGTCATTATAATTATACCAGGTTATACCTGATTGTTATCAGCTAACATTGTGCAATGACTAATACTAAAGACATGCTGTGGATACTTTCTGACTGAGTAGATAAATGGAATTGGTATCATGACAAGTGTTCAAGGCCCTTTTCTCACATTGCAGGCTACATGTATCAGCTTTTATTTAGACATGTTACTATTATTGTTACAATATGTATAGTATGCTTTTAAGTATTTATTTCAACCTTCATAACTATATATAAAATTATATAAATATATTTAATAAATGAATGTATAGACACGAAAAAAATCAGGACTTGGGTAATTAAGAAAGTTGGGGAATTTTAAGTAAACATCAAGTTTATGTATGATTGTAGGACTATCAGATTACGCTGAAATTGTTGAGGATGAGGGCGATTACAGTTCTCCAGATGGTAAATATTCTTTACGTTTCCATGGTAACCAATCTGTAAAATAATGTTTTATTATTATGGATTTTATCAGTGAACTACAGTGTGAAATACAGATTTAATGCTCATTGCTCATTTCAATGCTGTTTTGTTGTTAGTTTAAATTATTTGTATTCAGCCAAATGCAGTTTCCCTTAGTAATTGATGGTGTGACTTTAAATGCTGTTGTTAACTTTCTTGATGGCAACATTCAGTAATATAATCAATTTATGGCATTCAACTGAAATATTTAGGGCGAAAAAGAAAAGGAAAGAAAAAGAAAAGTGAGTTGTCAGCATGATAGTAGGTAGATTTAACTGTGAATGGATGAAACAATGTAACAATCCATCTGATTGGCCTGCATCCATGTGTTCCTCAATTTGATTGGATAATTCAAATTTGAATGTCTAAAATCCATTTACTACCTTTTCAATTTATACAATTATTTCCTAATTCTGTGTATAGACTTTTTTTGTAATAAACCTTTCTATAGATCACATTAAAAACATGTTCTTGGTGAATAACATTCAGAAAGCCTTGGTATATAATATGCATGGAAAATTATACAAATTTCATATAGAGTCTATACTTATATAAGTTACATTATCAATCGCATGTCTTTTGTTCTTATTCAGTTCTATTTTTTCTTAATTTGCGGTTTGGCATACTGTGTTGAAAATAATGGTTTTGATTTTTGAAGTGACCCTCCCCTGCATTTCATGGTCTCCCCTTTTTCATATGTAATCATAGCCATGATGGATGAATTTATCCATTTTAGTGTACTACGAATGCTGAATGAAATGACTAACACATGTGTATCAGTATAAATAACAATGTGTATGAATGCCGCCCAATAAATTACACTACAGCCATTCGCATGACAAAACAGTAATCACTGGTATAAAAATATGATATAAACATATAAAATGAGTTGTATAAATTCGGTCCATATTTGAGACTGAAAGATTAGACGGTTATATTTCACTATTTTAAACCATATTACTTTAAACAATCATTACGGTGATGGTTCATCATAATTATAAGCTATTTTGCTCAGTATATTTAGCTTTATTGTAGTCATTGTTGTGTATGCCTCGAAGTAATTTTGTACAAATGCATAATTTATGAGATTGTTCTCATTACAGCTAATGATTATGAGATCTCACGAGATCGTATCACATTGTTAGATATTCTTGGTAATGGTCAGTTTGGTGATGTTCATAAAGGTGTATACAGAGAAAAGGTTTGTATAGAAATTCTCCCGTCATTTACTGATCGTACATTCTGCGATATTTATATCGTAAAAAAATTAATAGAGAAACACAAAGAATAATGCTGAATTTGCTAACTGCTTCCAAAAAGTCATCTTTCAGGGTGCAAGATTTCTGGTTCATACCGGATTTCCGATTCTTGAAAGTCCCAGGGATCATTATCCACCTCTTAGCACCAAAAAACATGTATTGCTGTTGTGGTCTTTAGAATATTCAGGAGCTTTGCCCACCCTGGGCCCCAACCTGCTCAAGTTTCTGGTTTTAAGTTTTACAAACTTGCGCCCATGCATCTTACTATGTTTACAAAAATCCATCTTATTAGTATACCTTTATTGAAACAAAAGACAAAAATAAATTTATAGAATTAAAGTTAATTTTCTATCCTATGTACCATTTCTTAGCACTCTGCATGATAGATACACATGCGGAATTTACTGACCTTTTTGCTAGACAATTTTACAATATTGCACAAGTTATTACCTGATAGTCATATTACGATGTAATTGAGTCACGTACTTCATGTAGTGTGTACATCTATTTACATCTAGGATGGTAACGAGCTTCCTGTAGCTGTAAAAACTTGTAAGGAGGACAATGAAGAATCTATGACTGAAAAATTCCTTGAAGAAGCCTGTAAGTCTATCATATTATACTTTATTATTACTATGTAATTAAAGGGTATAAACAGAAAATGAAACAGTAATTATTGGATGGAAGTGAGGGTACAAGTAAAAGCACAATGGTGGGGTCTCTGCTAAGTAATATAACTAAAAGATGACGATAATAATCACATATTTTTGTTGCCATTCAACCAAAAGACTGCAGTGCCACCAGCACTGTATACTGAAAAAATCTGAAATTGAATAATTCTTGGGGGGAGGGTATTCAACACTTATTACATTATTATGTTAGATTGTACATATTTGGGAGGTGCTGTGCAAACGAAAGATACATTTTGTAGGTGCCCCATTAGCCATCTTAGCTGGCCCTTTCAATAGGGGTGACACAACACTACACTATAATAAACAAAACCTTTACCTTACTCAGTATCATGCTTGGACCTTTGACAGAATTTTACTGATTTCTAACTACATGTATTTCTACTTCAGATATAATGCAACAGTTTGATCATCCACACATTGTCAAGTTGATTGGTATTTGTTCCTCATCACGGCCAGTATGGATTGTTATGGAACTAGCTAGACATGGAGAGGTAAGCATACAGATCTATGACTTGATGTTTTATGTTCAAATTACTTAAGACTGTATACTAAATCAAAATATAGAAGTATAGCCCAGTAATTGTTGATGATATCGGCTTATTACAATGAAAAATATGTTTTGGTAGTATCTTTGTATGAAATTCCTGGCACAGAATGTAATTTCGATATTCCTTTTATCAGTAAATAAATAACTTTAATATTCTCTTCATTTTAATAGTTTTGTATACTGTGCAACCTCCCTAAAACAGCCACCAATGGGAAGGACAAAAATGACTGTTGTAAGGAGGTGACTGTTGTTGAGTGTGAAAATAGAGTAAAAACTTTAATTTGGGTAGTATATTGGTTGTAACAGGGAGGTGGCTGTTCTTCGAAGGTGATCATTCATGGAGGTTACTTTGTACTTTGCCTTGCACAGTAGTTTGATTTTATTCTTATATTTGTTTTAGATGAGAGCATATTTGCAGAACAACAAACATCAGATAGATTTAACCATGTTAATTATGTATGCTTTCCAACTCAGTACAGCGTTATCATACTTAGAAAGTAAAAAGTTTGTACATAGGTAAGTAATTGATTCTTCACATTAGAGGTTCTATACAGTTTATTATATAAGATACCTGTTGAGAGTCCTTTCATTGGTGCAAATAATGTCACATGACAATATGATTTTACTTTTAGAATAATTCCATTGACTCAAACATAGTCACATGACAAAGCAAATTTGTGGAGTCATTTTATTGGTCTAAACACAGTCATAGGCAAAAAGCAGATTCAAATTTAGAGTCATTCCATTGGCTGAAACATTGTCACATGATAAAGGAAAATTACATTTAGAGCTATTTCATTGGCCTACACAGAATCACATGACTGCATACATCTCATTGATTTTGAGGGAAATAAATACCAGTAATCACAAATTTTATTGTTTTACTTGAAACTTTTCATGATTGGCATTATGCCAGAACAACAAAATTCTTGGATTTGAAAATTGACGTAAGACAAAAAAACAATGCTGCTATTTCAAATTTGATTTCCTGAGAAAGCTTTGCACAATGTATGACAAGTTTATTTTGATTACCTACCATGTTTCTTGATATATAACATCTGTTTTTATTTATTTACCTGGATTTATATCATACATAGTATATGATACATACATGTAATATAATGAACATACCATTTCTATTATTATAAGTGGCTTTCATATAATTTTATAGAATTATCTTCAACACGTCTGTCTGAATATTTCTATCAGCAAACTATAAAATCCCAGAATGGCAAGTTTCTTAAGTGTTCATAATTGCTTGTAATTTTATGTTACTAAATTAGTCTGTATGTTTATTTTGATTTTACAGAGACATAGCTGCTAGAAATGTGTTAGTATCAGCACATGATTGTGTCAAACTGGGAGATTTTGGTCTGTCTAGATGGGTGGAAGAACAGAGTTACTATAAAGGTAATACCAAGAGGTTGGGGCATAAACATTACACAGTCAAACCTGCATTAGCAGCCACCTCTAAATAAAGGCCACACTGTGAATAAAGGTCAATGTTATATAAACCGTCATTGATTACAAGGAACAAAATTACTTCCAATTAAAGGCCACCTGTCTATAATATGCTAAGAGGTCATGAAAATCTAAATGTTGAATTTCTGATTTGAGATATTTGTATTTAAGTTTTATTATGGAAATTGTAGGTGTCTTACATTATGTTCTTTGCCCAGTTTATTCTAATGGATTATTAGATTGCATTGTTTTCCCTTGGGCAAAATATTGTTTAGTATGATAAGTATCTATCAGTTTCCCAGAAATCACAAGAAACCTTTTCTTACAATTATTTCTGCTCTATATGATTATTGTTGCCAAAAACAATGGTGTTAAAAGTAAAGTGTTGTATGGATTGATTTCAGCTTCCAAAGGAAAACTACCTATCAAGTGGATGGCACCTGAATCAATCAATTTCCGTAGATTTACATCAGCTAGTGATGTCTGGATGTTTGGTAGGTAAAACTTAATGGAGAAGATGCATGTTTCTAATAAAATATTGTTGCATTTTAAGATTTAGCTGTGTGTAATATAAGGAACAGACAAGACACAGCTGTTTTATTGTATCAGATAATTATTTTATTACAATGACACAATGCGATTTTTATTATCCATTTATCTCAAGGTTTGTTTACAAACTAGACACGATATTGTACTGGAGAGGTATATATTGAAATATATTTGATTGGTATTCATGATGAAATTTATAAAATTTTATAGAATTCAGTTACATTGGGAAATCTGTGATTCTCACATTTTCTTGAAAGGGAAAGGAAATCGCTTCTTCATATAAAAGAATTGTAATAGTTTGATTATCCATGTATTACATCAATCCTACCAGTCGGAACTCCTCGGCGTTCATCTAACGAAAAGTGCCTCGGAAATAATAGGCAGGCCGCCATTTTGTTGTTGTTGTTCAGAGGCTACTTTTCATCATGTCTGACCCTGGGAATCCAACAATGGAAACAACCTGGTTCTCTTTCACTGGGACCATGATGCCCATTTTATCAACCACGAACAATAAACACGTTTGAAAGTCTGTAATTCTGAGTAACTAGTGTATTGTTGACTGGAAACCCCATAACCAAAGTTTGTAACCGTACATTTACGTACGGTACAATTGCAGTCTTACATGCTCTCTGGCCTGTTTGTGCTGTCCCTTCATTGCAATAAAATTCTAATTTTCCATGCAATAAAGCTATATTACAACCTTTTTGCTGTAATAGTACAAATATATGATTTATTGATGGTTATTTTATAAAACATGATTGCAGGTGTTTGTATATGGGAGATATTGATGTATGGAATCAAACCATTCCAAGGTGTTAAGAATAATGATGTTATAGGGAAGATAGAGAATGGGGAGAGGTTACCTTTACCTCCTGGTTGTCCTCCATCTTTGTACAATCTGATGTGTGTGTGCTGGTCATATGAACCTTCTAAACGACCCTCGTTTGCTGATCTGAAGACTTGGCTCTAGTAAGTAAATCATTTATCATTCATAGTCTTCCTATTTTGATGATACATTGAATCTTATATTTAATCATCTATTGGTATAAGAAGTTTTTTGTTAAACGACCCTCGTTTGCTGATCTGAAGACTTGGCTCTAGTAAGTAATTCATTTATCATTCATAGTCTTCCTATTCGGATGATACATTGAATCTTACATTTTATCGTCCCTTGGTATAATAAGTTTTTTGTTTTGTTCTACTTACAAGTCATTGATGTTTTTACTTTTACCTTGGAGTTCAGGTTTTTGACCATTCTGTGAGGTGTTAGCCACAAACATTTGACCATTGACCTTTGTCTCATTTTTGTATTCTTATTAATGAATAAATTAAGAGATAATGGAGCAGCGGTTATATATAACTTGTTAATTTCAGTTGTCATTTACAAGTATATACTGTGTTTTCATTTATTTTCGTTGGGCTCAATTTTCGTGGTTTTTACTAAAGTGACTATTTTGTGGGGACATAAATTTGTGGATTTTGATTTTTGAAAAAAAGCCTTATCTGTGCATTTAAATTTGTGGGGATTTGATTTCATGGATGAACCGATGCACGAAATCCATGTAATTAAATCCCTAAGGAAAATTAATGATTCCACAGTAGATCTTTTAGTCTATACCTGAGCTAGAACATTAATTAATCTAAGCATCACCTTTGTTTATTCTTTGGAGAAGATAACCATAGTAGTATGATTTATTCATGTTTGAAATCTTACTTTGTTCTGATGTGTGTATTGTGTTTTATCTGTGTATATAAACCATTGTTGTCTTGTTACAGTGAAATATTTGATGAAGAGAAATACAGGCAAGAGGAAGAGATGCAGAGAGACAATAGAAGAGTCATATCATGGGGTTTGTACACTGCTAACATATTTATTTGTTGTGATTTTGTTATACAGTGAAACTTGTGTTAGCAGCTACCTCCGATTAAAGGCCACCTTGTGAATAAGGCCATTCTTTTAAAAACCATCATTGATTATGTAGAACAAAATGATCTCTGAATAAGGATCACCTGTCAATAAAGGCCACATTATGTATTTCTCAAGGGTGACCTTTATTCACAGGTATGACTATACTTAAGTCATTGCATCTCTGGAAAGGTCAATGCACTACTTCTCAAATAAAGTAATTTAACTCCTATGAAAAAATTTTATACTGTAAATGTTATATGGACATTATTAAGCTCTATATGGATGTTTGTATGAATTGAAATGAACATTTTTCAGCATATTTCTTACACAATATGATATACTTTACAGGATCCAATGGGTCAGAAGAAGAGCAGGTATTACCACCACCTAAACCTGCTCGACCACAGTACCCTAACATATCCCCGGCAACCTCCGCCAGAAACCTCAGTCAACAAAGCATAGCAAGTCCTCCCAACCATTGGGGTAGTGCTTCTAATTTACCCCTCGGTCAGAGTACACCAGTTGGACCAAGTCCCCAAATGCCCCCTCCACCTAGTTCACAGCCAGGAGCCCCTCCGTTACCCCGAGAGATTGACTTGTCTCATTATTTCCCATCATCTACCGGTTATACTCAAGTTAATCAAGTTAGCAGAGGGTACAGCCCTTCATTAGGGGCTCCTGAAGGGTCTCATTATTGTCAAGCCTCAGCGACTGGACCAAGGGGTGGTACATTTCCGGGACGAACCATCGCAAGAACTCCGCAGGAATTGTCTGAGATGGTTGGGAATGGCACTGGTACACAAACACGAGGGTATCCACCTAGGCAGCATTATCAAGACCAGGTAATTACCATAGTGTACTCAATGTTTATGTCAAGTTTAAACTACTAAAGTTGATTTTACAAAGTAAATTCAGACGTTCTATAGCCATCCTGTACTCAATGAATTTCAACATTTGCCTATTGCACTGCTCTCTTAGGCAGGAAACCGATCAACCTTTGACTGCATACACACTCTCGGACATTTCAGTTATTGCCTCAATATTTATGTCAAGTTTAAACTACTAAAGTTGATTTTACAAAGTAAATTCAGACGTTCTATAGCCATCCTGTACTCAATGAATTTCAACATTTGCCTATTGCACTGCTCTCTTAGGCAGGAAACCGATCTACCTTTGACTGCATACACACTCTCGGACATTTCAGTTATTGTAATTCTCCTATTCTTTTGGCTTGGGCAAGTTAGGTAATAGTTCAATTTTGCTCTTTTCATGGAATTGGTAGTAATTGTGTATAGTCATTATAAAATCTACAACAACTTTATTTGAATACTTGTATGTTAGAAGTGGCCATATGTTAACCTTTCTTCTAGAGCTTTGTTAACATTTTTTGTGTTTAATTCAATTGTATGTACCCTTTAAATCTTTTTTACAGGCTCTTGATTTCCGGGAACCAGGTCCTGTTAATAACCATGTACCAGTGGTTCCTACATTACCGCCAGTTCCCAAAGACTTGGAACCTGAAGAAATTGTGGAAAGGTTACGTAGACAACAAATGGAATCAGAAAAAGATGCTAAATGGCTTATTGGTGAAGAAAGAAATTTAGTGAGTATCTCGTATTCCTGGTAAATTTTATGTGATCAGTCTTCACTCATTTGTTTAACTCATTTAAAATTTAGCCATTTTGACATCCATCTTAAGTGTTTTTTTTTTTTAAGTTTTAAAAAACTGTTAATATGTTAAAACCGTTAACACTCTTTCCCTTTTATCTGCTGTAAAAGCAAATCTTAATTTGTAACACTGTCAATTTGAAATCTCATTAAAAATTTTGAAGTATTCTTTTCGTCTAAGTCAATAATTCACAACAATGAAATGTAGCTGATTTTGAATGGTTTTTATTATCAGAAGCGTGATGTACCTCGTCCAGGACCTGCTGTGGGACCACCCCCAGTTACCCACAATCCTCTACAGATTGTCGAGGAAGGTGATGTTGTAAAGGAAAACTCACCACCCAATACTCTTCAACAAGTAGAACATAGACCAGCCATAACTAGAACCGGATCTAGAGTGTCTAGTACAAGTATGTGTCTCATTATAAAGATCATTTACTCATTCGGGCAGAAGTTGAATGTTAAATACTGTGGAATCATTAATTTTCGTTGGGGATTTAATTTCGTGGATTTCATGGGTCGACTCATCCACGAAATTAAATCCCCATGAATTCAAATGCGGAGATAAGGCATTTCTTTTCAAAAGTCAAAATCCAACGAAAATTAATGATTTCACAGTATTACCTTAGTGACTGATTATGATATAGGGAGTCAGAAAATTTTTCTTTACTAATTTCAAGGGTCAAAATGGCCTAATGAAAGCCTTGCTCAATGCTTTAATAGTCTGTACATACAAATTTATCGATGGTTCGGTGCTAAATGGTCTTAAGTATAAATATGATGTTTTGAGAAAAGCAAGAAAAACTGTTTATGGTATATTTAATTATTTGTTACAAGTATCACTTACTCAATGTTTGAATTGTCCGTAGATACAAATATTTGATACACAGTTTCACTTCAATGGACATCACTTGTTTCATTTTCTTTGCACTGGCATGTGATGCTTTAATGAACAGTATTAATCAAACCTAATCAATACATTCATGTAATAGTATTAAAATTATGAAACAATCACTACAAGCAATATCACGAGTGATTCTTGTCAAATTTTGAGTAGTTAACATTAATAAACATCAGTACATTCAACCAATACAATGAGTCTCCTACTTCATTTTAATATTTTCATTATTGATTGAATGCTGTAGATAATTATTATAACATCGAATAGAATTTTTTTTCCATCTTTATCATTATATCTGTGAAAAATGGATCAGTGAAGCATTTTCAACAAATTAACTCAATTACATGATCTGTGTTGAACTGTATTCTCCCTTATCCCTTTAACACTACTCTTCCTTTCGTTTGCACTGTTTGATTGTCTGTGAAATTTATTAATGTTTGAACTGTATGAATTTATATATTGAATAAAACGTGGGCTAACTCAGGTTCTTGTTACAGGTAGTAGAAGCAGTAGTATTAGTGATCATGACATCCCTCCATCTATGTCCAGACCTGTAAGTATACACTGATAATGGTGTATTAGATATATATACAGTACAACCTCTCCAGAGCGGCCCTCTCTATAGCAACAAATTCTCCATAACAACACCTTCAAAATTTCCCTAAGCTGATATTCACCATAAATTTAACCTCTGCAGAGCAACAACCTCTAAACAACAGTCTATATGTGCAGCTCCCACAGGGTGTTGCTCTACAGAGGTTGTACTGTATATTTTATGATAAATTTAGGGTTAAAATAGCAGCAGTGGTTAGTAAGCTGGGTTTGTAACACGGCGATCCAGGTTCAATTCCCGGTCACGGCAGGTCATACAATGTCAGTTTTCCTCCACATGTGGAAAAGTTGTCGGTCCCTTGTGGAAGGGTAAGTTAGTACTGGTTAGAATATAGTCCAGGAAAACACGTTAGGTGAATCGACTGCCGTATATAACTGTAAAATTGTTGAAAAACGTTTCAAAACCCAAATAAATATAAGTCATTATATAAAATTTCATTGTTTTTCAAGTTTTTAATCATTGTTCCATTTTGAAGCATTGTATAGTATCATAACTATGTATACTTCAGTCCATTCCAAGCACACCTACATTGACAAAAGAAAATTTAGATAGAAGCAATGATAGTGTGTATGACAGTACAACAGCTGTTGTTAGATCAGTTATGTCATTGTCACAGAAAGCTCCAGCTTGTAAAGGAGATGAACTTGTCGATCTGATCAAGGTAAGATTGTCTCCCTTGTTTTATAATTCAACCCCCCCCCACACTTTCTCCGGCCTTTAGATGAAGCAGTGTATATTGCTTTGCACATATAGGTTGGTCCATCTTTCTGTATCTGGACCTTGTCTAACCAATAACCTGCGACTTATTTTACCTATGACCCTAAGACCTGGAAGGTAGGTTCTTCCTCGCGTGTAGCTGACCCCTATTTATTCTGAGGACTGTATGTCCAAAACAAACCACAAAAATCTTGTCCGATCAATTACCACAAAAACAACATACAGTCTACAGACTCATTTTAGTAATGTTATTTATATAAAATTTATAAATGTATGTTTTGATTTAATAATGTTGTTTATATAAATGTATGTTTTGATTTAATAATGTTATTTATATAAATGTATGTTTTGCAGTCTGTTGGACTTGAATTACGAGGATTATTGGGTAGTGTTGATGATTATTCCAAAGATTTACACCCAAATCTACGCAGAGAGGTATAATAAAACTATCTATATATTTTTTAGCTCGGCTGTTTTTGAAGAAAAAAGTCTAGCTATTGTGTTCACTGCGTCGTCTGCATCTCTGCAAAATTGAATGTAACTCATTACTATAAGAGGTGGCAACATGAAGGGGTGAACAGACAAACGTTGGCACTGTGGGCGTCGCTCTTGTATTAGATATGGGTGATCCTATTTATAACACAAGATTTTGTTGCAAAATATTTTGCAAAGTTTAGTATATCCTATCAGACCTATCTGCACTGTTTAAAGTTTAAGCAAATGCATATATGTCTCAGAAACCTTTGATAGAAATAGTCCAGGTTTGACATTGACATGTTTGTTTATTTCGATATATATAATTGAAAGCTTTCAAGTGGATCTTTTGTCAGCATTGAGTTACTGTAACTTAACTTAGGTTTGTTCTGCATGCTATTCTATAATTAGTACTTAGTGTCTATTAAATAATAACTGAAATGGTTTTTAAATGAAGAATATTAATGTTTTCAGACAAGTATATTATTGATAATGTGAAAGAAATATACAGTTAAACCTGTTTTAGTGGCCACCTCCAAATAAAGGCCACCCATTGAATAAAGGCCATCTTTTTAAAACCCTCATTGATTATTTAGAACAAATAAAGGTCACCTGTCAGTAAAGCTCCTTATATCTATCCCAAGGGTGGCCTTTGTTCACAGGTTTGACTGCACTGTAAACTAGCGTATTGTAAACATTACATGAAACTCTTATAACTCATTTTTCTTCTCAACAAATTGTTTTGTCCATTTCAGATTGAAATGGCTCAGAAAGTATTAAGTACAGATATGGGAAATTTGATAAGTGCAATGAAATTAGCTCAGCATTACAGTACTACAGCCATGGATGGTGAATATCGTAAAAATATGTTAAAAGCTGCACATGTGCTTGCTATGGACTCAAAAAATCTTCTGGACGCTGTTGATAATGCCAGGCTTGGTGAATTAGCCGGTCTGAACAGATGATGGATGTTAGTGATACTTTAACGGTGCTTGGTCATACTAAAAGACGTTAGTTGGAAAATATTCTGATATTATAAACACAGGGTTCACAGCGGAGGAATGGGAATATATATCACAATTGAGCCATTCGTACACAATGACGATATTCAGGACTAAAAATTCAGAACATCATTAATATCCAACATTAATGTATAATTTTTTCACACTGAGTTTAGGCATAAATTTATTAATGCTTATATACATGTAGTAAGTCTGGTGAATATTGTACTCATGTATTTATTGATTTAATATATTGAACTTGTCTTCATGCTGCATGTATAAGAGAAAGACTTATAAATGGTAAATCATTGACATTGAAGATATTTAAATATAGCTTAAAAGTGTCGTCATTTCTGATTGAGGTTAGCAACAAAATGAATACATGTACCAGGACTTACATATACATTGATTGATAATTTTTGATCGACCAGGTTCAAAACTAAAGGTTTATTCAAAACAATATTTCTGCACATACTGTATTATTTATGATGAATAGATAGACGTGACATTATTGTATATGATATTATAAATTAATTCTGTACTTAATATACTCTGTATATCTGTTTGCTTGGTGTCTCATTCTGGACTTTAGGGCAATATGTTTTCTCAGTATTTTTTTAAAAGCATTGTCAATATTTATATGTATATCAAGATACGTATCGTTACTGTCAGTTAATGGTGATGTTAAACATTTTTACAAAATTTAGTTTGCATTAGTTGTGGTGTTTTTATACTGTTTTATATTGTATGTAAAACATTTCAAATAATCATACGCTTGATTTATCTTGTAGTTTCTATCATGAGACAGATTATGACAATCTAATGGGGGTAATGCAACTAATCTTGGTTGTTAAGGAATTTTATTCAGAAATTTATTCATGATATTCTGTTATTTTTCTTTACCTTAGTTTTAGAAGCGTTTGAATTTTTGCCTCTTGTTTAAGATATTTCGTCGAACAAGTACCATAAATCTCGGCAAGTGAAGGTCTATTTTTCCAATTTTGAATTATTTATGATTATCTATCATTTTAATAAATTGTGAGAGATCCATTGTTTAATATGATCCAATATTTAAAATTTGATACTCTCATGATATACCCTTTCCACTTCTGAATGTGCTACATGGATGAATAACATAATATTATAAAGGTTGCCAATATATGGATTAATTCTTACAAATATAATATTATTTTCAATGAAAGTATTTTGATATAATTATCAGAAACTAATGTTTAATATTTCATATGAATACAGTTATAAGGCATTATACTAGAGTATTATTCCTTTTATTCATATATGCTTTACATTAGTGCCAGTAGCTAGTTAATGCAATGATCTACAGAGTGGATGATTTATTAACCAGCATACAATATTATGATTTATTTATGCAGTTAAGATGGTTTGAAGGGATTTTTAAAGTTTTTTTTAATGGATACGAACATTGAGTCCTGTTAATATGACTTAAGAGCGCATTTGGCAATTCTCAGGAACATGAAGTCTTTTGTGATGTTTTAGACACTTAAAAATTGACTCTGGCATGTAATTGATTCATAATTGTTTGCATTTAATAGTTTGAGTTGCATCTGTTTTACTACTGCAAGCAATCCCCCCCCCCCCTTTATTTTTGGAAGTTGCTTCAAAGGCATGATTTTAAGAAATATAATCAATGGTTTAATATTCTGGCAATATGTTACATTCACAATAACTTTCTATTTTCATCGTATTAAAGATGTTGGTATTATTTTATGGGATGTTTATTGTTGCTCAACTATGTATTTTCTTACTGTGTGTAGATAGATACCTAGTCATGTATTTATGCAAGGCTACAATATTTATTTTTGGCTCTGTTACATATTTACCATTTATAGCCTCATAGTTCAAAGGCAAAGATCTTTTAACTATATACTGCCTAGTTTATTGGGCACATATGTAGAATGCCCTTCTGCTCCAAGTCACTAGTTAGGTGTAATTATCTATGGTGAATGCAGTCTTGCATTCAATTAGTTAGAACAATATTTTGGTTGGTTCATTTTTCTGCATACAAACATTATTTTAATCTTGTATTTGTTGTATACAAATGTAAAAAAACATGTATGTTCTCTTTGTATTATTGTGTGTAAGTTATTTTTCTGTACAAAATTGTTGTCAAAATTTTCAACAAACATTTCAACTTGTTGTTATAAATGCAATATTAAAAGTACTAAAAACTTATGTTTGTGTGTCTGTCTTTTTTCATTGATACAGAATTATAATCAAAGCATTGTGTTACAATTTATATCAACAGCTGAAGGGAAATGTAATTATTAATTGATTATGCAGATTTGCTTACCGGTACTTATCATACATAACATTCTGAAAATTCCCAACAGTTTTATGGATCATTTTAAATACTAAAATTTTATAAGGATCACTTGATATTGCTTGTAGTGATTGCCTTATTATACTATTAGAGTGGAGAGTTATTGAACATGGGTGTAGTTAGACGCGTGTTTCACAACATAATGAAAATATTGGATTAAAGTTTAATTTACTCTTATTTTGGACCTAAAATATATAGACAATGTCAATTATAAAGGTAAATTTGCTCCATTAGAAAATGATTTTGAGCTTGTAAATGATAAAAAACGGAAGAGACATTCAACGGGTGCCATGTCGACGGAGCCACCATTTTCCCAAATAAAAGCTGAACTTAGATTTGATTAAGATTTGGTCATTGAAGCATTATATATGCCAGGGCAAAAATGAAACAAATGATGTCCATATATTTGCATGTTCAGACTACTCAAATACTGAGTAAGTGATCCTTATCAAATTTCGATTAGTAAACATAGACATAGCACTATATCACATAGAAGTACTTATTGATGTTTACAAATATAAGACTACAGTGCCAGTTTCCCTACTTAAAGCCATGCGATCTAAGTCTCTGGAATCTAAAAGGATTGATTCAATACAAGGAAATAATGCAGTACACAAATTTATTCGAACTGAAGAATATACTTCATATATAATTCCATATTAGCATTTAGATGCACAATAATACAAGTACCAATTTCATCAAATCAATAACAGCTATTCCAAAATAAAGAAATAACAGAATAACAAAGCAGACTATCTGAGAATCATGAATGATACTTGAATTCCCACATCTGGTTACATTTAATCAAAAACACAAAGCACATCTCACTGCATAATTAAAATATCGTTTTTTTGTGGCAGATTATATTATTTATTCACATTTAGTGCTGTTTGACCCAAGGTGAAGCAATACTAAATTCAAGTCCTGTAGTACTGTCATCATCAGACAACAGGAAGAGTCACATATAGACTTGGACCACTGAATACATGATCAAACTTATTGCAACACAAACCTCGAAGGTTAAGGTGAGATATCAACAGTGATGGATCACTGTATTGGATTATTTACACTATCAAATAAGTTAGTTTTATGATCGGATACATTAGGTGTGGTCTCATATGTACATATGGTTACTTCATGTCTGTGTGCCTGAAATATTAAAAGGAGACAAACTATAAAGTATATAACAATGTTCAATTCACACAATGCAAGACGTTAGTAATAATTTTGTTTTAACAAAATTAAAGAGACTGTACTTTTAATAGTGTTAAAATCCTGATAAAAATGTACAAGATGAGAGTACTAGACTAGAAATATACCTGAAAACATGTATCTTAAAGTCAATGAGTTGATCCACAGATGTGTGACCAATTTTGTTTCTGTTATCAGTTTCAGAGAGTTTAAGATTGTTTTAAAATGATATTACAAATACGTATGTCTAACCAGTTTTCCTGGACTGTATTCTAACCAGTACTAACCTACACTACCACAAGGAGCCAGTATCTTCTCCCCTCATGGAGGAAAATCAACATTTTTTGTCAAATTTTCATAGAAAGGTATGACCTGTCGTGAACAGGATTCAAACCTGGATCACCAAGTTACAAGTCCAACACACTAACCACTGGCCTTAATTTTGATTCTACATATATGTATACTAATAGTTACAGGGTTAGTAACTGACCCGATACGAGATATACGGTTCTGTGGAAAACCATATGGGTCGAGACCGAAGGTCGAGTCCCGATATGGTTTTCCACAGAACCGTATTATATCACGATTATATCACGTGGACTACCTTCCTCCTCATCATTTACAATAAGTCTCCATTACAGATCCAATATTTAAAATAAATGTCTCCATTACAGACCCAATATATTCTGGTAACGTAATATAGGATATATTAGGACACCATGTGATTTTAAAAACATCCAATGACAGAAGAGTATTTTGTAGTAGGCGTGATATAATATCATATTATAGTAGAAATTGGTCAAGTGCCTGTGCACGCTTTGGAAAATTTTATTCAGGGAAGTTCTCTGTTTATCTTGTACAGAAACTGAATCATATATAGTCAATAAAAGCTTTAGGCAATGAAACTTGAATAATGATCATACTTTGTAAGGAAATATTCATTAACAGGTCAATCATGATTTTCTTACATATATTAGGGATGAGATTTTTCTATGCTAGAGGGATCGAACATTACACATGTTAAGCCTATGCATGAAACAGTTCCTCTGATTGGTTACTGTCTCTGACTTGTCCAATCAAATCAACTCTTTCAAGATTATTGCATCCAGGCATTCCGTAATGGTGTCTTAAAACTACAACGGAAAGAAGTTCATCTACAAGATGGCCCCAAACCCCTTGCCAATATATTTCAGCCCATCTGCTTTAACATAAATTACATCCCTGTATATGTAAAATGTTGCAAAATTTCTTTTTGAACCAACCTCAGTAAAATCTCCTTTTAATCCAATATAGTAAACTTTAGAAGTCTCTCCACCAAAGTTGGTAGGAAAATGTAGAGATATACATTCACACTGGTTAAATCTTGTTACCCTGTAATAGCATTAAATAGATATCAAATAGTGAAGAATATCATAGTATAACATAATTGTTACCATAAATCATGATATTTTCAACGAGTGCGTTTTTTCTATTTATGGTACACCAATATAATATTCAAACTAATTTTATAGTTTTTTATTCAAAGTCATACCACAATATCACCAATGATCAAAGACCAAATATGGGCCATTTTTTTTAAATGATAAACCTAAAATACAGATAAAAACCTCTATACATGAAAGGCAATGCAAAGAAAATGAGTTATATTTTGAATTCATGAGATATATACAAGCACAATAAATATTCGCTTTATAATAGCAACAATAAGAATATTATGATTTCTATTTTTTGATTTGATGAAGACTTCAATTTTTTGTTTTGTCCCAAAAGGTGCTCATAAATTATTCAACTATTAAAATCTCAGATGAGCAAACATCATTTAGATACAGAGTGTCAGTCTAAAGAAATGATTCTTCTGATTCAGAAATAACTATTAAACATAAATCGCACTGGATATAAGTGGAGGAAATGAAGTTTACTTCGTGGTATATTCCAGAACACCACTTGGATCAGGATGTAACTCAAACTCTTGATCAGCTTTACTTCCTGCATCATCAAATGTCATATTTGGTCGATTCTTAAATCTGAAATAATCCATTGAACAAACAAATAAATGCTGAAGAACCGCTCTATGATAATAGTATTGTGTGATTTAATTACCCCATCAATGCTGCATAATTTCACAGTCAATGCTTGCATTAATATTTTAGCTTCAGTGAGATTCGATTATATACTTTCGTAAGTTATATATATAGGATAGTTTTCATTATACAAGTTGTTGAAAGTACATGTATTTAACAATGCGTTACATAAAATTATATAAACATGTGGAATAGGACATTCTCTAATGGTAAAATAAACGAAAATTATTGACTGTGGTACGAAGCTAAAAATAATCGCATTCAGCAACCATGTAATTATTCGGATTCAAATCATAAAACAGCACTATATTTCTAACAATATACAAACTGTATATTTACATTCCTCCAAAATACTTCAACACTAAATCAAAATATGAATGTTATTGGATTCAGGTTGTGAGAATAAAGCTATGACATTGGCTTAAACAAATGTGACAAGTGTGTGGCAAGTGTGACAACTTACACTCTCATCTTCTCAGGATGTGTGTCTTCCTCACCACCAATCACTATAATACCTTTTAACTTCACACTGCCAGTAAAACTGGAAATAAGAAATGTTTCATAATTACTAAAAGCATCTTATTACAGAGTACATATTCTTTATAATATCACGAAAAACCTAACAACTGCATATATTTCATTTGTTCATCATAACTTTAGCTCATTAATAGTAATGCACAATACAGTACAACCTCTGTAGAGCATCACCCTATGTGAGCTGCATATATTGACCGTTGTTTAGAGGTTGTTGCTCTACAGAAGTTAAATTTATAGTTAATATCAGCTTAGGTAAATTTTGAAGGAGTTGTTATGGAGAAGTTATTGCTCCACAGAGGGCCGCGCTGGAGAGGTCGTACTGTATACTGCAAGTATGAGAATGTAAAAAAAACAAGAGCACCACAAGCGGTGCCAACGCTCATTCTGTCTACCTACTCAGTGAGATCTATCTACCTATGACGTTTCAAGTCTTACAGTTTCTGAGTTATGAGCTACATTAAAGTTTTGCTCAGATGCTGATGGCACAGTGATCACATTTGCTTGAATTTTTTTTCAACCTATAAATGGTAAGGAGACATAAAAGGAAATATGAAATAATTATTTACAAATTTCCAGCTCTTACCTTCCTTTCTGTCTGTCTCACTTCAATATAACTACTATCATACTTACGGGATATTGAATAATAATTCTTCATCACAATCACTTTCAACAAACTGAAACAATATAAATAAGTACACAATTCTTATGATTGGAATCCAGTTAATTTCTTTTCCACACAAAAATGAATTTCATAATATTTAATTCGATCAGCACAACTATCATATAACCTTTTAAAACTCATTAGATTGACTTTGTATCTTTGAATAAAGCACATCATTGAAGATTATTAGCTTGAGATCAGATGAATTTAAAAAAAATTCATAATCAGGAATTAAAATTGTATGATAATTCCAATGTAACATATGTTTTCATTTTGTATCAATAAATGACAGCCACACAGAAGCCAAGTTAAACAAATTATTCTGCTTATATACAAGTTGTATGTTTCGAACAATATTATGAATTCATGCAGGGCTCCAGATAAAGGATGTATATGCGTAAATATGCATTAGTTTTCCCGAAGTACACATAAAAAACATTTCTAGAGCGTACTGATACGTACTTAAAATCCAGGGTACGCATTTTAATTGAGTTATGAAATTAAAATGTAGCATAGATCTGTGACTAGTGATTTACTTGAACACATTGAATAAGGCAAAGGTATTACATATATAAGCTAAATGCACATTCTTCACTGGATGCAAAACAAGTTCCTGAAAATGATAAACACATTAAACAAAATTTAAAAGATAAGGCTTTAGTGTGTGTTTGAGTTTATAAGTGAGTACCCTTTAGAGTGGTTCCATTGGCATAACACTTTAAAATTTTGAAATACCCCCACAAAAAAAATTAAGGGGTGAAGTACCCCCAAATATTTATCTGGAGCCCTGATTTATGTATACATCTGATACCTTTTCCTTATCTAAACGTTTTTCCCAAGGTTTGAAAACATCTTTAGCAGATCCATCCACAGATTCATTCAGACACTGCACTCTTTCAGTATCTATTTTTAGGTATAAGCTGTACGCAGCGGCTCTTTCAGCATCAGTCACATGATCATGATCGTGTCCATCACAGCCACCATGACTATGTCCATGACCATGTCCAGACATCTGAAAGTTAGATCAACATGACAAATGGAAATCATGAGGTTAAAATGAATTATCATCAGAATACTTTGTATTTACACTGGTATCATAGAGTTGTCAGTTTCATGGGGCTCTTCTTTAATATAGTTTTGATATAAACAAACAAAGTAGTGCAATTACAGCCCATTATTACGACAGTAACATACATTTCTAGGTTGATCAATTGGCCAGACCACAACTGAGACAATAAATCATATTAAATATCCATTAACTATTTAGTCAATTTTCTTCCACTTACTTAAACAAAAGAAATAACTTCAAACATTAATGTATTATACAGATGTTAATCGTTGAACATGAATGGAAGCTTTACTAATTTCATTGAGCCTCATACAAATTAATTAATATCCGAAATTTACACATCCGAATTCTTTGTATTTATTACGACTAGCAATATGACCATTTACAGAATATGACAGCACATTTTATTATATCTGATAAAACCGAATTCGAAATCCTTTCAAAATTTTAATTCAAATACCTACGTTGCAAAAAGAAAGAAAATAATAATAATTTTTATTTTTCATACCGCAATGACAGATTTAGAGGCGCGTAATAATAACTTGACCGTCAGGAAAACTTGAGTGATGTGCGAGAATTATTGCGTCTTAGCTCGTTCAAACAAAAATTGCCAGTCACAATCTCATTTCACCAACAGCAAATGCAAACATAGCAAACGATTAACATAAACCTAATTTGGATAGGACTTTACAAAAGCAAGATAATAATATTGAAACGGTCCCTTGCTAAAAGTGCGAGCCTCGTTATCATTTTCACTTCCGGCGGATGGCAACTAATTTTTGATTTTGAAGAATGTTATAGACGCTGATAAATTATCCGCCTCTTTTCCTTTGTGGAATATTACGTGTGTTTCTGGTAAGAATCGAAATTTTCTTTATTTTACAATTAAATCATTCATTTTTATGTCATTGAATCACACTGGTTGATGAAAATCTCAATGTAAACAATTGTTGCTAACCACGCTTTCAATAGAAGTAAAGTGAACTGGGTGATGTAAATACACCTTTACAACTCATCACGTTACCATAAGTGCTTAAGGGGTTGCAAATGGGCTTTCTTTCTAATTCATCTTAACCTATATTAATACAAAAAACCATGACAGTCCTTTCATATTTGTCATGCATTGACATTTTGAACAGTTGAAGGCGTTCATTCTTCAGATTCTGTTCTATGTGCCTTGGCCTAAGGCTAGGAGCATCATGAGTATTATTTCAGTTATTCTAATGCAGCAGACATCTTTCTGCAGCATATTTTGTTTCCACAGCTCTTCACTACATAGTTCATACATTTCTCAAATGAGATAAATTTAATCCAGATATATAGGGTAATGATCGAATAGCCCTACTAATTCAGCTTTTCGGTTGGCCAATTTCGTGAACGAACTCGGAAGGGCCATCCTCTCAGCATTACAAAGATCTGCATATTTATGTGCGGAAATTAAAGTTATGTCAAATTCTTCAATAACTTATATAACTTAATTATCTTAATTCAATAGAAATATCAATAATCTTCGTGAATGTGCTTAAAAAATTGTGTTAAATGTCAAATTTGAAATATTAAACTTAGTATTTTACGTTGCGTGTAATAAACAGTATCGACAGACTTTAACCGTATCCAAATCCAAGCCGTATACAACTACCGTCAGACAGTTCAATTCTAAATCTATCTTTATAATGGGTACCTAGGATTAACGAAAGTTGATTTAAGTTTAACTTGCTTAACATGTTTTCTACCTACGGAATGGTTCACTTTGGTCACAGATGTTGTAGTTATCGTGCCCAACAGGTTCTGATTGGTGTTTTTCGGCACACAAGTATGCAGATGTTTGTTAGACTGTTAGGGACGGGGCCAAGTTGAAAAAATATCTCATCGTCACAAGCGGTCTAATTAGTTTGGACTAGGTAATTAATGAAAGGCTTGTTCATGTTTTTTTACGAAGTTTGGGTATTAGTGATGATGTCATATAACCTTATTCATTGAAACTCATTTTTTAATATTCCATTTATCATCTGTTGTAAGTTTCTTATTATTAAATCAAATGATTCTAAAATTAACAAAAGTTATGTATTCCAAATAAACATGTCAAAAAGACTAAAATCTCTGAAATATACTTATTGCCTTGTTCAGAGCATTGTAAATGATAATTGAGAAGACACATCTTAAGAAAGAAGTAAGAGTACATGTATGGTCATGGTTGCTTAAGTATACATTTACAATTTATTTTCTCTATCTGCTGTAAACGTGTATACCTTACTGGACATTCAAAATAATGTATATATAATCTGCCATTGTTAATATGAATTGATTATTAGTCGTTTTTGTTATGATGTCTTTATTGATCTTGATGCAATGATTTTAGCCTCATCATTCCTTTAATTGCAGCAATACTATTCTGATATCATTACAGTTTACTGAAAACAAATTTTAAGATAAATAAATTATAGCTATAAATATTCAAAGAAAAGTACTACTTGTTCATATTATTCAACAGAAATGATATCTTTTACTCTTAATGTAATCATACTTGCTCAAAACAAAATATTTTTAATGGGAGGAAAAACATTACACTTAAAAATATTGGTACCTAAACTTTGTAACATCTGATACATCAAAACCATGTTCAACTTTTACTTTGTCTTGTCAGTTGTTTTATTTGTGTTTTATCTGTAGGAGGATTCACGCTGATTACCTGAGACTAAAAAGTTGAAAGATTTATGATTCCTGGTGTGCTTTGAGTGCTTTGTAAATAGTGAAACATGAAGTGCTTACCAATGAAATATCATGTTTATTTACTGAAACTTGTGATAAGACTTAAATACACAGAATGTGTACAAATTGAAAATTATTCAAATTTTATCAATTTGTAAACATTATTTACATATACTATAAACAAAGTAATGCAAGACACTCTGTAAATGTTTAGGTTTCCCTTTATTTTTATAAAATGATATTTGTTGCACTTGGCCACAATATGTCTCAATTATTATGTTTTGAAAACCGTACCAAATTTAACATATGGTTAGAAAAAGTGTTATGTTTTGGTTTGAAGTTAGAAACCTAGTACATATGATGCGTTATTTATGTCCAAATACTTGTAGAAACCCATTAAAATATCTCAACTGACTTATAGGCCTTAGAACCAGTGTTACCATTGCACAATTTTTGTTTGAAAAACTGCATGGAACTGTTGAATACCATAATTATAATGATAATCCCGGTATAATATATATATATATATATATATATATATATAAAATGTTTAAAAATATCCAAGTCAAGCAAATTAATAATGAAAAATAACTAACATTCCATAGGTATTATTATGTAATTCAATTGCGGTTCCGTCACTGACTCATCAGGGCATTAATAATAAAATGGGCCTTGGCGTCAAAATTTACGTAGTTACATAGCAACATCACATTTATGCGTACACATGTGTACACAACATCAAAATTGAAATATATATTTTTGATGTATGTAATATTGTTATGATGCTGTTTGAATTCACTTATTTCTATAATAGCATTCTAAAGACCTCAGAGATAATTTTACATTTTGAAACAATGAGACCTATCTTCATATTAGAGGTAATTGCGTAATTATGTGTATATATATATAACCCAAGGTATTAATTTGTTGATAATTTGATACCAACATCATTTAATCAATTTGTTCACCTGCATGCTCCCCTGCATGATTACCAGTTTTGTACATTTAAAACTAACATTTTTGGTATTTATACTTGAAATAATAATGAAAGGAAATACAATGTTGGTCTTTAACAGTTTTGTTTGATTTTGTTGTATGTAATATTTACTTAAGATATCTTTAATGTTCAGTCTACATATCAAGTGATATTCAACAATGGAGCACTTTAATGTTCAGTCTACATATCAAGTGATTTTCAACAATGGAGCATTACCTGAAGTACTAGACCAGTAGACACAGTGTTTAATGTGAACATGTATATTCATTTGTTTAAAAGATTACTTTGTATTTACTGTATTCAAATTACAATGTATTAGTTAAACATTCTAGCATCGACTTAATATCATCTCTCATCCAATCATTACCTATACTGAAATTTACTTTTGACTTAGTTGTCATGGTGAGGTCATACATCATTATAATCTACAGATAAATTTCCCTTTGACAGATTCCTCTTCATAGTTAGTTAATTATATAAGCTGGATATAAATTTTGTACACCGCTGAGCTTTAAAACAGGTAGCTTCATATTCTTGTTTAAAAATTGACAAAAATAATTTGCTTCTAACACATGTATTTAATTTTCCTTAAGATATCTTCAATTATTCAGTTTCATTTTTTGGAATTCATTCATTTAAACAATAAAATACTCATTTAAATCTGAAGCTTAATTGATATCAGTAAAATTTCTACAATGTCATCAATAATGCAAGTATTCGTGTCTTTTTTAGCTTCAGGGTTTTAGAATTAATCTTCAGGTTTTTGGCATGTACAATAAATGTTCAAATAAATTATTTTTCGCATTTCAGAAGCTTATCTATACATTATCACTATTCATAGCTTATGAGGGGTTTCAATTAGTTTGTGGCCAACAGGCCCAAAAGCTAGACTAACATGCCTGCAATAGGGGTGGTCCAGACATATTCCAGCAACATTTTTATAACTTTGAGAATTTTTAACCAGCCCAAACTCATTTTGTGGCCAGTTGTTATTGAAAACCCTGCATGTCATTATAATAAATTGTGTCACAAAATGTTCGTTGATTGTAACAATTATTGACATTATCATGTAAACAGATGAAATATATATATGATTTACCAGTACAATTGTAATATCTGAAAAAAAGTGTTCATTAAGTGCCAATGTTTGCTTTTGAGCTCTGGCAAGATATACTGGTGAACACTTAATTGTAAGATTTGGATCATGCAATTAACAATGTTTTCTTATTCCTGAATATTGAGTCAAGATCTCTAGAGAAACATTTGTATCAAAGAAAATATTCTGTTATAAGTAATTTCTATCATGATAAACTAAAAGTGCTGCATGTAAATCAGATTGTTTCTGTTTCTTAGCAACAGTGTCTTGGACATGGATAAACATATTTAGTAAATTGATTAATGCCAATACTACATCTATATAAAAAAAAATTGTTTTAATTAATTTATTCTTGTTTTATTTACTATCAAATATATTTTCAATACGTATTGATCGATTGGTTTGGTATACACTGCTTATTATTAAACCCATTGTTTACATGTCTAACAAACTAGAACCATTGGGTGCCTTATAAATAGTCACAAACATTTGTGAAATTTGATATACACCATTAACTACAAGATACAATATACATATTTATTCTATAGATAAATCTTTAAAACAAATATTGGTGTAAGAATTGATAATGATTAGCATGGTTAATCTTGGATTTAAATTATTAGCGAACTAAAAACTGAAATTTATTAGTGAGTATGTTTTTACAACTTTGCATTTATTATTTATTGCATACTTTTATAGGAACTTCATGCTGAAACTTTATCGATGAAAACTAATTCAATATTATTACAATATGACAATCATTTATTAAACTTTCTATTTCAAGAACTGTATTTTGCGTTTTATCGTAAGAATGTGATGGATTATTGTTTACAATTGTTTATAAACTCCATACACAGTAAGAGTAAATGTGACATTTAGGTATGTCAAAGTCTCGAAAAAGGAAATAAGTTTACAAATTAAAATGCATTTGACAAGTAGGTTTACTTTTCAAACTGATATCAATAGGAAGGAAGTTTATAAGGTGGCCATAACAGTAAGTCACATAAATATTTTTTTGGTTCGACTAAATTTCGGAACTTATTCTTCCAGCGCATTCCAGACTAATGGGACTTGTTTGAATGTGTTTTTAATTTTTTTTCATTTGTTGGGTATTACATGGGATTTTCATGCACATGATTATAATTCATGCAGACTCTGGAAAAATCACTGAACTCATATTTATTTGTAAATTATTTCTTCAGGGAGTAGATCTCAGGATCTTCTATTTGTTAAACCATTCCAGTTGTGAGGGAAAAAAATGTTTTGAAAATCTTCTGTTTATGTAATTGTATTGTGACAGCTTAAAGTCAACATTAAGTGTGTCAGTGAAACACTAGGACAAATATGTCTGAGTTGGCATCTAAAGTTTGATGTATTAGTGATTAAGGACAGTACATTTAACAAATGAGCTAGGTTTTAATCAAATGCAATTTTTTCTTTAAGCTTATTGAATTTATTTTATAAATTTTAAGATCATTCAAAAGATGATACTATCTTTTATCACCGAGGTTTATTCTTAAGATCATATTTAGCCTTAGCATGTATTGGGGAGTAATTGATTTTTGAGTTAAATCATAATCAGGCAGGCATAAATTTAATCTACTGGGGTGTTTGTTTTACAGTATTATAGTTAAGTCATGACATTGATACAATTATAAGTCAAGTAATTCGCCCGGGGCTTTAACTGATCTTGTTTAACCTATAGTTTAGATGTAATTGGAATTATCAGAGGGATATGATTAGAGTTAGTGCTTAAGTTAAGCTAAAGTTGACTTACAAAATGTTCATGAAGTGTTTGAATGTTAGACTGTTCCTATTAGTACATACACACTTAGAGGAAAATAGATTATCCATAGAATATAAGTTTTTAGTGTGAACTGTTTGTCGAATAAACACCCTAATTTTAATATTGCACCAACAGTCAAGGTCATTTGGCAGCTTTTCAAGCTTTAACGGTTGATGAAGACCCCAACGTACACATAAAAAGAACCATCAACCTTCTGTACACTAACTGGAGAGCTTCTTCACATGTGAAATTTGTCTGGTCCTGTAGGATTTGAACTCACAATGGTGAAGGGACCATAACCAGTCCACCATAGAGGCCCGGAACATCCTTAAATGTTTAAGTTCCTTTTAGATACCCCATGTCTATGATGATTTGTCAATTATTTGTTGACATCAATTGCATCACTTGAAATGAAGTCTCCTACAATATAATACAGGTATATTTTATCTAGTTTTAAAGGGGCAGTCATCTCCAGATTTACATCAAGAAGTCAAATGATAAAAATACCAAAAGTCAGTCTTTAAATTGACAAGTCTACTAACCCAATGCAAGGGGTCAGTAAATTTCTATTTGGGCTTTGGTGAACTTAAACTCAAAGTAACCTATTTGAGCTAGCGGTAAACCATTAATTTTTTACAGCCCTCTTATAGTTTGGAGTGGTGCTTTAAAACAATCAGTTCAAACACTTTTTTGTAAGAGTTCTATGTCATATAAATCAAAAATAGTGATTTTGTTGATATCATATGAATACAAAACTTAGTATGGCTAAATTCAACCTAAATTATATAGGTATATTCGTTCTGTGTGACTAACTCAATAGAAATTTGTGTACATGTCTGAAAACTAAAGCAAGTGTCATAGTAAGCAAACATGGCCTTTAGATCTTTGAAACGCCTTGTTTGTAATTTTTGTTATATAACTTCTATCAAATAAAAGGTGATAAAACCAAATGATTAATCTTGAAAATAGTTCCATTAAAAGCATAAAGTAGAACATCTGACTTTTTTAATGCCTTATTTATACTTCTGAACCAAGAAACTAATAATTACCACATGAAGCACTTGTAGGTACTATGATATGTTGTCAACCTGCCAGTCTTATATTAAGCTTCTTATCTTAATACCATGAAGTCGCAAATTATGTGCATGTTTGTAAACATTCATGTAAAGTTAATAGTTGTAGGATTGATTTAGATTAAACTTAAAGCCTTGAACATTTTTAGATGATTATTTTCTAAACAAGTCTCATTATTTACCTGCTTGTTGAAGAATGCCTCATTAATATTCATTAATGTACCTCAAAGCTGTGTAAAATTGCCTTTACCTGAGCTGGCAACAATATTTTATTTCACATGGATACACATGCATAGTTACACTCCTTACGGATTTACGTTCATTGTTCATTTACTAATTACCATTGTTCTTTATAACATTGGTTCTAGACCATAGATTATACGTTATACATGAATTTTTTTATTTAGACTCAAGGTATTGTTAACCCATCATAATGAGGCTTCTTCAGTCAGCACCCATATGTTAATATGTTAACAACTCCATGACCATGCAAAGAGCTGAAAAATTGTCAGCCCAAGAAAATGTTGACTGAGGCAGCCGAGCAAGGTCAACATTACTTTTCTAGGGCCATCTTTAAGTGTAGTTGACTGGTGGTCAATATTTGGATAGTTACCATGGTTACCATGGTTTAGAATTTGTTAGATAGACCTACTGAATAGCGTATTTATAGTAAGCTTATCTGATCATCATTAGTGAATATGGCTCTCCAAGTTTGGTATTTTCTTATTTAGTATAACATTGGTATAATTATTGATTAACTTTGAAATGGGACATGTCATGTGGTTCTTAGTTTGTTTGATAGTTGTTCAGGGCCTATAAAGGAACAAGTTTTACTTTATCTTATACCTGTTGTAAGAAGGCACATTGTTTACATAGATCTGTATAAATTAGTCACATTGTTGTACTGTAAGCTAGCAACACTCTCCATTGGTCATTGTCAAATGGTTTGGATACTCCAAGTAGGATTTGTCACCTTATTGAAATGGTTGGTAAAACTATGTTCATGACAAGGTTATTTCTGGTCCATTTTTCTAATGTTAGTTGCTTAGCTGTAGATGACATTTTGCAAAAGATAAGTCTTTTTATCTGTCGTAGATAAAAAAGTTTAGAAAGCTCACCATATTTGATAACAAAGACACTAATCTTGTGTATATTAAAACTTAAGATATTTGACGTCACAAGAATGTAATGATTGATTTGTGTAGGCTTATAGACTTTAAATAGTTGATTGTTTTACATGATTGCAGGACTAGACCATGGCTGCTATGACCATGGACAGAGATCAACCGGAGATGGCCAGATTTATTGGGTCATATAAGCATGACCAGGAGATGTTAAATAGACGTGATAAATTTGGAGGTGGAACCGTGAGTATAAAAACTGTATTTTTATTGCTTTGTTACTCAGAAATTGATAAGTGTATGGAGTTACCTTGAACCAGAATGATTTTTATAGGTACAGAACATTCCTAAGTTAAACAGATTTTATCGAATATAGTACAAAGTTGAAAATAAACACATTCTGACAGGGAATGTGTTATTTTTCAGATTAGACAGACTATCGTATTACAATCATTAACAATCATATTTAGTTGACTGACTTGTTATTTTGACAAAGCAGTACAGATCTATGTCATTTTAGGAGACTGATTTACTCAGAAAGGAAATATTTGCTGAAAATTAGATAAATTCCCTTCAAGTTGACACAAACATTATTTGATTAATATTACAATGGAATTGAAATAGGAGTTGCAGAATCAAATTGTTTAATATATCAATTTTGTTGGCATGGCAACCAGAGTTCATGTCAAATTCTCAAAAGTGATGAAGACCTGAGCCAAAGGCTGTCTGGTCTGAAATGTTAAATGAAAATTGAGAATGCTTTTCTGGAGAAAATTTAATTAGACTTTCTGTTTTTAACTGCAATATCATCTGAGGGGACACAGGCATGAAAATGACCGTACTAACTTAATTAAATTCTTTTGAACCAGAACTCTGCATGTGATTTCAAATGATTTATAAAGAGACCAAAATACAACATTTTATAAAGGACTGTTACTACCAATTGGATTTGTTCTTCCACAATAAGGGACATTGCAAGGAAATGTATCATCTGTCATTACAGTGTGATTAGTTTTTGAAGGGCCAATCAGTCATCCGTCAAAATATTCAATGAGCATGACTTTTGTTTCAAATAATGTGTTGATTGAGCTTTACATGCAAGCTTTGTTTTTTTCATCTGTCAGTCCCACCATTATCTGGAGACTGTAACTCCTAAGTTCCTGAAGGTCATAGATGGGCCCGGTCTTATATTGAAATAAATATAAGGCAGGTATCAATAAAAGACATCACAGAGCTTCAGAGGCATGTTATTTAAGAATTACCCCTATTTTGATCCTGTTATAAAATGATGCTAATACATTGATCCTCAAATCTATTGGAGAGGTTGCATAGAAAATTGCACTATGATCACTGGATGAGATACAATTTGGGGAGCATCCATTGTTTTCATCAATTAATGTTTACTACAGCCTTTATGAAAGGTGCCTGACTGGCAGACTTGTCTGTTAGATTGTGTGTTGGTCAGATAAAGAATCTTATCGGACCGGCTGTCCGGCAACTTATTAAATGTCCGACAGAATTTTAAAGCTTGTCAGACCAAATGTCTGGCCGATTTTTTGCCTTTCACGAAGTCTATTAATATAACTTTTTTTCTTTTTTACCTGAATTCTGTTCATTATAATTTGATGCATGTTGTCTTTCTATAAGAATCTATTGTAAAATTAAAGAAATCTTTATAATATACATAATATCATGCACTTTTGAAGTATACACGAAATGATCGATAAGGTAATGTAACATGTTGTCTCACTATTTTATATGATAAACATGGTCATTATTCTTCTATATATAGATCACATTTACTGATGCTGTTGATTTTGTCTTAATTATGATACATATGTCAGACTCTGTCATTGCTGGATAACATTGTATCTGTAAAACCCGTATAAATCATATAACATTTTATCACTTTTTGTCAAACATCTACATCATCACTGCGCTCATTATGTCTATCAATGCTATGTTGTTGGTATCACTTAGTGGCAGTTTTTGTCATGTATGTAATAATGTATCGGGATATACTTTGGCATTGGGTACTTTAACAGTTCTAAGATTGGTAGATAAATTATGGTGTCTAATAAATGAACTAGTCCCTCACTGTTGTAAATATTTTTTCTGCCTGGGACCAGACAAATTTCACCCTAGTTGTTGGTTTGTTCAAACCCAGTAAAAAATAAAACGATCCAACCAACAATTTAACGATTGAAATTGTGGTCTTAGTCATGGATCAATCGTGTTGGTCCTATCAGAACTAATTAGATCTTGAGGTTAGTCGTGGCAATCGTAATTTTTTAACGGTTCAAAAAATGTCTACGATTAATATGATCAATTTTCAATCAGGATTATTTTATCAGATTGTATTGGATTGTCACAAAAAGAGACAGATTGTATTGGATCGTCACAAAACGAGAGATTGTATTGGATCGTCACAAAACGAGACAGATCGTATTCCATCGCGTTTCCAAATCGTGGTGATCGGGACCGATCCTGGTCATCATCTGTTATTATTAACTGTTGAGGGTTGTAGTGTACTCTGTAAAAGTTGAAGAAACATTGATGTCCATACTCGATCGGGATGTATGTTTACCCGTCTGGGTCCAGTCCTAGCTTAAATCGTGATCACCACGATTCTGATCGTGATAGACAAATCATATCGTTATGAAGTGCATCACTTCATGATGAACATAATATTTATTGGAACGTATCTACTCATACCAGACCGTCCCAATTCTGGAATCCTGATCGTGTCAGATCGAGACCAAATCGTGGACTCTATCAAAACAATCCTATCTAAACATACTTGACCGTATCTGAACGGGAAACCAAAACGTAACAGAATGTGACATATGAAGTTGTCAAATTGTGACCAAATCGCATCGTAGCACAACAAATCGTATCTAAATGAATCAACTCACATTACCTTGTATCCAAACCTGTAATTTCAAATACATTCCATGATCAAATTTGAAAGACCAATTGTGGCGTTTGTAGCAGATCGCTCGACAGTGGGAACCTAGCATGACCAAATAAGTTAATGATGTTACTCTATTTTTACATTTATTTCCATATTGTCACTTTGTATACCATACACTGTACATTATTTCCATATTTTCAACATATTTGCTTCACTGCTTTGCAAAACTGGCATTTCTTGGCATGTGATGTTTTAATTTATTTTGATAAAAAATTTTTAACTTGATATTTTGACAATATTTTTGCAAGATGTAATTATAATTAATTTGTTCTAAATAAGAAAGAATTGCACATTGCTTAGACTAGGATTGTTCACTTTTTATAAACATTCATTCTAAACAAAACATAAAAATGGTCTTTTAGTCGTTTTCTCAGTCGTTTGGTGTTCTGTTTACGTTAAAGCTGTCATTTTTCGCATTAACATCAAATTAATTCCTGATCACTCTACAAAAAATAAGCGAACTGACAAGCTTGTTTGTTTTATCAGTTATACATTATTTGAAACAAATAATTTTATCTGTCAATCATTGTAATGTTACAATTATTTTACCATTTTGTAGAGTTTACCACTCAACAGTGATGGATACGAAGACAAGCAGAAATCTTTGCGTGACGAACGTCATCATGATTGGATGGTTCAACAAGATAAGGTACATTAATCTCTTTGACTCATTTTATGTTTTACGTGATCAGAACTATAAGTATTTAGAGATGGAGACCAAAAATGGCTATTCTGTTTTATACATAAAAAACAGACCTATCTTTTTTTGCAACCACTCCTTTATATTATAAAGTATAGATTTCCCTTAACCCGAAAACCATAGCAAATATCTTAGTTATATAATCTGTATTGAGATGTTATTAATTGTACATCTTTGAATGCATGTATATAGTATATAAGTAAATAAAATTATTTACTGAAACCTTTTTTAATTGGTCACTTCCATCTCCATATTACCAAACTTAATGTTATAACATGGATATGCCCATACTAAGCTGGTAAAATCTCTGAAAGATTAGAATAATTACACATATTAGGTGACCAATTAGAATTGTGTTTCAGAAGCTTTTCTCTTGCCACATTGTCTTGTGTGGTATCTTCTACATATTACTTTGTATATTATTCCATTCTAGTGTCAGTTATTATGTAAAACCAGTGCAATGATGGCTGACATTTAAGATGATGATTATAATTCATTATGTTCAGTGAAATCCGATCAAGAGGGTCTATTAATAATTCATGGTTATTTGGTGACTTAATTTGTCAATGTTTTTTTTAGAGATTTGATCATCAACCCTCAATTATAAGACATCCAAATATGGGCCCTGTATCATACGGCCCTCAAAATGCAGCTGATTATCAGGAACAAATAAATCAAATGACTGAAACATATAATGAGGTTATTTTAAATGCACATAATGAGGTGATTTTCTTAGACTGCACTGTTAGATTTTTGTAGAACTCTTCATTTTGGAGTAGGGTTACTTGTTTGTGTTCTTCTAGAACACATTCTCGGAATGGTGATGCATTTTCACACAATGTTTTTGGGTGGTGGACTCATGCATGCAAATGTTTAACTTTGGTCAGACAACTGAAGTATATGAATAAATTAAAGAATTTAAAGCAATTCGTCCCACATATCATGTTTTAGAGATTATAGATCCAAACATTTTTCAAAACTGATCAACACTGGACTGAAATTAACAGAATTGATTTCATTGGGAATATAATTGTATTACTTAACTTATTTTTTATGTACACCCATTCTCCAAAAAGCACTCCTTTATTTATGTTATTGATTCATATCAATTTATTGACAGCCTCAAGTTTTGAAAAATGCTATTTTCATGGAGGTAAAACTTTGATAAATTGTGTTAAATACCACTAATTTTATACTTAACAGTATTGCATAGAGAACTACTTACCTTGAAAAAATCTGCATCCCCTGTCATATAGTTACATCATACTTCAAGAACTATTCATGGAGAATACACGAATATTTCAAGAAAAAATCATGATTTCATGAATTCTCTTCAAAGGGGTTCATATAAAAATTACCTTAGATAAAACTGTTAAAACAAAAGTTTGACACAGTGTCTTAAGAATGAGTATTTCAGTTGAATATAGTAATTATTATTTTTAAGGATTTTTTTTACATATTTCCGAGGTAATGATGAGATATTAGAATTAATATTCCAGGCCTTTTTTATGCCATTTTTGGGTCCAATATTCGGACCTGTCCCCCAAGTAAAAAAGTATATTATATTTTTTCTGATACTACCTAAATAGAGTATGTTAGTGTTAAAAAATTCCCAAATTTGGCATTTCTCAATACAAATTCCCAGGTATCAAAGGGACCTGATACAGTACCTGTCCCTAAACAATAGAAAAAGGACTACCTGTATATTCCTTTTCAGATTTTTTAATGAAATTTTCTGCTATGCAATTATTTTCATATGAATTACAATTTGTTGTTATTTACCTTGCATGCTGCATGTTTGACCTGTACAGGTAGTATAACTACATGTTGATGTTTATTAGCAATTAATTCACTTCTCTGATTTGGTTTGTTTATAAATAAGCTTGGAATGTCCAGTTTGGAGTATAGTGTCTGAATTTCAATGCACTGATTATCTTAATAGCAAATATTCCTTATGGGTATTTATTAGGGGATGTTTGACAGACAAATTGAAATTGCTTGTTAGTATATTTTGTATCAGGTATAAATTATAAGTTCCTGTAGAACATCAGATTCCATAATTAACATTTGTTCCTGACTGGTGCTATAGTGTCACTTCTATTACCTTTTTTGTTAAAAAAAAATTAATAAATTGAATCCCCCAAAAAGCTGTTTTATAGGAACTTGAATTAAAAAATGAACGGAAAATAACTTAAAAAGCGTAACAATAATTATTATGAACCAAATCGTTGAAGATGAAAAACTGTTGTTAACGCATGTTTATTTTGCTATAACCAGGAGCATTAAATGTTTATGTTTATATTTGTTATTACTTAAATCCAGTGTATATATAGACAAAACAATTATCAGTTATTGGTATTTTATGTAAGTCTGCCCTGAGTCGAGTTCATGTTTCTATTGAAGAAAAGGAAGCACTGTCACAATACACAAGTTGTTAATTGATTTACAGAGCAAACCACTTCAAACAAAACGTTGATCAATGTTTCCTCATCTGAAATAAATTTCATTTAATTTTATTGAGTAACTGATTATTGCAGAATTGATTTGACATATTTTACAGTTGTGTTCACATTTGATTAATGTTTTATTTTTTGTCTGCAAATGTGAGACATTATGTGCCTCATGCAGTTACTAGAAGAAATTCTCAGTAAATTATTAAAAAATTGTAAAATTTGTCCTCATTGTATTCAATCCATAAAACAATAATTTGATTTTAATCTTTTACTTCAATTGTTCATATGATTGTAATTATTGATATTTTAATTACATGCATGGTAACAGTAGCAATATGATATGATATAACTAAGAAAAAACATGCAAATTGTTATGCAATTTTAGCAAGCGAACATTATTATTGCATTAGCATTTTGATGTAACCGTTGGATTAAATTTTGAATTGCTTACAGAGAAGAACTTGAACAAAATTAAAGTAAATGTTGTAATAAAATAAAAATAAATGCGGCTGGTGCATTAGGGTACTCATTATTTATGAAGACATTGGTCTATGTTTCTACATTGTATGTATTGTTCTTGTAGGTATATATTGTGACTATATATATCAGTGTTTCATATATATATACAGTATAACCCCTAAAAACTGGACCCCTTCCGGACTGGACCAAAAGTCTGGTTTTCTGAGAGGGTGTGTTTTCATAGAACTTTTGATATATTCGAAAAAAATGGTACTCGAAATTCATCCGATTTTCAGGAAATTCCTGTTTTGAGGGAGTAAGGTTTTCAAGGGCTTAACTGTACTAGTTTACAATAAAATGTATGCATGTAGTTTAGATTCTTGTAGTTATATATATGATTGTGTTTATGTTTTGTCCCCTCAGCCAAGAGACCCAGTATATTATAGAGTAGGGACCCCTGAACAGGGTTTCCCCGGTTTAGGGACCTATGAACAACAGAGAATGGAAAATAATATAAAGAGACAAAAAGAGTATAATGCATTGTTGACAAAGGTATCGATTGTAGTTGCTCCTATACATTATACCCCACCCACTGATGCACTAGTTTTTGCTAACTTATTATGTTTTAGAAGTTTCATATCACTTATATCTGATTAACTATTCTATCTCATTATTTTATCTCAGAGTTAATTTCCAACTCTCCTATAAATTATTGATTTTTTATTTCTAATGTTTTACAATGATATAATTTGGGTGATTTGTTAGAATATACATGTTTTTATGTCCTCTATCGTTTTTGACTATTTTATTCTCACGATGCTTCTGGTATTGTTCTGATTATAACTGCCTTACTTTTCTTTTCTGTTTGGAATTTGGGATTTCTACATTTAGTAATTTCCTTCATACTGCGACTTTTAATCTAAAAGATGGTTTTGGTGTAACTACAAAACTTATTTCAATTGATACAGTTATAATGTTTGTTTGTTTCATCGGGTTTAATGCCATTTTCAACATTATTTCAGTCACATCGTGACAGGCAGTTATCCTAACCAGCTTTCCTGGACTTCATTTGGGCCTTAACCAGTACTAACCACATTCTATCGGCAAGCTTCTGCCAAGCTACCCCACATAATTCAGTGTAGGATGACAATTCAACATAGGATATAATATCTTCAGTCAAATTTGTCATGGAAAGTTTTCCCGGGGTTCGAACTCACAACCTCTCAACCAGTAGACAAACGATCTAAGCACTGAGCTAGCCGGGCGGGCTGATACAGTTATAAACATAATACATAAACATTGGCATTGTAATATAATCTCTGAATTTCTTTGTTTAATTCATTTACGGGGATAAACATATTAAATGGTTACCTTTTCGTTCTCCTGGTCATTATTCAGGAATTATTTGTTTTGAGAATTCATAGCTATAAATGTCAAGTATGACAGTGAAGTCCCAGTTATAATGAAAACTATTAAGTACAGTGTATGTTCTTGTATATCAGTAACTAACATTTTACTCATTGTGTAGATGTTTTCTAGATGAGCGTATTTGTAGAATGTTTGTGTTTATTATCTGTATAGTTTATAACTAGTGCAATTAATTGGTTTCGTTTGCAGTGTTTTTTTGTTGTTAACATTCAGTACCAACAAAATATATATCTAGACTTCTTGTTTGTGTTCTCCAAATTATGATATTACATTTTCAATCTGATTATTGCTGATAACATAAATATTACATTTTGAAGATTTATGGTGTAAAAATGCCCTGTATATATACGGTAATGGAATATAAAAATGCGCAACGTCACTATCTTGCTTGCTTTGTACATTACAACTTATTACCAAAATACGCATATTTTTGATAATTTCAAATTATTTCAAATTATAGTCATTTTAAGCTATCAATGTATTTTATAATGAAAAAAAGTTTCTTCTGTTTTGCTCACAGAGTTGCAGAATGTTGTAATTTATCTGCAGTCTGCATTTATCTAATCAAATTAATGACATTAAGACAACACTTGATCATTCTTTGTACTCTTTTAATGGTTTTAATCAAAGCTGTAATCTTTGATGTAACATTTCAATTATCAGTTTCAAGAATTGTTTCTGACTCAAATTAAGCTTATCATGGCCGATTTGAATTTAATTGATACTATAAAACAAAGTGGTTTTTGTAATATAAATTAATGATGGTACCAGAAGAAAATAGTTATTACATTATCAAGCTTCGAGAATGTTTAATAATATCTAAATAATGTATGTCAGCCAATTCTTCATTATTTAATTAATTTGTTTTATAACATGGAATGTTTTTCCATTATCTTATTTGTAACTTATTATAGAAAAAACAGTTAGAACAAGAGAGATTAGAGGCACGTCGTAGGTCCCCACCCCGTCCAGCCCAACCCCAGGGTCCACAGATGGATTATAATCGAGCAGCGGAGCAAGCTAAAGCTGAAGAAAGGAGAGCTTATCAGGATCACATGGTAAGTTACAATGGAAGTAATGAATACATTATTCACAGGATGTGAAAGGTTGCATGATCACATGTAAGATACATATATGTGTACATAGTTTCAAACAGAATCAATATATGATTAGAGATATACATTCCCAAGTACAGTATATTGTCCCTTAGCCGTTTACGCATGTTTGTATGTCTTTTATAGTTGATAAAGTAATTATTACTATCACTATTAGATCTAACTGTGAATTAATGTACATAATATGTGCATTTGTAAGATATTCTGTTGGAAAAGTACTACAATATATTCTGACCATCTTCTCCCACATACTCTGTAGATGTAAAGTATTTCAGTGTATAAACTATTACATCACTGATATATTTAATCATTATTTAGACTGTTTTTATTTAAGAACAAATGTTTTCCTTTGACTACATATAATAAATTATGAAGTTTATTATTTCATTATTACGGATTACTGAAAGTTTAAACAATCTTTAAGGGGCATATTAGCAATTTTTCCATGTTGTTAAATTGTACCACTATATTGTTTGTCACCACTCTGAAGGTTACGTCATAATTATATTGACCATTTAACAACATTATTACTTGGTTACATTCTACTAGTAACAATGTGATATTTAAAATCACTGCGACCAGACCAAGTTAATTGAAGTTTAAATGACAACCCAATACCTAGATGGGTTTTCTGATGGTTTTAATTGCGCAGAATAGAAAATTAGGTTTCTCTATTTAACCTCAGCATGCAACTTCCTTTCTCATTTTGGCTCTCACTGTAATTTACTTAAAAGTCTGATTATAGACCTGGGATAAAAGACTCGTCATCATTTGTTCTATTCTGTTCTTAGAATCTTCAGGCAAGTCAGGTCTACAATTAATGTTTTTATCTAATAGATTATCATGTATGTATCGAATGAAAGTAAATGATTGTTTTATTGTTGTTAACCCAAAGGGAGTTTACCGATTTACTGCAAATGTTCAACCTAAAACGCCTATAGATTATGAGAAAAACAAAAAAAAACTTGGTGTTGAACGGAATACAGAATATAATCAACTTCTGGAGAAGGTAACATTAGACATATCACCACGAGTTACACCGTGTTCAACTATCCTTGTACATGTAGTTGTACT
Organism: Lutraria lutraria; assembly: GCA_964023205.1. Classification (NCBI taxonomy): domain Eukaryota; kingdom Metazoa; phylum Mollusca; class Bivalvia; order Venerida; family Mactridae; genus Lutraria; species Lutraria lutraria. The sequence continues at coordinate 13,373,979 of OZ026838.1, forward strand.
GAATGCTGTCAACTTTCCGCTTACCTATGTACTTATGTATTTATCTACTTAGTTCCTTTAGTTCTTCAATTTTCACTTTTTCCTTCAAACATAAAATCACTTTTGAAAACTGAATTACAAGTTATTATTTTCATGAATCATTTTACTAATATATTTTTTTTAAATCAACTGGCTGGCACAGTGAAATCTTATTTCTTTGTTGTAAGGCTTGATATAATGGGTAAGGGACCTCTGGCTGATGAAAAAGCAGGCCATGAAAAATTTGTGCTTAGTTTTAGCATACTTATAAAATATTTCTCAATCAACTGACTTTATTCAACATGTCTAAATGGGTTTATCAATGTTTTTAGTTATTTTTTTGTTTTTGTATTTTTCTTTTGTTTATGTCCGCTGTATGGAACATTGCACCATTACTCTGTGACATCGGAATGTGATTTTTATCTCTCATTACTTTGTACAGTTTAATTTCTCTATATTGTTTCTTGTTGTATAAACTAATGCCTTTGGGTTCTTTTAGTGCTCGTAGGACACATTTTATTAGATTTTTGTACTCTTTAATACTCTATAATCAATAAAAAGTAATTACTAAACCCCAGTTCACAAAATATTCAATTAACGGAGCACCTGCATGTTAATTGGTAAATATAATTTAGAGTAACTTAATATCACCATGCTTATATAGATCAACTAATCTTACAGTAATATTTGATTGTCCTAGATACCTTGTGTTACAGAATATTATCAATACACACACCCTATATATACATGTAGAGAAGTCACTAAAATTATTGACTTAACTATTTGTTGTGTTTTTTTTGTATCTAAGTAAAAACAGTTCATTGAAAGTAAACAAATAGGAACAATAAATAAATTGTTTTGTTTTACCTTTGTCTTGTTTATCTATTGTTACATATACTTGAGTGTTTATTAATCATTTTGTATTGAATTTACTCAACAAACAGAACGACTAAATGGTAACGAAATGACAAAGAATGTGTCATTAATTTTCAGATTTTTTAAAGCTGTTCTTTAATTCAGATTTAAATCATATGTGGTACTACAATACATGTACAACCTCTCCGAAGCAACACTCTTCAGGAGAAGCAAACTTATGTTGTTGTTGAGAAGTTATTGCTCTAGAGGTTAAATTAATAGTTAAATCGTAAAGTTTGGAGAAATCATGCTGATGTTTAAGGTAGGGTGTTGCTCAAGAGAGGGCCGCTCTGGAGAGGTTGTACTGTATATCTTTGTTTCAAAAACTAAATAATGAAAGTGTACCGTAATGATTGCCTTCTTGGAGAACTCTGAATGTTGATGTTTTCTCTTATCATAATGGCTTTAAATTATATGTACATAGTATTCAATGATGAGAACTGTTCGTATTTTTAGGTCCTGTTTCTGAAATAATTAAGTAGTTCCTCCTCTGTTTTCTGTACATTAGTCCTCCTTCAGTTAAACTTTAAATTTTGCTAAAAACCTTCAGCAGTAAGTGATCATTATTGATTAGGTAAATGATGAACAAAGATAGCTATTATTTTAGTGCAACCAACCTTCACCAGTGATATTTCAAACTTTTAACTTTCATGGTATTAAATGCCTGTTTCTCAAAGTCAGTGTACCTTAGGTCTGTAGGTTAAAGCCCTGGATAACTGCCTGCCAGTACAGAACTGAAATGTTGAAAATTTTGCAAATTTTTCATTATATTAATTGCATGTTGCTGTGTTAAAGGTCTGCGATACTTCACTGCAGAAATTACAAAACTGTTGAATCCAAGAATGAAATTTAATAAGGATTGACGTCTAACTTTATAGTAGGTTCCTGTGACAGTTTTCTATGTCTACACAATCCCTTGTACTGGTATGAGAACAATTTGTTTAAGATACAAGTATATGTTTCATAATTGATAGATCAATTCGAAGTTAGAATCAATGTCAAATAGTAACAAGATAATGAATATAATTATAGCATGGGTTTAAATCATCATGCAATTTTCAATGATTTGCAGAAAGCCAAAGAGGAGCGATATTGGCAAATGCGTGGAAAACCAGTGACGCCTCCTGGTGGTTTAGATATCGGTAACTACGACAGACAACTGAAGGAAAATGCTGGGGCTAAAAAGAAAGAATATAAAGAGATGCTTGATAAAGTAAGGAGAAGTGATTTTATTGCTATGTTAATGCATGGTGTTTGTTTAACAGATTTTCTAATGGAATGGTCACAACTCACTACCATTGTAGCAACTAGTATTTATTAGAAAAGGATATTTATCTTACCAAAAAGATTATAAAATTACTTCTCACTGTCAGAACAAAATTATTTGGATAATAAGACATTTGTTATGTCATTTTATATAAAGGTTCATATTGCTTACAAAGAACATCTTTTTTCAAATTGAGTCTTAAATCTAGATTTTATTCTCAATGTAACTTATTTTTCATATAGTTTTTTTTTATGTCCCAAGCATCTTTGATGTCGGGGCATATAGTGATTGTCCTGTCTGTCCTGTCCGTCCATCCATACAAGGTTAAGTAGATTTTACCTTTTGTCTAATCAAATGTTTCGTATCTACAAATCCCACTTTGACCTTGACTTAATTTGGACTAAAAATAATTCTGTACTGGTAAGTAGATTTTACCGTTTCGTCTAGCACCAATACCACTAGCTAGAACGCTTTGATACTTATACAGTTGTTGTGTATGATCATTTTCAATCCACCTGTATCAACAAATCCCACTTTGACCTTGACATTATTTGGACTTATGATTCTGTACCAGATTAAGTAGATTTTACAGAACACTGCTTACTTGAACACTAGAATACTTACATGTATACAGTTGTTGCTTATGACCTTTCTCAATTCACCCATAATTATCAAACACCCATAATTATCAAAGACTTTGACCTTGACCTTGTTCGAATGGGTTATTGCTTCACTAGCATGCCATCAGGGGCATATTTGTTTATTGAAAGCATTTTGTTTATTAAAAATAGTGCTGTTACTGTGGGTGTGGTTTAAAACATTCATTATCATTATAATTATGTCGTTAGGGGTGGTGGTTGCACCTTATTGGATGAAATGTACCGTCCTGCAATTGCAAAATTCACAAAGCATGGTTTGACTAATTCAAATGTAATCATTCTTGCAGCAATATCACTTGTTTGTTTATGAATGTTTTTTATACAATTGTTCCTCACTGATATTTGATAATACAGAACACATACAAAAAGATGTATTAGTGAACACAACACATTGTAATGACTAACATACAAGTCACTGATCAAAGTTTGAACTAATAAGTTAGTCCTTCATGTTGACATAATATGAACTAAATCTATTAGTGGAAGCTTACTTAAATCTTTTCCATAATTATAATATCATCAAAAATAATTTAAATGGAATGATATTCAAATTTTAGCAAAAAATACAACAACTACAATTACGGGCAATGGATAGAATTGCTGATGTGTCGCCAAAATATGTGTCATATCGTGAGAATGAGCGCCCCCTAGTGGGATCTCCACGAGATGTAAATTTCTACATGCAGGAGGTGAGACCTTAGAAGGCCTGCTAGTTCCCTTGTCATGTTTAAATGTATCTGAAGCACACATTTTACTCCGACTTAACATTTTATGCCCATTCGTTTATTTAACTTCTAAATCTTTCTCTTTTCTTGATGGAACTAATTAAACATTACAAATGATACACATCCTTTTAGGATAAATAGTTCAAGCTAAGAGTCCAAGAAATATTTGATATTTCACTGTTCAATTCATACTGGCAAATCAATTTTACTAAATAAGCCCCCAAATATTTTTTACTGTAATTAAATGTTGCTGTTTTTTTCATCAAATTTGTTCAGTAAGAACATCATGTGTTTAAACCTTTCTGCTTTTGCTGCATTTAGAAAGAACAAAAGAATATATTTCGTAAAGATCTGAAAAAGTCCCCTCAGCGAGACTTCTATCAGTCAGGTCAAAATATGGGGGCTGAAGAAAACACATTGATGGAAGATCCTAACTTTAAAGCTTATATGGAAGTCGAAAAAGAAAAAGTTATGAATAAACGGAAATATGCTGCTGAATTATTGCAGGTACCCGAGAGGTTATACCCTCTAGGTAGATGCTTGTCATTATAACATTGAATATATCATTTGCTAGTTGGTGCCAAGTTGCTATCCATCTTTTATTTTCAGCTTTTTCTCTTGTAATTCAACCATTGACCTTCTTACACTTCTACTGATCACATGACACATACATTTTAGAGTACAAAATTCAAGTATTGATTAATTTGAATAATAGTGACTACTAAAAATATCATCTAAGTAATTCCTTACATAACTCAGTACTTAACTCTTTAACAGGAACTATTACAACCCTTGTTTGCTGTTTGTTTTCTTATCAATCGTAAAACAACTGTAATAATTGTAAGATCTTACCATTTCTGATTTGTTCCATGATTGTGTATACGAGTAAAGTATTGCTATATATGGTGCAAAGTTGCTTGCTTTGCTTTAATTCACTGAATAATTATGCCTCCTTTTGAAGAAGTGGAGGTTCATGTATATTGCTTTGCACATGTTGGTAGGTCCGTCCGTCCGTAACCAACCCTTATTCAGCCATCAACTAGATCACTAGTTATTCTGAGATCATAGGTCAAGATGACCTTCAAAATGAAAACTTTGTCTGTCAAAAACTAGAGATTGATATGACCTATGGTTCTCAGAATAGGTAACAAAGGATGAAAAGGTCAGAAAGTATTTGTCCCAAGTTCACAGACACCGGTACTCTCAGTTAAAAAGCCTTGTTACATGTAGATCCATAACAGGATGGCATTTAAAGGGCATAGATGTTTTACAAATACCTTTTGTTTTTTATGTCATATCTGTATGTATCATGTAGAACAAATACTAAATGCTTAGTTAAGATTTGCTGGTGTTTGACTTACAGCAGTGTGCTGTAGTCAAATGTAGGTAATGACTTAGGTGCTAGAAAAACTTGATATTAGTGTTATTGAACAGTATCTTGGCAAGTATTCCATGTCTGGATTACCTCATCTTTTAAAGGATGACTTACTATGGCCTGCCTTCAAAATATTTATCATAATGTATGTGAGAAAGTGAGGCAGTTGCTTACGGAGAATGAGCATCTAGTACTGGTTCTTCCCAGGAATGATGGTTTGGTAAACTGTGGAAAAGGGTCATAAAAAAGTCTCCAAAAGATAAACAAACAAACAATATCATATGTATGACTGTGCTTTTTAGTTTTAGATTTACAGTTGTAACTTAAAAAATACTGTTCATCAGATTCATATTGTAGGAAGTGGTACAAAAGATAAACATAAAGAAATATGCTGTTTTCACTTTTCATCTCTTCTTTTACTTAACCTTAACATTCTCTACAAAATGAGTTTTCTGTTTGCCTTTATCTCTGTTCAATCTAATCTAGTATCAAACTCTCATGTGCTTATCTTGTTTAGATCTCTGTATTTGGTAAATATTTTATGCTTGTTGAGTAAAAATGAACAAAAATCTTTGATTTGTCTGTTAAATTGACTTTATAGTAAACTTACTCGGTTGTTTCATTTTGTTTCATTGATATATTTTGAAAAACTATGTTCGGGTTCAGATTTCATTTCTCTAGAGCTAGTGTTGTTATTTCATTTTGGCTTCATTGTTGTTTTAAAAGTATGTAATTGGTTTGTTTTTGCTTCCTCTTTTCCTTCTTTACATTAATGCACAAATCGAAATTATCTTTTCATGCTAATTGTTTGTAATCAGCAACTTTATTTTAACTTTCTATTCTTTCAGGCACTTCAAATCAGCTTCTTTTATGCATCTTATTTATTTGTAATGTCATGGCTGAATGATACATTGGATTTTAGTATTGCTGGTATAAGATATTTATTTTTTTACTTTATTTCAGCAACAAAGAGAGCACATGTACCTTAGAGCAAAACAAGAACCTGAAATGCCTTTCCTTGTCAGAAATCAAGACCACAGAAGACCTATGGATGAGGTTTGTGGAAAAAATTATAATCATTTTACAGTCTGCTTTAAAATTGCGATTGTTTGGCTTAACCCTTTGGTTAAAATTTAAAAGGGCAGGTACAGGTAGATGGGTAAATGTTTTTTCTGGATATATGAAAAATGTTTATATCATTTGGGGTTATGCCATACAAGCAACTTTTTTGGCAATGCTTGCGTTTGAATTTTATACCCTCTGAGCATACCTGGGATACTTACCTTTTTTTTCACTCAACATTGTTGATATTTGCATCCCTTTCCTTTATTGAATGCACTAGTTGGTTGAATCCATTCACTTTAACTTGCCTTCACATTTCCTACCCTTATTTATTTTTTTACTAATATAATTTATAACCTGTGTACTGAATTTGATGGATAATAAAAACAGACTGGAAGTGTTTGTCTCAGCTCATATTGAAGGGATTTCAGGTCGAGAGACCCAGTCTGCCTTATTTGGTCAAAGAAAATAGATTTTCATTGCAGGATTTTCAGATTCGACTTTCACTTAAGTTGAATTTTATGTGGGAATGAGATAATTTTCCCAGTTTATTCTAATTTTCACACAAAAAAATATTTTTCACAAATTTAATTGTGGAACTTTCATGTCAGCATGAACTGATCTCTTGTCCAGTTTAATTATTGACAAAAATCTACTGGTACCCAACTGTGTGGATTATTTCAGCAACAATGGGCTAGAGATGATATGGACCGAAGGGGACCTCCCCCGCATCTTGCCAACAAACCACCTCCGAGTCCAGGTTATAATAGACCTAGAGACGAGGTATGTTACCATGCTGCGTATCATTTGAAAAATATATCATCAGTTGGTCTTTTACCAACTGACTTTTTCGGTCAATAGTTTTGAAGACTTGGTGAAGGAATTTGTTTTTTGAACTTTGAACGCTTCTTTGATTTGCTAACTCAGCAGGTTTTTTAAACCAGTCACTCACAATGCAAACACCTCTCACTTTTTTGTCCAACTTATCATTAAGTTTTGTACTAAATACATCATGGTGATTTGGAATTAATTTACTTTTTTACTAAACCTGGTGATAATTGCTTCATTTTGTGGTGATCCAATCAAGTCAGAGTAGACTCATTAAATGTAATATAATCATGGGATTTTTCATAAATCTAAATTTCGACAGTTCAACGCAACAGTGTCGTAACTCATATTGAAATAAGAACAACTTATGACAGTGTTGCGCTGAGCCCTCGATTTGATCCAGCTTAGCTTACATTAATACCATTTAGAAAAACACCTGATTTAAATTTGAAAACTTCAGCCTTTAAGACAAAATCCAGCATTCTGGAATGAAGGGAGACAGGCGCGTGGCCAGAGGTCATTCGATTCCAATCTTTCTCGCAGATCTAGTGGCATACCTTTGGTAAATTTGTACAAGTAAAGTAGTAATCTTATAGACTTCAGTTACACTTTCACATGTCTGGTTCTTTTAGATGTGCAGGCTACAGACCTACTCTTCCATCTGATTGCTCTTAGCCAATTGAGTAGAATCTTTTTAGACTTTGTATCTTGCATTTTTGTGTTTTTAAGACCTTAAGAGAATAGTGCTTATAGGGTTCAAGTTTTAATTTGACGTCATGTTCAAGTTTTCTTCTAATTGTTTCTGTGTTTAGTTCTTTTATTTTGTTATAACAGACATTTGCTTCTTTTCATCCAAGTTTTTCTTTCTTCTTTATTGCTTCAAAACTGCTAACTAGTCTACAAGACTGCCTTTTAGCAAGCCTGCTGTAGGTTATAGTGGAATCTATAGTGGAATCTTTCAATTTTATAGAATCTAAACTCTGTAAAAAAAGTTGTATATCCTTTTATTCAACTACACCTGATAATTTTTCCTCATAGCTTTTGGAATAGTGTGAATATTGTTTCAATGTTGATCTGTTTTGGGAATTGTAATGTTTTCATGTTTTTGAACCTGAATTTTTATCATGCTTATTGTTTTTTTGTGTTTATTAATTGCTTAAATGAAACTAGATGTAATACAAACTGTCCAATTAAATCATGTGTGAACTTACATATCTTATGCAGTTTTTTTGTAGTTAATTTGATGTACATTTTTGTAAATGACTAATTTTTCTTATTGTGTTCTCATTTTTGCCTCATTCTGTTTATTAAGTTTTTAAAATTGTTTGTTTTTTGTTCATGAAGTTCTTAAGTTATTTTTATAAGTGTCAAGATGATTTATTATCAATAACCAAATTTTTTTTTTTTTTTTTTTGATAATTCCTTTTATAATGTGTTCATTATTTACAAGGAGAAACCTAAAAATGTACAAAATTCTCAACCCGCAACTGAATTACAACGGAAACGACTTCCACGAAAACGTCGGATAGAAAAAATAACTGAGGAGTCTTTGAATAAGCATGTATCAGACAGCAGAAGATCGTCTGCTAATTATTCACAATATTCTGAGTCAGCAATAGAGAGAGATAATCTAGGAAAATTTGAACAAACTGAAAAGGAGGGATATTCTGTGGTAAATAATTTACCAAAAATATATTTTTCTTATATTTAAGAAACTCAAAAAGTTTTTTTTGTACTAGTCTCAAAAGAATTTATATGATCTATGTTTTTTTTTCATTACTGTGATTTTTATGTTGACATTATGCAAATGACTTGCAAGTAAACATTTGTTAAAGAGTCTGCTACCTTCCTCATTGTTTTAATCTTACAACATAGAAAATTTACTTACTGAAAAAAATACTAAAGCATAAATAACTATGATAAATTAAACATGAAAATACTTCAGCTTCATCGTAAAGGAGGGACCAGAAAGCCACGTGGTCCGAGGTCCAATACTTCTTACATGTCTGGCAGTTCATACAACAGTCCAGTGGTAAAGTAAACCTATGTCAATGTGTCTGCTTTTATAAACCATAATCTGCTTTAACTTATGATATATACAGATGTTATTAAATTATATACCACTATATGCAGTCAAATTTTCCTACAACAATAGTTAGCAATAAGTCTTGCAATGTCTCCAACTGTTCAAAGTAAGTCTGTTTTGTGATTCCTGTAAAAACAACAGATAAAACATTACTCAAAATATAAGTCAGTAAATATATTACGATGAAATGGTTCATGTCAATGAATGCATACCCTATAGATATTTAATATGCACCTAGGCCTACAAGAAAAGGACAAAATTACAAACAATTCCTGAATCACCAACCAATAAACAAACCAAAGATATGAATGAAGATGATGAGGAAAGTAGTGATGAAGAGGTAGCCGCTAATCAGTATGAGAGAAAAACCCCAGACTGGTTACCGGGATCACCTGACAGTCAGCGCTATTCACCAGAAAGACTTTCTCAATCTCCAGTAAGACAGACCGGTTCACCGCACAAGCAGCACAAAGCAATTCATAATAAAAAGAGGAATGAAAAACAAACTGAAAGCTATGTTACGGTAATTGAATTGTTCTACCAAGATTTTCTGAAAGTTGTGATGGGCCGGACTAATTAGCAACACATTGTGAGATAATTGTATTTGGAAGCTAATTAATTACATTAAGTATTTCAAGAAATTGAAATTTTGAAAGTTTTTGATCAATTTTTTTTTTTTTGCATAAGATTACAGATTCAAGGGAATGCCATGGATTGATATATTTACTGTAAAAAATATTTATAGAGCTTTTTTCTAAGTTGATTAAGAGCTCTTTTTGATTTACTGACTGTTCAGCTTTATTTCATTCTGAATTCGCTTGAAACCTTTAAATGAAAATGGAGTTACTGTAGAGCTTATTTTAAACACTTCAGTTTATGAAACAAAAAAAACAATGGAAGGAAGGAAAGCTGAATAATGATCCAAGATCCGAGTCGCGGATGTCTAATACTAGTAGAAGGGTAATTTATCTGTGAATTGAGATACTAAACACCCACCTCAATGCTTGGCCTTCTAAACCATGTTTTTATGTTTGCCATATCTGTAAAGCTGATTACAAATTAAAAATGTTGGTGGTTAAACTCAACTTGTCTGTTGCAACTTTAGTGTGGATACTGACAATTGTTGCTTATCATTTGTTTGCCTTCCTTATTTGTGATTGATGAAATTCAAGGATTTAAAGTATGTTATCAAAATGGTCAATAGGACTTAATTGTCGTATACATGTATAGAATTACCCAGTCAGTTATTTACAAGTATTTTTTAAACCCATACATAAGGATTTTTATGAGATAAAGTATTCAACAGAATTTGTTCAATTTTTATCATAAAAAATAAAAATGATATTCTTATGATACTAATGACAGAAAGTTAATTTAATGGTTATTTTTCATTAAGTATTTTTTTTTGTGCTGGTGCTTGGCTTTACTGTTGGAGCCATACTAAGGGGCTTGTTTCATGACAAAATCCATAAATTAAATGTTGCAATGCTGACATGGACATGTTCTTCTGTACCCTGCTGAAATGATAATATTTTTTATGTTATTTTACTGTCAATGTAATACTATGGTGATGTGGTAATTGCTGGTTTATGTATGACAACTTGTGTAATAAATGTATTTATCACATACCCGTGCCGTTTTGGCTGTGCCGTAAAAACGATACGACACAGCCATGCATATAATATGTAAATGAGCCGATTCACATGAATGTATTCCTACGCTGTTTGTCAACAAAATTTATAACTTCACAGGAGTAATGTTGAATTGATTTTAACAGTTTGAGTAAGCAAGGACACTGTATCGTTAGATATGTTCACACATTTATTATTTGTGATGTTTCATTATAGAACTTTTTTTGTGCTCCTGATTAAAATGCCTCATTACGCATGTGTCACTCTTTTGTTATTAGTAGCAATGTCAAACAGGTATGCTGGTTTTCACCGTATTTTCAGGGTATGTGATAAAGTGACTATTAAATTTGTGTAGATTACGTCTTGAATTTATTGAACTTGTTCAATAAAACTGTATGAAGCTTGCCAAAGGCTCGCTTCATACTATTTTATTCATCTCGTTCAATAAATTCAATACAGAATCCACACTCATTTAATATCCTCTATGTAATATTATAATGATTAACAATGTATGTTAATTCTGTGACATGGACAACTGACTCATGATTTATGTTTTTCTATGTTACACACCTTTGAATATCATTCTGACGAAATAGTTTTTCTGTATCATACATGTATAAAGTAGAAATATTATTACGCAATAGACTTTCGAACCTATCAAACCTTGTTGTTAAAGCCTTCTCCTTTTAGCTTTGCATGTTACCTGCTTATAATCAGAGTGTATTTTGTATGTTTTACTTATCTAAGCAGACAAAATGTGTTTTCATAAATGTCTTTGTTGAACTGAAATTTTCTTGTAATATAGTTCAGTGAATTGTTTTAAAATTGAAAGAAAATGAATAATTAAGACAAATCAATTTTATGGCAAAATCAAATATATTGTAATTTACAATTTGCCTTTTTCAAAATAATTTGACCATTGCACTATTTCTCTTTAAGTTTTGTAGTAATGTTGAAGAATATAGAACTGGTAAATATTTTTATTCAGTAATACTTCATAATCTACCTGTAAGTTTAACTGAATGTTTTTTAAAAATCAGGAATTTAAGACTGAAACTAAATCACGTCCCATTCTGGAGCGTGAGCATTATGCACAGCCATCATATCAAGGTGATGGTTACGGTAAAAATGAACGTGACAATAGAAACCATGATATACGTGATAGAAAGTCACCTACAAGAACTCCTAGATCACCATTAAAATCACCTCCAAAGTCGCCACCTAAGTCACCTCCGAAGTCACCTATTAAATCACCAACAAAGAGATATCAGTCAGAGCGACAAACTGATGCTGACCAATCAGTCCAAGGAACTCCTCTGGTAATTACATAACGGAGTTACCTTTATATGGTACAACATGTAACCATATTGATATAAATGAATATTTGTTTTACATTGTTTTTTTATACCAAAGAATAATATTTATGTAATGTTCTTATTGAAAACTGGATATGCTTAATGTAATGTCGAATTTTAATGTATTCTGAAATGTTTTGTCCTGTTTTTTCACACTAACCATTAGTGTTTTATATGTTTTTCGATGTGCAGAACTATTACTTTATGATTAAGGGAAAGAAAACTTTGGATGAAAAAGGCAGATACATAATAATAATAATAAAAAAAAGAATTGAAATAAAAATAAAAAATTATCTTCCTTAATGATGGTTTGTTTACTGACATAGAATGAGATGTCGTAGTTTAACAAAACAATACAATAATTCAATTATTGATAATCTAAACCAATCATAGTTAGTTAATTAATGATTAATAGCTTTTTTGTTTCAGGTTTATTATCATTGTTTTGTCCATTTTATCATCAACACTTAATAATGTTTTCATTGAAATCATTCAGTCATATCATCTTTTATTAATTGCATTTTTCTCCTTTGCTTTGATTTTAACCTTTTTAATCTTCATCAAAAATTCTACTAAAAATTTGAGACATTCATAGAAAGTTTGACCTCTTCTTAAACAGTCTGAAAGGTACTGTTCAACATTTTTTAAGTATCGTTTGACTTTTGCCTGTAGGCCTTTAAGACTGAAACTCGGCCCATTCCTGAGCGACCTCAGTATGGACAGCCGCCTCGTCCAGGTCACGGCAGTTATATGACTGAAGGCGAAACTCAAGTTGCAATAGAGCGACCTACTGTCAGTCCCCCTCCAAGATCACCTGAAAAACCCAACCCAGAATGGCTTAAACCTCAGGATTTTGACCGACCAGTGGAAGGCACCCCATTGGTAAATAATTAATGTACATATGTATATATGCATAGTTGGTAGACTACAGCAAATAGTGCCAGTTTATATATAATGAAAATCAAATATATCTGATTCATGTATAACAGTTTGTTTTGCTTCATGAACTAAATTAATTCTATTCTGTCATGTAATATACTAAGTTTACTGCTCATTGTATTAATAAATACAGCATTGTCTTGTTTATGTAACCAATTCTTATAGACCAAGTGTCATTTGTCTGCTGTTTTGAATTTGTCACTTAATTTCTTTAAAATTAAAATTCAATGAAATCTAGACAAGCAAAGCTACGACTATCACACTGAACAAAAGAAAGTGCTATTAATTTGGCAATCAATGATTAATTCTGCAAATCTCAATTTAAGAACTTAATTATTCACAGAAAATAATTCATGGAATTAAGTCTGCATTAATGATCTGTTTTGGTATAATTACATTACAAATCTGACTTGTCAAAATGTTCCAGTACTTCTATATTTTATCTACCATACTGCTAATGGTGATAGATCATAATGCACTGTGTTTTTTTGCTTGTGTTAATTGTATACTGATAAACACTTCTAAACCGCCACTTCGGATTTTTGTAAATTGCTACCTGAATTACTACCCAACAACAACTCCTCATCCAGTTCATATAATTATGTAGAAATCTCTGTGGTAACTCCTGCTAAAAATGCACTAAGTCTTGCTTGAGCTTGGCCACATTCAGCTTCAGTGAAAGTCAATGTACACCTCTGTCAGTCTTATGCCGCACATGTGTCGTTGACATTATAGAGCAGAAATTAGTGCATGAATATAGAGTTCAACAGTTGTCATCTTCTGTATGGCATTCATATCCTTATTGGTTAAGTTAGATGGATGCAATTTTGAATGGGATTATTAGGATAAATTTTATTTTGCGTTGGCAAGCAATTACAAACAATGTAACATAAGCTCTGTAGAGCTCATGATTGATTTTTGTTGAATTTCATAACTACGAAGCTAAAACACCACAGACGTTACCAAAAAAACCTAAGTGGAGGATACGAAGTGTGTATCAATATATGTTAGTAGTATGTTCACATTCTTGTTAGTTCTGGTTATTCTTGCACATAATTTCACTTATTCCTCTTCACAATAAATAACATGTTCTCCTCACTTGATTGCACAGGCATTCAAAACGAACTCGTACTCATCACGTCAGCCTCCTCCTGCACCAGAGCAAGCCTTTAATGGACTGCCGACCTTTTCTAATGAAAGGAATGGTATCTATGAAAGGCCAGCTCGTACATCCGACAGACCAAGTTCTAGGAGATCAATGGAGGCTGACAGAAAATATGTACCTACTAACATGGAAGCTAGTTCAAAGATCTCACCACGAAGAATGAAACATTCACTTTATCAAGATTCAGAAGAAGTTAGTTCAAAACGCTTGGAAGCTAGTAAAGAAAGGCAAAAAGAGTATAATGAATACCTTAAATTCAAGGTTGGTCTCTTTGTGTCTTAGGGTTAGCAATTTAAGACATGAATATGTACCGGTACCCACATATTGTATTTATAATGTAGTGTTTGATTGCCTCAAAGGATCTAAAATTTGTCATATTTTCCTGGTTTGATTTGTTTTACTTGAAGAAATGTGACGCTAAATGGATAAACAATATTACTGCTCAAAGATAACATTGTGATGTAGTCCTGAAAATTATTACTCAATTTGTAATATGTCCTCAAAAAGTTGTCCTATAAGTAAAAATGACATTTAATATTTTGGGACATACTAAAGTCAGTTTTATACAAAATTAATTGGATTTGCTTTTCTGCTGTAGATGAATGGTTTGCTTGAATTAAATTAGTATCATTTTTATTGTAGCTGAGTAGCGAAATATAGTATCTATTATAATTATATTGCGGCCTTTTTTATGGCTAGGTCTGTACGTGTTATTTTCATCACAGCATTAATCCAATATAAAGCTTGTTTGAAAATATACAAGCTTTGAGATATAAGTAGATATACTTCTATCATCTCTTGATTCATTTGCAAGTTTGTTCTTAATTTAAAGTAGTTTTCCATTTTATTTGAAATCTTTAGATTGGTGTGTTTAGATGTGCTCTGTATCAATTTTTTCTCGTCATTTTTACTCAGTGTTTTAGATGGCGTTGAAATTCTTGTTTAATTAGTTGAATTATTTACCAATCATAATGGTGATCAGAATTGAAATATGTGATTTAAATTTTTTTAAATGTGTACTTTGATTATATTTTGATAAAAATGTCATTTCTTTAAAGCATTTTGATGATAACTAAATCTTTTTTATTCAGAACAATCATTATGTATTACTCTTTTTTCATTGAGCGTTAACATCTGATATACAGTACTGACTTATAAATGTTTATATTACTATTAGAATGAACAAAAAGTTCGACAAGATGAAGAGAAACATCATCAACATTTGTCAAAACCTGCGGAAGTCGTCAAGAATCAATACTATAGTTCAGATGATTATGAAAAGTTTCAGAAGAACTTACAACAAAAGCAGCATGATGAGTACAACGATTATTTGATAAAGGTAATATTTGCTTAGTTAGTAGAAACTCTGTATGAAAATAATGTATATGCCATTTTCCACAACTGTGTTTGAAATCATTCTGTTCTGCAATATTTGCTATGAAACTTAGCACCCTGCAATAGATAATGAATATTGTGAGACCTATGTCAACAAGGTTCATATTTGGAAATATTGGAGATTTTTTATTCTTAAGTCGGATAGGTTTTTAGCTCACATGTCACAAAGTGACAAAGTGAGCTATTAGGATCACTCTCCGTCCGGCGTCCGGCGTCGTGCGTCGTCAAACTTTTTGTTGTGAACACACTAGGGGCCACATTTTTGGCTCAATTTTAGCAAAACTGGGTCAGAACGTTAATATCAACAAAATCTCGGACGAGTTCGATATTGGGCCATTTGGGGTCAAAAACTAGGTCACCAGTGCCAAATAAGGGAAAACCTTGTGAACACTTTAGAAATCACTGTTTTGAATTTATCTTCATGAAACTTTGTCATAATGTTTATTTTAATAATATGTAGGTCAAGTTTGAAAATGGGTAATTTCTGTAGTAAAATTAGGTCACTAGGGCAAATTGCTGAAAAACCTTGTGAACACTCTAGAAGTCACTGTTTTGATTGGATGATCATGAAACCTTGTCAGAATGTTTGTCTTCATAATATCTTGGACGAGTTCGAACATGGGTCATCTTGGGTCAAAAACTAGGTGGCTAGGTCAAATCTTATGAAAAACCATGTTAACACTGTAGATTTCACAGTTATTATTGGATCTTCACCAAACTTTGTCAAATCGTTTGTTTTAATGATATAACAGTCAAATATAAATATGGGTCATCTGGGGTCAATAACTAGGTCACCAGGTCAAATCTTAGGAAAACATTGTTAACACTGTAGATGTCACAGTTTTAATTGGATCTTCACCAAACCTTGTCAAAATGTTTGCCTCAATGATATGTGGGTCAAGGATGAACATGGGTCAGCTGGGTTCATAAACTGGGTCACAAGGTCAAATATTAGGTAAAAATCTTGTAAAAGCTCTAAATGTCATTGGATCTTGGCCAAACCTTGTCAGATTGTTCGCCTTAATGATATTAAGGACAAGTTCAAATATGGGTCACCTAGGGTCAAAAACCAGGTCACAAGGTCAAATCTTAGGAAAACCTTATTAACACTGTAGATGTCAAATTTTGATCGTATCTTCACCAAACCTAGTCAGACTGTTTGTCTTAATGATATGTAAGACAAATTCGAACATAGGTCGTCTGGGGTCAAAAACTAGGTCACCGGTTCAAAACAATGTTTTAATGAGTGAACAGTGATTGTCATGTGAGCGATATAGGGCCATCTTGGCCCTCTTGTTTTGTGTCATGTCAAAACCTTTCAATATCAAAGTTATTTTTTGAAGCTTATAAAGTACTGATATGGACTAGTAAAAAATGGCACTTACATTAACTTAGTTCAATGAATACAATGGTTGTCTTGTAATTATACATATGAATATATTGTTTGTCTTGTTTTACATATAATTATGTACTGTTGATTATATAATGTTGTATATATTGCATGACCTGTATTGATGTTGTTGTTTAGCCGTATTATAAATAAGATAATAATTCAGGTTTTGAGATTTTTATGTAGAATTTTCAGCCACCACCCGGTCGAGTTGGGCTTCCTTTGGGTCAGTACAAGTATGAGCCCAAACGACTTGTTATGGAAGCTGAGAGAAATACTGAGTATAATGCTTTGTTGAAAGAGGTACTTAGTTGGTCATTACATTTCTTCATTTCTCAAGTTGTTACACTGTTTTGGCTGTGATATTTCTTCGTTTGTGTATAGTATGGTAATAGAAGCTATTTTCGTCTAATCATGTTTTTATCAGATATCCACCTTTTTATTCATTGATTGGTTTCTATAGAAAACAGAAAATGTAACATAGTAATTAAGGCACAAAGTATTTTGGACTTTGTTTCACAAGATTTTTGTAGAACTATCCTGTTTTTGATCAAGTTCCACTCATTCAACAGAAAAAACTTAAATGATAAAAGACATGATTAGACAGATTTAGTTAGGGTAGATTTTATTTTGAGTTTTTATTGCAAACTTGGCAGTGATATTTTATTGCATTTATTCCCTCACTCATAGGGATATCAACCAGCATCGGGTGCCCAGGGTCTACCTATCGGACAATATAGATATGAGCCTAAACGTCTTGCAATGGAGAAAGAAAGAAATGAAGAATATAATGACTTATTGGAAAAGGTAGCACTTGAAACATAATTAATAGCTGCAATCCTCTTTGGTGTGAGCATTTAGAGTGGCCAAATTATGAATTATTTCCATACCCCGTATTGTGGCTATAAAATGTCTGATTTGTCTAAAAAATGATGTGTTTGTTTTTTCACTGTGAAAATTCCCACTAGCATTTCTAATTTACATTAACTTTATGATTATACAACTTGTTCATTAATTGTCTGAATTGAGTATACATGTACATGTAATTGGTGCTGGCATTTTGTAGCCATGGTATGTCATTATTTAGACCAAGTATGTATATTATTTATTTACCTGATTAACTGTCAAGCACTTGTTCTTTTGCTGCACTTTTTTATCTATTTGTAGGTTTAACAATTTCCATTGGTTATTTGCTAACAGGTGAAGCAGAATAATATCTTAACACATAATATTGTCATTTTTTCTATCTATAATTCTTTGTCATACATGCTCATAGTTTGCTAAGCGACATAACATATTTTTGCTATTTAGTTATTTATATAATAGGAGATATCTTTATTATTTTCAATTGTTTATCAGTGCTCATTTTTCAGCTTTATTATTAATGACAACTTAATTATCATTTTTCTTTTATAATTACATGTATTTAATATTAGATACATTTATTGACACTTTCTGTACATACCACTTGTTCTTTTGTATTTGATCTCTTCTTGCAAACTGTTTTGTGTGATGTGCTGTTTTTGTATCAGACAATGAAACACGCCACAAAAGAGAAAGGAAACATGGATGGCCCTCAAGGCCTGAATATTGATATTAACCACGTGCACAGAAAAAAAGCTTGGTTAGAAAAACAGAGAAATAAAGAATATAATGAGGTTTTACAGAAGGTAATCTTACTCATCTTAGAATGGTTCTCCATCATCATCATCAAGTTCTGTTTCCTGGGCTATTGTCACTTCATTCAACAAATGATGCATTCATTGAAACATGTCTGGCTCATGGCTCAGAAGTCAAAACCAAATCCTGAGTTATACCTAAGAAACCAGTTGGGGCCAAATCTAGAAACTCCTTTTGAATTGTTCCTCATCATTGGTTCAGCATTTAATTCTTCTCTGTCTCTTTACTAATACCAGTACAATTCTTGTCACTTTTCAAAAACTGGTATACAGAATTGAACTTACTTAATGCCAACATATGATGCAAGCATTTGTTTTTCTTCTGTCTATATAACATTAGCTGTATCATTTATCATTAAAGTCATTGACTTTTCTTTCTGCTTTGAATGGCCTTCAAGTTTATATTTATTCTGTATTACATCTTTTCTTAATTATACAAACACGTTTACTGTGTCCCATAAACTTTTCCGCTGCTATCTTGCATTCACAATACCTTTTACATTCAAGTCCAGAAATAATCTTATTCACTCCTCCGCCAGGATCATTAATATGACATTATCTGTGCTACTCTCCCCATAGAAGATACATGACATATCTTGTTTCATTTTGCTTATATCATGATCACACACTCCATTTATGTCATCATCATTTGGTTGGGGAACTATGATGCTTCTTTTCATATGGTCTTGACATTGCTTCTGGTTTCACATACTGTCATGTTCTGCTGATGACCAACAAAGTACCAAAGACTCACTCAGTAAATCATTCTGGTCTGTGGCTTCGGTTGTGATATTGATATGTTTGTTCAGAATCTTGTTTCCCTTCTTAAAGGAAGAAAAGAAAAGAGGATATTCTAGAGATGGGCAAAATCCACCGAAAACAACTTACGGTGCCAATTTTCATCTTCCTCCTCCAAGTCCTAACAGAAAACAACATAAGGCTTCACCCAGTCCTGTGGTAAGATTTTCTGAATCTGAAGCTGTTAATGAGAACCAAACAAATTCTGACAGTCACATTCATGATAATGAAATACCTCAAGGACAAAGCAACACTATTCACCATGTTCCAACTGCTAATCCAGCCCTGAATCAATATCCTTCAAATGAGATTGGAAAACATAAATCAAGCCTAGCAGATGAAATGTCTAAAAAAGCAAAATCATTCCATCAAGCAATGACTTCTCCGTATCGAAAATTACCATCTCCACCAGCTTCACCAGGCAATTTGTCTTTGCCAGTTGGCCAGAATGACGATTTGCAGGCATTCAAGGTCAAACGTAGAAACAAAGAATATAACAGTTTGAAAGAAAAGGTAGATTATACAATGGTGAATGTTGCACACATTTTTTGCACTTGTTGGTTGATTGGGATTAAGCAGAACATTTTATAACTTAATGTTTTTTCTTATCATTGGAGCTTTTACTAGGAAATTGATGAAGATTCACTTCCTTCTAGCTGTCTTAATTTTATGAATTCTTACTTTTTACAACAATAGAAGTTCTGATTGGGACACAAATCCTTATGCAAAGCTTATTTATGCATGTTGTACATTTGAGGAAAGGTATCAATAATAAACTCTACAATGAGTTCATAGCAATGTCATTTGGCTTTCCCAGACATGGTCTCTTTAATATTTCTTGGTAATGTAGAAATCCAAAAAAGATATCATTAACTTACATTACTTACCGGTAATATTAAAAAAAATATATTAAAATTAATATTTTATTTTGAGAAACATGATAGGCAAGGCATACACCCCTAAAATATTTCCACAGCGTAAATATTTTTGGTCCAGTTATTGCAAATTATATCTATTATTTTGTTTAAACAGCAACTACCACCTCTGAAGAACAAAGGTGTCACACCTGAAGCCACAAGTCTTACACTTCCAGTTGGGCAGTATGACTTAGAAAGGCCCTTCTTTGAAAAACAAAGGAATGATGAATATAATACTCTCATTCAGACTGGGAGAATTGGCCAGGTATAAAATAAGCACAATGAATGCAGTGTGGTTATGGAAAGGAGCATCATTTTTCCCCATTGACATCATCATGGCCATGACATTTATTTCCTATTCATTCATCAGCAATATAATGGCCAAACACATGAAGTGCTTGTGTCTTAAAACTGAAATTTATTATCACATCATTGATATTGAAAGTTAATTAAAAATGCCTTTTGCTGTCTTGCTAAATGAAGTTGTTGTTGAAATTGCTTTGATCTTGTAGATTTAGTGATAAAATGTCAAGTATTGCTGTTTGTTCACAATTTTCAGCGACATATTCGAGATAAACCTCCTACTCCTCCAAATCAACAAGGGTTGCCCATTGGGCCACAACATTATGAGCATGTTCAAAAAGCAATGGAACGACAGAGAAATAAAGAATACAATGATTTTTTGAACAAGGTATTGACACCACATTGAGTGCTGGACTGTGTTCATGATGTTTGTTTCTCTGTTAAGGTTGATGAGCAAATGAGGACATATATTTTCATGTAGTCTTCACTGTGTATAAACCACTAAAATCTGTTACTTGTGCCGTTTTAGATATCTATATATTTCTAACTTATTACATTGTTTTATTTTTAAAACTAATGTTACTTCTATTTAAGCTGATAATTGTTTGTTGTGTTATATATTTGCACCATTTCTGTGATTCATATCTCACCATTTGTATACAGTAGTCATAAACAGTCAGTATTTACACTGTTCTTGTAACAGAAAAAAATATCAAGATATAAATGTCATATTTTTAGTACATTGTATGTAATACACTAAACTATAAACAATGCTTAATGCTCATAAAAAAGTACATTTTGTCAATATTTTTTATCTGGAATGTAAAAAAGTAAACCATTGCAATCTTTAAGATAAAGTGGCACTATTATGCTAAAGGCTCTGAAAATCAAATAATGACATTCTGCAAAGTTCATAGAAATAATGATATTATTCATAGAAATTTGGCAAAACAACTAGTCGAAGTACAAGGAGTGAACCAGATAGAACCTTGACATCTTTCTATCATGGGAATGACAATTTTCATGACGAGAAAAAGAAAATGTTGGATGATGAAAGAAAACATGAATATAACCAGTTTGTTAAGGAGGTAACGCTCAATGAGTGTCAAATATTGCTAGCTGGCTAGCTTTTCTTTCCATTAAATTGTTAATTGGTTGATTCAATAAACTTATTTGTAATTAAAATCTAATGCACTTTATATCAATGATAAAATAAAAATGTCTTTTTCAGTTTCTATTTTTTTTTAAAGATAAGTTACTGGTAGATTCTATTGATTAAATTGTCCATGTACAATCGTGTTACAAGAGAAAAAATTGAAACTATTTTGTCCTTTGCTGACAGCTTCAGCCCCCACGTTCAAAGTCGATAGGAATTCCATCAGATGTGGATTCAGGCTTGCCAATAGGGCAACAACATCATGATGCATGGAGAAAGTTTCTAAGCGATCAAAGGAAACATGAATACAACCAGCTTATTGATATGGTAAACAACCATCTGCACAAACTGACCGTAGTTTTTTTTTATTTCTCCCAGATTGTGGTGGCAACTGTAGAAACATCCATCCTCACTCTAACTGTTTCTGTTTATCTACTCATTTGGAATACAGGTTTCATCTCAACATTTGATGTTGCTAGTTTCATATTTTGAATCTAGGCTTAAATGATTTCATGACTGGTGTTAGGATTTTTTTTCTAGCTGTTCACTCCTCTGAAAATTAAAGTTATTGAATGTTTCTTTGACACAAAAACATCGCTGTGGTTTGGTGTTGAGTTGTGTGTGCATTATAGACGTTTGTTTACATTTTTTGTCATATGTTAAACATGCACCTCATCTGCAGACTGTTTGTAGCTTCTATTATTGTTTATTCTTCATCATTTTTCATTTGTTTTCACATATATATATATATATATATAGTATAGCTTGTTATAGTGTAAAATGATAGTTTGTTCAACTTTTAATTTTCAGAATCATTAATACAATGTACAGTTATATATGCTTAGATATAAGAATTTAGAAGTACATCATTTAGATAGAACTATGAAATGTTAGTATTATATCTACATCAGTGAAATTTGCCAACTTCAGAAAGCTGGTGAAACTCGTAATCGAGATTGGAAGTTCGAACAGAATGGGGTTCTCGAATTGCACGGAGATGAAGCTATTCGGAGTAAGCAAAAGGCGCTCAGAGCCGAGAGACAACAAGAATACAATAGTTACATAAGTCAGGTACAATACAGGTTGTTGTGTTTTACCTGGATTTTGGTTGATATTACATTTTGGTTTTGGAACTAACAAAATCAGGGTTTTTTTCAGTTGAGTTTAAGTTTACACAGACTTGTACAGATATTGCTTTGTTATACAAGGTTTTAATTTTCTAAAAGTTAATAATTATTTTATTTGTAACTGTTTGGTTTTTTTTTTCTCTTTCTTTGTGTGTGTGAACTAAGAAAATGTTTATATTCTTGCAGAAAATTTGACAATATTTCTAAAAGTTACTGATTCTGAGTATGGTATGCAACACCAAATCAAACATTGGTTTTATAAACATAAAGACTGGTTTAATACAAGATTACTTTTCTACTTACACATTGAGTATTATGATGGCAGCATCATCAATAATATTGGAAGTCTGGGTTTCTGGAACTTTGTGACTGATGTACACATAATGTATTGTTTCTGTTACTAAATAGATACTTGTATTGTTAATTAGTGTTTTGTAATTATATAGTAATTAAATAACTAATTATAGATGTTTGTACTAGTATGTAATTTGTGTTCTAATTTAATTTGCTGGTTAATGTAAGTCTGTTTTCTGTTGTAAAATAATGTACATGTTAGCAGTGGAAACAGATATTGTTATCTGTACTGACTTTTATACAGATTCTGGATAAATCTTGTAATTATGCCTAAAGCTCACCTGAGAACGATGTGCTCTTTTTTATTATAATAGTTCATCATTTTTGTATCTTTCTATTCATCTAACTATTTACAAATTGCAGACTTCATTCCTTGAGAGCAATCCTTTTAAAATTTATAAAACAATTGTTAAACGCAATTTTCATATTAAAGTCAGTTACAAACAACATTGCTCTGACAATATTAGTAAAGCCATCTAAAGTAGACATAATAATGGTACAAAGTATTTTGATCTTTATTTGTTTATGGGTCACATTTTTCCAGCAATTTTCATTAAACTTACAACAGTCTCACAAGGTTTTGTAATGGGTTAATCCTTACATAAAATGTACATTCACATAATAAAGGATTATTTATTTTCTTACAAATGTTACTTTCTTAAGTTAAGGTCAAACTTACATCCTTGTACAAGTACTCAGGTGAGCATTACATGGCTTTCTAGTTTGTCTCAGTTTTTACCATTGTTCAATGTTCCATCTAAAAACCTTTTTTAAGAAATCTAGGGCAATTATAAGATAAACTAGGCATTAACTAGATTACTTGACACTACATTTATATTCTATTAGTTGAAGACGCCACCTAATCATTCTTGGCCTGCTCCTGAGGGCCGAGGTGCTCTGTTAGTTAAGAAGGGAGTGTATGATAATATACGACAAATGTACGATGATGAGAGGAAACGAGAATTTGTTGATAATATGCAGAAAAGACGAGAGGTAACAGGGTCTGGCATCCGTAGTAAAATAGTGATATGAATTAGTCTAGTTCATTGATCGAATATGACGTGTCGGCTAACTGATTCAACGCCTATTTACGTTGTTTAATACTAAATTCATCTTGCTGCAGAATTAACATAGCTTCTGTTGGGTCTATCATAGTAAAGTGTGCTTTGTGTGCCCAGCTTCTCTTAGACATGCTGTAAAATAGTTCTGTCTGTGCTTAACAGTTTAACACCCCATTAGTCTGTATAATTATAAATATAATGAAATATCAATATGACAGAAATAATGTTTAATGATGTATTCAGATCTAAATGGCCACAAGGACCAAACTACACATCATATATATAAATACATCATTTTAGGCCCTGATTACCACTATACAACATCCCTTCAACATGCTAGCAATACTATGGTTCCCATCTTATATGACATTGTGCATCATATAGTTAAAATTGGGTTCATGACTCTAAACATGATTACAATAACTGATGCATTTGTTTA
The DNA here is from genome assembly GCA_964023205.1 of Lutraria lutraria. Classification (NCBI taxonomy): domain Eukaryota; kingdom Metazoa; phylum Mollusca; class Bivalvia; order Venerida; family Mactridae; genus Lutraria; species Lutraria lutraria. The sequence continues at coordinate 13,398,623 of OZ026838.1, forward strand.
ATGTCTGTATTGACCTACATTATTATGACAATAGTTCGATCATTATGGCTGCAACTTATTCTATCACTGTTAATGTCTTTCAAGACTACTGTTTAATGTTTGTTGTTAAGTTTTTGCATGTACTGTGTTATTTTTTTCAACTTTTGTCTTATAAAGTTAGTCTGAATATTTTTCTTATACTAAGAAGATTTTTGTCTAAAAATGGCATGCTTATGTTTGTTTAGATTCATTGCATGATTAGTATATAATATTGTTGATCTAAATAAACAAATGTTTTTCTAAACTCTCATTTTTTACTCGCAAATATTTTACTATGTTTCTTTATTATTACCACTTGAAAATGTACGTATTACATTATACATCAAAAAAATATTTTTATTGATGAATTAATCATGAATATTTTTTAACCGACAGCAAAGTCTAATCCAATAGATGTGCATGTCAAAAGATGTATTATTATTAATTATTTTATTTGTGTTTATAAACTTTAATTCAGCTGTAAAATTTGTGGTGTCAGCTAACTAATGGACATTTTCATACATTATAAAAGATAGCTTGGACTTTAAATTTATATCAATGTACTGTTAAATTTTGAGAGTTTTATGTACCCCAGCTCAAGCCCAGCTTTGTTGTTTGTATGTAAAAGTCTATGTAAGCTTTTGTTCTTTGTATCATGAACCTCATTATTGATATTTAAACCTACTACCAAGATGGGTCTGGATCTACCGCCATCTACTGCCCCACCAGAACCTTTGAAGAGAAGTTACGAGTACGACAATCCTATGCTAAACATCATGGGAAGATACGACGACTTTCGTAAGAAACTTGTCAATGACAGAAGGAGAGATTTCAAGTCTTATATGGACAAGGTAGTACTTGTCTGATAAGATGCAATATAATAATGAATTAGTATTAATTAAATTACTAGTAAGAGAAATTTGCAATACTTGCATTCAAGTGCTAATTTTAAGTTGCATTCCTGTTGTTGTTGTTTTTTTTTTGTTTTTTTTGTTGTTTTTTTGTTGGTATTTCGTGTTCTGAAATTAATCTTTAAGTTCAATTGAAAATTTATGATTTTACATAAAATGCATATTTTTCAATAATTGCATATTTTCAATAATAAACTTGCTTGATGACATTGGGAGGAAAGGAGAATTTTAATGTTAAGACTAATTTCTTATCGCGCCAATCGTGTCAGGTTAAAGCTGATGATGCTAGTAGACATCATCTCATTAGCACTGCACCAACGAGCGCTCGAGAAGAAACGCCCCTCATCCAATCCATGGGGTCCTACGAGATGAAGACCAAAAAGAAGGTGTTACAAGAAAGAAGGAAAGAATTTGAAGACTTTGTTCAAGAAAAGGTACTTGGAGCAGAGAAATTCATTGCTTGTCTTTGTGTAAAAATGTTGCAATGCTTTACGTACAGACATGCCAGCCCTGTCACCTCGAGTCATTGTCTTTTTTTTTTCATTTCCTTTTTGCATCATGTTAAGGGATTAATTGTACTAGAGTCTGTCCAAATGGATTTCATACTCATTTTTTTTTAATCTTGCCAAAGAATGATACATTTATCTTGGTTAGTGTAACACATTTTTCTGATTTCAAATTTAGCATAAGCGTTGGATACCACGCACAATGGTTAAAGAAAACCTGATGCCTCATGTTGCCTCAGCTGAGACACCTTTAGTTAATTACATGGGACAGTATGACAAAGAACAGCTAAAGTTTAGACAGGAAAGAAATAAAGATTTGCGTGAATTCTCTGAGAAGGTACCAAACTGCATGCACAGTGTGGAGACAACAAAGCTAATTTGTTAATACCATAATAGTTTGTGAATGATTGTGATATTTGTAAAGTCTACTTGTTACAAGTATATAACTTGGTATTGTTTGTGTTATGTTTGTAAGAAGTAGATGTACAATGTATGTTGTTGAATAACTCTGTAACTGTATGTGTGGGATATAAACTGCATGTTCATGTAATCATATTATTTTGATCTAATTCATTTCAGGTGGCATGTATTTCATCATGTAACTGCCATTATTAATGCATTTGATTATTAGACTTAATATTTTATTTCAGTATTTACATGTTAACCGTACATTAATTGGGAATGTTGTGTGTTGTAACATGTGCTTATTTTACTAGACCAAACTTATTAATTTTTATTCATCTAATTTTCTAAACTCATTACATAGAGGATTTTTTTCTTGATTTTTTTTTTCAGGGAAGTTTCTGTTTTAGGCCTGAGAAAATGAAGTCTCTGTGTTAATATACAAAATTATTTATCAATCATATTTCAGCTACTATAACACAAATGTGTAATCACTTTATGTATGATTTGTTAGAACTTTATTGCTGTGCATTTTGGCACAAATTTCAGTTTATTTTATGTGATGATGATAGCGTATGTTCTTTTCATGTTATATTTTATTTTTAGAGGTTTTGTAGATTTGCAAAATGTTTAGTAATTTCAATGTCTTATAGCATTGGTAGTCAGTACAGAAAGCATGAATTGTGCCTTATATTCCACTGCTATAATTTTTAGAGAAAGCATGAACTACGAAATCCTTATGACCATTATGTATATCCCACGGTTGCCGTGGCAGAGAAGCCCATTGTTGCGTATATGGGTTCTGAAGTTGAACAGCGCCAGCGTCATTTGCGTGAAGAGAGGAAACAGGACTATGAACATTACAAGGCGCAGGTAGCCCCTTATGATGTAAGCGCCTGCATGCCGCAGTGTGAAACTGATTGTTTAACCTATAACTTAGATACATCAATAATATAGAAACAATAAAAAGAGTCTTTGTTATCTGAAACAAACAATAACATTAGATTACCTTTACCGTAATGTATTGCCATCCTTTTGAACAAAAATGCATGTTTTGATAATCCAGAATTGTAGTTTTATATAGCGAACAATACCTGAGTCCTTAATATACATGTGTATCTTTTATTTACAGTGTAAATGTATTTTCCTTCCATAGTTACTTTGGTAACGCTTGAAACATTTTCTTTTCATTTAGACTATAACACAATACATTCTTTGTCATGTTTGACTCAAGTGTTTGTGCTAGGAGGCTGTTTAAAAGCTTTTTGCTGTGTTTTATTTACTGAGTTGTTTATTAATTCAACCATTGTAATTGATTATAATTATATTATAATATGTTTGTTTTATCTTTTTATTGTAATATGTTAGTTTTCATGTACATGCTGTTATATAACATCATTTGTTGTCATGTTGAGTTATATTTTACATATTCATGCATATAATGTATTAACACTAATTTATGATTCTTCCACTACTTGGTAAGACTGACTGTAGCGAAAATGTGCTTTGCTAACAAATATTGATGCATTGTATGTTTATACTTGTCACATGTTTTACTAATAGTGTAATTCCTTGTGTTCACACTTCACTTTTACACAAACTAATTGTTCTATGCCTCTAACATTTTCCTTTTAAGCAGTACTAAGATGTTGTGAAATATTTGAATTTCCAACCATGTTGTATTAAATTTGCTGTGATTTTTAAGTATATTTTTATTCTTCAGTAATTCTAGAATAGTGATTTTGATACTATGCATTATGATTTGATAAATGTGAATATGAAACTGAAAATTGCATGATTAAAATATGTTATTCGAATATATTGTTTAGTTATATTACAAAATAAGGGTAATTTATTCAGCAGGCACATACCATACATAGGAAAATATTACTTCAATAAGTATGTGAACAAAAATAACCTTCTATAATGTGGATTGATGTACTGGTAACTGCATGCTCTTTTTTCTCCAGGTTACACAAGTGATCGTTTATGAAAATTATTAATCCGGTACACTTTTTCTTTAACCATAACAGCAAAAGGTGAAGAACCCAGAACGTCGCCATGAATTTGTGGACACAGCAAGTGGACCATACGGGGGTATATTCCATGGATTAGGGGACCATGGTAACAGAAGTGAAGTGTTAGGTAAAGAGAGGCAACGTGAATATAATGAGGTAACTTTCACATCACAATTAATTGGGTTTTGATCCATTAAATCTACATAGAGTTGAAACTGACTATTATGTGGTATATATATGTATGGGATAGATCACAAGTAACTGTTGACAATGAAATTGAGAGATAAACGCAGCAAGCCGAGGAAATTCATTGACACCGGTTCCGAGAGATCTATCTGACTTAAACCATAGGTATTCCATTGCATATATATGTTTATAGAATGACAAACTGTGATCTACAAGTTTAAGCAAACACTTTCTGTATGGTGATTTGGCAGTTGGAAGTCAACTGTGGTCTAAGTGGATAAGTCAACATTCTTGTTGTAGAACAATCCAACAGACTAAGTCATTGTCTGATTTATGTATTGCTTGTATTACATACATGTTAAAGAGGTTTGTTTATAAAGACATTCTGTTTCTCATTGGTGTGTCTTGTATTTTTTTAAAACAACTATAAGTGTACCCTTTTTATATACTTGTTTGTGTAATTGTTTCCTTATTATGTTCAAATGGTACCTATAACATTATATACTATATACCTAATATTCAAATATATCTATTACATGTTCAGAAGTATCTATAACAGGTTCAGATGTACTTATTACATGTTCAGATGCACCTGTTCAGATGTACATATTACATGTTCAAATGTACCTTTCACATGTTCAAATGTACCTATTAAATGTTCAAATGTACCTTTCACATGTTCAAATGTACCTATTAAATGTTCAAATGTTACCTTTCACATGTTCAGATGTACCTATTACATGTTCAAATATACCTTTCACATGTTCAAATGTACCTTTCATGTGTTCAGATGTACCTATTAAATGTTCAGTTGCATCAAATATTTTGGATATAATCGTCTTCAATTTGTCTATTTGATGTATTAAATGTATGTCTATTGTGGCTTATGCTTTAGATGTATTCTATTTCTTAATTCTTGTTCTTGTTGTTGCCTTTACAGAATTCTGAGGTAATTGTCTGATGTGCTGTGTTGTGTGTACCCCATAGATTGTCATGCTATTTTTTTATCAGTTTATTTGTCTGGTTTAATTTGTAAACATGTTTCTTGTTTTCCTTTATGTTAAGTGTAAACTGTTTCTCATTATTCTGTTGTTATGAACATTTATTTATGTGTGGCTCATTACCAATATCTTGGATTTCTGCTATGACTTGATTTTTTCAGCAAAATGCAGGAAAAGAAATGGTAACAGGAAGACCTAGATGGGCACGAGAAACATTGCCAAATGTAAGTGTGACATCTTTTTAGGCATTTGGATATTTAGATAGGTGTGAACAAAAATGTACTTGTTTGTTATTGTAAGGCTTGATGTGAAATTTTATGTTGTCAATGCAGTAGAAAACTACTAAATTAAGAAGTCAATAGAAAAATGAATCAAATTAAAAAGTAACAAAAATAAATCAAATATTTTTAGCATACATTGTGTGATTTTTGTGTTTGGATTTTATGTCGAATAAATCAAAATACTTGACTCTTTGATACTTATTGTTATAGAATACCGATCGTGGACGTTCCCCAATGAAGACACAGCCACCCACAGACCAGTATCAACAAATGCTGGATGAGAAACGCAGGGAAGAGGCCAGTAGAAGGTACATGTTGTATTTTGTCTTTAATACATAGATAATTACTTCTTCATGCCAAAATTTTTTTTTCTAAAAATTGAATCTTTGTCATTTTGTTTTGTCAGCGGCAGTTAACCTAACACAGGATGGATAAATTGCATCTTATGATTTTTTAGGTGTTTGAGTTTTTTTAGTGTGTTAATCGTTCTGAAGTGAGTTTGTTGTGTCATTTTGTAGAATTACAATTTTGTAATGCACAATTGATATTTCTTTCTGTACAGACGTTATGATGATGCTGAGTATCAGGGAAGATTTGCTGAAAACCGGGAACCAGACCATGGAGAGGCTGGACAGGTATTATCCTTTATAGTTTTACAGTTTGATATGTGATTTAGGATCTTTTACAAAAGATATTAGCATAAATTAATACATTATGTGAAGTTAAGGGTCTGTGGCTTAGCTGTAGATAAAGTATACACTGAAGGCATTACTCTCAATTTCAATTAAGCTTCATTATGGTCCTGTTACAATATGTGAACATTTTCCGAAGAAAAGGGGGCATATTGCTTTGCCCATGGAGGTAGGTCGGAAGGTCAGTCGGTCTGTCCATCAGTAACCAAACCTTGTCCGACCAATAACTAGAGAAAAAATTTGGCCTAACCTCTTCAGATTAGGTTCCAAGGTTGTTCATCACATGCAGATGACCCCTATTGGTTTTGAGGTTAGTATGTCAAAGGTCAAGGTCACAGTGTTCTGCACAAAAACCTTATCAGACAAATATGTAGAGAGTGATTTGGCCTTGGGTCCTCAGAAATGGTTGGAAGTTTGGTCATTGCATGTAGATGACCCCTATTGATTTTGAGGTGAGTATGTCAAAGGTCAAGAACAAAGTGGCCTAAGTTCAATAGGTCAAAAGTTGAGGAGTTATTATCAAGTTGGCCGTTAGAGGGCATTCGTGTTTCACAAACACTTCTTGTTATGATTTCATTTTGATTTATCATTTCAGAGATATGGTGGTGGATATTAGACTCTTCAATGAGAAGATAATATGTTGATCAGACAACAAAACAATTGTTCATATAAATACTGTATTGGAATAAAGAAAAGTTTAAAAACAGTTCATTTGATAAAAGTGCTTTATAACACGAAGTGCTGCTGCTGCTGCCCTATATTTGTGTTTAACTTGCTGATACTAGATTTAACCTGTATTCCTATTGTGTCATGTGACTGTGTAAAGTTAAATTTGTTTATAAATATGTATCACCTTATGTTGAATATACTCCTATGTGTGTGTCCGTGCCTGAAATTGAATAATCAGGCTGATCATGTACAATCAAATGATACTGAAATATGGACAATCGAGATTCTAGTGGTAACACATCGATACTCAAGAAGTGCCAAAAGGCTTTCATATCAGTCATTAATCAATTTATTTTCAGTTCATGTATTACGCACAATCATTAATCAAGAGTACAAACATGTATTAATCAAGAATATTATTACTTAAATCCTTTATTTACTTGTATACTTTGATTAAAAGAAATAGACTATTCATGTTCAGTTAGCAGTTTTAAGTCAATTTTCGTGTTTCTTTGACTTAAGGCTGGAAGTTACGTCTGGTTTTCAGTTTTACCTAAGTTTAATCTATTTATGATTTTACATGTTCCTCACAATTTTCATTTACTGAATGCATTTTCAATATTTTGTCATCGATATATATCATTACTGTGATATTGTACATTATATTTATTTTGTGTTGATCTGTGATACAGTGTACATCATTAGTTTAGCTTCTTTTTTGTTTTATGATATTTTTTTTGCTAGTAAAATGTCTGCGCAAATGGATTCATTTTATTCAGTTTTATTTTCACAGGTGTACAGTTCATCAGAATTTTTAGTGATTTTTATTTCATACAAGTGCCAGTCATTCTCCATTTTATAAACTGGAGCTGATTTTTCTTAAATGTGATTTTTCATTTTTTAAAGAATTTTCATTAAGTTGGTGATTAAGTGAATTATGTATTGTATGATACACACTGTATGATTCTGTTAGTGCTATGTAGTTATAGTATGTTTACTTTTTATTTCTAATGTTTGGTATTGTTTGAACGTAACATGGAATACAGTAATAAAGCATAAAATATTACATGTAATGTTTGTTCCTATATTTGTCTTCTGGTATCAACAGATACACATGTACCTCTCTTAGTTTGCAAAATATAAATGGAATTGATAAAAATTTGAATCATTTATTTGTGCAATAGGCAATTAGAAGTAAAACATGTGCATAGAAAATAGGGTGGGTTATACATATATAAGTAGTACTTGGTTCACTTTCAAAAACACTACGGTACTCACAATTTGTTTACTTTCAACTTAGACATTATTCTACAGATATTATAACAATACGAAAGTGGAAGTCCGAAGAATGCATTGAAACAATTTCAAATTACATATATCAATGGAGCAAAGAAATGCATAGGAATATTTGCACAAATAATAAGATACATTTGTACACCATTCTGAACATACAAACATTGAACCTTCAATATATATGCTTGGATTTATTTAGAGTAACCATCCGTGTTTGTTATATCAATCTTAAAATAACATAGTAACTACTTTTTCTCTGCATTAACATATACATGTACGTAATAATATCCAGCATGTATAGAGTTTTACAAAAATAAACATTGTCTTATAAAATCAAATTCATACCACTTAACAAGTTTACTTACAAAGTCCCACGATATTAAATACGCGATGATGTACACACATTTGATCACGTTCACGACTTTAATGTAAAACATATCTATAACGTCTGGCATCTTGATCGCCAACCACCTCGTTCGACTGTTTTCCCATCTCCTCCAAACAATGACTCGTCACTTGACACTGATATCACATCGTCTTGCGATTTGACTGTTTCTTCGCCGTTTTCTTTCGTTTCAGAGATGAGGTCACACTTCTCGCTCTTTATGACGTCATCATTGATTGAGCCATCACAAATGGCATGACAGTCGTCTATTGACTTATTCATGTCAATTTCTTTCATATATATTTCACCATCTAAATATTCGCTCACGATGATCACGGGACACTTAGAATCCAAAGCGGTGTATATATTATGCGCAAACAGGTAGTTTTGTAACACTGTCTTCGTTCTAACTAAAGCTTCCATATTTTTGTATTGAGCGGTCTGAAACTTCTCCCTTTTTACAAATTCTGTGTAATTGTATTTTAAGTTTTGCTCTTCGTCATCGTTTCTTGCGTATTTAATCAGAAGAAACACGATACTCGTTGCATAAAATGCAATCACTACAACAATGTACAAGAACGCTTCAAATTCTACAACTTCCGGTTTTGGAGACGTGACGTTTGTACAGTCGTATGCGTTTCGAGTATTGTTCGCATCTTGACTTGTGCTTGAATTTACATGCATTTCTAAATTATTTTAGCATCACATACTTTCAAAGAACTCGCGTACTGTCAGTTTATTGTAATTATGATGTCCAATTGTACAAAATTATTACTGCCTGTATCCGAAACATTTGTTTGAAACATATCCGAATTTAATTGCATTTCATTCTCCAAGTAAACTTTTTAAAAATACAACCACAGGACACGAAAGAAACTTCATATTCAGTATTATGATCACCTTAATAAAATCAGATGGTACGTCATGTTTTGTCGAAACCAATGCCAACATTGCGTGTTCGTTTTACGAGCATGAAACAAACGACGTTCGTTCTGTCGCCAGTGTATAATCAAAGCAGATTACTTCAGTACTATCATCCAATTATTGGAATCCCTGCACTTAGCAGAATATCAGTACTGCTGATTTCCGAAATTCATTTGGTCTTAGGCTGGTAAAAAAGCAACTGAGTACATTGTTACTTTAAGCACAGAAATAATTAAGAAAACATAGTCATTTTCCTGCTGTATGTCGTAAATCATATTTCAGTGAACACAAAAAAAACGCCACAGTACCATAAAACTTCCTGGTGGTATTATACGGGGAATGCTCATTAAAGCTGCGCATGAAAACTGACAATGTTAACCAAAAGTTGTTATGGATATTAGAAAGTCAAAGTACTGAAAGAACCCATGGAAACCGTGAACTTACACAGACCTGTACTGCAACATGGAACGGAAACTATGTTTAACAGTTGCATGGCGCGTGTAGAAAAGCGTGGTGACTATCGTTCAGTTCCCATCATAGCTTTGTGTTTGTCACTACTTAAATGACAAACTTAGTTTCGAATATCAGCACTGTTTACAGAAACCTGACCTTTAATTTTATGAGGTGGCTACTTAAACGTCTTTAATGTTGTTGTTTTTTCTTGATAGACGCAATAACTTCCTTTTTCAAAATTTTCAAAAAATCACTGCGGGCAAATCCGTGCTTAATTTAATTATCATCCTACTCAAGCTTAAAAAACAAACGAAAAACATGTCCCTGAAATAATGTTATAAAAAACCTATAAAGCAAGTCAAAGTGCTAACAAAGAAAGACTCGTTGTACTGAGATATATATTTTTAAGAAGCAATTCTCATCACGTTTATAGACAAACTGGGAAGGAACTAGACCACGTATAATGACACCATAATCACATACAAAAGTATGTATACCATAATTTTATAATATAGTACTGTATTAAGCATATTTCCCAATGATATTGCCGTAAAACCTAATTTTACATGTAATTACCAAAACGTTCAAGTTAAATAAGAATATCGCCGTGTTCTCTAATAATACTATTATGACGAGCCATGTTATTGACGAAAACTCGTCCAGATAATATACGACATCAGCATGGTTCATCTAATTATAGGAGTGTCTCCATTAAAAAGCAGAATTTGCTTGTGGCAAGTTATTTAAACAAGTGCATGACGTCGATGTAATATTATTTTGTTACATTAATGCTAAACTTCGCTTACATAACTTCTGATCTAAATAAAACCTGTCATATTTCTTTAAGATGAGTTCAAGTATATTTTAATGTCAGTCCCCGAGAGTTCTGCGCGAGACTGGAGGTTTTCAACTTTCATTTGAATGCAGATTAACAAACATGTCCAAGCTGGTTCCGTCCTGGACAGAAGGAGCATACATTTTGTAGGCTCTATTCTGGACGCTAGGTTGGTACAGTCACTTGGCCTCTCTTGTTCTACTGCCATTTCGGCGAAGTACTTGGTCAGGTGTAACATCATCCAGGTTGCGCTGTATCTTGAAGAGCATAATAAGGCGGTGCTCTTTTCTTCCTTCAATCAGTGCATGGTTTCCAGTCGATACTCAAACCAGCATACCAGTCACGCAGTCAGATTGTAATGTGTACATATCAAGGGATTGTTTCCTTATACATCAACTAATATGTAAGATCATCTCTTAGGATAAGCATCTTTTAATAATCGGTACATTCATTAATTAGTGTGTAATAGCTACGTCATCGAGTTGACAACAAAGTCGAGAAATCCGAAAGAGGTTTGTAATGAAACATACAAACGCTCATATTTAACATTATGTGGAAGTACCATATGCAAGATTATTTCGATCTCAACCCACAATCAATCAAAAGTTTTCTCGAAATTATAAAAGCTAATTTCAAGACTCATATTGCCCCCAGCATGCCTAATTTTCTGCCTGGTTTACTTAAACATAAACCAATGTTCATGATTCGATACTCGCTGATTGTAATACGTGACGTATGAATTTATGATGCTTATGTGTTCCAATTGGATTGTAACAATATTCCTATTACAGTTGTATTTACTGATGTGTCTAAACTTCGAGAGTTCAAAAAGGTACATTCTAGCGTATTAAAGTTAATGATATAGATGCTGCTCGAAAACACCATCGTAAGAGGGCTGTTATTGCTTATTAAAGTTAGTCCTGCCACACAATGAATGTGCAAACTGGTATACATTAAATCATTGATAGAAAATGTTAACCTGACAAATAATAATAACTGTACTCTATGTTCATTCGTTGACACAAAACTATATTTTGATAGTTCAAGACAACAAGATCATAATCCGTCATTTATTTGGTATTATTTTAAATTGTTCTTCAACGACGTGAAGAGAATCTCAATGTTATTATATCTACATTGTATTAGATATATTTTATCAGTTACGATATAGATACACCATTATGTTGTCGAAATTTGCTAAAACATCAGTAAACTGTGAACGAGGCGACGTTTGTATTCGAATAATCCAATCTTTCTTAAAGATTTCGTTAACTCTTCGTTACAGCAATCATAAAACTAATTTATGATTTCAGTTCGCTTCAGAGATTCTTAATCTATTTAACATATCTTTGATATTAGTTGGCCACTAGTTCATCGCTCAAGATTAATGAGTAAGCAATTATATTTTATTCATTAACATGTGATAGCATTTTTTTCTAAATAATACTATTGTTAAAACCACTTCTGTGCGTCACTGGTGTTCACATGTTTGTGTTGACAGAATATGATATTTTGAGTACATGTATTAACGGCAAATACAATTGCTTGAGAGAAAGTCACACTCTCGGTTGCAAGGTGTAAATCAATGCAAAATTTCATGATTCTGTTGGAACGGCCATATGTGGTTTTAAAAACTATTCGTATCAACTCAGTACAAAATCGAAATGTAGATGTGTTTTATTTCATTTGTTTAAAATATGCATCTAGCCCAGCAGATTATCGATTTATTAAACAAATAGCGACAAGACCTTGGATAGTGACAAACGGGGCATTCACATAGTCTTCAGGAGATTCTAAATGTCAGTGTACCTTTGCCTTAAACGTTATATGATAATATAGGGGTTCCTTGTATAATACAGTAGAGTAGATGGTACCTTGGTAGAGTACCTGTGTTTTGTATATAAATATTAGAGTAACTTGGCCTTGTATAAAAATGTTAGAGTAACTTGGCCTTGTAGAAAAATGTTAGAGTACCTTGGCCTTGTATATAAATGTTAGAGTAACCTGGTCTTGTATATAGATATTAGAGTAACTTGGCATTGTATATAAATGTTAGAGTAACTTTTGCCTTGGTGCACATTCACCTTCGATAAAAAGAGTACCTTTGTCTTGGATGTTATATGATGATAGGGTTCCTTGTATGCGAAAGTAGAGTACCTTTTACGAGTTTATAAATGTTAGAGTTACTTGGCCTTGTATATAAATATTAGAGTAACTTTGCCTTGTATATAAAAATGTTAGAGTAACTTGGCCTTGTATATAAATGTTAGTGTACTGGATATAAATGTTAGAGCACATTCAACTTGTGCATATAAATGGTAGAGTACCTTTGCTTTCGATATAAATTATAAAGAGTAACTTTGCCTTGGATATCATATGATGAAAAGAGTTCCTTTGCGGTAGAGTTCCTTTGCCGTGGAAAGGAAGTTATGGATTTGATAACCTAATCGGGACATTCACATAGTCTAAAAGGCAGTTATTTATAGAAGATAATATTTTTTAAGGCAATTTGGATTTCATCCAACGTAAAAATCCGCTGTCCTGACGTCACTCAATAAGATTTGTTATGCATCCTGCTGTCCACAGCGTCATATCAATGTTACTAATGCGCATGAAGTAAAAATTTAGTTCTAAAACAGTGTCTCTCGAAACGTCATAGAGTATTGTCTGATGTATGAGAATTGTCATCTTTTTTACAAATTGTGTAAAGTGCCAAATAATTTCAGTGTTGTCATGGAATGTATGTGTATTTTATAATGTGTAAATCATTTATATATTTTCAATATCAGTGCGTTAAATACTGATATTCGTTTTATATTGTCTTGAAGCTAAATCAAGTCTACTAATCTTTATAGCGCCATTGCCCCAATATTAAATTATACTGTTTAATGTTACAACAATATCAGATTTTGTATAGCATTTTTTTAAATAATAAAATTTCATAGTGTAACCTCTCCAACTCCCAAGGCAACACCCTTTGGGAGTAACAAAATTAATAACATGTTGTTGTTCAGAGGTCGTTGCTCTATAGATGTTGCATTAATTGTTAGATCGCGCAGTGGGAAAGAATTATGCTGTTTTAAAGCAAAGACATATACATGTATGTATAGGTCTTTGTTTAAAGGGAGGTTGTTTCTTTAGAGATGGTCGCTCTTGAATAAATACATGTACGCATTTCAGTGAAATGACATAACACTAAACAATCATATTGTTTGTCAAACACAATTTGCTACCAGCATACAATTAAGACTTTTGCTGTTTACCAATTGTTCATCAACATCTCATAATTCACCAATCATAGAAAGCAATGTACATGTATTCGCCTGTAAAAATATATTTGCGCTACTCCTCAGTTCTGTCGTACCAAAGTTGTACGAACCAGTAAAGGCCGAGGAGTGCCGAATGGAATTTATCCGGCAACTGAAGCACGTGGTTCTTGCAACGCTCGTGTAGAAAAACAAAAATTGAAGTAGATTTCTAATTTAAATACTACACAGACGCGTTTATTCTACATAAATTGTAAGTTATGAACAGTTAGTTTAGATTGAGTGTTAATGGTTATCACGACTACAAGACGTTTATAAGAATATAAGAGGTTTGTTAGTTTATCAATTTAATTTGACATAGAAATAGCTATATATAAATATTTTTCGACAAGGGCAACAACTCAACTCTTTCAGAATGTGTAATAAAATGATTTGAAAAATATCTGGTAACTATCAAAGATATATTATAACGATAATTCAATGGTCCATACCATTTTTACCATATTTACAGTTACCATCACTTAAATTACTAGGATTTATGGTAAAAATTAATATGTTTTGGAACTGGTGCAAAAATTTGCTCATTTGTTACTTATTTCAGTCGTCTTGACTAATAGTTGACTTGTTGGGCTTTACAGAAGAGTGTCAATAAAAGTAATTATGTAAGGTTGAATGGATAGATTTCTGTAAAATTTTACAATATTTTTTATCATTTTAGATATGACATTACAGCTTATTATTACATGTATTATGGGGCTGTAATACCCCCTACCCACGAGTCCTGTGTCCCTTTTATTTTTTTCCACTGAGTCCCGCGTCCCTCCATGTTTTAAGGAACAAGTCCGGCCCCAATATGAACAAATGTGAGTCCTACAGTAACCCGTTGCGCCACTGAGTCCAACATCCTGCCTAAAGAAGAGCCCGAATTCCACGTCCCAAAAGGGGGTATTACATGTACAACCACTATTATATATGTAGAAAATCCCATACTAATTGTTAAGTTCAGTGTGTATATGTAATGTATGAATGAATTGTAAAACATGTATTGTAAACTGTTGGGCGTTATGCCTTGTGTTTGAAATAGATACATGTATCTAGTATCTATCTAAGAATATCAAGTATCAGCTCATAGAATCATATGTGCCTAAAGGAAGGTTCGCTCCCCGACACTTTCATACTAATATTGTAAGCCTTTGTTTGGTCACTTAATGATTCACGCCGAAAACAAATTGCTGAAAATGATATCATATCTTCTTAAATTATGAACTGAATGAAGAAATAATAGTCCAGTATACTCAAAATGTGCTCTGAAGCCTTGCTCAAGGGAGACAACCACATAGCAAACCTATAAATTATACTTCTGCATTTATTTCCCTTCATTTCATTCCTCAGCTGAAGCGGACTGTCTTGAAAATAATGCGCATATATATTTCTCATTGGACATATTATCTTAAACAGTTTTCATCTTCATAAGTATGTTAACATTTATATTAGTTAGCATATAACTGGCATACTCAAGGCCCATTTTGTGCCATATTTGGGTCCTGTATTCGGCCCCCATTCCCAAATAAAAGGTATATACTTTTCCCCACAGAGAAAAAAATTCTCCATAAAAAAAAGAAACAATTTTGAGATACTACCTAAAGAAATCATGTTAGTCTTTAAAATTTCCTCACTTTGGTGTTTCATGATGCAAGTTTCCCCTATCAAAGGGGTGTGAAACCTGTTGCCCAAAACAATAATAAAGGATTTAATGTGAGATATGTTAAAAAAATTGAAATAATTTCTTATTACATGTTCATTTAAAATAGGGTAGGTAGTATAGAATTTCTTTTTTAATCACCTTTGAAATTGAGTGGAATAGTGGAGAAGTTGGACAGAAGATATACAGTTCCTCCAGACTAATAAAAAGTCTTGGGTTGCAGAGAAAGTTTGGTGCTTAGATCTGATAACCAGAAACAAACACTTATTTTACACCTAAGTACTCTAGGGTAAAGATGAGGGATTCCTGTTGATGTCACCATAAAGTAAATAATTGCTGAATTAAGTTTTCTCCTTAAAGATTTGTTTGTTGTCCTGAACTGAAATGAAATAAAACGTTCATATTTGATTGAAATCTAAAACAATATTCACCACTTATAATTATGCTCGACAAGTACATTTGTATCTATTTCCGATTAAGTGGTTTCTTCTTTGTCATGTTATTCTTCTTCGATATTATTAGCTGAGATTCGATCTTACAGACATGTAGCAGTAGCCTCCCTTTGCTTGTTGTCCCAATAACAATGAGGGTGATAAAATACTGGGAAATTTAGACTTATGTCAATCAAATAAGGTTCAATTAAATAAGAGTTCAATTAATTTTGTCGTATGAATAATACACAATACATAGACATTTTTTGTGGTACAACAGACTGAATGCTAGATTTGGTAAAAATTCAGTCTGTTAAAGAAACTGGTGATAGTTCACCTTTCTATAGCCGTCACTTGCTCAGCACACAAGAATTTTTTTTGTGCAAACATAAGTACAATTTATGTGTTTATCTACATCCACAAGGCAATTGTTAAACTAGTTCATGTTCCATGTTACAGTGCATTAGTCTAGATTAAGTTTCAGTTTTATAATGAGACACAATGAAAGAACAATATTTCTTCTGAAACAAGTCATAAAATAACTTAAGTTAACATTTATTGGTGGTGAGAAAAATGACTCAAAAGGCTTTTTTTATATCATTTCATACTCACTGACATAAACATTAATGCATATTATGCCATGTGTATGTCATTTAGTTGTTGGAAATTTAATTATGATGAAATGGACGGGACTTATTGCATGGAACAAAGTAGCCACATCTAATACGAGATTATCTGAACATATCTATTAAATTTTCTGTGTTCTTACGTAATGTTCCAAGTGCCATATTTGTATGACTTAAAAGTATTTATATTTAAACATGTCATGTTATTTTTGCCTTATAAAAAACTAATCTGAAGTCTTGTGATCACTGTGGTGTCTGAGTTGTCAGCGACTTTGTCCATGCAAAAACTTTAATGTAGCTCACAACTTAGAAATTATAAGAGGTAGCAACATGAAACCTCATAGGTGGATTATACTAAGATCTCACTGAGGTGGTGAACAACTGAGATTTGGCAGCACTTGTGGCACTCTTGTTATGTCTTCTGTTGTCCAGATATCTCCCAAGACGAGAAAAATAGAATGTAACCAAATGATTAGTAAAAGGGTATTATTAGTCAGCCTAAACTGTATATTTTCCGTATATCAGTGCCATAACTACTGTTTGTTATATCATGCATGAAAATAGAATTAAGATATCTATATAAGATTGGTTGTATTGGATATTAAATAAGAATGCATGGCACAATGTTTAGGTGAGATTTTACTTATCTGTATGAACTTCACATTTGGTTCTGTAGTGTCTGAAAAATAGTATATAGGTTCTTTCCCCTTGTTCAGGAAAATATTTTGGTTATTTCCCTTTGTTCAAAAAAGGCTCTTGTAGATGGCATTGATTCTTATTATGGGATGAATTTCATCACAGTTTGATATAAGAATCAACCTTCACAGCTTTTCCCAACAGGCACAATACTTAAAATATGTAACTTTGCGACCCCATCTTACAAAACTTGTAAATTGTAATGTTACCGGCGGTCTGGGTTCAAATCTCGGTTGCTGCGCAGGTTTTACACTTTTATGAAAATTTGACGATAATGGCGGTTTACCTACACATGTTGAGAAATTGGCTGCTCCTTATGAAAGGATAAGTCAAGGAAAGCTGGTTCCATATATTGGCTTCTGTATATAACTAAAAAATTGTTGAAAAACGGGGATAAGCACTGAAGCATAAACAGCTGAAATGTATTTTTAAGAAGATCAAGGTTGTGTGTTTAAATGCTTAGGCTATGTCTTTTAGCACCAACCTTGCAATGTGTTTAATTTATCACCGAACTAGGCATTGTCACACTTTGGGTGTGTGTTTATTTTCCCTGGTTACGAATTTAAACAGTCAAACTATGTGTGTTTAAATGCTGACCTGAAATTCTATTTACTGACCTTATAATTTATAATGCATACTTAAAGCAGTTATTGATCTTGACCAGGTTGCTAATAGTAATGATACCATTCCTATACAGAATATAATCTTATTTAATGGATGTAATGTAAATGCAAATATTTAATTTCTCCGCAGCTTTAGAATTGTTAAACATAATTAAGTTAGAACTTTCAGTATGAAATGATCCGTTTCTGGTAATGTTTGTAAAGCACTTACCGATATTCATCACTATAGTCTTCTCTTCCTTGATCAATTTAAATGTTCTTGGAAGTTGTTAAATTCTAAAATCAATACTTTGATTGCAGATGAAGACATAATTTAGTATCTTCCTTAAATGTGTGAAATCATGATTTTTATATTGCTGTTACATGTGTAATTGAGAGATTTAGAGAATTTTAGGTTTTCACCCTAACATTCTAACACTAATAATCAGGTTGTGATTTATTGTTTCAAAGGCTTTCCTGGAGAAACTTTCTCTCTGTCTGCAACTATTGGTTTCAGACAGGCCAACAAATTGATGTAATATGCGTGGCTTTGGTGGTCTGACATTGGTGTTATACTTGCAAGACTTAGACAGTCACAAATAGCAATTCTGTGCACAGCTATTTAAAAGTCATAATGCTAGGATGCAGCACCGAGCTTATATCAATTTATTGCTCCTTGTATTTTTTTTTCTTGCAATGCATATTGCAGTTATCTTTAATATCAATAAGAAAAAAGTATATTTAGGATATGGTAAAAAACAACAACTTTTGAATACAGAAATGAATGTAAAACTGTCTTATATATAAGGTAATGCCTCTTCATTCTTTTCAGCTTTTGATACATGTGCTTGATAAATTAATCTTAACAAGAAGGAATCTAAATCTAACCCATAGGAACTGTCAAATACTTGCTGTCTGTGAAATATTTCATTCACAAAGATCCTCATTCCTATCTCTGATTTTCTGGAATTATTTTCATAATAATAATATGGACATGAATATAATGTGAATGTCAATAAATCCGGAATGAAAACGCTGAGCTCGCTTGTATGACTCATCGGCTATGTAGCCGATAATCTTCAGGAAAGTCGAAGATCGTGCCAATATTTTTGGCAATGTGCAAATATGGGATAGCTCCTGCCTCTGCAGTTTCTCGCTAAATTGTTACCGGTTATATAGATTTTGCGTAGGCGGCATGCATCCACAGAGTAGATTTTTATTTTATAATAAATATGCACTTGACATAACCACACCTTATTCCATATCAGGTATGCATATCAAATAGCCTGTATAGATCAATAGCTTGTTATCAATGTATTGTAATGTTCTAATGATGATTAATTAGGTTCATAGAACTCTTTGTCTCTGATACTTTTGCTAATGTTTGGTATAATTTTGAGGTTTTATACTGCTGGTTAGAGTAGACATTAAATGTAAGAATAGGACATTAAGTTAAGTTCCAGCAGTTTTGTTCTGTTTCAGTTCATTATTCGTTGACTTGGTCTTGATATAATAAGGATATTTTACATACAGCACATTAGCATGATGTTACTTCAAGTTTCTATATTATTCGGTTTCCCAGAATGTCTTAGAATAGATGTTATACCCAAGTGTCTCCATCTATCAAACATCTGTCAAATATCATAAGACAATTGGTGCATAAATTTATAGTCTCCGATTTGTCATATTGTTGACAGGCATCTATTTGTTACAGACAACATTAGTGAGGAAGACTCAAGATTATAGTACACCTAATACTTTTTGTTCTGACATCTACCTCTAAGTACCATTACTTAGCATTCTGAAATTGTTACTTGTGTATTATGTGCGATTATGCATGGATAAAAAAATCTACTTGAATAATGAATAACTTGCTTTGTTCCGCAGACACTACCATCTTGGTACTAAGGTTTTTCTTGGAATTACATGGTTCTTATAACTTTGTACTTTCTTTAAATTTCTTATTCTGACTGTTTTTGATAGAAAACTCACATTAATACAATGTCACAATAAGTAGAATCCAAATCTTATGACAGCTTTCAGTGATACAATATTTTTTTAAGATAAAAAATTCAAATGTAACTACCTGCAAGTCCAATGACGGAGTATTGTGCCCAAAGAAGTGTTTTTCTTCCTGGTTACTCTGTGCAAATAAGAGCCAAACACCAAATTGTTATTAATCAATAATGTAGAGTTCACATTTTACACAGACTTGTTACTGAGTGTGATACATGATTGTTGTTCTAGCCTTTCTATCTTGACATAAACTGAAAATCTTCAGGCAGAAAGTTTTGCAATGCATTATCTGATAAATATTAAATTTTTAACTAATCTTGAATTTACAGAAAGCTTGTTTTAGGCAAAGCTCCTTTAAAGTGTTGATAACATCACAGCATCACATATCTCAAAGAAATCTTTCAACACACTGCAATCCTGTTGTAAGTGCTCTGCACCTTCAGGGCTCGACACTAACAGTGGTTCGTTAGCCTGAGGCTACCTATTTTCTCCAAGGACTACCTAGGTTTTCAAGTTGGATATCCCGTTGGGCTATCCGAAATTTGGGTGACCTGAATTCTATAAATTTAAGTAAATCAAATAATAAAGCTTACACACTTTTGTTAGATCTGATGTGATGTAACCTGTGTAACTTTGTTCAATACATTTATGAAAATCTTACAAACATATATTTTATGTATTAAAATGAGGACTATCTATAATTTGCAAGGACTTCTTCATTTTCTATGTAAGTAGTCAGTGACTCAAACCCTGCACCTTCTTGAAAGCCAGGATGATCTACCATTTGTTTCACTTTACCCTTGTTAATCCAGAGGCTCACAGGGAAGATTGGGCATTGCCTAACTGTGTTGTCTCGCCTCTATAAATAAATTCAATATTATTATTATTACTTTTTCTCCATTATCTACTAGTTCATAGTCACCACATTTCCAATACCTTTGGGGAAGGCAAGTTATGACTTGTCTAGTGATCTTTGCAGGGGCTTGTGAGGTACTATGCATCATGTTATAACAGTTTACTAGGTTGATAATTCAGATGAATTTTGGTTGACAGGTTAGTAAAATAGTAGTTTCATAAAAGTATTTTGTAAGATGACAATTGAGTAATGAATAGCATCTTGCTTTCAGTCTTCAAACAGACGGTATGTATGAAGTTCCATGTGTGTCAAATGACTATCAGACCAACATAAACCAGTCACAACAGTGTTGCTTGTACTTAGTTGGAAATTCTGATCTTTCTGCCAAACCTTTGGGTTTAGGTAGACAAAATGCTTGTAATATACAGCCGGATCATTGATATCCGACTGTCACCCTGGGGACCACACTTGTCTGGACTTTATTCCAAACAGGAGATTCTTTTTTTTGTATTGTATTATATGCAAATTGTCCGTTTATTTTAGAGTATTGCTGGGAAAAGTGTTGTGAGTTAATTTGCTAGAAAGTCCCGCAGGAGTGTAAAGGTGGCATTGGAATAATGAAGTAGAATACCTTCTCTAAAAAAGAAGATGCAATAAAGTATTAGATAATTATAGGAACACATCTAGTGGTGAACAGAAATTGTGGGGTAAGTTTCAAATATACTCTGTGCTTAGATAAGAGATTTAAAAGCATGATTTCAAACACAGATATACAGTGCAATCTCTCTAAAGCAACACCCTTTGGGAGGAGCAAAATTATGATGTTGTTGAGAGGTTGTTGCTCTAGAGAGGTCAAATTAATAGTTTAGTTGTGCAGTGGGAAAAATCATACGGATATTGAAAGGAGGATGTTGCTCAAGAATCTGAAGAAGTTGTACTGTAGTTACTTTGCCTAAATGGTTCAACCACTAATATGAAGAGAAAAAACTGATTCTAAATAATTAATATCCTATCACTTTCTTCATTTGTTAGACCTGCATTATTTACCTGGTTATTAGGATGCAGAATATGACGGGCGGGTGTCAAATAGGTCAATTACTTAAGTTTGGAATGACCAATCTTGACTAAACTTGGTATGTAGGATCCTTGAATGAAAACCTAGGTTGGGATTGTATTTGGGATCTGTGAGGTCAAGGTCACTGTTACTAAAAATAGAAAATCAGTGTCCAGTCAATAACTTATGTTTGGAATAACTAATCTTGACTAAACTGGGTATTTAGCATCTTTGCATGAAAGCTTTGCTTGGGATTATATTTGGGGGCAGTTGGGTCAAGGTCGCTGTTACTAAATTAGAAAATCAGTTTTTGGTGAATAACTTAATAAAGGATTAAGATATTGTGATGAAATTTTGTGGGTTGGTAGCTAACATACAGGTCATGCGTTTGAATTGCATCAAAGGTCAGTAAGGTCAAGATCACTGTTACTAAAAATAGACAAATCAGTTTCTGTTCAATCACTTAAGAAAGAATTGAGATATTGCAATGAAATTTTGTGTGTAGGTAGCTTACATGGAGTCCATGCTTTTAATTGTATTGCATCAAAGGCCAGTAGGATCAAGGTCACTGTTACTAAATATTGAAATCAGTTTTTGGTCAATTAATGACTAATCTTGACTAAACTGGGTATTTAGCAACCTTGCATGAAAGCTTAGCTAGGAATTGTATTTGGGGACAGTTTGGTCAAGGTCACTGTTACTAAAAATAGATATTCAGTTTTCTGTGAATAACTTCATTTAAGGATTAATATATTGCGATGAAATTTTGTGTGGAGGTAGCTTACATAGAAACCAAGCTTGGGATTGCATTCTATGCCAATAGGGTAATGGTCAGTGTTAACTTATTAGCCACACTGGAAACTGAACCACTGATGAAGCCTTAGCACAGAATTATAGAGTACTGTGGTATTAATGCCTTGGAAAACCTGGTTTCATGGCATTGCCACATTCCTTGTTTTCTATTTATGAACATAAATATGAAAACTTTGTGACAATAATTGACAATCCTGCAACAAAATTGGAAGCATAACATGAACTCAAGTATTGTATGCCATGGCACATAACATAATCAATCACATGTCTGGGGACGGTTGGCATTTTTGCTATGAAGGTTTAGTTTTGGCTATTTAGGTGGTACCTATAATTCATGTGGCATTTACTGGGAATCCATTTTTTTATTTCCAATATGGTCAGTCTTGTCTAATTGTAAAGTATTTTGTAAGGCACATGTCTGTTTTTTTTTCTTATATAAATAATATTATTTGGAAATTTTGATTCCAAATTATTGAAATTAAGTCAATTTAATAGTTTGAAGCGCATGAATGTGTTTATCATTGATGGTTTCTGGCCACTTGTGAATACTGAACATTGGAATTCCATCAAGATGCATCTCATGGTCACACAAATGAAATATTGTGATATTTGCTTGGGATTTGAAATAGGCTTAAATATTCTTGACAGTTTGACATTTCCATTGAGACATTGGAATTAACCTTATCATTCATTCATTGGCACAAAGTTAGAGACGGAGAGCTTCCAGCAATTTATTAACCATTCCAAAATCCTAAAAAGTGAAAACACATTCTCAAAGTTATCCTGCTAATAATATCCCTTGGTCAAATTATTATAGAAAGCATTTGCTGAATCTGTTCCATTATTGAGTAAAGGCTTTGCTGTTTAGCTCGCAGACAGAAACAATTTTAATCAAATATTTGTTTTATTGATTGTGTCCATTTTGTTCTGATTGTGTTATTGTCTGCGTTGTATTCATAAATTTTCACTTTCTATGCAGTTGGTAAAAGAAGAGCTCAGTCACAGAAAGCTGTTTTATTGTCATTTACAGGAGAATTGTTAATAAGGTTGTTTTTGTCATATACTTGTTTGTCTCAAAGAGTCGCAGTGGCCCAAAAAACAATACATCAATTATTATACCCTCGCAAACAAAGTTTGAGAGGGGGTATATTGGAGTCACTCTGTGGGTCGGTCGGTTGGTCCGTCCGCATAAAGTTTGTGGAGCTAACTAATCTTCCAATTTTTTAAGCTATGGCAATGAAACTTGGAATATGTTATCACCATGAAGTATAGATGTGCAAGCCACAGTTTACATGCCCAGTGTTTCAATCATTGCAGAGTTATGTCCCCCTGAACTTAGCCGTATAGTGTACCATTGCAGTATTAGTATCTAAGCAGCAGGGGTGGGTATTAGTCACCTCTGTAACAGCTCTAGTTCTATCATTCTTGAAAATAGTTATAGTGTAGTAAGAAGCATGTAGAAAAAGGTCAAAACATATAATTATATACTGAATTAGGATTTCTACTTGTGTCAGTTGCTTTAATGTAAGCTTTCAATGCAATATACATATCTTGCCCAAGCAGATAATGGCATGAATTTACATCATACTGAAATGGATGATTATCAGAATTATTTATTTGGACCCAAGTAATATGAATAATAAGCAGGGTTTTACTGTATGTAGCTTGTAATGTATGAGACTATGGTAGGTTAATGTTTTATTATTCTACTATCTTACTGATAGATATTGCAAATATAGCCATAGGGTTCAGATTGGCTTCTATGTATGTCAAACCAGAAACGTCTACCAATAACTTTTAATAATGAGGCTTCTTGATAACAAACATATTGTTTAATGTTGCTTTATGTTCTTAATGATTGCTCTCCCTTTGGTGAAACTAATTTACCCTATCATAGACTGACTGTATGAATTATTTATGCGTTACCCTGTGGGTGCATTCCATGCAACATCGTACTAGATGTGGATACTTGAGTTTTTCAACTAATTTGATGATCTTGTATTTCCTGTGTTACCCATCCTCTGTTGGATCATTGGTTCATTGATCATTGTGAAGGTTATTTTCCTTTATATATAAGTCTGCTTATATCTCTGTGATTTTCATTTCATGATTATTTCTCAGGTAATCTAATCAGTTCCAGTCAAGCTGTTTTTGTATCCATTTGTTTTGTAAGACCCAAATTGCAGTCTTTATTCGCATACAATTGTTTTCTATGGAAATAATAGTGGACAAACATGCTATAGTATAATAAAAGTGTGCAATATTAATGAAGCTTGTTCCCTAAGCTTGGTGTACTGACAGTTGTCTACGGCGTTTGTCAGGAAACAATTATTGAGCAAATGGTCCGCCTAATAAGATTACCATTAAGAATATTCTCCTGTCCTTCCCTATTGATAGTTTTCATAGCCATTATGAAATAATCTTAGTTTAATGTCTTACAGTTTGTCTTGCATGTATGTACTTCACTTTGGGTTTTACACCCATTTTTAACAGTCAAGAGTCATATTGTAGCAGACAGTTCACTTCCTAACGATCGTTCCTGGGAATTAAGAACCAGTACTAGACTCCCATCTTCCGTAAGCAACTGCCTACTTTCTCACATAAAGAGACAAGATTGGTGGGGGGGGCTGGAACACACGACCATCTATCAGGGAGAGGTTACAATGATTTGAAGTCGGCCTCCTTAACTACTCGACCACAGAGGCAGGTCAATCAGTGATTTTTCTCCAAAATTTTCTCACTACCCATGCCCATCAAAAGGGGAAATTTAGCGCAACAAATTTCAAAATGGGAAATATATAATAACCTTTATTTCTATGGAATATGTGATTTTTTACATGATTATGTGGAAAACACTTCTTGTCAGGGGAAAATTCTGGCCATTTTAGGGGAAAATGAAGGAAATTTATATAGGGGAAACTGCTCATATACAGCAGTAAATATAGCAAAAGAAATCACTGTCAATGATTAGCCACTTATCAATAAAGGCCACATTGTCTTTCCCAAAGGTAGCTTGTGTTCACTTGTTTGACTGTATATGGTATGATACAGTCCATTCAGACACTGAAACTAATTTAATTTTGCATTGTTACCTCCCTTGAATAAAGATGTGACACTAGATAGTCAGAAGCCAGACTTACTGTTTGAGCAAATGTTCGTTTAGAGACCAGTTACATCATTGTTGCTACACTTCATTCCTATCATTTTATTGATTCCTTGATTGATGGTAATATTTGTTGCAAAAATTGCTCTATATCTCCATTTTAGTGATTATGGCAGTCTGTGTTGGGGAAATTATTGGGAGCATTGTGTATAACATTTTCCCTTCTCATGATTTCATGGACATGCTGTAGTTGAGATAGAATTTATCTACAAGAATGATTCTGGTGATATTTTTTACATCTTTAAATAAAAGTGCAAAGTACAGTGACTGTATCTTTAAAACAACACGGGTGAAATTTTAAGTTTAATTGGCTCTAACAAAGTATAATATATGTATGAATAGGAAATAAAGATTGATTTAATCTCAGACTTCATGACAATTAAATAAGGTAAAATCATCATGTCGAATTCCAAAATCCAACAACATAGAAACAATGAACCATGAAGAAAGGCATAAACATGCCAACATGACACCTAGATCTCTAACTCTGTAACACTGCCTTGCTATATTTGGTATCATGTTACAATTATGATCTCCCTGTAATTGTACCTATGTTAGCTTGCCACAGAGACCAATGACTAAGATGCTGTGTTCACTAAATAGATAATAAAGATGAAGTAGGTACAGTATGATTTAGATGATTTGTCTTAGCAAAACTTTTATTGAAAAGGTCGTATAAACCTCCGTGGGTGGAACGTTGAATGAATAATTGATATTTCTACACAAAAATATTCCACTGCTTATTTGATATGACTAACATGATAACAATACTCTGTGCTCTGCCATGCTTAGCAAATGCTGTAGAAAAAAGTTATTCAAGCTATTGTAAAATGCAATTAAATGTTAAAGTAACTCAGAAAATTGACAGGAATAGATTTTATGTTTGTTTTTAGTATAATATGACAGTATAGTGCTATAAATCTTGAGACGTAAATAACTTTTCTCACCATTCTTCTATGAATTTCAATTTAAAATGCTAAGAAAGCAAGCTGCTAAGAAATGTATTACTTAATTTATTGTACGAGGTTTTGGCTTCTTCTCAGATATGAGGGTATACTCATGTGATGTAATGTTGTTGTTTTTCGTCTGAAATTTGTACATTTGACATATTTATTTGCTTGGGATTTTTGTAATTATATCAGTAAAAAAATCCACAATTGTGTATAAGAACTGAAATTTACAACTTATTATGTTGACTGGATGCACTGGTAAAAAACACCTGTTAGTGATGGAATTACAG
Organism: Lutraria lutraria; assembly: GCA_964023205.1. Classification (NCBI taxonomy): domain Eukaryota; kingdom Metazoa; phylum Mollusca; class Bivalvia; order Venerida; family Mactridae; genus Lutraria; species Lutraria lutraria. The sequence goes on from OZ026838.1 coordinate 13,425,662, forward strand.
CAGAATTTACCTGAAATGAAGATAATTTGATATTTATTGTATTTAGAATTGTACATGTTTCTCTTGTATGTCTATCATAAATGTTAGACAGAAAGAAAATCTGTCTCTAAAATATTCATGAAATCATTATGTAAGTTTTTTAATAATCAGAATTTTTTAATTGTATACAGGCTCACAGTCAAGTATCTTTAAACAATATCAACCAATCAGAAATCTTGTTATATTTGTAATAGTAATGGTAGTGTAAGAATAAAAAAATACTTTTTATAAAATCCTGAAAATAAAAATGTTGATTTTTCAACTATTTTGAGTTTTCTGAAATAGCTTTGTTTGAATTTATTTATTTTACATCATTTGTAGAGCATTATACTAACTACTCTCGATGACTGTTTCCTGGAATCAGACTAGTACTCATGCCGCACGAAGGGAACGTGCAGGTACCGGTCAAATTCCGCCACTGGCAGGATTCGAACCTGCAACCTCCGGGAAGGAGTCAGAAGCTCTACCCGTACACCACTACTCCTCCCTAAAATAGGTTGTAGATCTGTGTGGATGTATTTAATTGTTCTCTTTGGGACATATTGGTGACATGATCTATGATAGACTAACAATCATTGCATTGGTATGTGAACTTTGGCCAAACAGTTCGGCCTCATCCTTGTCTAGTGGAATAAATTTAGTGAAATTTAACATTCTCAGGAATAGATTTGGCATCATTCTGTGATGGAAACCATAGCAAGTTTTTTATATCTTTTACAATTTTGCATCTAGAATAATGAAAGCAGCCACATTCAAATATAATGAATGTCTTTCTATGATATATTAATATATCAGTTAGTCTTTCTATGGTATATTAATATATCACTTAGTCTTTCTATGGTATATTGATATATCAGTTAGTCTTTCTATGATATATCAATATATCGGTTGAACAGGGTTTGATTCTGTTTGTTTTTTGTTTATGGTAATTTTGGGTTTCATTCTTGATGTATATATAAAAATTATAATTTATTAAAATTTTACCATCACAGATCTAGAACTACTGCATGTCCACATTTAGAGAAACTTCATAATTTATTTAAATAGTTACTTGTTTTAGTTACCCCTTTGTAAGAAGATATAATTTAGTTCTAGTATATTTACTAGCTGCTAGAATTAATAATATATTGTTTTCCCATTTGTTCTATGTGTTTTCTACTGTAAAGAATATAATTAAGTAAGGCTTTGTCAGTGATGTTTGATTAATGATTGGTGTCAGTGAAAGATGCCGACTAGTTAGAATAACAATCTACCATGTCCATCAGCACAAGATAGTATATTTAGGAAACAACTAGTAAATATGCCTGGAATGATTTCCTATGATTTCTCTAACATCTAATTACAGGATTTTGGTAAAGCCGTCAGGTGGAATAGTCTTATAAGTTGTAAAGGACCATGGTCTACATGAAATTCATGTTTTATGAATGCACAATGAAACCTTTAGAATGTGTGTCACTTGGTTTTATTTACGCAATGTTATTTTGTAAAAAAAAAATTGACCAACAAAAATATCATTTTATTGGAAACAGATTTTTTATGCGGACCAAATTATTACGTTTCCATTTATGTATTATATATTCTATGGATGTAATTGTTTCTTAGACCTTCTATTGTAACAGCAATTGATAAAATAAACAGAATCATGTGGGTTTTACACAAAAAAGGTTATTTAAGCCTTATGTATATCCAAAATGGTATAAATCAATTTCTGCATTAAGTTATATAATGTTTCTTGCTCTCTGTTCAAACACATGGTGCTATTTCTGCCAAATTATATCAGACTATTAACGTATTGACAAATTCCATCTGTATTAAATTTGATTTGTTTTTATTCATATGTCTTGAATAAAGGAAGCTTTTTTGTCATTTCAGTATCATTTACTATTCATGATTGATACAGTATCGGAAAAATTGTGCTGACTTTCAAGTTTATATTTGACTCCAGATTCTGTTGCAACTATCATAATTTGGCAATTAATATGAAATTAATTAGTATTACAGTCATGGTATCTATAATTATTTCATTACTGGACTTACTGAAGTTTTTGTTCTCTGTCAACCATTGAAAAGAAAAACTTTTCAATACATACTAGCAAGTAGCCATTTACTTTTCATTAACTTTGCAAGGCATCTACTTCCTGATTGCAATAATGATGCTGAATGCTACTGTACTAACATTGCTATAAACAATTTGTATACCCCAACATTCCTGACTGGTTCTATAGTAGTGTTTTATACAGAGACTATCATTGATGATAATGTTCCAAGTCTGATACTATCATATCCACCAATTAGTGAGTACATCCTTTACAATTGTTTTATGATCTGTTCCTATATGTATCATGAACCTAGGTACTCTGATCCTGGAAACAATTAACTGAACTATAATGGGTCAGTTTTTTACATGGCTTCAAGCTTTATCTTGGAAAACAGGAGCAGATAGATACATTCTGTTTATACAACTCTGATAAAATGTCAAAATGCTGAGCTATCATGGTCAATTTATGTTCTAAATTAATTCAGAAACATTCATTACCAACATTAGTAATTTCTTTGAAATGGTATAGAATTGAAATATTAAGATTTTGATGATCAAGCTTGATGATAACACTTAAATCTCAGTTACTGTTCATTGTTGGTAATATAGGACAAACAGTATCACAGCAGTGATCTCTTCTGCAAGATGATGGTCATCACCAGTGTCCATGTTTAATGACAGTTTTCTTAATCGGGTTTCTTTTTATGCTCCTGCAATTCGAAATGGGTTAAGATTAGGCCTCGTCGTTTCTATGGGAGTCAGTGTCCAAAAAGTGGGCTTATGTGGCTAAATTTTTACATCGAAAAGACGCTTATTAAAGTATCCTTTCCTTTGTTCGTCAGTGCTTCCGTCCATTTAAATTTTCCGAGCGATAACTCATGAAATATTGCATATTTCACACTGGTTAAGTTCGATTTCCGTTAAAATCCAAACATTTTCGCAGTAGTTATGGGGCATTATCATCAACATCACCTTATTGTACAACTCAATATCATATTGTAATTAACTTTCAGCTACTCCAGTAAGACTTGCTAAATTGCAGTCCTAGCTGTTACATTGATGGTATTTCTACCTCTGAATTCTGAAATTGAATTTGAAAGACATTCAGCAATTGAGTTGCTAAATACTGAACTGAATAATTCAACAGTGGCCTGAGGATGATAAACATGGTTATTTTACTAGTGAAGTTTTTCCATGCGATTTGTAAGTATTTTCCTATCTCCGCTTAAGTATGTTCTTTAATCTTAGTTCCCCTTAGAGGCAAATATTTGCCATTTGTCAAGACCTCCTTCTTTTATTGATTCTCCTGTTTGTTACAACAGACAACTTGAATAGAGCTGTAAATTTGTAGAAGGAATTATTTATTGTGCATTAATTAAGTACACTGGTCATTGCCTGAGAAAAACAAATTTGATTACTGCTGCTTGTTATGGCTGAGAATTTTCTGTGGAAGATTTTGATTGAATAACTATTGTTTACTGGTTGTAGATTTAGGTCAAAAAGAAAAACTCAATCAGTTTCGGAATTCATAATCGTGAAATATGTTTTTTTAAAATTCAGTTCAAATAGTAAAATCTTTGTGTGGTAAGCTATGTTAAAAAAGCTATGATTAGATATATGGATGTTCTGTCGTATATTTTATTCTTTTACATCACTTTCAAGTAGAAAGCATATATCACTTAATAAGAGAAGCTGAATTAAATATAAATTATAAATTGTAATTTTGAAGGGCAAGTCATTCTTGGAAAGCTGGTTCCAAACTTATTGCTGAAATGTAAAAATATGCATGATATATTCTGAATATTATCTTAAGCCTGTCTCATCAAATTAACTCACAAGTGTCAATCATAGGTTTCCACATGTTTCCCTCCTGATTATATTGTACTGATCAGTACCAGTTGGTTAGTACAGTTAGTTTTATTACTGCAGTGAAACATCACTTAATGAAGCTGTCATACTCAGCTTATTATTTTTACAGCCTACAAATTGCTTTTGTCTCTGGAAAGACAGTTTCACAGCAATTAAACCAGTTACCAGAATATTAAGAGTATTAAATTGGTAAAGGTCAGCAAAAGGCCAAAGGTAGTGAGACAATCAAGTTTCCAAATATGGTAGTCCAGTCATTGCATTTGATAAAAGTTAGTGCTTTTTAATAAGCAAATTTCGTTCTATTTATTTTGTGAAAAGGTCCAATTTTTTATTACTTAACAAAATATAATGTTCAAGTAATTTAATGGCTCTTCTAAGAAGAACCTTGAAGGTTTTTAGCTCACCTGAGCACGTAATGTCCGGCGTCCTCAATTGGGGTTGTTGACACTCTAGGGGTCACAGTTTCGATTGGATCTTCATCAAACCTTGTCTAAATGTTTATCTCAATGATATTGTGGACTAGTTTGAACATGGGTCATCTGGGGTAAAAAATTAGGTCACAAGGTCAAATCCCAGCAAAACCTTGTTAACTCTCTAGATTGGATCTTCATCAAACCTTGTCAAAATGGTTGTCTTTATGATATTATGGATAAGTTTGAAAATGGGTCATTTTGGCTCAAATATAAGGTCAGGAGGTCAAATCCCTGGAAAACATTGTTAACACACTAATGGCCACAGTTTTGAATGTATCTTCACCAAACTTTGGCAAAATGTTTGCCCTAATTATATATCTGACTAGTTCAAACTTGGGTCATCTAGGGTCCAAATCTGGGTCATTGGGTCAAATCCTGGGAAAACTTAGTTAACCCTCTAGAGGTCACAGTTTTTATTGGGTCTTCATCACATCTTGTCAGAATGTTGGTCTTTATGATATCTTTGACAAAAATAAAAATTAGGTCACCAGGTCAAATCATTGGTAAACCTTAATAACACCGTAGAGACAACATCGTTTATCGAATTTTGCTGAAAGTTGCTAAAAATATCTGTTTTGATTTCTTCGTCATTGTTAGGCTCTGAACTAGTTAAATGTTGAGAAAGAATTTGCAATGATATGAAAGAATTAAGTTGCAGCCTTTAATCAGGTGAGCGAAACAGGGCCATGATGGCACTCTTGTTTGTCTTGTGTTTTAGAATTTCAGTCAGGTTGTTAAAGCAATTTTATGTTTAATGCGTTTTTTAGCTTGTATGTGTTTTAAGAAAAAGTCAAGCTTTTGTGATCTCTGCATCGTCCGAGTCAGCAACCGCTTCTGTGTCTGTGTTGTGCAAAAACTTGAATGTAGCCCCTAACTCAAAACTATACGAGGTAGCAACATGAAACTTCATAGGTGGATAGATCTCACTGAGGCGGTGAACAAACGAGTGTTGGTACTGCCTGCGGTGCTCTTCATTTTAAAAATGGATTTAATGCAGTTTTTCACAGATGTTTCAGTTTTATACGGTTGCCAGTTCACTTAATCAGTTAAGGTATTAATTTGAGTGATTTGCCAGTCTTATATGGTTACCAGAACATTTCAAGATTTAATATAAGTCTTTATTGAGGCTATTTCACCCTTGCTCTGATAAAAATGTTTTCTTTTATTTGGTATACTCTACTAGAATGTTGTAAACATTCAGTTGGATGCCAAATTAATATTGAGATTTGCCTATACTAGAATTAGTAAACTGTTCAGTATACACTAGGTCCAGCAGCTCAGTCTGTCAAAAAAGACCTGAAAGTTAGAAATCTCGCCAACTTTATTCGGATGTGGTTAGTTGCTTCAAAATGGTTAGTACCACAGGAGCACTTGTTATATCCTGATTCACAGCTGTACATAACAGAAATTCTCATGCTAAAACTTGTAAAGAATTGTTTCAGAATGCGGATTGACACAAATTTGTGTCAATGTTCTGAATTCACCAGAACATCTTGACAAAACAATACTGCTGAACATTTCACTCAATATTTATGACAGTTTTATCCGTAACATCAACATTACAGACTGAATATCCTAACCTAATGTTTGTTATAACCATAAGTTTACACCATCAATGTTCATATTTTTTTATATTTATGATTGATTTTCATATGAAATTCAAGTAAAAAACCTCCCTAGTTTGGTAACGTTTTTATTGATGGAGTATTGTAACAGCTATGCATTCTATGATGAATAACACATGCTTGCTTGATACCAGTTTTATTATGTAATTTAAAGCTTGCCATTTGATGATTATGATTAAGCATTTCCAGTGTATATTTGAGTGATGCATATTAACCATAATGCATGTTTATGACAAATACTTCTAATTGCAAAAAAGAAGAAAAAATCAGATCACTTAGAAGCAATATAAACAGGTTTTCACTAAGATTTTCTTATGAAAATAACAGATTTGGCTGGGAGTCAAGGCTGGGGGCCGCCTACTTCAATATTATACTTAAAATGTTCAAACTTTGGGGATTGTAAGCGATTTTTTGTGATTTTTACCGATGGTTTTCATTGGCTATCGGTTCTTCATGTAAACCCTGTGTAAATCAAAGTACCGGAAGTACTCATGGAAACTGAACTTTCTTAGACCTTTACTGCAACATGGAACATGAACTAGTTTAACTATTACATGGCAGAGAAATGTAGTACTTTGGGCTGCTTAAAAATTCAAAGATTGTGTGCTGAGCGAGTGAAGGCTGTAAAAATTAAGCTGAACGATCGTCCAGTTTTCAGACTTGAAATAAATATAGAAAAAAATAAAAAAACTGGATTGAAAAATAAAATTATGTTTCAGGTCTGCTGATCTGTCTTTCTTCAAATTGTGTGGCAACTATATAATATTATATACCTTAGCCAATCTTTGAATGTTGATAAGATTCCACTCATCTCTGGTTTACCGTAATTTTCTCCACATTTTCTTCACCAACTTAAGAACTATTATCTTGAGGGCAATGATTTCTAATTGTCTATTCCATCCTTATAAAGTAGTATATAGCTAGTAATTATTTCTTGAGAAAATGTAGGTGTATATTTTGGTTATTTCTGGGGGTATATTGTCTTCTGCTTAGAACATGGGAAGTTTTATTGCATACTTCATGAAACAAGAAATTGTCAGATGTTTTAAAGTGTTGACATGCAATTGTGAAAAAACGATTTTATGATTATTGATTTAGCTTTAAAATTGTTATGATACACAAGTCATGGTGTTATGTGCTGCTGTCTTTAAGATCTTAGTGGGAGAGACCTCGATGGTTCAAGAGCTTTGCTTTGTTTATTCAATGTCATTGTTTTATTTTCTTATAAATACAACAGTATTTAATTAATCAGGAAGAACAATAACCTTACCAGGACTCCTGTTTTAACAACGCAAACAAAACTGTTCTCTATAGCTTGCGTGTGGTGAGTTTGACATTGTCACCACAATGGTGGTTTGATTGGTGTTCATGCATCCGTTGGTCTATTGGTCCATCTGGATTATGCTTGACTGGACCAGTACTTTGTCATTAGATGGGGATTCTGAAATAACTTGGCACAATTGCTCACCATGAGGTGGACAGTGGTGACTAAGATCCATGTGTGTTGTCTAAAACAGCCTCTGGACCAATATAATACAATTTCTTCATCTCTTGACAACAGTCTCGGCATGTAACTCATGAGTTTCTAGTAAAAATGTGTCACAAAAATTTATTGTTGAAAAGATCTATTGATAGAGCCTTGATACAGTTCAATTGCAAGAGTGTTAAATATGTTCTTTTTAGGGCCTGTATAAATTTCTCCTCAAAAGCAACCTTTTTTGTATTTCTTTATCACTGTTCCTTGCCATCGCTTGGCATTCATTTGAGTGACTAGATCCTATGTCATGTTAATATTTTATACTTCATAATTGAGTTATGTAGGAGAATTGGGGTGAACACAGGGAGGTATGTGGATGCTCTAATCTCTGTATGGTCGTCATGGGACCTACCATTTACCATATATCTAGAAATATATTGATCTTCTCAGAAATACTGGAACCTAGAAGGCTCTGAATATGCTTGGAAAACTTCTGAGAGTCTATAGTCTTTGTAAAGTATCATATTATGACATTTACTGTTACTAAACATGCAATGCATGCTGTTTTGTGGTTTTCAATTTGTATCGAGTCAAGACATAGAAGTCTTTTCAGAATTCTTTCAAGCATGTTACTTGCTTGTCACGAAAACCCCATTTTGCATTTTGCAGATGACTGCAAATTTATTGGTTCTGTCAACTTCAGGCTTTTTGCAGCTTTTTCGGAGGAAAATTGTGCACTTCTTACAAAAAGAACACTTCATCACTTGAAACAACTTCATTGATTTGGTAATGGCCTATGATTTATGACAGAAACACAATTGAACTGTTTTCCTCTGTGTCTAATTCCAGAAAATAATAATGAAGTATTATTATATGTGACAGTACTAGATTGAATAGTTCTGATACATGGATTAAACTGTATACCTTCTCTAGTTTATGAATATTATACATTATTACCCCTCACTTGTTTATTATTATCAACCAGGTTTTCACAAAGTGAAACCTGGTTATTAGAATGCCGAAATTGGCGGAAGTTCAGATTGACCAATGTTGACCAAACTTGGTATGTAGGATTCTTTAATCAAACCCTAGCCTATGATTGTATTTGGGGTATGTGGGGTCAAGGTCAAGGTCACTAACTAAAAATAGAAAATCAGTGTTCAGTCAATAACTTAAGTTTGGAATGACCAATGTTGACTAAGTCTCGTATTTAGCATCCTTGACTGGGATTGTATTTGGGGTCTGTGGGGTCAAGGTCAAGGTCACCGTTACTGAAAATAGAAAATCAGTGTCCGGTCAATAACTTTGGAAAGACCAATGTTGTTTAAACTTGGTATTTAGCATCCTTGAATCAAAACCTAGTTTGGGATTGTTTTTGTGGTCTGTGGGGTCAGGGTCAAGGTCACTGTTACTAAATATAGAAATTAGTTTCCGGTCATTTACTTAAGTTTGGAATGACTAATCTTGACTAAACTGGGTATTTAACAACCTTGCATGTAAGCTTACCTTGGAATTGAATTTGGGGTCAGTTTGGTCATGGTCACTGTTTCTAAAAACAGAAAATCAGTATCCGGTGAATAACTTAATTAAGGATTTAGACATGAAATTCGATGAAATTTTGTGTGGAGGTAGCTTACATAGAAACGAAGCTAGGGATTGCATTCTATGCCAGAATGGTAAAGGTCAATAATTATGTATTAGTCACACTGGAAACTTAACCACTGATGAAGCCTTAGCGAAGAATTCTAGAGTACTGTGGTATTAAAGCCTTGGAAAATCTGGTCGTGGCACTGCCGTGTTTCTTGTCATAATATTAATTTCCCATAGGCAAACAGGGAACATTTTTACTGTTATATTCATGGTAAATGTAAATTTTTAACAGTATTCTATTTACTTTCACAGGATGGTAGTAAATTTTTAACAGTATTGGGGATTCTGAAATAACTTGGCACAATTGCTCACCATGAGGTGGACAGTGGTGACTAAGATCCATGTGTGTTGTCTAAAACAGCCTTTGGGGTAATGAAATAAATAACACATAGCTTAAGTTGTGGGTAACAGTAAAGTTATGTTATATAATATTATCTATTGATTTCTGTTAACTGTTAATTGTTTTAACGGACCACTGTATGTATAATACTGCACATTATTATTACTGTGCTGTATCTCTATGTAAATAATAATTGAATATTGTGGGAAATGATAAACACTGTCTGAGTATCATGTTGGCTTATTGCTGAATCTTTCCATGCAGTAAAATCAAGTTAGTTTTGTCATCATTTTGGTTGTCATTGGCAACACTATAAGACAAACAAAGCAGGAAACATTGTTTTTTGATGCAATTTTCAAATATGCTCAGGACTGCATTCTTCATATATGTATTAAATAATCTGTGTGTATTGCAATAGCACAGATATTCCTGATCTTCAAATTCATTGATTAATTAGGATCTGATTTGTTCTCTTAATATTAAAGAGCATAAAAGAGCAAAGCTAAGCAGACATAATACATTTACTTGACCTCTGCTGTGTTTTCAGTCTTACTTGGTTATTGTATGGCAAATACCCTTACAATTAACTTCACTACCATCTAATGGTTAACTACAAACAGAATGTCCATTTACAGAGATTTACTTATTAGTGTAAGGTGCTCTTTCATACTGAGATAATTAATTAATATATGGCAATGATGTAATGAAAAATGAATATCTGAGACATCTTAACTAACCAGGTAAAATGTTGGTGCTTCTGTAAGATTGTAATAAAATTATTGTTGGCCTGTGTTTTTTTTTTCAGAAACAGAATCATTCTTGCTGGAAGATATCGCAACATTTTTTTTGTTTATTTCTATTACCCAACTCATTTTTCATTGTATTGATCATTACAAAAATATCATCCAGTGTTTTATTCTTGTCTGAACTTTATACTACAGGGTTTTATATGTTATATTTGTATCTTTTATATTTGTATCAGTTTCTCATTAACTGTAGAATTTCCTCTATGGTCTTAATAAAGAAATATTGGCTTGTTTTGTTCTCTCCTCCAAGTCTTACATTTCCAAGAATGACGTGTCAAATATCCGCTTGAGGTCTTTAAACACACACTCAATTATTTGCTTTTTCTATTGCCGTATATTGGCTCATTATTCAAATTAGATATTTTCTATGAATTTTAGTTAGCTAGAATTCTTTCAAACCCTTATATTCATAGTTGGTCTAATTGTGTGAAATTATTCAGTGATTAATATTAATTGTTTGTTAGATTGTTTGAAGCTTGCAATGTTGTTAAAATATCTTGGAACGCTAACTTCTCGTATAGATCTTGTTTATTTAAAATGAAAGCACAATGAACTTAAAGGAAATGCACGGCCAATAAATTTAGGCACCACCAGTTTGGACGGACGAAGCCCCACAATGTTAAACAAGAATGGAAGACAATTTTTTCAAATTTGGGAAAAAATCATGCATTTGAAGGTTAATGGCTGTTTGGTAAAAAAGGAATTATCATTCTTTTTCATATTTCATCCATTTTGGTTTTATAACATTAAACAATGTCTGTTTCACATACACTCTTGTAATATTGGATGAATTATTTCTAAAACAATGGCAATATATTAAATTATTCTATCTATCTAGACATGATTTACAGTATTCTACATAAGAGAATGTTGTAGGGAGAGCTTTATGTTTCCAAATCATTCACTCTTGATAAATTTATGCTGATTGACTCAAATTTCTTGATTTTAGATGATATTGAATGCACCACCTTGGAGTATTTCCCAATCTAATGATTGAAATATTTATCAGTATGTTTCTTTTTTCTCAATTGAATGGGAGAAAACAATACTTATAAATTTAAATAAAAAATGTAGTTTGATCCCAAAGGATGGTTAGAATGATAGAAATAGGAAAATATCAATTATATTTGCAATGTATACTTGTGACATTGTTTTGTTCTATGGAATTTGGGATTTATTACATTAAACAGATATATTGTTAACGTACATGGTAGTTAAGCAATCACAATTGGACACCATTTCTGGAATCACTGAAGAGATTTTTAAAGTACATGTTTGTTTGCCTCATTGCCTTGTAATAATAGGTGTATTAAGATACCATTTATTTTACTGAATGTTGTTTTACTTCAAAATTCAGTATAGCATTGATTGACTCATCTAAACAGTTATGAAGAATGTATTATGTATACAATGAGTGTTGTTGTTGTTTTGTACCGAGATAATGTCCGTCAATCTATATTTGTACAAGCTGCACTTAATGTAACACCTTGCTGCATTTTCATCAGGAAATAAAAAGAATCAGATAATTACATACTTAGGATAATTTCCACTCATTTGAAATTGAAATGAGTGCATGGGTTTTGTCAGAAAACCATTTAAGAAATGATGGATGCATTGCGTCTATTCCTGTAGAGTTAAAACAACATAATGGAGATGTTAAAACATACAACTAGTGCAAAAACACTCTAAAGTAATCTTACTTCATCAATCTAACTGTCAGTGTACAGATATTTATTTCTTGTTGGTTAAATCATTTCAACAATGGCATATTGCTTTAATTGTTTGTTGAAGTTTACAGCAAAAGTTCCAATTCTTGCCAAGTATTTTATAAAATAATCATGAATGAAATTTACCAGGAGTAAATGTTTATAATTACATAAAGAAAGTCAGATTGTGTAATCTTTGTAATAAAAATTGTTTTTACATGAAATACTAAGTTCTAAAATTAATGAACTAATGAAAAATAGGATTTTTGTAATGTGAATTGTTTAGTTTTTAGTTACCAATACTTTTTTTGCTTCATTTGATTTTGTTAGTTTGTTATAAATTAGTGTTTTTTTATATTGAATATTTTACGCCCCTTTTCAACAGTCAGAGTCATATATGGTGGACAGTTCACCTAACAATCGTTCCTGGGAAGAACCAGTACTAGCCTCCCATCCTCCGTAAGCAACTGGCTACTTTCTCACATAAATAGACATGGTCGGTAGCAGGGCTAGAACCCATGACCCTCCATAAGTGAGAGGTTACTATGATTTGAAGGTGGCAACCTTAACTACTCGACCATGGAGGCGGGTCTGTATAAATCAGTGGAGCAATCAACATGCAATTATGTTTGCTGTTGAATACAGGCATTTATTTTTGTATCTGTCTATTATTCATTTGTGCCTTTTATTTTTCGCAAAGGTGTCTAGTCTCATTTTTGACCTATATTTCTTGGCACGACATATTAATTATTCAGAAGAAATCCCGCATTCTATTGGATGATTCAAAGGAAATCCTTCCATCCATTGGGTTAAATCTACAAGTGAAGAAAAATTAAGGCCACACTAATGTATAGTGAGTATGCCTTTGTTTAATGTGTACTACTTCTTGTGTTTGTAAAATTTGTAATGTAAAAATGTACGAAAATGTATTCTTTTGCAGTCGAAATAAAGTTATTTACCGTTCTAGACAAACATATTACATTGGTGGAATTAATATACTGTAAATATGACTAAATATGTAATTTAATGCGTGACCTAATTTGACTGCTAGTGTAAGTGATGACTGCTAGTCAGTCTCGTTCCTTTTCAATCCATACACAGTGTAAGTGTATGAATTAAATCAAATAACCAATTAGCATTTATCCTGCGCCGAAGTAATGTTTTCTCATGTATACATCGCATTGGTTGCTGATTTGTGCCACGTGTTGCCATTGGTTTGGGTAACACATTGTCTTTGGTTGGTGTTGCATATTGCCTTTGGTTGGTGTTGCATATTGCCTTTTGGTTGTCTTTGGTTGGTGTCACATGTTGCCATTGGTTGGTGTTGCCTATTGCCTTTGATTTGTGTAACATGTTGCTATTGGTTGGTGTCACATGTTGCCATTGGTTGGTGTCACATGTTGCCATTGGTTGGTGTCACATGTTGCCAATGGTTGGTGTAACATGTTGCCATTGGTTGGTGATTGGTTGGTGTAACATGTTGCCATTGGTTAGTGTCACATGTTGCCAATGGTTGGTGTCACATGTTGCCATTGGTTGGTGTTGCATGTTGCCATTGGTTGGTGTGTCATATATTGCCTTTCGTTGGTGTCATATATTGCCTTTGGTTTGTGTTATATGTTGGTTTTGGTTTGTGTAACATGTTGCCATTGGTTGGTGTTTTATGTTGTTTTTGGTTTGTGTTATATGTTGCCTTTGGTTGTTGTCACATGTTGGCATTGATTTGTGTAATATGTTGTCTTTGGTTTGTGTAATATGTTGCCTTTAGTTGGTGTAACAGGTTGCCATTGGTTGGTGTAACATTTTGCCATTGGTTAGTGTAACATGTTGCCATTTGTTAGTGTCGAATGTTGGTCTGGTTGGCCTCACATGTTGACTTTCATTGTATAAGTAATTAATGTCCTGCCATTGCTTGGTTTTGATTATTTATTGATTTTATTTTATGCCCCCCTCTGGCATCTACTGATGTGGGAGGATATAGTGATTTCCATGTTTTACTTGTCAGTTTACCCTCATTGCTCAAGCACCCGACTGGTTCCCATGTTGTGTGAGTCTCATTGGTCAGAGCTCATGTCCTATGATGTCTTATTTATTCTAATTTTTGTATGATTATTGTAGATGGGCTCACAAAACTAGTTTTAACCCTCTGTAGTTTTGCTGTATACTAGGTTGTACCTGGAAGTAGGTACCCCTAAAAGAGATTGTTTGATCTTGCATCTTTTGTATGTTCCTATGCGTGGGTAGGTTTTTGTATGTGGATTTTTGGGATGGCATTAATTTTGGTATGGTGGGATATTTTATAGCAATCCTTTTTATGCTCCCACCATTTCAAAAAGCAGAAGGGCATAAAGTGGTACATCCATCCATCTGTCCATCCATTCATCAGGGCATAAACATAGTTTAAGGGTCAAACTAAAAAAGCACTTAAACAGTAAATATGTATAATATTTATACAAACACTTACTGGACCTTATTATACCCCCAGATATGAAATATATGGGGGCTATATTGGATTCACGCTTGACGGTCGGTCTGTCGGTCGGTCGGTCTGTGCGTCTGTAGACACAATTTGTCCGGAGAATTTCTCAGCAACTACTTACAGGATTTCAATAAAACTTCACAGAAGTGATCAGTAGTAAGCCTAGTTGTGCTAGCTTAAAGCATTTTTCGTTCAGATCAATTTTCACTGAGTTATACCCCTTTGTTGTTTTTATTCAGTATATACAATAGGCAAATTTTGTCCGGACAATTTCTCAGCAATTACTCACAGGATCTCAATGAAACTTCTCAGAAGTGATCAGTAGTAAGCCTAGTTGTGCATGCTTAAAGCAATTTTTGTTCGGATTAATTATCACTGAGTTATACCCCTTTGTTGTTTTTATACAGTATATACAATAGGCAAAATTTGTCCGGACAATTTCTCAGCAACTACTCACAGGATCTCAATGAAACTTCACAGAAGTGATTAGTAGTAAGCCCAGTTGTGCATGATTAAAGCATTCTTCGTTCGGATTAATTTCTACTGAGTTATGGCCCTTTGTTGTTTTTATACAGTATATACAATAGGCAAATTTTGTCCGGACAATTTCTCAGCAACTACTCAAAGGATTTCAACGAAACTTCACAGAAGTAATAAGTAGTTAGCCCAGTTGTGCATGCTTAAATCATTTTTCATTTGGATTGATTTTCACTGAGTTATAGCCCTTTGTTTTTTTCTACAGTATATACAATAGGCAAATTTTGTCCTGACTATTTCTCATTGACTACTGCCAGGAATTCAATAAAACTTCTCAGAAGTGATGAGTAGTTAGCCTTGTTGTGCATGCATTAAGCTTGTCTTGGATGGTTAAATTTTCATTGAGTTATGGCCCTTGGTTGTTTTTTATACAGTGTATATACAATATCTCAGTAACTACTCATAGGAATTCAATGAAACTTCACAGAAGTTATAAAAAGTAAGCCAAGTTGTGCATGCAATAACCAGGTTTTGTTTGGATTAATTTTCACTGAGTTATGGCCCTTTGTTTTATACAATTAGGTAAATTTTGTCCATACCATTTCTCAGCAACTACATGCAGGAATTCAGTGAAACTTCTTAGAAGTGATAAGTAGTTTGCCAAGTTGTGCATGTCCACAATAGGTTTTGTCCAAGTAAATTTTAATGAGTTATGGCCCTTTGTTATTTTTTATATAATGTATATTTAGAAACTGGTCAGGATATTTCTAAGCAACAATTTGCAGGTATTAAAAAAATGAAAATGCATTATATTTCCCTCTGTAAAATGTAACAATAACTGTGTCAAGGCCGCATCTGGGGGTATTCATCACCTTTAGTGATAGTTCTAGTTTTCCACCTGTAGCATCAACAATTTTATTTGACAAAAACTTGAATTTTCATTATCAATGGTTTTCATCACTATGATTTGATAAGACTTATATTTCAACTTGAAAGATAGCAAATTGAATAGAATGTGTCTTTACAGCTCTGATAAATGGAATGAATTGATTTTTGGTCCTTCATTGAATGATTTTTGCAACTGTTGAACTGAAATTATATGGTACAGCTGTTTAGAGATTTTGTTATTAATTCCATATGTTTGTTTATGTTTTATAGTTGACATTGTTTATTATTGTTCCTAGATTATCTACTATTTTGAACATAGTCATTTTGATGCCTTTAGTGTACTCTTGCATGATTAAATTTAATAAAGATAGAATTACTCATACAGGTAAATATAATGTTCTCTGTGAGTACTGGAATTAATGTCATGCTTGTTCTGTTGTACAATTTACTGTGTAACAATTGTTAAGAAATGTAGTTCTATAGGAAACAATTCTCAGCCAACCCACTGAGTATAGCGCTTAGTAAATCACTTCCAGACTACCAATTCTAAGCATGGAGTCATGGCTATACTAATGTATTAAATATCCCACCTAAAGTTCATTGTGCAAGAAAACTGTGACTTTACTTTAACTCATTGATTTCATTATACTTTTATTAAATTCACATCCAAACGTTTGCCATGTCAGAGAATTAATTCCACTGATAAAAAATTCTATTGGACTTCCTTGAATTTTAAGGGTTCCTTTGATTATCAAGACCACTTCTACAACAAGTATTCATAAGTCAGGATTATGTTACTTTCCAGGGCCCTCATTTGACGTTTTTGGGGGCCAAAATTCAGCCCCATTCCCCCTCCTAAAATAATATACTTTTTTTCCCTGTTTTTAATAAAAAAAAATTCCAAAAAAATTTTTTTTCCCCAAATGGTTGGTTGATACTAAGTTATTATATTAACCTTTGATTAATTGTATATTATAGTATGTACTATATTTAAATACAGTTATTTTAAGCTTAAAATGTTAATTGCAGGGTAATAAGGCAGTTGAAAAAAATCCCCTGAAATTGCTCTTTTCCTCAACATGACGTGAAATTCCCCTACCTGATTGCCCTGGGCCCCTTGCCCTAAAGTGCAGCTAGGGCCCTGCTTTCTGTATATAGAATGGATTAATTGATGTTTTAAGTTTTAAATGAGTATTAGAGTAAATAGATGACTAAACTTGAAACATAGAGATAGGTATGGACGCACCAAAGGGCATGTTCAACATGACCCGAAATCCTGTGTCTTTGGAAAAAGTTAAATTATGTACATTTGGGGTTTTTTTTGGCGTTTCTCGAATTTGTCGATTTTTAGCTCACATGTCACAAAGTGACAAAGTGAGCTATTAGGATCACTCTCCGTCCGGCGTCCAGCGTCGTGCGTCATCAAACTTTATGTTGTGACCACACTAGGGGCCACATTTTTGGCTCAATTTTAACAAAACTGGGTCAGAACGTTAATATCAACAAAATCTCGGACTAGTTCGATATTGGGCCATTTGGGGTCAAAAACTAGGTCACCAGGGCCAAATAAGGGAAAACCTTGTGAACACTTTAGAAATCACTGTTTTGAATTTATCTTCATGAAACTTTGTCAGAATGTTTATTTTAATAATATGTAGGTCAAGTTTGAAAATGGGTAATTTCTGTAGTAAAATTAGGTCACTAGGGCAAATTGCTGGAAAACCTTGTGAACACTCTAGAAGTCACTGTTTTGATTGGATGATCATGAAACCTTGTCAGAATGTTTGTCTTCATAATATCTTGAACGAGTGGGTCATCTTGGGTCAAAAACTAGGTCCTAGGTCAAATCTTATGAAAAACCATGTTAACACTGTAGATTTCACAGTTATTATTGGATCTTCACCAAACTTTGTCAAATCGTTTCTTTTAATGATATAACGGTCAAGTATAAATATGGGTCATCTGGGGTCAATAACTAGGTCACCAGGTCAAATCTTAGGAAAACTTTTGTTAACACTGTAGATGTCACAGTTTTAATTGGATCTTCACCAAACCTTGTCAAAATGTTTGCCTCAATGATATGTGGGTCAAGGATGAACATGGGTCAGCTGGGTTCAAAAACTGGGTCACAAGGTCAAATCTTAGGTAAAAATCTTGTAAAAGCTCTAAATGTCATGGTTTTGATTGGATCTTGGCCAAACCTTGTCAGATTGTTTGTCTTAATGATATTAAGGACAAGTTCAAATATGGGTCACCTAGGGTCAAAAACCAGGTCACAAGGTCAAATCTTAGGAAAACGTTATTAACACTGTATTTGTCAAATTTTGATCGTATCTTCACCAAACCTAGTCAGACTGTTTGTCTTAATGATATGTAAGACAAATTCGAACATAGGTCGTCTGGGGTCAAAAACTAGGTCACCGGTTCAAAACAATGTTTCAATGAGTGAACAGTGATTGTCATGTGAGCGATATAGGGCCATCTTGGCCCTCTTGTTTGTTTACTTTTACTGATAGAGAACTTAATGAGATAAGGAAAATTGAGCATATTATGCGAACCTGCAACATTGTTGCCATGGAAACTTGAGTAAAAAATATCACCTTATGGTTCCATGAGTTTGTAAGTATGATGTCAAGATTGTATGATGTTAATGCATGTTCAGAGACAATTTATTGACTTCATGTTTCCTTGTTTGTACAATCTTACTTCATCATCCTGGGCTGTTATAGAATAAAATATAACCAGACTGAATTTAGTGCAGGTAACTCCCAACTTTTATGTTCCTTTAATGAAGTGATATAAATAGTTAAGATGGCGAATCTCGTGAGCTGCTTAGAAATGGATTGTTCTGACTAGGATGTTAATGACAGCATTGCATGCATGTCGAAGTGAGTAAAATAGGTCTCAACATTCAGTCTGTTTCCATGGATTGAACACCATGTACCTTTATAGGCTAGAATTGTAACTTCTGAGGTGTAATCCTGCACCTTCTCCTATTTAATGTGGATATGTAGCAGTTTTTAAGCTAGCCATAATAAGCATTCACATTCAATTTTCTACTTTTTTATGCACTAAAGGACAACTTATCTAAAGGCAATCAAACATTTGCTTTTTGTTTCTCTAAGCTGTTGAGTTGATTCATTGATGGTACATAATGTGTCTCTCAGATGTGCTCATTGATGGTACATAATGTGTCTCTCAGATGTGCTCATTGATGGTACATAATTTGTCTCTCAGATGTGCTCATTGATGGTACATAATGTGTCTCTCAGATGTGCTCATTGATGGTACATAATGTGTCTCTCAGATGTGCTCATTGATGGTACATAATGTGTCTCTCAGATGTGCTCATTGATGGTACATAATGTGTCTCTCAGATGTGCTCATTGATGGTACATAATGTGTCTCTCAGATGTGCTCATTGATGGTACATAATGTGTCTCTCAGATGTGCTCATTGATGGTACATAATGTGTCTCTCAGATGTGCTCATTGATGGTACATAATGTGTCTCTCAGATGTGCTCATTGATGGTACATAATGTGTCTCTCAGATGTGCTCATTGATGGTACATAATGTGTCTCTCAGATGTGCTCATTGATGGTACATAATGTGTCTCTCAGATGTGCTCATTGATGGTACATAATGTGTCTCTCAGATGTGCTCATTGATGGTACATAATGTGTCTCTCAGATGTGCTCATTGATGGTACATAATGTGTCTCTCAGATGTGCTCATTGATGGTACGTAATGTGCCTCTCAGATGTGCTAAGTTGTGATGTGACAGTGATGATTTCATAAATGTGGCGCTGTGTAATATATATATTATTTGTATTAATCAATTGGCAGGGATATTCACCAGCCCTATTAGCTCATTTGGTAGAGTAAACGACTTGCAAGCAGGAGGTCCCAGGTTCAAGTCCCACATTGAGTACATTAGTTTCCTCCTCCTTGGTGAAAGTATTGAATGATTAGTAGATAGACAGATTTAATTAAAAATACAAAGTGTTAACATGGCATGTGTCAATAATACATACACAAAACAGAAAACCAACATGTATAAATTCATGAAAAGTCATGTCAAAGAACATTGTTTATCAAGGATAACACAAAAAAGAGTTAAAATTAACCCTGATTTCCATTGTATAGTATATGACTGTATTTGGAAACTGAATAATAGTTTAGATTTCCATTGCCTAAGTACATCCACCATGCAATTGTTAAACTAGTTCTCATAGACTATGTAAGTTCAGTTTCTATGAGTATACTTTCATTAGTCTTCTGTTTTTCATATGATGTTACTTGGCAACACCAAGGCTTGTTTTTTAGAGTGATGCCGTTGGAAATTCTTATTTCTCAATTTTAAAAGAAAATTTGATATAGCAGCTTAAAGGCATGAAGATGTCTCTGAGAACCGTGGTTACACAGAAATAACGTTTTTGTCTATCCATCATTGAATCTTTGAATTTTTCATGATACTGTCTAAATATTGTAGTATTAAAACACATTAGGCTAGGATTGTGTATAAACATAATATTCAGGGTCTAAACCTTTTAATGCACTCACAGTAATAAAATGTTAAGACTTTAATGTATTTTCTGGGGATTTTATTGGTGAAGTTTCCAGGGAATTTCTCAATCCAGCTACAATCATTTGCATTAAGATAATATAACTTGCAAGTAATGTATATTTTAGGTCTAGAAGCAAACTTGACATAAAATTTGCTTTCAATGTTATTGTATGGCCGACTTGGCTTTAAGCTGTTAAGATAACTTTGATACTCTTCTGTACATTCTCTTCAATAAAACACTGTAAAAATTCTACGTCGTAACTAGAATCATTCACATGTACATTTCTGAAATAATCTTTAAAATACTTGCATTCATTTCATCCACTTTAAATAGATGTGTATCTGTTCCATGACCTGAAAAAATCCTTCTTTTGTCTACATTGGTAAGGCTTTATTAGATAAATGAGTGATAGCAGTTAATGCTGTTCATTAAGGCATATATATTTGGATCAAATAAATAACAATGCTGTATTTTACTATCTGAAGAATTGATATTGAATGTACCCTGAATTGTTCCTTTAATGACCTTTCATTTATCGATGACCTTTGTGACAAGGTTTGAAAAAGCATTGACGATTTAGTTCTCTGTCCCTTTGTTAAACTTTCTGATTACATCCTGTGATGTTTAGAGTTCCTTGTCCCTTTGTTCAACTTTCTGATTACATCCAGTGATGTTTTATCTACTTGTCCCTTTGTTTAACTTTCTGATTACATCCAGTGATGTTTTATCTACTTGTCCCTTTGTTCAACTTTCTGATTACATCCAATGATGTTTAGAGTTCCTTGTCCCTTTGTTCAACTTTCTGATTACATCCAATGATGTTTTATCTACTTGTCCCTTTGTTCAACTTTCTGATTACATCCAGTGATGTTTAGAGTTCCTTGTCCCTTTGTTCAACTTTCTGATTACATCTAATGATGTTTAGAGTTCCTTGTCCCTTTGTTCAACTTTCTGATTACATCCAATGATGTTTTATCTACTTGTCCCTTTGTTCAACTTTCTGATTACATCCAATGATGTTTTAGAGTTCCTTGTCCCTTTGTTCAGCTTTCTGATTACATCCAGTGATGTTTAGAGTTCCTTGTCCCCTTGTTCAACTTTCTGATTACATCCAATGATGTTTAGAGTTCCTTGTCCCTTTGTTCAACTTTCTGATTACATCCAGTGATGTTTAGAGTTCCTTGTCCGTTTGTTCAACTTTCTGATTACTTACTGTGATGTTTAGAATTCCTTGTCCCTTTGTTCAACTTTCTGATTACATACTGTGATGTTTAGAGTTCCTTGTCCGTTTGTTCAACTTTCTGATTACTTACTGTGATGTTTAGAGTTCCTTGTCCCTTTGTTCAACTTTCTGATTACATCCAATGATGTTAAGAGTTCCTTGTCCCTTTGTTCAACTTTCTGATTACATCCAGTGATGTTTAGAGTTCCTTTTCCCTTTGTTCAACTTTCTGATTACATCCAATGATGTTTAGAGTTTCTTGTCCCTTTGTTCAACTTTCTGATTAAATCCAGTGATGTTTAGAGTTCCTTGTCCCTTTGTTCAACTTTCTGATTACATCCAGTGATGTTTTATCTACTTGTCCCTTTGTTCAACTTTCTGATTACATCCAATGATGTTTAGAGTTCCTTTCCCTTTGTTCAACTTTCTGATTACATCCAATGATGTTTAGAGTTCCTTGTCCCTTTGTTCAACTTTCTGATTACATACTGTGATGTTTAGAGTTCCTTGTCCGTTTGTTCAACTTTCTGATTACATCATGTGATGTTTAGAGTACCTTGTCCCTTTGTTCAGCTTTCTGATTACATCCTGTGATGTTTAGAGTTCCTTGTCCCTTTGTCCAACTTTCTGATTACATCCTGTTATGTTTTAGCTCTTTGTCTCTTTGTTCAACTTTCTGATTACATCTAGACATGTTTCTGCTCTGTACCTTTGTTCAACTTTCTGATTACATCAAGTAATGTTTTAGTTCCTTGCTCTATGTCCCTTTGTTCAACTGTCTGATTACATCCAGTAATGTTTTAGTTCCTTGCTCTATGTCCCTTTGTTCAACTGTCTGATTACATCCAGTAATGTTTTAGTTCCTTGCTCTCTGTCCCTTTGTTCAACTGTCTGATTACATCTAGACATGTTTCTGCTCTGTCCCTTTGTTCAACTTTCTGATTACATCAAGTAATGTTTTAGTTCCTTGCTCTATGTCCCTTTGTTCATCTGTCTGATTACATCCAGTAATGTTTTAGTTCCTTGCTGTATGTCCCTTTGTTCAACTGTCTGATTACATCCAGTAATGTTTTAGTTCCTTGCTCTCTGTCTCTTTGTTCAACTTTCTGATTACATCTAGACATGTTTCTGCTCTGTCCCTTTGTTCAACTGTCTGATTACATCCAGTAATGTTTTAGTTCCTAGCTCTCTGTCCCTTTGTTCAACTCTCTGATTACATTGAGTAATGTTTTAGTTCCTAGCTCGTTCAACTGTCTGATTACATCCAGTAATGTTTTAGTTCCTTGCTCTCTGTCCCTTTGTTCAACTCTCTGATTTCAGCCAGTGATGTTTTAGCTCTCTGTCCCTTTGTTCAACTCTCTGATTACATCCAGTGATGTTTAGAGTTCCTTGTACCATTGTTCAACTTTCTGATTACATCCAGATATGTTTCAGTTACTGTCCCTTTGTTCAACTCTCTGATTAAATCCAGTGATTTTCCAGCTCCCTGCCTGATTATACAGGCATTTTGTAAATCATTTTGTCTTCATGAGAATTGTGTTAGTTGACAAGCGTTAAATCAGAAGGATATTCCCTATAGAAGGAGCTTCATTTTGCTATGTTCAAAATTTGTGGGATCTGGTCATGCAACTATTGTTTTTGTTGCTTAGATACTGATCTATTCAACTTGAAATCAATGAGTCTGTTTGTTAACTTTATCTGCGTGACATTTTCCATGAGATTTAGATGTGTCTTGCATTTTCAGTTTTACATTGTTAAAGAGGCATGGAAGAAGTGCATGTTTTTATCCCACATTCTTGTTTTTTGCTATATTGTCTGCTTTTAGAAACAAATTTTGCATGGATCAGATTGTGTTGAGAAACCACAAAATAATTGGAAAACTATGAACATTTCTTTTTGCATTTGCTCTCCTATTGTGAGCGATACAACCATTAATTAACTATCCTTTGGAGCCCATTGAAACCGAGACTCTTACCACTGACATGTAGATTTTCAGTAATTTTCTGCTCGAAGGGGAAGTAATCTTTTTCAATTCATTAGTTCTCAGTATTGCAAGGAATGAAATGATTCTTATGTTACCTGACATTGGTATATTTTGAATCATTGATTGTTTCACAGTATACATGACTGAATATGAATGGTTTTAATCATGTAATAATATTATGGAAACCTTAACTTATTTATTGACATCATGGGAATTATGCATGGATTTAAATAAAAAATTCTAAAATGTAGATGTTTAATGATTGTTCTTGTATGCCAATAGCTGTAACTTCTAGCACTCCTAGAACAGTTTTAGGTCTTTAATTCTTATCCTCTTGTGTCAGCCTTTGACTGTGACTTTTAGCTCAAGTTATATAAATCAATTGTAAGAGTATTAAGCACTGACTATTATTTAGTTCAGCTGGTGAAAAGGGAGATCAGACACTAATTGAATGATGATTATAAAACCTGTTGATTGGTTATCCCCATTATTTCAATAAATGATCTGATATCAGCTAGGATCTAGAGAGATTTAATGGAAAACATGTTTTTCATCATTGAACACAGGATGATATTCTCAATTCAATTGTTATTCTAGAAGCTGGCAGAATACCAATCAAAAACTGTCACCTGAAATTGCAGGAAGTCATGCCAGTCTATATAATGGGTCATAGAAATTCTCCGTGCAAAAAACAAGTCCAATAACCGAACACTGGAATCTGTCTTTGTTACGGTTGTCACTTTGGGTTAATTCTAAATTCTAGTCTTGAAAGTTTTGTCTCATACAATTCTTTTAGCTCTGTGTGATTTTTTTTTGTCTTATGTTAACGAAAAAGGCAATATCTGCGACTAGGTGAGAGATGGTAAAGTTAAATTAAATGTAGTTGATTTGATTTAAGACGTCTGTCATCAAATAAGAAACAGTATTTAGAAATTTCATTTTTTCTACAGTTTCTAACAGTTTGGTGACACTTATTTGAATGTATAGTGCAAACTCTCGTCAACAACACCCTTTGGGAGCAGCAAATTGTTGTTGATGTCGAGAGGTTGATGCTCTAGAGAGATTAAATGAATAGACAAGTCATGCAGTGGGAAAAAATCATGCTGTTGTTGAAGGGAGGTTGTTGCTTAAAAAAGGGTCGCTCTGGGGTGGTTGTATTGTATGTATATCCAACCGGAAAGTAGGGTGAAATGAATGGACAAAATATATACTGTGAATATACATGAAATTATTTTCCTATCCTTTTATAATGTGTCTGTGTATGAGGGAACCCAAACTTTCGTTTAAGTATATTCTTTCTTTTCTAAGTGCAAATACATCATCATTATGTCATAAAAGTCTGTCTCTTGTCTAAAATGTAAGTAGTCATTTAATTCTTTGGGAAACTAGCATCGGAGTTGCTTGGCTTATTGAATTGTCCTTGCTTTATATCTTCTAGATTATGTTCTTTAAACACTTAATGTACTAGAGTTCTTCAATTTTTTGCTTATTGAGTATGGATTATTAGATTGAAATAGATAGATTAGGCATGTAAACTGCCTTGAATCAAATGAAAGGAGTAGAATTATATATACACCCAATGATGATTTTAGTGAAACTGGTTGGGGTTCATTTAAAAACTGTTTAAAATAAGTGATTTATTATTCTTTTATTAACCCGATGGGTTTGCAATGCTTTGTGAGTTACATTGCCAAAGTATTTCAAAATGGTCGCTGACGTTCGCACTATATTCACCAGTTTAACTGGATGTCGCATTTCCATTGCATTCTTCTCATGAAAAATTTCAACATGTTGAAATTTCCTTGCAACAAAATTTCTTGCATTTGTGTTTCAAATTCATCTCGAATGTCGCAAATCATTCTCAAATTGTTCCTCCAACATTTTTATGAATTTATTCTCACTTTATATTTCACTTTTGTATTGCAATTGTGTAAATTTCCATTTCTGTTCTTGTGACGTCGCACTGTAGACACACAATAATCGCAAAACAATTTTCTTAAATGTTTGGGAAATCTTTGCGAAGTTAAATTCAAATCATAAATTTGTTTCTTATTATGCGCACTGTATTCGTATAACAAATGTAAAAAAGTATTCAATATAGAAATTATTCACTTAATCTGTCGCAATTTCCTATTCATATAATTGTTGCGGCCTGTCGCAGCATAGTGGGATAGCTGCAGGGCCTTAAACTTAGACTTAAAAGCTATTTTTTTGCCTTATTTTATATATTAATTTTTCAAATTGATGTTACACATATATGCAAGAGTCTATAGCTGGCTACACCCTTAGACTTACTTGTGTCTTGCAAAGTAGATTTTGAATTTTTCTGTTTGTATTTAGACATGAATCATTATTATATTGATTTCATTTTAACTTGGTGAGTGAACTTCAAATAGTGATGTTTAAAAAACATGGTTAATACATTTAGGCCTACGTTCTGTTTGGTGTGATTATTTTCTGTCAAACATGTCTAGTCATGATCTGTTGATTTTTCCATTCACATATCTTCTGCTATTGTAGTTTTGACTGCTAAACAAAATGGCAAGTTAATCTGCTAGAAATTGATCTTTTTCCAAATAATTGGTTTCTGCATTAGTTTTAAGTGAAATCGCACACTCGGGTTTTGTACAAAAAATGTAATTATTTTAGCAGTCATTGATACAGTAAACTCATGAGCTTTTTTCAATCTGTTAGTTAGCTGACAGCTCATTCTGTTGCTTTACATACAGAGTGTCATTTTCTGACTGTTTGTTTTAAAACACATCAAGTTTCTTTTTGAATTGTTGCTAAGCATAAAAGAACCAGTATTTAACTGTTGAAATGTTTATACATTTACAGAAGATAAAATTTTCCTATGTAAAAAAAAACACTTAATTGAGTTTTGAGTGCTAGCATTATTTTACGTTTTTGATTTTGACCGGGTCAAATAAACCTTGATATTCTCTGTCACTGTAGTGCTGTGTTACATTCTTCATAGCATTTATGTATATATGTTAAAATTGGTGTTTTGTCAACTTCAATACATGAAATAAATGCTGTATTAACTTAAGAATAATAATTAAAGAATTACAGTATTTCCTTTCCTTCCATGTCGTGATATGGTAAGAGACCTTAATGCAAAATGCTGCAAACTACAATCTTTTCAATTTTGCATGCTTTCAGAGCTTTAGTAATATCAAATAAAACTGTTCTTGGAAATTTTCCAAACAAAGCTTGGAGATTTGATACTCTACTATAAAATAATGCAAGATTTAAAACTGTACAAATGTGAAGAATTGTACTTGTTCAACTGAGCCTCTGGTGCTTCTTCCCTTTCAGTTGACTGATTAATTATTATGATTAATTCTAATCCTGATCATCAACTTGTAAATGCTATCACTGTATGGTCAGTATGCTACATTTCCTCTTTTTAAAGTCATGTTGTGATAAACTATTTTGTTAATTTAGTTCAGAATTCTAGATGTTCCATTTTGAAATGTTTTCCTCTACAAGTATTGTTGTATGTGGAGACTGCACAGATATGGAGGCAATTTAGAGATATGTACAGATTTAGAGGCAATGTACAGAATTTGAGGCTATGTACATATTTGGAGGCTATGTACAGGCATGGAGGCTATGTACAAATATGGAGGGTATGTACAAATATGGAGGGTATGTACAGATATGGAGGCTATGTACAGGTATGGAGGTTATGTACAAATATGGAGGGTATGTACAGATATGGAGGCTATGTACAGGTATGGAGGTTATGTACAAATATGGAGGGTATGTACAGATATGGAGGCTATGTACAGATATGGAGGCTATGTACAGGTATGGAGGGTATGTACAGATATGGAGGGTATGTACAGATATGGAGGCTATGTACAGGTATGGAGGGTATGTACAGATATGGAGGGTATGTACAGATATGGAGGCTATGTACAGGTATGGAGAATATGTACAAATATGGAGGGAGGCAATGTACAAATATGGAGGCTATGTACAGATATGGAGGGTATGTACAGATTTGGAGGGTATGTACAGATATGATGGGTATGTGCAGATATGGAGGATATGTACAGATTTGGAGGGTATGTACAGGTATGGAGGGTATGTACAGGTATGGAGGGTATGTACAGATTTGGAGGGTATGTACAGATATGGAGGGTATGTGCAGATATGGAGGATATGTACAGATTTGGAGGGTATGTACAGATATGGAGGGTATGTGCAGATATGGAGGATATGTACAGATTTGGAGGGTATGTACAGGTATGGAGGGTATGTACAGGTATGGAGGGTATGTACAGATTTGGAGGGTATGTACAGATATGGAGGGTATGTGCAGATATGGAGGCTATGTACAGATATGGAGGCTATGTACAGGTATGGAGGGTATGTACAGGTATGGAGGGTATGTACAGATATGGAGGCTATGTACAGGTATGGAGGGTATGTACAGATATGGAGGGTATGTACAGATATGGAGGCTATGTACAGGTATGGAGAATATGTACAAATATGGAGGGAGGCAATGTACAAATATGGAGGCTATGTACAGATATGGAGGGTATGTACAGATTTGGAGGGTATGTACAGATATGGAGGGTATGTGCAGATATGGAGGATATGTACAGATATGTAGGCAATGTACATATATATTATGTATATATATGTGCACTGATCTGGAAGTATATTTAGTTGTGGTAGCTTGTTTTGTTGCAAGTTGTTATGACTAATTGATTAACTGCTTGAATTTGTTTCCCTTAATTTTCTCCTACTGATGAACGAGTGATATCAGTGTTTTCTGTTGCAGGCAAATTTAAATTGTAGACAATTAGCAACTGATTAAAATAGATAACATTTGCTGTGTAAATGTTTATATGTCATATCTATGTTTTAGAGTTTGCCCATTGCCTAGAAAATATATTGTATTTATTTAATATTTGTAAAACCTGTATTTTTCACTATCAAAACTTGTTTCAGCATTGATTCGGATAGATTTTACACCTATCATGCAAGTGTTTGTAAACTTTTTATATTTATTCTGTCAGAATTATGCATCTGAAATACCCCAGTAACTGTTTTACAAGACTCCAACTGTTCAATATTGGATGTATTTATTCACCTGTATTATTCACAGCTTCATTGCTGCCATTGGAGATATTTAATCTATAATTGATTCAATTATACCAATTTCATACTTTCTGCACACCTGTTCATGTAACACAAATGAGGATTTTATATCTAAGGGGATTTCTCATGACAAATCATTGGTTCTCTGAGTGTCTAGATTCCATCCTAAAATTACAGAGGATTTAAACTTTAAATTTTACTGCTTCTTGTTCTAGAAGTATTTTGATCATATCTTTAAGAACTAGAATGTCAGCTGTAAAACTGTAGTGGATTTTTTTGGTAAAAGTGCAAGCCATTTTTAGATCAGTGGTTTCTAAATTAAATTAATTCACACTTAATTACTTCCTGGTTTAAAGGTTAATCAGTTTTCAGGAAGTATTATATTACTGATCACTAATCTGAAGTACGAGAAAAACATGTCAATGGAATAACATCCTTTGTCTCTTTTAATTACAGCTGTATGTGTGTTTTAAATGTATATTGTAATTGAATGGGTTAATTGGTGGTGGAATGACTATTTTAGAGTTCTTTAGCTGTGTATAATTATCACGTTTCTGACCTTCATGACTGATCAGCTGATCCCAGTTCAATATCAGCTTTTTGTTGTTCAAACTTTTCTTTAAATCAAACTACAACCAAACCCTACTGTTATATGAGTTTTACCAGGCATTTCATTAGTAAGATAAGCCGTCTAAATTAATTATTGATTAAATTACAATAACACATTGGTAGACATTGACAGAGACATAGATATCTATGTCTCTGATATTGGACATTATCTTTTTTCTTGCTAAGCTATTTGTTACGTACTGGGATTTTCATTAATGCCTATTTCCTCTTGAAAAGATGTTACCGTGGTGAAACTGGCCGTATGGAATGTTAGGTCTATATGGTTCTTTATGTAAATTGTTATTACAATGGCTTGACCTGTCTCTAGCCAGGAGAAAATTTGTGCTGGATTAATCTTAGTAAAATCATTTTGTCTCAGACTCTGATTGAAAATGCCATTAGCAATCCCTAGTACACTATATTGCATGGTTGTATGTAGAGATTTGACTGCAGTTTATTTCCTCAAAAAAATATATATATGTAATATTTATGTCTTGTATTGCTTTTTCACTTTTTTTTGATAGAACATCCTTAATTTTACATGCTGAAATATTCAGAAAGTTGATCTAGATCTGCATTTAAAATAAAAAAATGCATAGCTTTTTAAGTTAGCGCTAGCAAAGTACACAAAGTAAATAATATAGATAATATTAAATAACTATGTAGAGGTGTAAATATACGAAGTGTACTTGGGAGAGAACTGTGGGTCATTTTTATGCATATTTTTCAAAATTATTTTTAAAAACATGGTTTGTCTTTCAAATGAAGGCAGTAGTGATTGTATTGCAATATGAAATATTGAGGGGGACCTGAAATAGATGTCACTATAAGGTATTAATTTTTGTTCAAAATGGATAACACAAACAAACAACCCTACCTTGCCCAGCATTAAAATGGAGGACAAAACTGTCCCTTAGGGTACTGCCTTGCTGCAGCAAAGCAACACCTTAATTGGCCCATTCATAGTTAGGACACTGAACTGTCACAATGTTTAAAGGTTGATTTTAAAGCCTTTTTGTTAGTATACCCTATTATGAATTGGCTTTGTGTTAGCTTACAATTCTAAAAGTCGTGGGTTCAATCACTAATCTAGACCAGATTTTGCTTCAAATCTTTGATATTTCCAGAAGGCATAACTATAGTTGTGGATGAATTATGTTGTATTTCTATAACATATCTACATTGTTTGCTTATTTTAATTTGTAATATTATTCCATGATGAATTCTACCGTATAGCAGCCTTTAGCCATGTTGCCATATTGACTGAGCAAGTTTTCTTTGTTCTAGAACATGATTGAAATTTATGACACAAGCTTCAGTCACTCTTCTCAATATCACAGATTAGTTTTCTTTGAAACAAAAACTCTTGAGCTATTTTTATGATGAAGCTGCCAGGAATGTTGAATCCTGTAGGAGAGATGTCAGATTTCTGCCATTTTGTCGTTACAATTTATTGTTCAACCCAAGCTTTAAAATCGATAATCCGAGAGTTTATTTCTGCAGAAACATCAAGCTATCATTGCTTTTATTTCTTGTAAAAACGTTCTATCCTTTCAAGAACTTAATTAAGTTTGGTTTTAGAATGTTGTTTTAAAAGTAATGATGATATTGATGCGTGGAAATAAGCCCTTGTAAACAATGCTATTACCCTAGATGTAAATTTACAGGCACGCATTTCATTTTGAGGATTTTGTCAGTGTTCTGTCTTCGGCTATAAACATGATAGAGAACTATCATTCTAAAGCGTTTTGTTTGAGTCATTCTGGGAAAGCAACATATTTCTTATATGCCGACATCTATGACATGGAGGCACATAGTGATTGCCTTGTTCATCTGTCCACATGAGGTTAAGTAGACTTATAACCATTTTCTATCCCTTTGAGAGAGTTTTTGCCTTGGACCATCCCCAGTGCACCCATATCACCCAACCTTTATTAGAACTTGAGACCAAATTTTGACTATATTTTATGAAATAAATGTGTTATTTTTTGGTTAACTAGATTTGTCTGTTTCGTTCAGGACCAATACAGCTTCAGCCTTGGCCAATGATTTTAGTTATCTTATTTATTTAGAGCAGTTACGTGACTTGGTTATTTTTCCCATTTAGAATATATAGGATGTATTTTAAACTTGGGTTATATTTTTATGTACAGTAAAACCCCGATTATTAGAATGTTGTTTGGCGTTGAAAAATCATTCGGATAGTCCATGGTTTCGAATAATCCATTTCAGTATGATGTATTGGTTGGAAACCATAAATTCCGTACTGTTCGTATATTGCAAGGGAGTTAACTCTCGTAAGTAAACATGACTACTTGAGTGATAATAAGAATAAAATGTATAACAAACACTTATTATTATTTATCCTTGTTTTATGAATGTATATGAGTTAACAAATGAAACAATAATTATACCCCCAGATATGAAATATATGGGGGCTATATTGGATTCACGCTTGACGGTTGGTCGGTCGGTCCGTGCGTCTGTAGACACAATTTGTCCGGAGAATTTCTCAGCAACTACTTACAGGATTTCAATGAAACTTCACAGAAGTGATCAGTAGTAAGCCTAGTTGTGCTAGCATAAAGCATTTTTCGTTCGGATTAATTTTCACTGAGTTATGCCCCTTTGTTGTTTTTATTCAGTATATACAATAGGCAAATTTTGTCCGGACAATTTCTCAGCAATTACTCACAAGATCTCAATGAAACTTCACAGAAGTGATCAGTAGTAAGCCTAGTTGTGCATGCTTAAAGCAATTTTCGTTCAGATTAATTATCACTGAGTTATACCCCTTTGTTGTTTTTATACAGTATATACAATAGGCAAATTTTGTCCGGACAATTTCTCAGCAACTACCCACAGGATCTCAATGAAACTTCACAGAAGTGATCAGTAGTAAGCCTAGCTGTGCATGCTTAAATCATTTTTCGTTCGGATTAATTTTCACTGAGTTATAGCCCTTTGTTGTTTTCATAAAGTATATACAATAGGCAAATTTTGTCCAGACAATTTCTCAGCAACTACTAACAGGATTTCAACGAAACTTCACAGAAGTAATAAGTAGTTAGCCTAGTTGTGCATGCTTAAATCATTTTTCATTTGGATTGATTTTGACTGAGTTATAGCCCTTTGTTTTTTTCTACAGTATATACAATAGGCAAATTTTGTCCTATTTCTCATTGACTACTGCCAGGAATTCTATAAAACTTCTCAGAAGTGATAAGTAGTTAGCCTAGTTGTGCATGCATTAAGCTTGTCTTGGTTGGTTAAATTTTCACTGAGTTATGGCCCTTTGTTGTTTTTTATACAGTGTATATACAATATCTCAGTAACTACTCATAGGAATTCAATGAAACTTCACAGAAGTTATAAACAGTTAGCCAAGTTGTGCATGCTACCAGGTTTTGTTTGGATTAATTTTCACTGAGTTATGGCCCTTTGTTTTATACAATTAGGTAAATTTTGCCCGTACCATTTCTCAGCAACTACATGCAGGAATTCAGTGAAACTTCTTAGAAGTGATAAGTAGTTTGCCAAGTTGTGCATGTCCACAATAGGTTTTGTCCAAGTAAATTTTAATGAGTTATGACCCTTTGTTATTTTTTATATAATGTATATTTAGAAACTGGATATATCTAAGCAACAATTTGCAGGTATTAAAGAATGAAAATGCATTATATTTCCCTCTGTAAAATGTAACAACTGTGTCAAGGCCGCATCTGGGGGTATTCATCACCTTTAGTGATAGTTCTAGTTCTTGTTAAATAAATACCCGCGCATTTATGGATTATGCAGAACACAATCCGACACAATAATATGTCATTCTCACTTCACTTACTAATGATCGACTAGGCATCGCTATTGTCACATTCTAAAACAAAGAATTGAAGACGTAATGTTTATATGTTTGGTACATTTTTTCACTAAATCATCATATTTTAGTTTTGTTTAATTGTGTTTGAATCAGTTGTTAAAGTTTGAATGACGCTGAAATGCAAATAATTTCATGCAGATCTCCAGGTACGTATGCATATTAACTTATTATACCGAAGATAACAGTGAAATATTCGTTGTTATTAGTATAAAATCGTAACAAACAATTTGGTCAACTTAACAATAATTAAACTGTTCACACGCTTCGTGTATGATGTCACACATTGTTTGTCACACAACATTTAATTCTCAATCGGCCACTGTTATCAATTGACGATTTCGAATAATAGGTGTGAAAATACGCGCATTCGTAACTTTAGTTACCAAGTAATGTATTCAGATTACACCAGGTATTCGTAAAATCCGATTTGTGTAACCGGGGTTCGTTGTACTTGAAATATATAGAGATGTAATCGGGACCGTAGATTTTATTCGGATAATACCGGGTATTCGGATAATCGGTGTTCAGATAATCGAGGTTTTACTGTATTAGATTCAGGCTATTGTCAAGCATGCCAACAGGTGCTTATGTATTTATTGAAAAGCAGCTTCTTATTTTTAAATCATATCTAAGTTATGAAGTTCTACAAAACTATATATATGCAACTAAGCATAGTTTCACATAATTGCTTGTAATTTTTTTTTCCTATTTTTCTGTTAGTTTAAAGCCAGAGTTTCATATATTTTTGAATACTACTGAAACATCCCAAATTGCAATGCTTTAAGGTAAGTGATAATGCATCCTGGGTGATCAAGATAGTTCAGTTTATATATATATAATCAGTTTGCTATATTATAAATATATCATTAATCAGTAAACATTGAAACAAACTTTTGGTCTTTATACTTGAATTCATCCTTTGTTTGGTTATAAGACCTTTTTTATGGATCACATCAATGTTTGTGTATGATGTTCTTGATAATGTCAATGTCTGTCACCAGTCCTGACATTTTTGTCAGTAGTTAGATGCCTGCATGTTAACAGATCACTATTTTGTAATTTAAGCATTTTTTTTTTAATTTGGTAGCAGAGCAATTATTGTTACTGCCTCCCATGACCAATTTAGATCTCTTGTCAACTTTTTAACACCTGTATGCTCCGACATTTATCAAGTTTTTAAGTATATTTCTAGTGTTTATTAAACATTTAACTTCTAGGATTAATCCTGTTTTAAATTCATATAAAAATTGGTAAGCATGTGTTTACTAAACCAGATGATTCAACAGTCTGGTTTTTCATTGGCATTATTAGTAAAATGCAAAACATAAATTTTGGTTAATTTGCAACAATTCATGCTTTTGTATTTATCCTGGCAATTTCTCATTTTAAGATAATTAGCCATATACTAAATGTGTGGTAATGTTCTGTTGTTTATGACAGTGAAACTTGATGCACCATTCATTCCAGACTGTGCTATTGAACCATACAGGCTTTTTTATGAAAAAAGGTGCAATTTAATCAAAACAATGGCTATGACACTCTATGTTAAACTGTGAACATATAGCTGCCAACAGGTCCTTCACTCATACTCATTATTGTGAAAAAAGATGTTTAAATTATATTTCTATAAGGCCTAAAAAACGGCGGTTTGTTTCTGGTTACATGCAGAAAAAAATATGGGTTGCTAGGTACATAGGGCTTTTTTTTTCTTTTTTTTTACTGCAGCACTTAATATTGACTATCAAAATCAAAGGGTATGTCGTTATTTGTTAGGTATCAGAAGTGACAGTTCAAGTGTGAAATGTAAGACAACATGGTTCTCAATTTCAGATATAAATCAGAGGCAGAAGATGTTTGATACAGATTGGCTTTACATGTTCAAACTATTGTGTAAGTTAAAGTTCTTTGAAAACTAAAGACATTGCATTTTAAACACAGCATTTATTGATTACTGGTTTTACAATGTTTTAAATCTTCAAAGACTTTACAGAGGCATATCTCTGTCTTATTTGTATTTTAAAGAAAGCTGTCAGAACTTGTCAGAACTTTTTGTTTGGCGAAAACAAGTCGTGTTGACAATGCAATGATGCAAATCTTGAACTGTTTTTAATGTTCTTGAACAATTCATGAACAGTTCGTAAATGTAAGAACTGTTTCGCAGTGGTTAACCTTGATATGTTTTGGAGGTTTTCTATCAGTTGTGTGAGATGAGGCTGGAACACTTATTGGTGCAATGTTTATGATTTGTTAGTTGAAATATTTTCTGTCATGCATTGTGAAAAGGTTTACTGTAATACAAGCTGTTTTGTATGTGGCACCAAACACTGGCATCTGGTGTCTCTGTTTTTTGTGAACATTGTCTTCTCATAAACTGCTTGAGGGATGTTCACTTAACTTGTAAAACACATAAGTATCACTCAAATTGTTTTACTCTGTTACAAACAGAGGTTGCTGTAGCTTGGTGAAACAATGTGATACTCTTCTGTTGAAACTCTTGATTAGGGTAATTTGTAACGAATCTTATAATTAGGCTGAAAATAAAAATAAATTTGTCTTGAGTGCTCCGACCTATTCACAAAAATCCTAGCACTTAAATTATTTTGGGCATTTTAAAAAAAAAGTATTTATAAAATAATAGTAAAAAAATTTCCCTACCTACCTACCAAGTGCTAAAATTCTGGGTTGAGCACTCCAAACAAATTTTTTTCAGTCAATTTTTTGGCTTCTATTTTTTCTGCATGAATTTGGAAAACATGATTGAAGAAATATACATGTCTATTTATTTAAAATCAATAGCAATAAATTTTAACATAACTTGTAAGCACATACACGTTCCTTTGATCTGCTACAACAAAACATAGGGAACATCTTTACGGAACTTCATGTGCTGACAGGATGATTACTTCTGAAAGATCACAAATCTTGCTTGGAATTTATCTGAAAGTACTAACAAGGTAGAGACGTTTATCTCTGTATCAGATAAGATAAAATCTGTTCAGAAAGAAAGGGTCATTTTGACCCCTGTTTGTGCCCAGATTTTATGTGGAGATTGAATACATCTAGAATGACCTGACATATCAACTGGGCATTTTGGTGCAAGATAGAATTAACTTTGTTAACAAATAAGTGTGTCTGATTGAAAATCAAATTAAAAAGTGACTGTATGGATCTTTGTGCTAACTAATTGCGAACATATGCTTTCTGCAATATATCTAGTCAGTTGGTCAAATTAGTTTAAATAAATAATTCTTGATACACGCATCCAAAAATTTGGAACACTTATGAAGCTCTGTGTATTAAATTAAAGTCTCTCTTGTCCACAGACGGACCTGTTGTCGGCAATCGGTCCTTAGGTGTTAAAGTTGTGGTACCCATAATGTAAAGTATACCTTCATTTCTGAGATTAAAGTACATGTACTATTTTCGAGTACTAATTGAGTGTTGAAATTAATGTAGCATAGTGACACTATTATGAGTTGTATAATTACATTACAGATGACAAGCAGGTATGAAAACCTCATTATTTGCTTGTCATTGGTAACATATAATGTATGATCTATTACCTAGTTTTGTCTAAGAATTGTTAGCTTAATTTTACTCAGTACTTGGACCACACAGCTGTGCTATAGTTTTATGTATTCCCAAGTCAATTATGCATGTGTCTATACTGATTTAATTTTATTATGGAGCCGTGTAAATCATGATCAGTACCCACTTGGTATCTCTGGAAATGCAATGTCAAAACATTACTTGATGATGTGTATTCTGTCATAAAAATGTTTTTGTGGTATCCTGATGGATTGATACAAGTGTATTACTATGGTGGCTTGTAGATGTATGTAAATGATAGGGTAGTTTTTAAGGACTCTAATACAGATTTAATGAAGCATTTTTAATGATAACCCAGTTGATGTTTTCAAAGGATCATTAAATCTTTCTAAGGCTTATTACAAGTTGGCATTATTTGACTTGAAAAAATAATTATACAAGTCATGGTATTTATTATGAATATGAGCAGTTTGTATTTGAAGTGGCCAACCGATATAACATTATGAGTTCATGATATTAGTCTTCAGTCACTTGGTAAGGGTGGCGGACGGGGGTCATGAGACAATAATGGTAGTCACCTATAGGACCATATTATGTAGTTCGTTATGTAGGGGGAAGACGAACTTACTCTTTAAATAGACTGATATCTCTTTCATCGTGAGAGGTTTTGATGATTTGACTCATTTTTTTACCTAAATTATGTCTTTGTTCTGTGAAAGTTCTAAACAATGTCTCATCAGACTTTGGGACAATAGGTTAAACAATAAAACCCTTTCATTGATTGAATGATGATTTTCAGTCATTATGACATTATCGTATTACCATCACTCACAGACCATTGCCTGAAATCCAATTATACTAAAGCCTTTACATTTAGCCTCTAATATTTCTAAACTGGTCTGACAGTGTCTACAACAAAAGTACATAGTCAGACATTAGGACTTTGTATACAACAAAGTTTTCTTTTATTCCTCCTGGTCATCTGACTGTAAATCTGTAAATCTTACTTGTTGTTTGTTTGTGTTAATAAAGATAATGGGAAATGCAAGAGATCATTAGTTAAAGCCAATCCTGATTCAAATTAATTTTGTCTTTTTGTTTGTTTATGACAGTTCACCTAACCATCGTTCCTGGGAAGAACCAGTACTAGACTCCCATTCTTCGTAAGCAGCTGCCTACTTTCTCACTTAAAGAGGCATGGTTGGTAGCTGGGCTCGAACCCACGACCCTCTATCTGAGTGAGAGGTTACAGTGGTCAGCGACCTAATAGCTATTATATACTCAAGGATGGAGGCAGGCCTAATTTTGTCTACTCTTTGTAAAGAAACTCACACCAAGGTTAAAACTAGAACACATCAGACTCTAACCACCATTGCATTAATGGAATATGTTACAATAATCTTAATGTTTTATCCACTAGCACAGAATGTCTGTTATCTTGAGTAATTCTTCTGTATCATTTCATCCCTTTAATTACATTGCTGCACATTATCACATGATATGCTTGCCTAGGCTTTGTCATATTCACATCCTTCCATTAATAGAATCTAATCTCATCTGATGTTCCACGAGGATGTTCCACTATGCTATCATCATTGACTCCTCTTGGCTGTGATACCTGTAGATTACCAGATTGACATGAATTGTTTATAAATCAAGCATATCATTGCATACATACCATTATATCTTCAGGTATTCACCATTTGATTTCTGTTTTATTTTATAGAGATTCAATCATTTGCTTTGTATCATAAACTTTTATTGATTGCTGTATTTCCATGCAACTGAGCTCTGTAAATGAATAAATAAATGAAAATCTTGTAGAGAGATAGTAACATTACATGATTATAGATGTTATATCTTTCAATGAAATCCCGTCTGATAACGTTAGAATGTTGGATTCAGGACCTATCACATGATCTTACATTCCGAGGGCTCAGCGCAACACTATTGTAACTTGTTCTTATTTCAATATGAGTTACGACACTGTTGCGCTGAACCCTCGAAAATTTCATTCCATTTAATTAGTTGTACTTTTGTCTTTTTGTATCTACTGGGATTCAGTTAATCAATTTTGTTCAGTAAGTTGTACAAGACTCGAGGGTTCAACGCAACAGTGTCATAACTCATATTGAAATAAGAACAAGTTACGACAGTGTTGCGCTGAGCCCTCGAAGTGTTTGTTTGTGAAGGTTTTGTTGATTTTGTGTAATGGTGACGACCTTAAGTTTGATATTTCGTGACCTTGCATGTCAGTTTTATATTAATGTGAACTTCGCATGATTTGGTTGATTGTTATATTTTTGTCCCCAGACTGTATGAGCTTAAGTTACCTTTCTGGTAGGTGAAGTTTTTTGTGACATGATATAATATTATTACACTCAATATTTCTTTCTTGAACAAACAGAGGTTTTATATGAAGCAACTTTTACTGAGTAGTTATAGTTCACTGCATGTTAACTTAATATGTCCAGATTGTATGTTATAAGAAACTGAATGATATATGGTCCAGTTTTCCATAGCCATCAATCGCTTGACTTGCATGAATTTTTATGTGGAGTACTATGTTTTTCTACATCCACCATGTAATTGTTTAACTAGTTCCCATTCCATTTTGCAGTGTGAGTCTATTTAAGTTCAGTTTCCATGAGTACTTTCAGTACTTTGATATTTGTCACCAATTGTACAATAAAGACTCATCTGCACTGAAAAATATTGAGTTAGTATATTTAAAGTACAAACTAAGTCCAGTAATCACTTGTCAACTGATTCTCCATATAATAGTATGATTCCAGCTCTGATCTTCTCTATGATTCATAATTAAATCCTGATTGGATGTTCCAATATCATTGACTAGATAGAAATGTCAGCATATTTAAAGATGGTCTGATTTCTTTCAAATGTAGCCCAATAACATACTGTAGATTACAAGATATAGCAACTGATCCCTTTCAATTCTTGTCACTATGCAATGTCTTGGGGCAACTCAGTAGACAGTTGAAGGTTTTTTTGCCTATATTCTACAGCAATACAGGTATGTTCATATGTGCAGTAACCTAGGTTTATATGTTCATATGTGCAGTGACCTAGGTATATATGTTCATATGTGCAGTAACCTAGGTATGTTCATTTGTGCAGTAACCTATGTATGTATGTCCATACATGTATGTGCAGTAATCTAGGTATATATGTTCATATGTGCAGTAACCTGGAACTTATTTCCTGGATTTTTGACCAGCACTAATCTTATTCTCTGCAAGGCACCACAGTGACCAACTTCTCAGTGGAATAACACAGCTAGATCAGGGGCTGAAGAGAATAGTCTTCTACTAGATCATCACAAAGAGTATGTGCCATTCCCTGGATTTGAACTCATAAACCATGATATCTGTAGACCTTGAGCTATGTGTGGGCGGGATTCATGAATGTTCCAGTTGGTTGAGTGAGATATGAGCATTAATTTTGTTCTGCTCTGGTAATCATAAGTTTGTTTATGAATTAATGTGAACATTTGCCCCCAAACTTTAATAATTTAAATAACTTAATGTCTGGAAATTGTTTGTTTGAGATGCAGCAACATATAATTTACATACTTCAGACAAGGTAACATGGTGCAAATATAACCAATCAAAGCACTGAAAGTTCTCATGGAAACTGAACTTTACTGAACAATTACTTGCATTGCAACTTGGAATGGGAACTAGTTTAACAATTGAATGGCAGATGTACATAACCCTAGTACTTTGGTCTGCATAAAAATTCATAAATGTCGAGTGAGTGACGGCTGTGGAGAGTTGATCTATTGTTAAGTTTTTTTTTAAAATGAGTGATATATTTTATGCTGCTTGTTAGTTAAAGACTTACTTGTTGAAAATATATCATGTGACTGCAGCTTATTTCTATTAGTAATATCATAGAATGTATATTGTTAAATCATAACCTAATTAGGCTAATCTGCATAAATACATTACAAAATTAATGCCATATATAGGTGTATATGGGTACTTTTTCGACTTTGGCAAAGTCAAACATGGCAACATTTTCTTACTGGAAATAATTAATAAAATTGATGTTTTTTTGTAAAATATTTTTAGTGGATAAGATAACATTTCCTTTTTACTCTTATGTCTGGAAATCCTCAAGTTGTGTTAATGTCTGTAAAAATACACAAGTGAACCAAAAATAACTAATAAGTGGTGTCAAGTTGATGTCATCAAGTGAATATTCATTTGTATTGGAAAGGAAGTTCTAAGCTTTAACAATAATTTGATGCTGCATTGATAATAAACTATCAACTGTTATATCACTAATGAATTAATGCTGATTTGTTTGATCTAAGTTGTCACACCTAAATCCTGCTATAACGTTAATCCATTAAGTAAATTAAGTTGAATACATGAGTTTCAGGGCAAATTAAGTACAAGCACTGTGGTATATACAGCTGAATCTTGTTATGTCAAACTCGCTTATATCAAAATTTCGGATATGTCAAACTGCTTGTTTGGGTCCCGATTTTTTTGCTCTTTCTCTATATGAAATTAATCTCCAAATTTTGTTTATGTCAAACTAAATTGTTGTCCCCCTGACTCTAATTAGCATGTAGCTTCTCAAAGTTTGAGATGATCAGCAAACAATGGACGCTTTCACACCTATCATGATATTCTGTTAATTGAATAATTTGAAGGCTCCAGGAGATTTACAATCATGTGACAAACAGAAAGCACACATGTAGTGTAGCATGATAATCATACCTGGTATTTGACTTAATTAAAATTATGGTAGGTAAGGTAAACAAATACGCATCATGTATAACTTCGGCTGCAGCGGGTATCCAAATACTAGGATACTTGTAGGTTTAACTTGAAAATCAAGTATGATTACTTGCCACCTATGACAGTGTTGGATTCCAATCTTAGTAAAATGATCTTTAGCTTGACAAAAATAACAAATTCCAAAAGCATGATCGACGTTGAAACAAACACATTCATCTTACATTATGTATGAAATGCGTACACATCCGAAATATGTAAGCTAGACGCTCCGTACTTTCGAATTCTTACAACAAATTTCGTAAATAAGTATCTTATGTTGGGACATTAATTGTTGATATTATATAATTATTATGAATGGATACATAATAATTTTGTTTCTTCTCTACATAATTATGCACATGTTTTATTCAAGTGAAACATGATCATACATGCCTTGTATTATTTAAATAAAGGCTATACACACAAATACTTTAAAACTTTGTAATTATACAATATTTGTTTATCTCAAATTTCGGTTATCTGAAACTAATTTCCAAGGTCCCTAGAGATTTGTGACTGTAGATATTTTAAATGTTGAAATAATTGATTTTTACCAGTTCAAAATGGTCATACTTACTGATAACTTCTGAATGTTGCCATCTTGTTTGTAATTTGAGAGTGAGACCCTTGTTTTGATTGAGATATGAAAAAACTATGGTCTTACAAAGCCTTAAGTATTGTGTTTTACTGTAAGGCCACATGGGTGTGAACCTAAATTGATTCCAGGAACACATTAATTAAGTTCTATGAAGACCGTAATATTATACTATCCATAAAATATACAGAAATATTATACCTTAAGTTGTACATCTAGATTTATTTGTATCTGT
This sequence comes from Lutraria lutraria, assembly GCA_964023205.1. NCBI lineage: Eukaryota > Metazoa > Mollusca > Bivalvia > Venerida > Mactridae > Lutraria > Lutraria lutraria. The sequence goes on from OZ026838.1 coordinate 13,468,099, forward strand.
ACTGGTTTGATTAACAACCTTCATGGTAACTAATGTCTTTTGCTGTGTTGTAACCAATTTATTAAAGATGGAAGGAATTTTCATACTCAGGGAAAGATGTGACAGCCACGACTGTTCCAAAATAGGTTGTCATAGGCTTCCTGTGCATGTTCACAGACTTCAAATTAAAAAAAAATAGTAAAGAGGGTTTTCAAATTTCTGTTGAAAAATGTTGATACGTACATGGAATTCATTGGAACCCTATTACAGAGTTAATAGTTAAGAAATTGTGGCTTGATATTGTGACCAACTTGCAGGGGAAACCAATATATAGAGCGGAACTTTTCTAAAAGGTTACTGTTATACTCTCAGATCCATTATCAGTTTTAATGGTGTCTAACCCTGTGGGACACATGCATACTTCCAATCAGTATTTGCAGTGATCACTGTATAAGCCGGCTTTCCAGTGTTCCTTCTCTTTCCTTCTTTTTTAAACGGTTCCTATCTAAAAAAAAACAACATTCTTTTGTTTATACTTTTTACAAAAAAGTTACTGATAAATAAGTAAGCCACCCTAGAGAGAGGGGAGATAATCAGGCATTTATATTCTTATTTCCATTTCAAATAGTTTTTCCTGGTTCTTTGAAAGTTTATTGCATCCAGTGTGAACATGATCCTAGGGATTGGGAATTTCAGCAGTTTTATGTAAAGCATGGCTGCAATTTTGCAATGTTTAAATGAACACAAACAATTATTGTCCATGATGGGTACTTTCAATCATTACAAGTCTATTACAGTGAATGATCTCTTGTTTTCAATGATTGTATTGTTATCATTTTTCTTATTTTCTGTTTTTAACAGTTTCAATTGGGAATTTTTGTCTGTGAATTCGGAAAAAAGATGCTTTTTTCAATTGTGAATATGACCGAGTATTGGCTATAAAATTGGCCAACTAAACCCAATGCTGTAAGTGCTCCCAGAATTCTAACTTACATTATTAGTGGATGGTAAGGTCAAAGATGAAATCTTGTTAATCTTTGTCTAATTAGTAGGGCTATCTATTTCAGGAAGAATGACATCAATGGACCTAGGCACCTTCAGGGTTTGTCAGTTATGTACTTGCCAATGAAGTGAATGGATTTATTAACTTTCAAACTGAAATTATCTGTCAGGTTTTCAGGGTACCTTATCAATGATTAAATCTCAATTAATTGAAAATCCTTGTTTTCCCCACCTGAATCTGTCCACTTTTATTGACTTATGTTTGGGGGAACAAATTTCTAAGAAAACATGGGAAAAATTAATGTTTAGACTATTCACCAATTAACGTACACTTCTTAGACTCAGACTGAGAAGGTGAAAAAGTATTTTCAGACTAAAGGATTAAATTTAACTCTAAGCATTAAAGTTGTACTGCCTGTTCTCTCTCTTTAAATAGATGTTTGTTCTTGGTGCATGGAAATGTCCAATTGGGACGAAAAGATCTTGTACATTTTATTGTCAATCATTAGATCATTACCCTGTTTTGCACCTGTATGACTGTTTGAACTTAGAAAGGAAGAGTATGATGCGATATCTCACATACATCTTTGTCAATGTCTCAGTCATGTCAGAAATTCATATAGAACAAAAGTTACTAAAACTACAACTAGTACAAAAGCGAAACAATTTCATTTGTACATAATTATACATCATGGATTCAAATAATGTTATAATTCAGACACATACCCAGGCTATATTGACATGGATTCAAGAATATAATACACTGTTTAACTCCATATCAGTCAGGAATTTGACTGATTTTTGGAAAAATGATGTGGACTCAGCTGCGTACTTGCATAATGACATGAACGCACCTGTAATTTACATGAAAAATCACAGTAAATGTTTAATAAAGCCATTACAATTTGTTATTAGGAAGTGTTTGTTTACATTTGGTTAGTAGGTTAAGCAAAATTATAGCAGCAAAGCAAAATCATGACAGCAGTATGCAATGTCCCCTTTCCTAGGACTCTTTGTCCTGAAAAATTTGTAGGTGTGTCAATCTATGAATTTTTGGTACCAAAGTGAAAGTTTTCTGAAACTCCTAATTTGTTACTTAGGAAATCTATAAATGTTTTATGTGACTCTGACTGTTGACAAGAGGCGTAAAACTCAATATCAACAAACAAAAAAGAAAAATCAAAAAGCAACCACAAAAGACATAAGGGAAAGTACTCTTCCATTAAACAGTTACCTGTATGTAAATGCAGGTTCACGAGGTCAAGCAGATTTACAAAAACTGAGATTTATGGTGTAAATAATATGTCTTTAATGAAAGTAATTTCATATAGGAGAAAACTGACTTTTCAGACTTGTAGGGCGAACTTTGTCTCCAAACCCCCACCCCAAAGAAACGCTAAGTTTTGATTAAGTAATGGAAACTAGTGTTTGAAGTTCCTTTATGTATGTTTCCATAATGGTACTTGGTCTACTATAAATACATTGTTTGTAATTATATATTGAGGTTTGGTCCATTTAGTTAAGGCAGGAAGATTTCTGCATGCTTATAGGTTTGACTAGTATTGCAAAACACAAACCTATGTATATGTACATATTCCAAAAATAGCTTCATCTGTAGTCTACTCAAGGTTTCCTTATTAGGCTGAGCAAACTTAAGTACAGCTGCTTGTCTGTTTGTAGAATTTATTACTTGTACAATTTCAATTATTGGGCTACTTTATTCTTCCTGAAAAGTTGATTATAAAGGTTAATGTCTAATGGGATACAGAAAAACAACAAACAGGAATCTATGAAGTTATTCAACTTTCACATTGAACTGAAAGGATGTTTTTGTCAGATGGGTCAGTGTTTGCCTTAAAGACACTGTGATTAGCAAATTGGTATAATTAGTTTAAACTTTTTCATTTTACATGGATTGTTGCAAAGAGCAAGTTCTTGCAACTAATATATTAACTACCCTCGATGACAGTCACTGCTTCCTGGATTCTGACCTGAGTACTTGTGCCGAAAGGAGGGATTGTGAAGGTTCCATGGTATGGAGTGCAAAGGAAAGCGGTCATAATGACCTAGTTTGTTTGTACAGTTTGGTTACTATACAATATGCCATACTGTTCCAACAATCCTATCATAAAATCAGCCTGATAAGACTGCGCCACAAATTATCAGGATGGCAGAATATGTCATGTATAATTATGACAGACTTTGTATGATTCATCCATCATAAACAATTTGTCACTTCTCCAGCCTCCCATTTTACTGTCAGTAGCATTGTAAGGATTTCCAATCCCAATTTGGTGTGTGCTTGCTGTCTGCAAACAATTCACTGGAGGAAATTAAACCTAGAAAATTGGAGAGAAAGATAGAGTGTGCAATATGCTAGACATTACGGGACATCCTTCAGAAAGTGTGCGACTAAATTCACTAACTTTATTATATCTTATGTTTTAGGATAGGCTTTCATTTTGAAATAAATTTGGCGGCTGTAGATTTATAGTAGTCATTTGACATTTGGAACAAGCCTAGTTCTTATTGCAATTTGTTCTGAGGTGATTTTATAGTGTGCTGCATGGGTCAGCTTTTAGGTTGTCTTGGTAAACACTAGTAGGTGAAATAATATACAAAATGTAGGAAAAATGGCCTTGCTGCCTAGGAAAAATATCTTGTTATTTCATAGACATTCGTATAGTCTAAGCTTAACAATGATGTATTACCATATCTTTTAGAGTTTTTCTTTTACTGTTCTTTGGCCTTTTTGAAAGCCTTCTGAAATCCTGACATGTTTTAAGCTCACCTGGCACAAAATTTTAGAGTGAGCTATTAGGATCGCTCATCATCAGGCGTACATTATGGTATATCGTATGGTGTTTGTCGTATGCCCATTCACATTTTCCTTCTAACAATCAATTCCAACCAAACTTTGCAAGACTTATCCTAATATGTGGACCTCTTTCAAAGTTGTTAAAAAAATTTCATTCAGACCTCTGGTTGCCATGGAAACTTATAAGAATAACTTTAAAGATCTTCTTGTCAGCTTTTATATTTGTACAAGTGATAGTTTTATTGATTAACAATTATATGAAAAAAAGTGTTGCACCCATCACTATATATTATTTATGGAAAGACTAGTATCTTACTATTACCATCAACTTTCTTTATTTTAAAGTCTTAGATTAATTGGTACTTGGCAATCTAAATTGATAATGAATTCAAAAGCCCACAAAATTATAAATTCTGTGAAATTATGTCTACTGTGACCATATTGTGCTGGTAAAGTCTGAGAGAAACTTGATAATCATTGGTTGCTAATTTGGTGGATAAACATCTTTAATGAGGCAAGATAAAGTCATCAAAATGATATCATACTTAGAAAAATAAAGCAACATGATTACATAGAATTTATCCATCAGATAACAGATAAGGTGATACTTCATTTCAGTTCTAAGTTTTCATCTTGGCTCATGGAATCATACATTTAATCATATTCTTGGTACAGGATCACTTCATTATCTCAAGAAGTCATCAAACCAGCCGATTTTAACCGACATAAATCGGGTGCTTGTAAACGAGGTATTCGGGGGGGGGGGGGGGGGGAGGTTGAACAGATCTAATTATCATGTGTGTTAACAAGCGCATTTACAGCAGTTGTATGAAATTCTTACATGATTTGTACTATAGGATGACAGAGGGGATTATGCATGTTAGTTGATATATTTAGATTTGTCAAAATAATAAAGTTTTCCATTCATGAAAAATTAGTGTGTGTGCTTCAGTTGAATTCCTCATTAGTCTTGCCGAAATATTTTAGGGTTCAAAAAACCTTTTTGGTTGTTTTCAATAAGTAACATTGCACATGGTCTTTTTGCCAAAGAAATGCAAAATGTTATGCTCACCTGATTGATCAAGTGAGCTTTTAGGATCAATGAATGTCCAGCGTACGGCCAAAATTAGTTTGTCTTAACCAATCGCAATCAAACTTGGTCACAATGTATATGGCCAAAATGTCTCGAGAAAAATCAGACTAGGACTTCAAGTGTTATGTGCCCTAGCATTACTTAATTAGAAAATTTGCTATATTTAGCTTGTTTACACTCTAGCGCCTTCATTTCTTCACTGATCCTAATCATATTTTCAGGAAATGTGTATGACCAAAGGATCTTGGAAAAGTTCGTTTATGGGCAGAATCGGACCATATCTTCAAGAGTTATGGGCCCTTGACTTAGAAAATGTGCTATATTTTAGCTTGTTAACATTTACACTTAGCGCCTTCATTTATTCACCGATCCTAATCATATTTACAACGAATGTGTATGACCTTAAAGTCTTGGACAAGTTCAGTTATAGATGAAATCTGACCACAACTTCAAGGGTTATGGGCCCTTTTGATAGAAAATTATAGCACCTTCATTGTTGGTTTATATCAAAATCTATGTAGAAATGGGTTATACGAGATGACAATCTGACTAAAGTATTCGATCTTCCTTACGGCAAGATCTGATGACGGCCAATACCAGTTTCTATTTTCAAAAGTCGGAATTTCCATTATCACTATTTATATCTATTTATAATTCAGCCAATCGTATAACTCGTTTCATCGGTACTTTGGCCGACCTGACGATGTTATTTAAACGTTAGTAAACATTAAATTACGTATAACATATTTGTCTGCAACCACTTTTTGATTTTTTTAGTAATCCTGATCGATTTGGCCATAGTAGTACAGAAAATTTAATAAACATGCATGTCACATGGGCGCTACCATTACATTTAGTTGCGTAAGAATAGGTGTTCGTGATAACTACAAGTCAAATATTGTTTTTTACTGCGGTTAAAAATAGAATCAGATCACTTTCAGAATTATGAAAGTAAGGCGCTGATTGGCTAGTGGAAAAGGTCACCTGAGGTGACCTTCTATAGGTCGTCTTCAGATCCTCATAGCGTAGCGGGTTTGAGGATATGATTTTAATCAGATTGACGAGATGAAATCTATATTACCTGGTCATCAATTGTAGTGTCTTTGTTCTGAGCATATAGTGATTGCCTTGTATGTCCGTATGAGGTTTAGTAGATTTTACCGTTTCATCTAGCACCAACACCACTTACTAGAACATTTGAATACTTCTACAGTTGTTGCCTATGATCATTCTCAAGCCACCAATATCAATTAACCTCACTTTGACCTTGACCTTGACTTAATTTGAACTTAGAATGAATCTGTATGAGATTACTTGACTTTATTTGGACTTAGAATAATTCTGTACCAGGTTAAGTAGATTTTACTGTTTCGTCTAGCACCAATACCCCTTGCTAGAACATTTTCATACTTCTACAGTTGTTGCTTATGACCATTCTTAATTCACTCATAATTATGAAACACCAACTTTTGACTTTGACTCAAATTAAAAAGGCCCTGACACAATAGAGTAAGACCTATATGACCTATAGTTAACCCAATGTTGCACAAGATTCAGGCTTAATCATTTATTCTAAATAATCTTGCATAAAAAGAACTCTTAAACTATCATTTTTAAAAGCACATAACCAGTAATTTACGTTCATATTTAGCGACTCGAATTATTATTTGTAAGCTGCAGTTTAACATTCGACCTCCGCAGTTTACCCGACATGAACTCATTAGTTGATGTGAATATCACGGAAATACGACTAGTTGAGAGTTTACCCTGTAATATTAAGATAATGTTGAAAAGGCACAAAACACATACATTGATGATAGATTGTTGAAAATGCATGCATACGTCCGTAGAGATATTTAGATATTTCTGAACCATCGAACGAAAACCCGAAAGTAGAACTACTTCTACAGAAACATGATACGCAAAACAGCCACTTAGGCGTGATATTTTATTGGACAGTGGAAATGCGGTTTTAATTCTACGCATTTGAATATCTCATGTATTTACCGACAAGCACTTATTTTAGATACAAATGACTCATTCCATGTAGTTACAATAAAATGATTTGAAATATATTTAGATCTGACGCACATAATTTAGGAAATATTCCAGATACATCTGTATAATCACACCATTTAGTTGCGTACTATTTCCTTTATGAGGCATTCTTTTTACCAACCTGTTACGGAGTCCAGTGACATAAACTTGCTCACCGATCACTAATCAAAATCAAGTCCAAAATGACCCCAAATATCTAATATTTCGTTGTCACATTTTGTAAAACGGGAAATACTCAATTTAAATTTCATGCTTTAATTGGATAATTTTAACAACAAAGTGTGGAAGACAAGAAACTAATCAGTAAGTTAATAATTATCATAATAATGTCTCTCCCCCCCATATTGATTTGCTCCTGTTGGCAATTGTCTGTTTATATTGCTTGTCCGGTCTATAACTTTGTCAGACTCTTCGGCAACTGTAAAATAACTTTTACTTAACACAATTACTCACCACTATCAGATGATATAACTGAAAAAATGTTGAAAATGGCGTTAAATATGATGATATAAATAAATCGATCATCTGCAGTATTAGGCGGTTTTTTAGTTTTATTTAAACATCTTATTTCTTGCTCTACTTCTTTTAAAGGCATGAAATTTTGTCCTTCTTGCTGTCTTGTTCTTAGTTTTGAACCTCTCCATTTTGTTCTTGGCTTAAATTTCTGTGTGCAGAAAACTTGTTGTGTATGTGACTATAATGTCTGTTTCACCTAAAAAATAAAATAATGAAAGAGATTGTATTCTGCTGAAGTGTCTGTCCTTTTTTCTAGTTTTCGTTTCCTAGGATTTCTGTTAAAATCATGGACTCAGCACTGTTCTAAGTATTGTTATAACATAAATATGAACTCATAATTCAATAAAATTATCCTTCAGTCTTCAATCTATCAATTTTCTGTAATTATTTCGGAATTATGAAATTGGTGCGAATTTCTCCTGGATAGCAATGAGTTTTTCCTTGTCATTGACTGATTATACAATGTTTTTGAAAATGCACTCCATCTTTACTTTTAAGGCTGGGGATAATTAATTACTGCATGGGAAACTTGATACTTTTTATCAATATATGTGGCTCTAAATGAATCCTGAGCGATTGTGGAAGATTTATTGCTGTTTGGCTGTAAACTTAATTGAATTCCCAGAGGATAATCTAATGGAAAACAATGACCAGTTTGGAGAAACGTTGAGTTTTCTGCAAAGATTGGCATTGTGTTTTGCCTACTATGGATAGTAATATAATTCTCAGTTTTTGGTTAGAATTGAGTGTGAAGATTGTAGAACTTATGATTCATAGATGGAAGTTTCCAGAATCCACTGTAATATAGCTAAGATATTTGTATTCAACTGTCCAGCGTCAAATTTACATCCTTTTAAGCAGAGGCAAACTACTGACATTATAAACCAAAGACTTCCTGATTCTTTTTCTTTGCATATACAGTGCAACATCTCCAAAGCAACACCCTTAGGGAGTAGCAAAATTATGTTGTTGTTGTAGAGAGGTTGTTGCTCTCGTGAGGTTAAATTAACAATTAAAGTACAGTGGGAAAATATGTTGAAGGGAGGTTTTTGCTCAAGAGAGGGCCACTCTGGAGAGAATGTACTGAAGTGGGATTAGATGGATGCTTAACAAAATTTGAGGTGAGATTGATTATTAAGTTCACTGGAAGAGATGGAGGCCAATGAGAAACTCAAAGAAGAAATCAAACTACATGTGACAACATTGGATACCAAGATAACACAAAGCTATAATTAGATTTGATGTATGATTTCATTTTGACTGAGAAATTAAATTTCTAAAATATTGTTCAGACAATATCAAGTCCAAGTATTTTTGTAGCTGCTGTTTTCCAATGATGAAAGTGTATGACTGTACAAAGTTAGCTCACACCATTACACCAGCAAGATTCTAACTACAATGTGTTAAATATTCTTGTAACTGTATGAGTGTTTAATTAAGTAAAAATACTACATGTGAACAAAAAGGACTTTGATATATATAGATCAGTTTTACAGACTTCCCTAACCTCACTAAGGAGTGCTAAACATGCATTAACAGTTGGACACACTTGTCACGTTGGATTGCTTCCCTCTTTTGAATGGTCTGAAAATGCTACTAAGGTATAAAAGAAAAATACATTAAAAAAAATTGTTTCGGCTTAGCTAACCTTCAGCTGAAAACAAATAATGTGCTGAAGCCAGCTGTCATGGTGTAATATAAAACATTTCATGACATGAAATGGAATGTCTGAAAAATTCCAAGGAATTAGTGTTAGGGTTAGATATCATCTGAGCATAATTCCACGAAATTTAATGATCAGCTTCTCTAGCTGCAATCATTATGCATGCAGGCTTAATAAAAGAACTGATCTTTGTCTCGTGTATTCATACTTGCTTTGTTTATCCCAAAAGACCAAAATAAGGACACAAACTTTTTAATGTGGTACTGTCATCGGTCTTCATAAATTTTTAGCTCGGCTGTTTTCGAAGAATAAGTCAAGCTATTGTGATCACTGCGTCTTGTGCATCTGAGCAAAAACTTAAATGTAGCTCATAACTCAAACACTATATTAAGAGATAGCAACATAAAACTTCATAGGTGAATAGATCTCACTGAGGCGGTGATTGGATGAGCATTGGCACCGCTTGCGGCACTCTTGTTTAAGAATATGTTTTTGTATGTTTAACCATTTCGCATATGGATTGGAATCAGGAGAGATATAACAGAGGAATTTCTAAATGGAGCCTTTATATTGAGCAATATTTAGCCTATTAGAAGCATATATTCTGTATAGTATCTTTCTTGTAAAAATAAATCATTAAACTGAATTCTTTATTGATGCTATTTTTGCTGTAAGGAAGAAATTTGCAGAAAACTTAAAACAGAATAGTCAATGTATTGGTAACACCCATGTTTCTGACTTAACACAGATTTGGTGGAAGAATGGAAACAACATTTGGAATAGAGCCCTGTCCTTAAATAATTGATCAACCATGTTTACACCTTCATTTAGTGATCTGAATTAGTCTGTAAATATGGTCTGGTAATCCTAGGTTTTCTTTATGAATATTTTCTCTGTATTCAGCTAGAATTGCATCCAATTAAGGTAATTGAAGATGTTGAAAAAATTGAATTAAGATATCCCCTCCCTCAAAGATTGCTTATAAAACATGCAGTAATTAATACATGCCTCTTTCATAGTATCCCACTTCCTTATTAGTTCTCTGCTTATCTAATGGTGTACAAGTTGGTTTTGTTAGTCGCCACAATGGCGTTTGCGTGTCTGAACGTTAGTTAGTTAGTTGGAGTTACTTAGTGTGTCCGGATCCTTGTCCGGGCTGTATCTCCCTTTTGCATTGACACTTTTTAAAATAACTTGGCATAATTGTTAAACACCATGAGACGGTGTGCAGTGCACAAAATCAAGGTCTCTAGTTCAAAGGTCAAGGTCACACTTAGAGGTCAAATGTCAAATTAGCATTATAAACCTAGTCTGGGCTGTATCTCCCTTATGCATAGAAACTTTTTAAGATAACTTGGCATAATTGTTAAACACCATAAGACGGTGTGCAGTGCGCAAGATCCAGGTCTCTAGCTCATTGCATTGAATTATTTGAAAATGACTTGCCATAATACAATGAGACCATGTGTCTTGGGCAACACCCAGATTTTCATAGGTCAAAGGTCAAGATTAGACATTCGGTCAAATAAATTTTCCTTGTCTGGGCTTTCAGACTTCTGTTTGCATTCAAGGATTTTGAAACAAATTGGTATAAAAGTTTTCTTCAGGGGGGCTCGACATGTTGCCCTTGGTCTTCTAGTTCCTAAAACTTTGGCTGGAGATGTGTGGGTGTCTTGAAGTCTTTTGGTGTAGATACAAGGGTTAATGTAATCATGTCATTGATTACATTAACCCTTGTATCTACACCAAAGTGTTTTAAGTGTAAACCAAAGCAGTTGACTAAAAAGATATAATGGCCTCCTGGCTATCACACTGCTGATGAACCATGATGCAGATGATTCAGGTATGTTATATACACACAACTCTTCTTCTAATTGCTAGTACACCCATAACCCACTCCTGGATATATGTACATATTTAGAGAACAAGTTAAATGTTTGTACGACACAAAATTGCATCCGGCAATGCATACTAGAATGTGGCTTATGTTACATAATAAATTATACTACTCAAAATTTGATAAGGATCACTTTTTATTCTGTATGGCATTATCGTCAATTTTGGATTACATACATAAAATATGATTTTTGGTTATTTTCAAAGATACCTGCATATTGTGAGTGCAACATGTAATCCATACATTAAATCATTGAAGCGTAACCATCTGTACAATAATAAGATAAATGTATGTATATGATGTAATTATTGCATTTCTAAGATCTCATCTGCTACTGTAGATTTGATTACAAGTAAGTTGCACATTGTTTATGATTCAACTCAATTGGGCTGCAATTTCTACATAATTTGTATAATTTCTTGTGCATGCAGTTAGCTTGTCATTTACGTTTTGTTGGAAACACTTCTTTGGAATTTCATTTTGTAAAGTCCTTGACTTAAAATTGAATTAAAAGGTAGCAATTCACTCCTTTAACTGAACTTTACTATGGGTGTATATATTCACTTAATAGGGATAAAATACCTTAACTCGTACTTGTATAGATATATGAGTATGTCAGTAATTGATGCAATTATGCTGAGTTGACAAATTCAGAAAGTAAAATTATTTGTTGTGACTTTAAGGGTATAATTGTAATAGTTAACGACTACTGGTATGTTATTTATTGACTAAGCTTTAAGGGTATAATTATAATAGTTGACTTCTATGATATTTATTGACTTTTCCAGGGGTGAAAGTTTCCCAGAATATGCCGGATATTTCACTTTTTCGCTGCACAGCCATCACCCATGCTTATCTTGCTTAAAGCTGTTTATGATGACCTGGTAGAGTTGTCAGACAAAATTTACTGACAAAGTTTATACAGATTTATTTCAGATTACAACATATTCCACAATCCCCAAAAAGGTGGGTCTTGAATTGACGTATATGGAAACAATAGTAATAGGCTGGTTGGCAGTGTCTTTAATAATTTGCTCTCTCAACACAGGACACGTCCCTTTCAATCATCATCAAACTTGGTCAAAATATTTATTAGCTTGTCTGTTTTCAAAGAAATAATTGAGCTAATTGATCACTGCATCGTGCAAAAACTATAAGAGGGAGCAACATGAAACTTCATAGGTGGAAAGGTCTCACTTAGGCAGTAAATAGACGAGACAGCGCTCTTTGTTTGCATAATATCTGGGCAAAGTTTGATGACCAGCAGACCACTCATGAACTAGGGCCGACTCTACAGAATAGATGGTTGTCAGTATCTTGCTTATTTATTCTGATTTATTGAATCAACAGGTGCCCCATCTTCTTATATGATCCTATTTTTTAAATAATCAAAATCTACTAAAAACTTAGATACCATTTAAGATATGTAAGCCAGTGTTGTTTTTGTAAAAGGCATTAAACTTGTAGCAATGTAAATCTACTAAATCTGATGTGGTTGATTCCGGATTAGTGGATATTTACTTGTTATAGAAACTGCATGCTGCTCTTTCTTGGTATCTAGGTACACGTTCACGCAAATGATGATCAAGTTGAATTCAAAATGATGCGTTTTCCTCGAGGCTTTGGAAATAAACATGTGATTTCTGGTCTTAATTAGTAACAAATATCTTTATGTAACAATTGTTACAATATTCATAACTGTTGCGAGTTCAACCGAGTTTTACTGTTTTCCGTACTACGTACTTGTGTTCTGGAATACATTTAGGTAGATATTCACTCAGGTTCAAAATGATGAAGTAACGGAAGATGAACATTAAGCCAGTTAACTAAATGTTCATAATGTCGATGGTTTTAAATGGTGAAACTTTGTAGTATATGGATTAGAAAAATGTCATGAAGTGCTTGGAATTAACCGTGCTTGAGTTGAAAATGTCTTCCCTGTCATGTTTTTTTGAAAAATTGTTGATTGAATTAACAAAAAAGTTTGCTAGTCAACTTCTTTTGTAAATATTTTTTTATTAACTTCAGGCAGCATTTGATAGAGTGTTGTGATGTTCTAATATTCAACTCCTGTAACTTCTTACGGAGAGACTGGTTCTAAAATTTTCAGTCCAGTTCTAAAGATCAATAATTCCGGTGATAGGGTAATCAGTCTGCCTGGTCACCGGCTCCATGTTTTACAGAGACAAGCTGTATACTGCACACACGCTCACATCACACACTGATACTCACACATGGTGATTACTTTGTGATCAACCCGGAGACTTATATCTGCTTAGAAATCACTAATCACTCAATTCTACATGTTGGTGTAGCTTAGTGAAGGCTACATTTATACCTTGCAGGGACTTCTGTGAGATTTTATGGATTAAAATTGAACTCTGCTTGTCTTGATACAGTGCATGGTTTGTGAAGAAGACATTGAACATAAACACTGATGTCAAGACTGTGATATTTATTAACTTGTGTGCAGTTTTCTGGAATTAATGACTGTGAACTGTTCTTATATTAACTTGTGAAAGTTTCTCTTGATATTTTTTACATAATTTACTATATCCTGTTTGTTCTTACTTTGTTGTATATTTATTAAACCATTGATAGTGTGTATTTAAGACAGATCTGTGGAATAAAGGAGGATTTTAATTTCTGATAAACTTGATTTGAGGTAAGTTTTCAGTAATTTATGTTGTAATACTATTATGCATGTGTTTATATTCTAACTATTTGATTGGTTGAGATGTTGGTAGTGACTGAGACAGGTTACAGAAGATTATGAACTGTGTATCATGATTATTATAATAATATAATGATACATGCATAATTCCTATATACATAGCTCATGTGGATGTTTTTCTTGTTTTTATTATAAAAGAATGTTCTGTGACAATTCTCGGTCATTTTGGTTTTTGATGCTGGTGAAATGTTGTTTTTTCAACTGATTGTGTATGCCATCTGTTTCACATTTTAGTTGTAGATTTGCTTTAAATGACAAGTATAAACTCTGATAAATGGTTAATTAAGTTAATTTTATATCTTGCAATGTGATATGTGTCGCCTTGAGCGTATTTAATTATTCATTTAAAGCCAGTTACCCTTAGACTGTGAGATCTGACACTCTGGTCCTTTAAATTTCATGACTTCCTTGCAACGTTTAAATGAGATCCTTGAAAACCTTAGTATTGATGTATTGTACTGTATTTTTCTTCTGAATTATAAATGAATCTGTGCATTTGTGTGTCACATTATTTTGAATTAACTTCAAGATTTTTGTAATTGATCTTGCGCACTTAAAAGTTTAAAGCACTTTTTTTCAAAGACAAAGAACTATTCAAAGTTCATGTTTATTTGTCATTTTTAGGTTGTTTTGTTTTTAAGGAAGAAAAATGTATTTTCTTTGTAGAATTATCTTAAAATTTTGTTCAAGGTTTAGTAAAACCTTTATTTTTGACCTCTAAATGAAAACAGTTACAAAACAGAGCTGTGTTTATTATATCATATTTAAGGCTGCAGATATATTAAATTATGTTAAGTTTTAAGGCTTAATCAGAAGTACTTTTAATCTCATTATATTGGAGTATAAGCAAACAAAGTGATATTTTCAGATGATGTTGAATTTTCAATTCTCTCGCTATGAATATATTTATCTGGTGAACATTTCTGGGATTGTTCCATTTGTTGAGATTTCAATCTGTGCAAGTCAGAATTCTATCAGTCGCTCAGTTTTATCTGATGCGATTTCTTCATTAAGTATTGTCACGCAACTTAATTAACAATTTACAACACAATTTTTCCAAATCAATATTTAGTCGCCTTAGTCAAGACTTTTCATTGCATGCGAACATTGATTAATTCTCATAAAAACATTGATGTTATTGTTGATTCAACATTTTGTGTGCTACATAAAAACCAAGTACATGATAATTGTTAAAAATGCGTAGGATTGCATTATGGGGTTAATATGTTCTCTAACTGAATCTTTTTATCCCTTAGTGCTGGGATATTTCATTTCTAGGCCTTAGAGTTTTTAATTACCCAGCGAATCATATCAGATAAGTTTCGTATTTAGTTTTTGTTCTCAGATATCATATAAACTGGTACCCTGTTTTATACTGATTTTATCCCGAGCAGTTTAGAGTTGATTTGTTGTTCTGTCATGGAACCAGTATGTCTGGTTGTCATGATCCTCGTCTTGAAAACTGGTACCCTGTTTTATACTGATTTTACCTCAAGTAGTTAAGAGTTGCTGTTTCATTCCTCTGTCATGGAACCAGTCTGTCTGGCTGTCATGAACCATTGTCAATGGACAGATCATTTGTTTATAAAGCCAGATGACAAGACAGCAAAAACTTGTTGATCCACCGGTGTCACTAAAATCAAATTTTCCAACATGGTACAGGGAACCAGTAGTGGATGTAGATAAATGTAGTACTTTGGTCTGCATAAAAATTCATGCAAGCTGAGCGTGGGATGGCTATGGAAATCTGGACTATCTTTCAGTTTCCAAAAATTGGCTGAGGCCAGAAAAAAGTCTTGGGCTAGTAGAAAAGTAAGGATAGGTAGGAAAAGAGAAAAACAGGAAGTTTTTATATGCCTAATATTCTGTGTCTCAAATCTAATTCATTTAATGACAGTTTATTTTTATGATATGATAGTCTTATCTTACATGGCCTAACGTAAGATTATAGTAAAATATAAGGATGAGAAGAATTCTTTATTTCTATGCTGGAAATGTTTAGTCTTTGAATCTTTTCCATATGTCAATGCCCTGATTGACGTTACTTATACGAACATGATAATGTGACAATACTACCTATTAGTTTCCATGGTAACCTGTACATGATTATTTGTGAAAAGATTGAGAGATTGCGGAGACAGGTGTATGCATGTAGGGGGGGGGGGGGGGGGGGGTCAATGTATTGACCACTAATCATGTAGTATTTTGTAAGTAATTGATTATCAGAACTGACTACCTGATTGATAGGTGAAAGACAAGTGGGGATTATGTATTCCCAATTATCACCAATTTTCATGCAGATATCATCTTAACACTAGAGCTGTTCCTGTGACCTCAGCTCTATTGTTAGGTGGCTCCATTCTGTCTCTTGATGAAAATTCTTCACAGATCTTAAACATTCTATTCTTTATTATTCTTAGGATTTTCTCCTAGGCTTTGATTGCATAATCTATGCTTTAGTGTGATACAAGATTTGAGAAGAAACTCGAGTGGAAAATTTCACAAGTTTACAAATTACAATGAATTATGTTCTTCTCATTTTTTTCCTTTAGTAAGTTTAAAACATTTATTTAAGCTGAACATTGCATTTAAACACGCTCATCATGTTTTTTTTGTAATGTGTTTCTACAACTGAAAAATTTAATTGTTTTATTTGTATTCTCTGTTAGAAATGTTCTCTTCCAGATAATCAGGTTTTTTTGGTGCTGTCTGTCTAAATTGCACATATAAACACGAAGTCAATCAATTTAATCTGCATGTATGGTCGGTGGGTCACATGGATCGAGGGTTGTAAATTCAATGGTGTTTTGGGTCAATATTTCTAATAAACATTGACTTGTGAAACTTCTTAGAAAATGCCATTGATCGCTACTTATCTGATTGGGACATAGAACGTTATAATGAAAATGAACAGTGATAAGGGTTACAATAACAGAGGAGTATATTGTGGAACCCATGACAACGGGTATTTTTTCAGTTTTGTTGTATGCAACTAGTTTTGACTAAATGTAGTCTTCATCAGGGATGTAGGTATAATAAGGGTTATTGACTGGATATAATGCGACTTCAAACAAAATACTCTCTGTATTCATTAGTTTAGCTTTTCAAGGACATACATACTTCAGTCTTCACGCTAACCTGCTAGTCCACAGCCCTAGTAAATTTCTATTCGGGCTAGTGAACTTTCTCAAAATTGTGTATTCGGGCTAGTTTTTTCAACAGTCCACATACAGTGCTTTAAAAAAATTAGTTCAAAGACTGATACTTAGTCTTTTTTTATTTGAACCTTTTCTGATGTTATAAAACTCAGGTTGTAGTTGTGCTCAGCTATAAGTCTGCTCTATATCCCACCTCATCATTGGTCAATACAAGAATGACTCTTAGAACATAATTATGATCTCTTGATTACATGCTAGAAATGTGTAAGCTCCAGTAACACCACTCTCAAATGGTACATACTTCATGAACTTATTCATGAAGTGTGCAAGATAAAATCATGATTTCATGAATTTCTTTCAAAGGGAAGGTTAGTTAATTAAGGATTTTTGATGGCCTGTGTTATGACTAAATGTTAACATAATTTTCATATTTTGATTTGCATCTACTGTATTTTTACATGCAAACTGTGACAAACATAGATAATTGTTGGTTGAGTAACAATTATTGTAATGAGTTCTTGTTGTAATCAAGTGTGCATTAGATATCAGTGGAGATAATGAACTTCTAATTAGTGATGATGATAGAATTACAGCAATCTTGTTACATGAGCCGTTGATATATACCAGGACTAGAGTAAAGCCCGTAGGCACGGCTTATTGCTCTACCTTGATCACCTATAGTATTATGTTACTAATGCATCATGACATGTACAGACCAGGTTACTGATAAGCCTTCATGTGAGGTGAATCAATGGTCTACTGTTCGGATGGATATTTGCAATAATAAATATCAAGGTTTCTTGTTTGCTTTTAGATTTAAGATAATGGGTCATATTTGCAAAGAAATGTAAATTTCTTTGTTATTGTAAGTGATGTGTGGGTACATGGCTATCTTTATTCATGTATTTCATGTTCATTACTTTTTGTGCAAAATATGAACAGTTAAATCTGTGAACAAAGGCCATCCTTGGGAAAAATTCAATGTGGCCATTATTGGCCAATGGCCTTACACAGAGGCCATTTTGTTCCAAATGATAATGGTGGTTAAAAGAATGACCTTTATTCACAGTGTGGCCTTTATTGGAAGGTGACTGCTTACACTGGTTTGACTGTACATGATCTTATACTGATGTTTTGTTCTTATACTTTGAAAAATTTCACAGCTATATTTTCTTCACTCATATGTAACATGATGAATCTGTTCATGTTTTTGTTCAGAGCATTTTGTAAGATGACTGAATTACCCATATTATTAATGAGTTTAGTATGCAAAGTTTCATGATGCCAATTTTTACAGATTTCCGAGAATAGCTTAGAGCTTTACATACATAAAAATCATGGTTGTTTCATGGTTCCATTTCTATAATGGTAAAATCTATATATTTATATTGGTTATTAATTGGGTGTTCTGTATACAGCTGTGTGTAGTGTAACTTGTTACTCTACTAAAATTAAGTATTCCTGAGTTTTAAATACTCATTAAAATTTTCCAATTTCTTACTGTTAGATAATAACCAGAGGCAGGTGGTTCATAGACAGACCATTCTACATGTATTCTGATTATATTTCTATGAATGGGTCTGCATTTTTAGCTCACATGTCACAAAGTGACAGGGTGAGCTTTTCTGATCAGTCTCCGTCCGGCGTTGTGCGTCGTCAAACTTTATGTTGTGAACACACTAGGGGCCACATTGTTAGCTCAAAGTTCGATATTGGGCCATTTTGGGTTAAAAACTAGGTCACCAGAGCCAAATAAGGGAAAACCTTGTGAACGCTTTAGAAATCACTGTTTTGATTGGATCTTCATGAAACTTTGTCAGAATGTTTATTTCAATAATATGTAGGTCAGGTTTGATAATGGGTCATTTCCATCAAAAACTAGGTCACTAGGGCAAATTGCTGGAAAACCTTGTGAACACTCTAGAAGTCACTGTTTTGATTGGATGATCATGAAACCTTGTCTTTGTTTAAAGAAAATACTTATTTCTCTCGCACTAATTGTCTGGTTTTGCTTTGTTTAAAGAAAATACTTATTTCTCCCGCACTATTTGTCTGGTTTGTCTTTGTTTAAAGAAAATACTTATTTCTCTCGCACTAATTGTCTGGTTTATCTTTGTTTAAAGAAAATACTTATTTCTCCCGCACTAATTGTCTGGTTTATCTTTGTTTAAAGAAAATACCTATTTCTCCCGCACTAATTGTCTGGTTCATCTTTGTTTAAAGAAAATACTTATTTCTCCCGCACTAATTGTCTGGTTTATCTTTGTTTAAAGAAAATGCTTATTTCTCCCGCACTAATTGTCTGGTTTTTCTTTGTTTAAAGAAAATACTTATTTCTCCTGCTCTATTTGTCTGGTTTGTCTTTGTTTAGAGAAAATACTTATTTCTCCCGCACTAATTGTCTGGTTTATCTTTGTTTAAAGAAAATACTTATTTCTCCCGCACTGATTGTCTGGTTTATCTTTGTTTAAAGAAAATACTTACTTTCCCTGTACTAATTTGCTGGACTATCTTTGTTTAAAGAAAATACTTATTTCTCCCTGTACTTTAAAATACTTATTTCTTCCGCACCAATTGTTTGGTTTGTAGACTTGTAAATCTGGGAATAATCACATTCAGTCCTCTGGTGCTGGAGTTCTATTAACCTTCTAGATAGTACCCTATAACTGTTATTCACTTGAATTATGTTCTCCTATGATCAGACTGTAGATTAATCTATCAGTTCCCACAAAAGATATATGTATTTCCCACTTTCCATTTACTTTGTGTCCTCATATCCAACACCCTATTTACAATTTTATAATGTAATTTAACTTATGATTGATCCTGTCTGTATCAAATATAGTCTTGCGAAAGTCTTCCAGGCAGATATACTTAAATTATTGTAAAGAAAGTTGCTACATGCAGACATCCCCAGTTTATTCATTAAATGTAATTGAGGAAACAGTACAGTCTATTTTCTGTTTAATATGATTGTCTCTGGTAGACACATTAAAGAAGAACATTTCTGTTGGATATCCATGAATAATGAGGGTACCTTATTACAAAACAGCTAATTGAAAGATATGAAGTTCTTTGATTTAAATTTCTATACAAACATCTGAAGACTTTAGTTATGATTTAGATATAGAAATTTAATTTAGTGTCATCAACATTGATCAAAGCTATATCATGTACATGTACATGCAATGAATGTCAACATTATTTTATGAATGATACAACCAGATTATTTTGCTGCTTACAAGGTCCTAAGTTGAAGAATTACCAACAAGGCACTTAAAGGACTTACTTTAAAGACAGTTTGTTAGTTCTTCTTCATATAAGAACCTAAATCTTCATACATTTTGAAATTTCTTATTTGTACTGATAAAAGAATCACTTTGCTTCATTCAGAATATTTTTCAGTGATTAAAAACACCATTTAATATCAGTTTTTAAAAAAAAATCTCTCCCTGAGCTGAAAACAGTTCAAAAATCAAGGGAAACCACCCCACCAGCCATTACCTCCCTTTTATATCCCTATTGGGGGTTTAAGTGGTGTCTATTTTTGCTGAAAAAATTACCAGAATGAATTGACATTTGTCATTATGATACATTGTATCTGGCATACATTTATACAACACAATCATACTAGATCCATTAGTTTATGTAATCAGCTAAGTATTTTTGTAGTCTATTATTACACATCCTCTTTATTTGATGTTGCTTTTTAACATGCAGACATTAATGCCATGTGTCAGTAAGTATTCAGTCTATGTGTGCATTTTTATTTATTTGGTGTTATTATTATTCATTTTAGGTGTGCTGCCCTCTGGGTATCTGAAACCTGCTATTAATCTATGAAACTCTCATTTCTGTCATATCACATGATTGTTTTCATGTAATTTCACACCCATCTTTATTATTTTTTTAACAATGTACAATGTTTGTAGCCCTTCTGCTCGGTTCTTAATAACAACTGGCCACCAACTGACTTAGCTGCTTGGAGACCAGTTTGGGCCGGTTAGAAATCTCAAAATTTAAAAAATATTGCTAGAAAAATGCCTAGACCCCACCCCACCCCCGCTTGCAGGCCTGTTAGTATAGCTTTCGGGCCTCTTAGCCACAAACTTACTAGAACCCTGGGTCTGGGAATGAACTTTTTCTCATCTGATCGAGCCATACGGTTAGAAGCCGGGGATACTATGAGCAGTCATCTAATTCAACCATGGGTTTAGAAGCCAGGGATTCTATGAGCAGTCATCTAATTCAACCATGGGTTTAGAAACCAGGGATTCTATGAGCTGTCATCTAATTCAACCATGGGTTTAGAAGCCAGGGATTCTATGAGCAGTCATCTAATTCAACCATGGGTTTAGAAGCCAGGGATTCTATGAGCAGTCGTCTAATTCAACCATGGGTTTAGAAGCCAGGGATTCTATGAGCAGTCATCTAATTCAACCATGGGCTTAGAAACCAGTTACCTAAATTATAAGTCAGGGATTCTATGAGATTTTTATGACTGTTTGGATCTATTTATTCGTATTAATTTGATGTATTTTGTTGTTTTGTAGAGTCAATTCAAAGTTTGTAGTATGAAGTCACCAATTTTAAGGTTGGTGTAAACAAAATTAGGAATTGATGGGGGGATGATTGTGACTATTGACATGTGAAAACATTGTAGTAGTCATATGATTTACTGTGTTAGTAATCAATTACATCTGTTTGTTCTTTGTGACCTTGTGTTTGAGTCCATTTTATGTAAAATGATGTTGGTATTGTTGTGGTGTGGTATATAAAAATGCGGAAATGTCTATATCCGAGTGTCTATCCCAAAGGAACAATAGTTAAGTAGCATAATGAAGCACCTGTGTTATGTAAAACCTTGATTATATGTACAGATAATAGATAATGTCTCATAACTCACTAACTCATTCTGATAGCAAGTTTTTACAGGTACTTGCTATTTTATGGTTCTATCTAATTTCCAAGAGCTGGGAGGATCTCATCTACCCTTTATAACTATTGGGTACAATTCTGTCCACATAAATGATAGAATTGGGTACATAACTATAATTAATTCTACATACACTGAGATAGGAGATTATTAGGTTCACCTAGATGTGATGTTTCTATTTTCCTTTTGTCATACACCGGTAAATTGTTAGATTGTGTTGGCTATAATTTCTGACATACCCAGAAATACTTACCATATGAATGCATTGTTGTCTGTGTTGGTCAATTCATTTGATTGTCTTGACCCAGGTTTATTGACTATTCTTTATTAATCTATATAGTAGACTAAATCATTGTTGTTTAGAGCTTTATTCCTTTGTTCTTCATTGTTGTTTAGAGCATTACCCTTCATTGTTGTTCAGAGCTTTATTCTGCATTGTTGTTTAAGCTTGTTTCTTCATTGTTGTTTAGAGCTTGTTTCTTCATTGTTGTTTAGAGCTTTATTCTTCATTGTTGTTTAGAGCTTTATTCTTCATTGTTGTTTAGAGCTTTATTTTTCATTGTTGTTTAGAGCTTTATTCTTCATTGTTGTTTAGAGCTTTATTCTTCATTGTTGTTAAGAGCTTCTTTCTTCTTTGTTGTTTAGAGATTTTGTGGAAGGCATGTTGAATGTCACATTAAGTGGATATTTTTGAGAACTTGGAGGCCTTATAGTGTTTAGTTAGGTAGAGTTTAGTACTTCATCTAGTGGTGTTGGCTCTAGATGCTGTCAGGATGATTCTTCGTTCATTTACTATTTAAGACAGCAACTATTGTGTGTATTATGCTCTTGTTTCACATTGGGGAAATATATATACAAATATATAAAGAGGCGATAGATAGGTGTTCAGGCATACAATTAAAGTCTTAAGAGTATTGAATTTATGCCATCTGTAGACTATTGCCAAATGTGTCTTTTCACAAATTCAGTTTAAAACATATGATTGATTGGCTTGCTTAGATAACTAGATACATTGAAAGTTATTGAAATAAATTGTAGCACAATGAATTATGATACCGTACTTCACTCATAGATGTGCTAATTTTCAAATAAGTCGAAAACAATATTGTACCGAATATCTCCTAACAAACACCCCCAAATACCTAAAATTGCTATTTTACACACTCTGTTTTCAATGTTTCAAGTCAGATCCGAGGTGGTTTGTCCTTGATGCCTGTGTTACTCTATTTGTTGTATGTTCCTATGTGTTATATAGATGTGTTTTTTTTTCATGTTTTTTTTTCTATAAATCCTTTTATTATGTATATGTATGATTTGAATTTATTGAAAAGGTTTCAAATTTATTGCATAGAAGGCTTATCATTATAAGCATCTTAAAAGGAAAGTCGTGATTTTCTGGTTTCTAAAGAGATGGGTAGGGTAATATGGAGGGGGTGTTTATTACGGTGTTTCTGGTAGTACAACCTTTAACAGAACATGTCTGTGTTTTATATTTCATTAAAATCTACCAGCTTCTGTTTTCTCAGACACTTTCTGTTCACTTAATTAATCAGAATTTCTATACTGTATATTAGAAATTAGAAACAAGAGATTTATTTTGACTTTTACCTTGATATTCTACTACACTATACAGCCAGTGTAGACATGTAAACATCATTCTGGTGAACAATGTTCACTCTTAAACATTATGAATATAGGGAAATTGTATAATCTCTGTTAATGATCAAATTGATTATTGATATTCAGCAATTATATAATTGCTTTGATGTTAGATTACATCAGTTATCAAAGTCATTACTTTCAATGCATTCTGAACCATTTCTGATATCATTTGGATTTATTGGTGAATGCAAGAGTGTTTTATATTAATAAGATAAAATGGCAGGAATTACCCTTAAATTATGCTAGGAATCTATTGTATTATTAATTCAGTTGTATCAGCAGCTTATGATCACTTACCTGATGTCAAAATTTACATTTTTTTTAACTTTTAAAGAGTTTATTACCTACTGTATGTTGACCTGGGTCAGAATTGAATATAACAAAGAGATGGATAGATGATAGTTATATTTTATAGGACTAAATAGACCCTTATTCTGTCTCACAAAATAAAAAATTGTCTGTAAAATTGCTGACCCCCAATAACATAATTTTTTGCTGTATGAAATAGTTCAGTAAATCATTTGGTTTTAAAAATTTCAACAGACCACTGGGGCCTTATAATATTTTGCTCTTTCCAAATTGCTTAAAGAAATCAAACATTTTTTAAAAATTAGTTGGGTCGATCATTTAACTGCAAACGAAAATTTAGTGTTGATGACTTAACTTAATGAAAATTGATTTGTGTAAATTAGAAAAGAAATAAAGGAAACCGCATGGTTTCACAAAAAGAAACAAAAAAAATATATTATAAAGTTAATCTAGTTAGAATTTCAAGAATTTAATTATGTGGAATGGTATAAACATAATAATGGAGGGTTCAACGCAACAGTGTCATAACTCATATTGAAATAAGAACAAGTTACGTCAGTGTTGCACTATTTATTATATTAACCTAGGGTGTTCTAGTACTTTATTTTTAGCAATATGGTTTGTGTCCATGCTAGCAGATTGTTGTTCCACCTATATAAGACAGGTGGTTGTCACTTCTATATACCTTCTTGTGTGTGTGTGTGCGGTGGGGTAAGGTTTAGAAGATAACTTTTTCATGTTTTGTTTATTTATTTAGCATTCAATGAATCATGTATTGCATTGATGAGTTTATTTATTCTATTAATGTACAATTAAACATGGACAGAGGTGTTTCTTGTTTGAGCAGATAATATTTTACTTGGCAGTGAGGTTACTGTATTTGATGATTTAACTTAATGTGATTCAACCATTTATTTATTGGTTGACCCATCTCAAAACTCTGCATGATGCCACGAGAAACTTTGCATTCAGAAAACATTAAAAATGATTGTTTTAAATAAATATTTCTAAATGTTGTTAACTGTTTGTTAAAATACCATAATTATACTGTTAGCATGATATTAGGTCAATGTATAATATGTTAGTGTGTCTTTTATGGCACGAAATTTATGATTTCTCAAAAAATGGGTGTGGTGCAGTGATTATAGGGCTGTAGGAGCTGGTTGCTTCCTTACTAACTGTCCGGATTATGATAGATATATGGACAGATATTTTAGTAGCATCTGTAACTTATTCATACAGTATTTCATTACATACACGGTTCAATATTTCATTCCATGTGTCGTTATACAAAACAAATAAAACAGATCAAAAGTTAGACTTCAAATAAGTTCAGGAATAAAAGTTTGCCATGGATGTGTACAAAGCTATGACATGATTGTTTCAAATTATATAAATAAGTAATATGGAGAATGAACACACTGATAGTTAACATGAAACATACAAAATCATATTCAAATAGTGTTATTAGGTTTAATTTTATTACGTCTTATATTTGCCTCTGAAATCCATTGGGCTAAATTAACTATAATAGTCTCATTACTAGTTTTTAACAATTCAATAAATTTGCACGTGTTAGGTTGCTGTCTATAATATTTTGGAATATTTTTGTAATTATTTAACCATCATTAACTTGCCTGTGTTTATCTTTCTGTATAGAACCTGAACTGTTTTAAGACAGTGTTGTTTGGTATTTTTTCAAAGGCATAAACAAGAAGCCTACAAGAGGATATAAGAATGTTATTTGTTGACCAATGAGCAAGATGAAAGCTTGGGATGTTAATAATATATTCCTGTAGTTAAATCAGTTACTTTAAATTGTTTCTTGTCAAATTGTGTGTTTGTTATTCAAAGAACATGATGGTATATTGTTACTTCTGTATGCCATTTGCATCGTATAATTAAAATCATCATATCTGAAACTGACTTCATTTATATGAAATTTATGTTTGTGTTATATCTTTCATTGCGGTTTAAGTTTATGGATTGCTGTTGCAAGTGTTGATATAATGTGTTAGGCAACAAAAAAGATAAATTTCGTACCCATAAATCTTCAGCATAAATTGTTGTATAATTACTCTTGGCATTGCAGCAAGCAAACAATCCAATGTCCTTGCCATGCTTGTCTACACCGAGTGCAACTTGTTTTCTTAAAGAAACTTCCCCGACTTATGACTAACCAAATTTTATATATTCATTTTTCCTTACCAGGAGATATTTACTTGCTATAATAATTTTTTTTTTTTGCTGTCTGGAAGGTTTAATTTAGTGTCTAAATTGAGTGGTGAATCATTCGCAGAGGCCGTAATTTAATCTTACGTGTTTTGGTTATGACGTTTGTGTCAGTTTTGTCTGCTTGCTTCTTACTATTCTATATTTGTATGTAATTGCTTAATAACATCATTCATAGCTGTAATATGGCGTTTTAACATGATGCTCTACTCGTAAACAAAATTTCACTAATATTCTGCTACGGTTCTAATACATTTATTACTGACACTCAACATCTAAATTTGAATTTCATTCAGTGATTGAAATATGAATACTTCAATTGCTTGATTTTGTTATTCATCTGCTTTGTAAACAAAAGTTTATAGAAGTGTGCATTGTAAGCAACTTGTTCTTTGAAAAGTAAAATTATATGATTTTATAAGATGTGAATTATAAAGAACAATTTGTACACCTCCTGGATAGGGCTGGGCTGAGTATCTGAGTACTTGGTTGTAATTGGAAATTGAAAAATCCAGTATGAATAATCATCATTACTGAGATTCGTGAAACGCTATCCTGTTTGTTAACATAAGGCGTATTCTTTGTTCTTCAAAAACCCTTTTATGTCATTTTATTGTCTCATCAGGGTATACTCATTTTGCTAAGAGTTTTAAAGTGACTTTTAGAGAATGGGATTTATCGAAAGGGAGAATACGCATAAATTTAAACCAGTTTATATTGATTTATTTCATTACTCCAAAAGAAAAATTAAATTCATCTGTCATCTGAACTGGAGTGTTTTAAGTTTTAGATGAGTTGCTTAACAACAACAAACAAAAGATTTGTGATTCAATTTGCGAATCCTATATGCTGAATTGAGGCTTGGATTGGATTGCCACTTACCCAACGATCCACAGCCCTAGTCCAGAACAATCTGAAAAGTGTGGAAACTGATTGTTTGATGCCTGTGTCAGTCTTTATCATGACAAAGTTGTTAAGCCTCATACATTTACCCGCCTTGACATTGTTCAGCAATAAAGGGTGATTCTAGGAATGTTAGTGTCACAGTTGGATTAATGTGACTTGATGAAGGGTGTCACATTTGTGGCATCATGATGGTATCATCACAGAAGTGATTTTTCTGCTAAACATTTGCAAGTTAATTATACATATAGCTTAATAATGGTCTATAGATCATTAAATCCAACATACCCGTAAGCATCTGATTAATGTAAAAATATCTTTCAGATCAGATCATATATTTTGTATTACCCAATGTTTCTGATTTACAATTAGTCTGTTGTAAGTGCCTCTCCCCTACCTGCATGAGGCATTATGTTTTGTTTGTGCAGTGTTCCAAAATAGCAGACATTTGAGTGAAATTTTCAGTGCTCGATGTTGTCTTCATTATGATAAAGATGCAAGTTTTTGCAAGTTTATCATATTTATGATATATTTGTCCCTCTGGAAAATAACTTTGCAAGTTTATCTTGGTACATAATTTGCATAATTTATTTCTTAGAAATATTGAGCCTTAATAGAAATGTCATAAATTTTATAGCTTTTTGTTCAAAATGAAAGTCATGAATTTTATAATTTTTTGATTAAATTGAAATCATGTTTTAACAAAAAAACACAGCAAGTTGTGTGTTAACTTAGATAACTTAGATAGAGATTGAATGTCAGACTTGACATTATGTATTCCGAAATGATGTAAAGAAATGATCTGTAGCCATGGTTATCCTGTGATGATACACTGATCCTTACAGTGCTTTGATTTG
This sequence comes from Lutraria lutraria, assembly GCA_964023205.1. Classification (NCBI taxonomy): domain Eukaryota; kingdom Metazoa; phylum Mollusca; class Bivalvia; order Venerida; family Mactridae; genus Lutraria; species Lutraria lutraria. The sequence continues at coordinate 13,495,916 of OZ026838.1, forward strand.
TCCATTTATAAGTTTTCTGTGTAAGCCTTTTGTTGTTTTTGTTTTTAGAATTATTCTTTACCAAAAATCTTAAGCTCAACATTAGGTCTGTTGGAGCAAATTTCCTTGAAGCTGAATAAAAAGTCTGGAAATAAAAATCATGAGTTTTATTTGAACCTAATTAAGTGATACAGTATGGTATTCAATGCTGCTAGACTAAGTCATTACTGTGGACTTTTATTACGTAATATATAATTTCTGGAATCTTTATATTTCCCGTGGATTACGTTCTTCTTTTGCTCTTGGATTTAGTATTTGTAAGCAAAGAACACCCGGCTTATATAAATCTATGAAGTTTTTCCTTAATAGTTTTTTCATCAGGAATTTTCAGTGCGGTAAATATGGCCCTTTTTTTAATGGTACGCATACTTATATTTATGGCTCATGTTACCATGACTCAGTGCATTTGCAATATATCAGTTGCATGAAATTTCATTTGATATATATTTTATAGATAAATTTAATGCTTTCACATGGTCCTGCTGTCCCAATACCCTTTAATTTTTGCTATCTTATCACTAATTTAGGTAACTTAAACATTTATTTTGTAAAGAGTGCAATGTCCTTAGCACTACACTTATGACTTTGAATGTTGGGCAATTATTTTACTGGATCAAATTTTAATGACAAAGGGTCACACCTGCATCCTTCCTCACTTCTAGCATATCCTATATTAGGAATAACTGCTTGTTCACATAAACACTTATAATGTAACAATAGTCTGATAAAGTCTTTGAATTAGGACTTGCAGATCTGAGACTTGACTTCATTGAATTAGAACTTCAGTTTTGTTCCTTGACCTCCTTGAATAATGGCTTATGTTTTGACTCTTGATTTCAATGATAGTATTGGAACTAGACTGGACTTCCAAGTTGATAAGCTCAGAGATGCTGATCAACAATGACTTGTCCTTCACACAGTAGATGAAATTGTAAATCTTAGAAAAATTCCTGTTGGTGTATCTAATGGAGATGTGTGTAAGTGACCGTCTAAATAAATAATGATTTCACTGCTCCAGCTCTAGGCTAACAGAACATAATTCTTGTATAAAAAAAATCATGTAGATATTCTAGGATAGTTCTGACCTGGAAGCTAATGCAGTTTGATTTCATGATGTTGATTAATGGAAATAACTGATAGGTGTTCACTTTTGTACTTAGAAATGTGAACCATACCACTTATATGAAATATTACTGGTGCAAAAAAATGCTCAGTTTTATCTGAATCTCGTTTATACTCAAATGAAAATGTCATGTTTTCCACTTTATTTTGTGATATAAGTAAAAGTGGTTGATAGATACAAATCAGAGTGAGTGGTAAATGATTTATTGTTTGTAATGAATGTACTGTTCTTAAAGGCAGATAAAAATTGGATTTCTTGAAGAAAACACGTACGTACAGAAGTCCCAATTTCCCGACAAGACTAGATCCTCCTTCTGCAATGGGCCCCCACCCCACCCAAAATCAAACCCAACATACAAGGTAGTGCAAAACTGCTGTTATTTCAATGATTAAAATATTGTTGCACTAAGAGTGTGACCTGTAATGACAGGAATGACATTAACTCCCATAGTCTTTGGACTACTGAATGCAAAGGATCAAAGATCAGATGTTATTATGATCTGCCACCACTGCCTGTCCTCATTTGCTAATGTCAAGTCTCTCCTAAGGAAACTTCAACATCTCCTGTTAAAAACACATCATTGTTGGTGGTTTAAAATGGTAATGTTTAATTATCATTATGATGGTAACATTTAAATGCCATCATGGTCTTCCTGCTTTACAGACTGTGGTTTCACTAATTTGTGTTGTGGATTTAATTTTGCAGAAATGCATGGGTAGACTCATGACCTCATGAAGATACATGTTGAGATATCTGTCAACTAACCAAACATTGGATATCTCTGTATATGTTCTGAAACTGAGAATAACAAGCTAAGGCGATCTGTTAATGGTTTGAGTAAACATGAGTTGAAAAAATGTGTCTACCCAATTTGGCAAAATCAAAAGAATCAAGTCTCAATTCATGTTTAATGATAATTGATGATTATTTACATATTTGATGATAGACAAAAATATGTGGACCATGCTGATAAAATTAAATAGGCAATGAACACTATGTATGTATAATAGGTATGAACACAAGAGGCCCCATAAATTTTGTTCCAATTATTTGCATGTCCACCAATTTGCAGTCAGATGTCAGTTTTGACATGATGTTAATGACCTGTATCTGTTCTAAGTTTTATCACTTTTTAGCTCACCTGATTCATCAGGTGATCTTTTAGGATCGGTGAATGTCCGGCCGCAATTAGTTTGTTTACACTCTAGCAACCGCAACTCTTTACGAATCTTGATTAAACTTGCTCACAATGTATATGGCCACAATGTCTCGGCTAAGTTCGATTATGGGCAAATTCTGATAATAACTTCTAGAGTTATGGGCCCTTGAATTACAAAATTTGCTATATTTAGCTTGTTTACACTCTAGCGCCTTCATTTATTCACCAATCCTGATCATATTTTCGGTAAATGTGTATAACTAAAAGATCTTGGACAAGTTATATTATGGGCGGAATCGGACCAAAACTTCAAGAGTTATGGGCCCTTGACTTAGAAAATTTGCTACATTTGAGTTTGTTTACACTCTAGCGCATTCATTTATTCATCAATCCTAATCATATGTTCAGTAAATGTGTATAACCAAACGATCTTGGACAAGTTCGATTATGGGCGCAATCGGACCAGAACTTCAAGAGTTATGGGCCCTTGACTTTGAAAATTTGCTATATTTTAGCTTGTTTACACTCTAGCGCCTTCATTTATTCACCGATCCTAATAATATTTTCAGTAAATGAGAATAACCAAAAGTTCTTGGACAAGTTCGATTATGGGCGGAATCGGACCACATCTTCAAGAGTTATGGGCCCTTGATTTTGAAAATTTGCTATATTTTAGCTTGTTTACACTCTAGCGCCTTCAATTATTCACCGATCCTAATCATAACTACAATGAATGTTTATGACCTTACGGTATTGGACAAATTCAGTTATGGGTGGAATCGGACCAGAACCAAGAGTTATGGGCCCTTGGATTAGAAAATTTGCTATGTTTTAGCTTGTTTAACAGTATTATACCTTCATTGTTGGCTTTGATCTCAAAATCTACATAAAAATGGCTATATTATCTGTTCATTAATTATTTTGACTTTGTTCTCAGGTGAGCGATAAAGGGCCATCTTGGCCCTCTTGTTTCAAAACTGACATGAGATAAATTACTGTACTTGTACATAGTTTCAGTTAACTTTCTCCTTTCTTTCATTACCTACTTATCATGGTATTCATATAGTCAGCTGACTTTTCACATTTTCATGTCCAAAATATCACTAAACTTGGTATAATTGTTTATTGTGCATTGTATTTTGAAGCTGTTTCATGCAGACAGAGTTTAATGAACTTATATCTAAAGATGTAAAACTTGTCAAATTTGTTTATTGCACAGAGTTGTGCACCCAATGAGAAAATTCCATCTACTACTGTCTTTATTGGGTTTATGTATCATCTTTTGGTTATTGGTATCATGTAAATATTTCTATGTTTTTTTTAATTAAAGTTGAAAAAAAATTGACCTGTACATTACTTAACATCCAAACAGATGATTTTCTATGGTTTGAGGTACTGGCTTTCAGGTAAAGTATGTGACATTTTTGTAAAAAGGGTTTGAATTTTCAATCCCTATGTCACACTTTTACTTCATTGTTTTGAAAACCACCCATATATCATTTAACTCCCAACACCTTTTCAATAGACTTAATCTCTTAGTTTTTGTCATACCCTAAGGGGCTAAAGCACTACACATCAGGGAGCAATCATGTGATGTAAATAGTAATATAGTGTTACCTGAATATTGATTCTATGAAAACACTCGACACTCCAAGTTGAGTGATTGGTTGTGTACTTTAAAATTGAAAATTTATTCATGAAGTTATTGAAAAAAATCTTGATCATTGCCAGTTTTTAGTATTAACTGATAAATTTTGTGTTCTTCTGGATTACCTTATTAATTTTTCATGAGGCTGATATTAAGAAAGGACTACTGTACTGTTTAAGTATATTTGGTTGTCTTCAGATTCCAAAAAGGCGACTTACTGTCTACTCTATCCAAGATGGCAATTTCATGCTGGAAATATGCTACAGGGAATCACAGATTGGGGTTTGGTGTGGATGAACGCATTAGATTAATGTTTAAACCTTCAATTGGTGGTCATTTTGTTCTAAATAGTCAATGACAGTTTTGTTAAAAATAATCTTTATTCACTGAGTGGCCTTTACAATTACTAGGAATTGGCCTTTGGTCTTTAGACTTGGTTTGGAGGTTGATCCTCACTGGAAGATAGATTACCCCTATTGATAAGCATAGGGCTACCCTAGATAATTTTACACACTCTTTGAGATCTATCTGCATTGTAATGACTCTTATACAGAGGTTCTGCAGTGTTTGGCTTTTCTATGAGCCACAGATCATAGCTCTCAATCGCGGCCAATGCCACTGGTCATTCTGTTATGAATCATCAATGACAGTTTTGTAAAAAATGACCATTTTTCATTGGGTGGCCTTTATTCGGAGGTGGCTGCTTACACAGTTTAGACTGTTCCTTGCTAGAACCCTCCTGCTATATTTCAATGTCCTATTTGCTATCATTTATCTCTAAGTATACTAGCTGGCCTAGTATGGCATTCAAAAGTGATTGTATCTCACTGAAGACCTTTAACCTTGTTGAAATTTAGTGTTTTAGTACCCTTATTTAACTTAAGATATAATGAAATAACTTTAAAACCTTGGGTTGTTGATTTTTCCTCAGTTTTACTATTGATGAGTATTTTTTGAGAAGTCTTGAATTGACATGATTTGTATAAATTTAAATTTTTGTCATATTTTGTATTATGCCCCCCCTTTCGAGGAAATGAGGGGAATATTGGATAGTTCATGTCTGTCTTTCTGTTCGTTGGTAATCAAACCTTGTCCGGCCAATTCGACTGTTTTGGCCCTTAGGTCTTCACTTGGTTTGAAGGTTGGTCACATAGATAGATGACCCCTGTTGATAAGGTCTATCAATAGGTCAAAGGTCAACTATCCATTTGCCCTTTAGGAGGCATTGGTGTTTCACAAACACCTCATTATAAGAGCGTTTTAGTACCCTAGTTTTAACTTAAGATTTTACAAATAACTTTCAAACAGAGGCATTTATTTTTCCTCAGCTTTAAATTTTTAAGAGTACTTTAACAAAACTTTATTCTTATACCAACAGTTATTTCTGTTAGATAAAATGTCTTGAATTGACATGATTTATATTTTTGTCATATTTTTGTAATTGTAGGGTTCTTTCATAATGTTCTAGTTATGCCCGCTCTCCCCCACCATTTCGACAAACTTTGGTTAAAATTGGTTGGCTCATTTCGGTCTTTCTGTTTGTTGGTTTTCAATCTTGTCCGGTCAATTACTAAGAGAGCGATTTGGCCTTTGGTCTTTAGACTTGGTTTGAAGGTTGATCCTCACATGTAGATAGATGACCCCTATTGATAAGCAAAGGGCTACCCTACATAACTTTACACACTCTGTGAGATCTACCTGCATTGTAATGACTCTTGTACAGAGGTTCTGCAGTGTTAGGCTTTTGTATGAGCCACAGATCATAGCTCTCAATCTTGGCCAATGCCACTGGTCATTTTGTTATGAATTATCAATGACAGTTTTGTAAAAAATGACCATTTTTCATTGGGTGGCCTTTATTTTGGCTGCTTACACAGTTTAGACTGTTCCTTGCTAGAACCCTCCTGCTTGATTTCAATGTCCTATTTACTATCATTTCTCTCCAAGTATACTAGCTGGCCTAGTATGGCATTTGAAAGTGGTTGTATCTCACTGAAGACCTTAACCTTGTTGAAATGGTGTTTTAGTACCCTTATTTATTTAAATATGTAATGAAATAACTTTAAAACCTTACATAGTTGATTTTTCCTCAGTATTACTATTTATGAGTATTTTTGAGAAGTCTTGAATTGACATGATTTGTATAAATTAAAATTTTTGTCATATTTTTGTATTATGCCCCCCCCCCCCCCCCCTTTTGAAGAAATGGGGGGATATTGAATAGTTCATGTCTATCTTTCTGTTAGTTGGCAATCAAACCTTGTCCGGTCAATTCGACTGTTTTGGCCCTTAGGTCTTCACTTGGTTTGAAGGTTGGTCACATAGATAGATGACCCCTGTTGGTAAGGTCTATCAATAGTTCAAAGGTCTACTATCCATTTGCCCTTTAGGGGGCATTGGTGTTTCACAAACACCTCATTAAAAGAGCGTTTTAGTACCCTAGTTTTAACTTAAGATTTTACAAATAACTTTCAAACATAGGCATTTATTTTTCCTCAGCTTTAAATTTTTAAGAGTACTTTAACAAAACTTTATTCTTATACCAACAGTTATTTCTGTTAGATAAAATGTCTTGAATTGACATGATTTATATTTTTGTCATATTTTTGTAATTGTTTGGCTCTTTCATAATGTTCTAGTTATGCCCGCTCTGCCCCACCATTTCGACAAACTGGTTAAATTGGTTGGCTCATTTCGGTCTTTCAGTTTGTTGGTTTTCAAAGCTTGTCCGGTCAATTACTAAGAGAGCGATTTGGCCTTTGGTCTTTAGACTTGGTTTGGAGGTTGATCCTCATATATAGATAGATGACCCCTATTGATAAGCAAAGGGCTACCCTAGAAATCTTTACACACTCTATGAGTTCTATCTGCATTGTAATGACTCTTATACAGAGGTTCTGCAGTGTTTGGCTTTTCTATGAGCCACAGATCATAGCTCTCAATCGCGGCCACTGCCATTGGTCATTCTGTTATAAATTATCAATGACAGTTTTGTAAAAAATGACCATTTTTCATTGGGTGGCCTTTATTTTGAGGTGGCCGCTTTGACAGTTTTGACTGTTCCTTGCTAGAACCCTCCTGCTTGCTTTCAATGTCCCATTTGCTATCATTTGTCTCTAAGTATACTAGCTGGCCTAGTATGGCATTCAAAAGTGGTTGTATCTCACTGAAGACCTTTAACCTTGTTGAAGTTTAGTGTTTTAGTACCCTTATTTAACTTAAGATATAATGAAATAACTTTAAAACCTTGGGTTGTTGATTTTTCCTCAGTTTTACTATTTATGAGTATTTTTTGAGAAGTCTTGAATTGACATGATTTGTATAAATTTAAATTTTTGTCATATTTTTGTATTATGCCCCCCCTTTCAAAGAAATGGGGGGATATTGGATAGTTCATGTCTGTCTTTCTGTTCGTTGGTAATCAAACCTTGTCCGGCCAATTCGACTGTTTTGGCCCTTAGGTCTTCACTTGGTTTGAAGGTTGGTCACATAGATAGATGACCCCTGTTGATAAGGTCTATCAATAGGTCAAAGGTCAACTATCCATTTGCCCTTTAGGAGGCATTGGTGTTTCACAAACACCTCATTATAAGAGCGTTTTAGTACCCTAGTTTTAACTTAAGATTTTACAAATAACTTTCAAACAGAGGCATTTATTTTTCCTCAGCTTTAAATTTTTAAGAGTACTTTAACAAAACTTTATTCTTATACCAACAGTTATTTCTGTTAGATAAAATGTCTTGAATTGACATGATTTATATTTTTGTCATATTTTTGTAATTGTAGGGTTCTTTCATAATGTTCTAGTTATGCCCGCTCTCCCCCACCATTTCGACAAACTTTGGTTAAATTGGTTGGCTCATTTCGGTCTTTCAGTTGGTTGGTTCTCAAAGCTTGTCCGGTCAATTACTAAGAGAGCGATTTGGCCTTTGGTCTTTAGACTTGGTTTGGAGGTTGATCCTCACATGTAGATAGATGACCCCTATTGATAAGCAAAGGGCTACCCTACATAACTTTGCACACTCTGTGAGATCTATCTGCATTGTAATGACTCTTATACAGAGGTTCTGCAGAGCTAGGCTATTCTATGAGCCACAGATCATAGCTCTCAATCTTGGCCACTGCCACTGGTCATTCTGTTATGAATTATCAATGACAGTTTTGTAAAAATGACCATTTTTCATTGGGTAGCCTTTATTTTGAGGTGGCCGCTTAGACAGTTTTGACTGTTCCTTGCTAGAACCCTCCTGCTTGATTTCAATGTCCTATTTACTATCATTTCTCTCTAAGTATACTAGCTGGCCTAGTATGGCATTCAAAAGTGGTTGTATCTCACTGAAGACCTTTAACCTTGTTGAAATGGTATTTTAGTAACCTTATTTAACTAAAGATACAATGAAATATATTTGAAACCTTAGGTAGTTGATTTTTCCTCAGTATCACTATTTATGGGTATTTTTGAGAAGTCTTGAATTGACATGATTTGTATAAATTAAATTTTTTGTCATATTTTTGTATAATGCCCCCCCCCCCCCCTTTCAAAGAAATGAGGGGGATATTGGATAGTTCATGTCTGTCTTTCTGTTCGTTGGTAATCAAACCTTGTCCGGCCAATTCGACTGTTTTGGCCCTTAGGTCTTCACTTGGTTTGAAGGTTGGTCACATAGATAGATGACCCCTGTTGATAAGGTCTATCAATAGGTCAAAGGTCTACTATCCATTTGCCCTTTAGGGGGCATTGGTGTTTCACAAAAACCTCATTAAAAGAGCGTTTTAGTACCCTAGTTTTAACTTAAGATTTTACAAATAACTTTCAAACATAGGCATTTATATTTCCTCAGCTTTAAATTTTTAAGAGTACTTTAACAAAACTTTATTCTTATACCAACAGTTATTTCTGTTAGATAAAATGTCTTGAATTGACATGATTTATATTTTTGTCATATTTTTGTAATTGTAGGGTTCTTTCATAATGTTCTAGTTACGCCCGCTCTCCCCCACCATTTTGACAAACTTTGGTTAAATTGGTTGGCTCATTTCGATCTTTCAGTTGGTTGGTTTTCAAAGCTTGTCCGGTCAATTACTAAGAGAGCGATTTGGCCTTTGGTCTTTAGACTTGGTTTGGAGGTTGATCCTCATATGTAGATAGATGACCCCTATTGATAAGCAAAGGGCTACCCTATATAACTTTACACACTCTATGAGTTCTATCTGCATTGTAATGACTCTTATACAGAGGTTCTGCAGTGTTAGGCTATTCTATGAGCCACAGATCATAGCTCTCATTCTTGGCAACTCCCACTGGTCATTCTGTTATAAATTATCAATGACAGTTTTGTAAAAAATGACCATTTTTCATTGGGTGGCCTTTATTTTGGCCACTTAGACAGTTTTGACTGTTCCTTGCTAGAACCCTCCTGCTTGATTTCAATGTCCCATTTGCTATCATTTGTCTCTAAGTATACTAGCTGGCCTAGTATGGCATTCAAAAGTGGTTGTATCTCACTGAAGACCTTTAACCTTGTTGAAATGGTATTTTAGTAACCTTATATAACTAAAGATATAATGAAATAACTTTGAAACCTAAGGTAGTTAATTTTTCCTCAGTATCACTATTTACGGGTATTTTTGAGAAGTCTTGAATTGACATGATTTGTATAAATTATTTTTTTGGTCATATTTTTGCATTATGCCCCCCCCCCCCCCCAATTTCTTCGAAAGGGGGGTATATTGGATAGTTCATGTCTGTCTTTCTGTTCGTTGGTAATCAAACCTTGTCCGGCCAATTCGACTGTTTTGGCCCTTAGGTCTTCACTTGGTTTGAAGGTTGGTCACATAGATAGATGACCCCTGTTGATAAGGTCTATCAATAGGTCAAAGGTCAACTATCCATTTGCCCTTTAGGAGGCATTGGTGTTTCACAAACACCTCATTATAAGAGCGTTTTAGTACCCTAGTTTTAACTTAAGATTTTACAAATAACTTTCAAACATAGGCATTTATTTTTCCTCAGCTTTAAATTTTTAAGAGTACTTTAACAAAACTTTATTCTTATACCAACAGTTATTTCTGTTAGATAAAATGTCTTGAATTGACATGATTTATATTTTTGTCATATTTTTGTAATTGTAGGGTTCTTTCATAATGTTCTAGTTATGCCCGCTCTCCCCCACCATTTTGACAAACTTTGGTTAAAATTGGTTGGCTCATTTCGGTCTTTCTGTTTGTTGGTTTTCAATCTTGTCCGGTCAATTACTAAGAGAGCGATTTGGCCTTTGGTCTTTAGACTTGGTTTGAAGGTTGATCCTCACATGTAGATAGATGACCCCTATTGATAAGCAAAGTGCTACCCTACATAACTTTACACACTCTGTGAGATCTATCTGCATTGTAATGACTCTTATACAGAGGTTCTGCAGTGTTAGGCTTTTGTATGAGCCACAGATCATAGCTCTCAATCTAGGCCAATGCCACTGGTCATTCTGTTATGAATTATCAATGACAGTTTTGTAAAAAATGACCTTTATTCGGAGGTGGCTGCTTACACAGGTTTGACTGTTCCTTGCTAGAACCCTCCTGCTTGATTTCAATGTCCCATTCACTATCATTTCTCTCTAAGTATACTAGCTGGCCTAGTATGGCATTCAAAAGTGATTGTATCTCATTGAAGACTTTTAACCTTGTTGAAATGGTGTTTTAGTAACCTTATTTATTTAAATATGTAATGAAATAACTTTAAAACCTTACATATTTGATTTTTCCTCAGTATTACTATTTATGAGTATTTTTGAGAAGTCTTGAATTGACATGATTTGTTTAAATTTAAATTTTTGTCATATATTTTTTTACTATGCCCCCTCCCATTTCGAAGAAATGGGGGGATATTGGATTGTTCATGTCTGTCTTTCTGTTCGTTGGTAATCAAACCTTGTCCGGCCAATTCGACTGTTTTGGCCCTTAGGTCTTAACTTGGTTTGAAGGTTGGTCACATAGATAGATGACCCCTGTTGGTAAGGTCTATCAATAGGTCAAAGGTCAACTATCCATTTGCCCTTTAGGGGGCATCGGTGTTTCACAAACACCTCATTATAAGAGCGTTTTAGTACCCTAGTTTTAACTTAAGATATATCAAATAACTTTCAAACATAGGCATTTATTTTTCCTCAGCTTTAAGTTTTAAGAGTATTTTTACAAAACTTTATTCCTACCCCAGCAGTTATCTCTAATAGGTAAAATGCCTTGAATTGACATGATTTATATTTTTGTCATATTTTTGTAATTGTAGGGTTCTTTCATAATGTTCTAGTTATGCCTACTCTCCCCCACCATTTCGACAAACTTTGGTCAAATTGGTTGGCTCATTTCAGTCTTTCAGTTTGTTGGTTTTCAAAGCTTGTCCGGTCAATTACTAAGAGAGCAATTTGGCCTTTGGTCTTTAGACTTGGTTTGGAGGTTGATCCTCACATGTAGATAGATGACCCCTATTGATAAGCAAAGGGCTACCCTACATAACTTTACACACTCTGTGAGATCTATCTGCATTGTAATGACTCTTATACAGAGTGTCTGCAGTGTTAGGCTATTCTATGAGCCACAGATTATAGCTCTCACCACTGGTCATTCTGTTATGAATTATCAATGACAGTTCTGTAAAAAATGACCATTTTTCATTGGGTGGCCTTTATTCGGAGATGGTCGCTTACACAGTTTTGACTGTTCCTTGCTAGAACCCTCCTGCTTGATTTCAATGTCCCATTTGCTATCCTTTCTCTCCAAGTATACTAGCTGGCCTAGTATGGCATTCAAAAGTGATTGTATCTCACTGAAGACCTTTAACCTTGTTGAAATGGTGTTTTAGTACCCTTATTTAACTAAAGATATAATGAAATAACTTTAAAACCTTAGGTAGTTGATTTTTCCTCAGTTTTACTATTTATGAGTATTTTTGAGAAGTCTTGAATTGACATGATTTGTATAAATTTAAATTTTTGTCATATTTTTGTATTATGCCCCCTCCCCCCTTTCGAAGAAATGGGGGGATATTGGATTGTTCATGTCTGTCTTTCTGTTCGTTGGCAATCAAACCTTGTCCGGCCAATTCGACTGTTTTGGCCCTTAGGTCTTAACTTGGTTTGAAGGTTGGTCACATAGATAGATGACCCCTGTTGATAAGGTCTATCAATAGGTCAAAGGTCTACTATCCATTTGCCCTTTAGGGGGCATTGGTGTTTCACAAACACCTCATTAAAAGAGCGTTTTAGTACCCAAGTTTTAACTTAAGATTTTACAAATAACTTTGAAACATAGGCATTTATTTTTCCTCAGCTTTAAATTTTTAAGAGTACTTTAACAAAACTTTATTCTTATACCAACATTTATTTCTGTTAGATAAAATGTCTTGAATTGACAGGATTTATATTTTTGTCATATTTTTGTAATTGTAGGGTTCTTTCATAATGTTCTAGTTATGCCTGCTCTCCCCCACCATTTCGACAAACTTTGGTTAAATTGGTTGGCTCATTTTGGTCTTTCAGTTTGTTGGTTTTCAAAGCTTGTCCGGTCAATTACTAAGAGAGCGATTTGGCCTTTGGTCTTTACACTTGGTTTGGAGGTTGATCCTCATATGTAGATAGATGACCCCTATTGATAAGCAAAGGGCTACCCTACATAACTTTACACACTCTATGAGTTCTATCTGCGTTTTAATGACTCTTATACAGAGGTTCTGCAGTGTTAGGCTATTCTATGAGCCACAGATCATAGCTCTCAATCTTGGCCACTGCCACTGGTCATTCTGTTGTAAATTATCAATGACAGTTTTGTAAAAAATGACCATTTTTCATTGGGTGGCCTTTATTTTGAGGTGGCCGCTTACACAGTTTTGACTGTTCCTTGCTAGAACCCTCCTGCTTGATTTCAATGTCCCATTCACTATCATTTCTCTCTTAGTATACTAGCTGGCCTAGTATGGCATTCAAAAGTGATTGTATCTCATTGAAGACTTTTAACCTTGTTGAAATGGTGTTTTAGTAACCTTATTTATTTAAATATGTAATGAAATAACTTTAAAACCTTACATAGTTGATTTTTCCTCAGTATTACTATTTATGAGTATTTTTGAGAAGTCTTGAATTGACATGATTTGTTTAAATCTAAATTTTTGTCATATATTTTTTTACTATGCCCCCTCCCCTTTCGAAGAAATGGGGGGATATTGGATTGTTCATGTCTGTCTTTCTGTTCGTTGGTAATCAAACCTTGTCCGGCCAATTCGACTGTTTTGGCCCTTAGGTCTTAACTTGGTTTGAAGGTTGGTCACATAGATAGATGACCCCTGTTGGTAAGGTCTATCAATAGGTCAAAGGTCAACTATCCATTTGCCCTTTAGGGGGCATCGGTGTTTCACAAACACCTCATTATAAGAGCGTTTTAGTACCCTAGTTTTAACTTAAGATATATCAAATAACTTTCAAACATAGGCATTTATTTTTCCTCAGCTTTAAGTTTTAAGAGTATTTTTACAAAACTTTATTCCTACCCCAGCAGTTATCTCTAATAGGTAAAATGCCTTGAATTGACATGATTTATATTTTTGTCATATTTTTGTAATTGTAGGGTTCTTTCATAATGTTCTAGTTATGCCTACTCTCCCCCACCATTTCGACAAACTTTGGTCAAATTGGTTGGCTCATTTCAGTCTTTCAGTTTGTTGGTTTTCAAAGCTTGTCCGGTCAATTACTAAGAGAGCAATTTGGCCTTTGGTCTTTAGACTTGGTTTGGAGGTTGATCCTCACATGTAGATAGATGACCCCTATTGATAAGCAAAGGGCTACCCTACATAACTTTACACACTCTGTGAGATCTATCTGCATTGTAATGACTCTTATACAGAGGTTCTGCAGTGTTAGGCTATTCTATGAGCCACAGATCATAGCTCTCACCACTGGTCATTCTGTTATGAATTATCAATGACAGTTTTGTAAAAAATGACCATTTTTCATTGGGTGGCCTTTATTCGGAGGTGGTCGCTTACACAATTTTGACTGTTCCTTGCTAGAACCCTCCTGCTTGATTTCAATGTCCCATTCACTATCATTTCTCTCTAAGTATACTAGCTGGCCTAGTATGGCATTCAAAAGTGATTGTATCTCATTGAAGACTTTTAACCTTGTTGAAATGGTGTTTTAGTAACCTTATTTATTTAAATATGTAATGAAATAACTTTAAAACCTTACATAGTTGATTTTTCCTCAGTATTACTATTTATGAGTATTTTTGAGAAGTCTTGAATTGACATGATTTGTTTAAATCTAAATTTTTGTCATATATTTTTTTACTATGCCCCCTCCCCTTTCGAAGAAATGGGGGGATATTGGATTGTTCATGTCTGTCTTTCTGTTCGTTGGTAATCAAACCTTGTCCGGCCAATTCGACTGTTTTGGCCCTTAGGTCTTAACTTGGTTTGAAGGTTGGTCACATAGATAGATGACCCCTGTTGGTAAGGTCTATCAATAGGTCAAAGGTCAACTATCCATTTGCCCTTTAGGGGGCATCGGTGTTTCACAAACACCTCATTATAAGAGCGTTTTAGTACCCTAGTTTTAACTTAAGATATATCAAATAACTTTCAAACATAGGCATTTATTTTTCCTCAGCTTTAAGTTTTAAGAGTATTTTTACAAAACTTTATTCCTACCCCAGCAGTTATCTCTAATAGGTAAAATGCCTTGAATTGACATGATTTATATTTTTGTCATATTTTTGTAATTGTAGGGTTCTTTCATAATGTTCTAGTTATGCCTACTCTCCCCCACCATTTCGACAAACTTTGGTCAAATTGGTTGGCTCATTTCAGTCTTTCAGTTTGTTGGTTTTCAAAGCTTGTCCGGTCAATTACTAAGAGAGCAATTTGGCCTTTGGTCTTTAGACTTGGTTTGGAGGTTGATCCTCACATGTAGATAGATGACCCCTATTGATAAGCAAAGGGCTACCCTACATAACTTTACACACTCTGTGAGATCTATCTGCATTGTAATGACTCTTATACAGAGGTTCTGCAGTGTTAGGCTATTCTATGAGCCACAGATCATAGCTCTCACCACTGGTCATTCTGTTATGAATTATCAATGACAGTTCTGTAAAAAATGACCATTTTTCATTGGGTGGCCTTTATTCGGAGGTGGTCGCTTACACAGTTTTGACTGTTCCTTGCTAGAACCCTCCTGCTTGATTTCAATGTCCCATTCACTATCATTTCTCTCTTAGTATACTAGCTGGCCTAGTATGGCATTCAAAAGTGATTGTATCTCATTGAAGACCTTTAACCTTGTTGAAATGGTGTTTTAGTAACCTTATTTATTTAAATATGTAATGAAATAACTTTAAAACCTTACATAGTTGATTTTTCCTCAGTATTACTATTTATGAGTATTTTTGAGAAGTCTTGAATTGACATGATTTGTTTAAATTTAAATTTTTGTCATATATTTTTTTACTATGCCCCCTCCCCTTTCGAAGAAATGGGGGGATATTGGATTGTTCATGTCTGTCTTTCTGTTCGTTGGTAATCAAACCTTGTCCGGCCAATTCGACTGTTTTGGCCCTTAGGTCTTAACTTGGTTTGAAGGTTGGTCACATAGATAGATGACCCCTGTTGGTAAGGTCTATCAATAGGTCAAAGGTCAACTATCCATTTGCCCTTTAGGGGGCATCGGTGTTTCACAAACACCTCATTATAAGAGCGTTTTAGTACCCTAGTTTTAACTTAAGATATATCAAATAACTTTCAAACATAGGCATTTATTTTTCCTCAGCTTTAAGTTTTAAGAGTATTTTTACAAAACTTTATTCCTACCCTAGCAGTTATCTCTAATAGGTAAAATGTCTTGAATTGACATGATTTATATTTTTGTCATATTTTTGTAATTGTAGGGTTCTTTCATAATGTTCTAGTTATGCCTGCTCTCCCCCACCATTTCGACAAACTTTGGTTAAATTGGTTGGCTCATTTCGGTCTTTCAGTTTGTTGGTTTTCAAAGCTTGTCCGGTCAATTACTAAGAGAGAGATTTGGCCTTTGGTCTTTAAACTTGGTTTGGAGGTTGATCCTCATATGTAGATAGATGACCCCTATTGATAAGCAAAGGGCTACCCTACATAACTTTACACACTCTATGAGTTCTATCTGCGTTTTAATGACTCTTATACAGAGGTTCCGCAGTGTTTGGCTTTTCTATGAGCCACAGATCATAGCTCTCAATCTTGGCCACTGCCACTGGTCATTCTGTTATAAATTATCAATGACAGTTCTGTAAAAAATGACCATTTTTCATTGGGTGGCCTTTATTCGGAGGTGGTCGCTTACACAGTTTTGACTGTTCCTTGCTAGAACCCTCCTGCTTGATTTCAATGTCCCATTCACTATCATTTCTCTCTTAGTGTACTAGCTGGCCTAGTATGGCATTCAAAAGTGATTGTATCTCATTGAAGACTTTTAACCTTGTTGAAATGGTGTTTTAGTAACCTTATTTATTTAAATATGTAATGAAATAACTTTAAAACCTTACATAGTTGATTTTTCCTCAGTATTACTATTTATGAGTATTTTTGAGAAGTCTTGAATTGACATGATTTGTTTAAATTTAAATTTTTGTCATATATTTTTTTACTATGCCCCCTCCCCTTTCAAAGAAATGGGGGGATATTGGATTGTTCATGTCTGTCTTTCTGTTCGTTGGTAATCAAACCTTGTCCGGCCAATTCGACTGTTTTGGCCCTTAGGTCTTAACTTGGTTTGAAGGTTGGTCACATAGATAGATGACCCTTGTTGGTAAGGTCGATCAATAGGTCAAAGGTCAACTATCCATTTGCCCTTTAGGGGGCATCGGTGTTTCACAAACACCTCATTATAAGAGCGTTTTAGTACCCTAGTTTTAACTTAAGATATATCAAATAACTTTCAAACATAGGCATTTATTTTTCCTCAGCTTTAAGTTTTAAGAGTATTTTTACAAAACTTTATTCCTATCCCAGCAGTTATTTTTAATAGGTAAAATGCCTTGAATTGACATGATTTATATTTTTGTCATATTTTTGTAATTGTAGGGTTCTTTGGTAATGTTCTAGTTATGCCCGCTCTCCCCCACCATTTCGACAAACTTTGGTTAAATTGGTTGGCTTATTTCGGTCTTTCAGTTTGTTGGTTTTCAAAGCTTGTCCGGTCAATTACTAAGAGAGCGATTTAGCCTTTGGTCTTTAGACTTGGTTTGGAGGTTGATCCTCACATGTAGATAGATGACCCCTATTGATAAGCAAAGGGCTACCCTACATAACTTTACACACTCTGTGAGATCTATCTGCATTGTAATGACTCTTATACAGAGGTTCCGCAGTGTTAGGCTATTCTATGAGCCACAGATCATAGCTCTCAATCTTGGCCACTGCCACTGGTCATTCTGTTATGAATTATCAATGACAGTTTTGTAAAAAATGACCATTTTTCATTGGGTGGCCTTTATTCGGAGGTGGTCGCTTACACAGTTTTGACTGTTCCTTGCTAGAACCCTCCTGCTTGATTTCAATGTCCCATTCACTATCATTTCTCTCTAAGTATACTAGCTGGCCTAGTATGGCATTCAAAAGTGATTGTATCTCATTGAAGACTTTTAACCTTGTTGAAATGGTGTTTTAGTAACCTTATTTATTTAAATATGTAATGAAATAACTTTAAAACCTTACATAGTTGATTTTTCCTCAGTATTACTATTTATGAGTATTTTTGAGAAGTCTTGAATTGACATGATTTGTTTAAATTTAAATTTTTGTCATATATTTTTTTACTATGCCCCCTCCCCTTTCGAAGAAATGGGGGGATATTGGATTGTTCATGTCTGTCTTTCTGTTCGTTGGTAATCAAACCTTGTCCGGCCAATTCGACTGTTTTGGCCCTTAGGTCTTAACTTGGTTTGAAGGTTGGTCACATAGATAGATGACCCTTGTTGGTAAGGTCTATCAATAGGTCAAAGGTCAACTATCCATTTGCCCTTTAGGGGGCATCGGTGTTTCACAAACACCTCATTATAAGAGCGTTTTAGTACCCTAGTGTTAACTTAAGATATATCAAATAACTTTCAAACATAGGCATTTATTTTTCCTCAGCTTTAAGTTTTAAGAGTATTTTTACAAAACTTTATTCCTATCCCAGCAGTTATTTCTAATAGGTAAAATGCCTTGAATTGACATGATTTATATTTTTGTCATATTTTTGTAATTGTAGGGTTCTTTGGTAATGTTCTAGTTATGCCCGCTCTCCCCCACCATTTCGACAAACTTTGGTTAAATTGGTTGGCTTATTTCGGTCTTTCAGTTTGTTGGTTTTCAAAGCTTGTCCGGTCAATTACTAAGAGAGCGATTTGGCCTTTGGTCTTTAGACTTGGTTTGGAGGTTGATCCTCACATGTAGATAGATGACCCCTATTGATAAGCAAAGGGCTACCCTACATAACTTTACACACTCTGTGAGATCTATCTTCATTGTAATGACTCTTATACAGAGGTTCTGCAGTGTTAGGCTATTCTATGAGCCACAGATCATAGCTCTCAATCTTGGCCACTGCCACTGGTCATTCTGTTATAAATTATCAATGACTGTTCTGTAAAAAATGACCATTTTTCATTGGGTGGCCTTTATTCGGAGGTGGTCGCTTACACAATTTTGACTGTTCCTTGCTAGAACCCTCCTGCTTGATTTCAATGTCCCATTTGCTATCATTTCTCTCCAAGTATACTAGCTGGCCTAGTATGGCATTCAAAAGTGATTGTATCTCATTGAAGACCTTTAACCTTGTTGAAATGGTGTTTTAGTAACCTTATTTATTTAAATATGTAATGAAATAACTTTAAAACCTTACATAGTTGATTTTTCCTCAGTATTACTATTTATGAGTATTTTTGAGAAGTCTTGAATTGACATGATTTGTTTAAATTTAAATTTTTGTCATATATTTTTTTACTATGCCCCCTCCCCTTTCGAAGAAATGGGGGGATATTGGATTGTTCATGTCTGTCTTTCTGTTCGTTGGTAATCAAACCTTGTCCGGCCAATTCGACTGTTTTGGCCCTTAGGTCTTAACTTGGTTTGAAGGTTGGTCACATAGATAGATGACCCCTGTTGGTAAGGTCTATCAATAGGTCAAAGGTCAACTATCCATTTGCCCTTTAGGGGGCATCGGTGTTTCACAAACACCTCATTATAAGAGCGTTTTAGTACCCTAGTTTTAACTTAAGATATATCAAATAACTTTCAAACATAGGCATTTATTTTTCCTCAGCTTTAAGTTTTAAGAGTATTTTTACAAAACTTTATTCCTATCCCAGCAGTTATTTCTAATAGGTAAAATGCCTTGAATTGACATGATTTATATTTTTGTCATATTTTTGTAATTGTAGGGTTCTTTGGTAATGTTCTAGTTATGCCCGCTCTCCCCCACCATTTCGACAAACTTTGGTTAAATTGGTTGGCTTATTTCGGTCTTTCAGTTTGTTGGTTTTCAAAGCTTGTCCAGTCAATTACTAAGAGAGCGATTTGGCCTTTGGTCTTTAGACTTGGTTTGGAGGTTGATCCTCACATGTAGATAGATGACCCCTATTGATAAGCAAAGGGCTACCCTACATAACTTTACACACTCTGTGAGATCTATCTGCATTGTAATGACTCCTATACAGAGGTTCTGCAGTGTTTGGCTTTTCTATGAGCCACAGATCATAGCTCTCAATCTTGGCCACTGCCACTGGTCATTCTGTTATGAATTATCAATGACAGTTCTGTAAAAAATGACCATTTTTCATTGGGTGGCCTTTATTCGGGGGTGGTCGCTTACACAGTTTTGACTGTTCCTTGCTAGAACCCTCCTGCTTGATTTCAATGTCCCATTTGCTATCATTTCTCTCCAAGTATACTAGCTGGCCTAGTATGGCATTCAAAAGTGATTGTATCTCATTGAAGACCTTTAACCTTGTTGAAATGGTGTTTTAGTAACCTTATTTATTTAAATATGTAATGAAATAACTTTAAAACCTTACATAGTTGATTTTTCCTCAGTATTACTATTTATGAGTATTTTTGAGAAGTCTTGAATTGACATGATTTGTTTAAATTTAAATTTTTGTCATATATTTTTTTACTATGCCCCCTCCCCTTTCGAAGAAATGGGGGGATATTGGATTGTTCATGTCTGTCTTTCTGTTCATTGGTAATCAAACCTTGTCCGGCCAATTCGACTGTTTTGGCCCTTAGGTCTTAACTTGGTTTGAAGGTTGGTCACATAGATAGATGATCCCTGTTGATAAGGTCTATCAATAGGTCAAAGGTCTACTATCCATTTGCCCTTTAGGGGGCATCGGTGTTTCACAAGCACCCCATTAAAAGAGTGTTTAAGTACCCTAGTGTTAACTTAAGATGTATCAAATAACTTTAAAAACATAGGCATTTATTTTTCCTAAGCTTTAAATTTTTAAGAGTATTTTTACAAAACTTTATTCCTATCCCAGCAGTTATTTCTGTTAGATAAAATGTCTTAAATTGACATGATTTATATTTTTGTCATATTTTTGTAATTGTAGGGTTCTTTCATAATGTTCTAGTTATGCCGGCTCTCCCCCACCATTTCGACAAACTTTGGTTAAATTGGTTGGCTCATTTAGGTCTTTCAGTTTGTTGGTTTTCGAATCTTGTCCGGTCAATTACTAAGAGAGTGATTTGGCCTTTGGTCTTTAGACTTGGTTTGGAGGTTGATCCTCATATGTAGATAGATGACCCCTATTGATAAGCAAAGGGCTACCCTACATAACTTTACACACTCTGTGAGATCTATCTGCATTGTAATGACTCTTATACAGAGGTTCTGCAGTGTTAGGCTTTTGTATGAGCCACATATCATAGCTCTCAATCTTGGCCAAAGCCACTGGTCATTCTGTTATGAATTATCAATGACAGTTTTGTAAATAATGACCTTTTTCATTGGGTGGCCTTTATTCAGAGGTGGCCGCTTATACAGTTTTGACAGTTCCTTGCTAGAACCCTCCTGCTTGATTTCAATGTCCTATTTACTATCATTTCTCTCTAAGTATACTAGCTGGCCTAGTATGGCATTCAAAAGTGGTTGTTTCTCACTGAAGACCTTTAACCTTGTTGAAATAGTATTTTAGTAACCTTATTTAACTAAAGATATAATGAAATAACTTTAAAACCTTGGGTTGTTGATTTTTCCTCAGTTTTACTATTTATTGGTATTTTTGTGAAGTCTTGAATTGACATGATTTGTTTAAATTTAAATTTTTGTCATATATTTTTTTACTATGCCCCCTCCCCTTTCGAAGAAATGAGGGGGATATTGGAGAGTTCATGTCTGTCTTTCTGTTCGTTGGTAATCAAACCTTGTCTGGCCAATTCGACTGTTTTGGCCCTTAGGTCCTCACTTGGTTTGAAGGTTGGTCACATAGATAGATGACCCCTGTTGGTAAGGTCTATCAATAGGTCAAAGGTCTACTATCCATTTGCCCTTTAGGGGGCATTGGTGTTTCACAAACACCTTATTAAAAGAGCGTTTTGGTACCCTAGTTTTAACTTAAGATTTTACAAATAACTTTCAAACATAGGCATTTATTTTTCCTCAGCTTTCAATTTTTAAGAGTACTTCAAGAAAACTTTATTCTTATAACAACAGTTATTTCTGTAGATATAATGCCTTGAATTGACATGATTTATATTTTTGTCATATTTTTGTAATTGTAGGGTTCTTTCATAATGTTCTAGTTATGCCCGCTCTCCCCCACCATTTCGACAAACTTTGGTTAAATTGGTTGGCTCATTTCTGTCTTTCAGTTGGTTGGTTTTCAAAGCTTGTCCGGTCAATTACTAAGAGAGCGATTTGTCCTTTGGTCTTTAGACTTGGTTTTGATGTTGATCCTCATATGTAGATAGATGACCCCTATTGATAAGCAAAGGGCTACCCTACATAACTTTACACACTCTGTGAGATCTATCTGCATAGAAATGACTCTTATACAGAGGTTCTGCAGTGTTTGGCTTTTGTATGAGCCGCAGATCATAGCTCTCAATCTTGGCCACTGCCACTGGTCATTCTGTTATGAGTTATCAATGACAGTTTTGTAAAAAATGACCTTTTTTCACAGGGTGACCTTTATTCGGAGGTGGCTGCTTATACAGTTTTGACTGTTCCTTGCTAGAACCCTCCTGCTTGATTTCAATGTCCTATTTACTATCATTTCTCTCTAAGTATACTAGCTGGCCTAGTGAGGCATTCAAAAGTGATTGTATCTCACTGAAGACCTTTAACCTTGTTGAAATAGTATTTTAGTAACCTTATTTAACTGAAGATATAATGAAATAACTTTAAAACCTTGGGTTGTTGATTTTTCCTCAGTTTTACTATTTATGAGTATTTTTTCAGAAGTCTTGAATTGACATGATTTGTATAAATTTAAATTTTTGTCATATTTTTGTATTATGCCCCCTCTTTCGAAGAAATGGGGGGATATTGGATAGTTCATGTCTGTCTTTCTGTTCGTTGGTAGTCAAACCTTGTCTGGCCGATTCGACTGTTTTGGCCCTTAGGTCTTCACTTGGTTTGAAGGTTGGTCACATAGATAAGATGACCCCTGTTGATAAGGTCTATCAATAGGTCAAAGGTCTACTATCCATTTGCCCTTTAGGTGGCATTGGTGTTTCACAAACACCTCATTAAAAGAGCGTTTTAGTACCCTAGTTTTAACTTAAGATTTTACAAATAACTTTCAAACATAGTCATTTATTTTTCCTCAGCTTTAAATTTTTGGCTCACCCGATTCATCAGATGAGTTTTTAGGATCGGTGAATGTCCGGCGTCCGTCATCCGTCCACAATTAGTTTTACACTCTAGCAACCGCAGCTCTTTACGAATCTTGATTAAACTTGCTCACAATGTATATGGCCACAATGTCTCGGCTAAGTTCGATTATGGGCAATATCTGATAATAACTTCTAGAGTTATGGGCCCTTGAATTACAAAATGTGCTATATTTAGCTTGTTTACACTCTAGCGCCTTCATTTATTCACCAATCCTAATCATATATTCAGTAAATGTGTATAACCAAAAGATCTTGGACAAGTTCGATTATGGACGGAATCGGACCAGAACTTCAAGAATTATGGGCCCTTGATTTTGAAAATATGCTTTATTTTAGCTTGTTTACACACTAGCACCTTAATTTGTACACGGATCCTAATAATATTTTCAGTAAATGAGTATAACCAAAAGATCTCAAATATTGAGACCGATGAAAATAAGTAAGGCCTCGTTTTCCAGCAATGACTACTTCATTTCCAGACCAATGTGTTGAAAGATCATGTGAACTTAAATCTACATGATTCTTGGCAAACAGAGCCTGACTTCTTAATGTAAGTCAATGGTTCAAATATTTGATAATTAATGTACCGATCTCTTACATGGAATTCACTTTTCCTGAATGAGATGTGAATTTCTTCTTCAATGAAATCAAAATCTTCTTCAGGAAGTATTAGCTACCCTTAAGTTTTTTTCCATATTGAAAGAAAGCCAATACTGTATGTGGTATTACTAATCTGAGATCAATTGTAACTCTACTGCATTCTGCATTCATTCATGCAGTGTCAGCATGTAAAGTTTCCTATATTTCTCTGCAATCAATTATTATTAGATAGCTATGTATCAAGAGATTGATATCATGGAAAAATAGATGTTATTATTTTGTTTGCATCCATATTCATTAAGCAATGAGTTAATTCAATCATATTTACCCCTGTTCCATCATGTTGTCAAGCAAACACGGCAGGAAAACTGTCTGTGTCTCTCACACTCGCATTAAACACATGCATGGAATTCTACAACAAACATGTCTGCCATCCGGGAATCAAAATGGCATTTACATTAGTGTCATATCCGAATAAAAAAATGTTGATGGAGTTTCCTATTGCGATTAGAACTGTTAATATTTAAGTGTTTAGACGTTTTTTTTCCATTTTAAAACTGACAAGGTGATATTGTGACTTGTTTCTTTGATGTTTTGGTTTGCTGGAAAATTTCAGTTCTGATTGACAATGTCAAATAAACAGTGGGTTTCTTCTTGTAGGAACATTCCTGGATGGAGCTCATGTTTAGTTAATATGTTTGCCTTATATTGCTTGACCATCAAACCATAAAAATCTTAAGAGAACTTCAAAATGAAAAAAGCACATGTTCAATATTACCCTTGTACTTTGCAGTCTCATTGTTTACATTTAGATGGTCTAGATGTTAAAGGAGTTTTACTAGTGTTGTTTCGTTTGTATATCCAATAAGGATTTTTTGGAAAGGGAATAAAGGAAGCACTAACAACATGATGGTCGCAAATAAAATAATATGACAACTTTTCCTGCTTCAACACTGGGGAAGATCCCAAGCATACGCCAGAACCAGGTGAGAGACTAGTGATCGCTAGTCAGAGACAATTAATTATACAATTTGACCATGAAGGCCCCTCTCTCCCCCCCCCCCCCCCCCAATTAGATTTTAAATATTTAGTTCCGAAGCTGTACACATGACTTGATTTGTGAACCTATTATATTTTGTTGACTGTTGTTAGATCAAACAGACCAGAACCATTGATGTTTTCTTTTCAAACAACATTTCAAAAATTACAAAAAAACTCTGGTTTTCTTTTGTATCATTATAAGTTAAATCTTGTTGTCAGGAACACAATTTTTCAAATTCCTTGATGTTTCTTGTTTATGAAAAGAATGTGAACTTTCTTCATATTTTGGATAATTCTTAGGAGTCTTCGCTGAAAGTATGACATTCTTTAAGAAGCACAAACATTGAAGTTGTGAGCATGATTTATTAAAGTGAAACAAGCCACTCTGTTATACCGACATTTCTCTGGTTTTAAAGATGATACCAGACTGAACAAGCTGGATGTGTTACTATGATTAATGTTTTACTGTTGTAGCTAACATGACTCTTTCTTGAAGAGTTCACTGCAGGCTTGATGTTACAAATTAGACACATCAGGTTCTTTTAAGTGCTTGTAATTAGTCAAGTGTGCTTGTGTCTGGCCAATGTAAAGTGGAAGGCGGCAAAATTCATCTCTGTTTTTGAATTGAAGAAAATGTTTCTGTTGATGAAAAAAATTGTGGCATGCTTTGTGTTAGTGTTGTGGCACATATGGAAGTCCGGGTAAAGTTATATGATTTTTCAAATGTACATACCAAGTTTCATTGTCCGCTAGAATGTACAGTGTGAATGTTATCACTGTGTGTCTTACAATGTTTTTGGTAGCAGACTGTAACAACAATTCTCTGACCATGTACTTATAATGTTGATAAGTGTGAAAAAAATTTGGGCATGAAATATGGTTGTTATTGACCTGTGTTGGCGGCTTGAAGATTTTAATGTAGACTGTAATTTAATTGTTTTTGTTACTAATGATTCCATAATAATTGGGAGTGTTTCTGTTATTTTATCCGTGGGTGAAATATAAGCTCTCGTCTTGTTATTTATTTCTAAACATTACAATCAGCAGACAACAATTATGTGTCTCTGCTGCTGCTAAGTGAAATATACCTTTTTTCACATTGTAAAATACTCCCAGAATGCATTTACAGATCTCTTATCTAAGTTTCAGCTGGTTTGATGGACTGCTTTTAGTGCTTCATGTTAAAGTTTTGGAGACAATATAACTTTTACCCCGATTCAATTTTTGACTTTAATGACTGAATGAGCTTGTGATTCCCTGTGGTTGGTAGATGTAAGATAAAATATTAAGATGCTTATCATGTTGTAGACCTGGGGTTATGTATCTATGGAATGTTTACTGTTTTATGAGTCTCTTATAATTATATAAATGTTGTGTATTAAGGTGAGATAAAGGGTAACTTGGGAGGATATATTTTATTGTTTATTTGTTACTTATATTCTTGTTTTCTTTTTAGTGCTGTTTGCTTTTCTGTGTGTGGAAATGACAAGATTTAAAGTGCTTGCGAGTTTTGAAGCAGATATTTTGTCCCTGTGTATAATTACATATTGTATTAGAATGTACTTTTTTGTTAAATGTCATACAAATATAAAATGATTGCAGGGCCTTTTTTCCTTCTACAACAGAGGCCAAAATTTGGTGACTTCCCAATTGCAAAAAGGCTCTTTTTCCCAATTTCAATTTTTGAAGAAAAAAAGCCCTGGATCAAAACTTGAGAACAGTATTGGTGGAAACATGCAACTTATCAATGGATCACAGAAAAGGGGATCTTTAAAGGACTTATAATAAATCATGTTCTGTACAATACTTCTATGCTCCACCTATATTTTATATATACCATTTTATTCTGTTTGATTTATGAGATCATCTTTATTAGCTATCATTTCTCAAATGTCTAATTGTTGAAGTATTCTGATGTATTTGTTACAGCTTTGAATGATATTTGATGGTAGAACTATTCATCACCAGTTGGCATTAAGTGGCAATACTTATCGCCATACCTGACAATACAGTGGCATCTTGGCTTTAACACATTTTACTTTTTTGCTGAAAATCAGTCTACTAATGATGATAAAATCTCTTCTTGACTGATCTGTGATGATGATAGGTGTGTGTCTTTCTCACATAGAAATGTGAAGGCCACCTTGAAAATTAGTTTATGTAAACATAAACGATGGAGTACATCAGCTGCAGATGTCGCATAACATTTAGTAGTCTGAAGGTATTGTTGAGACAGATTGTGGTTTAGAGTAGGTCAGCTAAATAAATTACATATATATATAGTCATATCTACTGTATATTAGTTCCAATAAATGTAAAATGTTTGTCAAGAACGATATATAAATTTATTTAGACCGCATATGAATACATTTTTGTACATTTTGAATTCACAAATTTTACTACCACAAGCAGTGCACGTTAAACAAATGCAGACTCTCTCTAAGTTGGCATGGTCTTATAATTTTGATAGGTTTGTAGATTTCACCCAATGGAAGGAAAGTTTTCCTCTGAATCATCCAATAGAATGAGGAATTTCTTCTGAAAATTAATATGTTGTGCCAAGAATTATAGGTCAAAAGTGAGCTAAGACATGTTAGCGAAAAAAATGCATGTGTTTTGACATTAGTGGACATTTGGTCCAGTAATCTTGGAAGAATCACTGGTCCGAATCAGTTTTCACTGGACTGAATGGAAATAAGAAAATAATGACATGTTGCCAGTATGTTCTATCCCTTTTGCAGAATATTGAGGTTTATAAGGGTAAGGTCTTTTTTGGCCAGACTTAGCCCCTTCAAAATATTTCAGTCAACCCATTTTAAAGGTGACAAAATACAAAGAAATTTTTACAAGAAGTATCTATTTGTTTATATGAAAAATATATATACAGAAAAAAGGAGATTGCCACTTCCAAAGACTTATATACACACTTATATCTATATATAAGTCCTTGCCACTTCTAAATTATTTAGTGTTTTATCCTGATTGCTAGTAGTTCAATATTTATTGAGGAAAACATGAAGAAATTATAAGTTCCATTATTTAATTCCAGTTAGGATTGTAGAAATAGACTGTTTGGATAAAAGTCACAGGTAAAAATAGTTATGTTCAGTTTGTCCTGATTTCGACCATTTTTTAGCCGCGGAAAAATTTAGATTGTGTATGTAGGACGTATAAACATGCATCTTATACATGATTTATTTGATAAATAGGGTATTAGACATTCGGAAAGACAGGGACATAATTTTTGATGGACCAAAGGAAATTTTACTGGTCAGGTACGTCAGACTGGCACTTTTCAGAATGTCTGGAGTTAGGCTCTTCATCCAGATTGGTGCTGTCCTTTCAGATGGTAAAAAAGTAATTACCAAAAGGTCCAATCGAAGAATTGAATAACTGTAAAGTATGATCCCCTAGCATTTGATTGTTGACAATAAGTCCCGCCTATCCATTCTTTCTAATCTGAGAAGCTGATTTGTCGGTGTTAAGTTTCATTTTGTTCCTGAAATAAATTTTATTTCATTAGGTATGTTTGGATCATAAAAATAGTTCTGTTCTTCGAATCAATAAACCTACAGGAAATTATGTTTTCCATTCTTCTTGGAGATAATTCCGAGCTAATATCTGGGAAATGATATTTCTTATGCAAGATTTGAAATTGAAGTAAAGTTACTGTTCCCTAGTGTGTACTTAATGTAAGATTAAACATATCTGGTTTCCTTGGCGATGCAGACCCTGCAAAAATACTTCATATTTGTTCATGGCAAAGATAATTGGCACCAAAACAGTATTGTTACTCCTGACATTGAAGTTTATGACATTGTTAAGCCCAACTGTTTGTTTGATGAGAAATAAACTAGACATAGGAGGCATTGGATTTATTCTAACACAGACTTCCGTTTGGTGGATGTAAGCACTGTTCCTACCTCCATCTTGAAGAGTTGAAAATGCATCTCCTCTGAAATCAATATAAATATCACGCATGGCGCTCACTATTGATATTAGATATGATACGTCATTAATTTTATGGATAAAATCTAGAGAATAAGTGAGTAATCGTGCATAATGCAGTTTCTCTCTGTTGGCTTTAAGTCTTTTCATCATTATATGCAATGTTTGAATATTTGCCTGTCACTTAATAAAATAAAAGAGATAAATTATTACTTCAAGTGATGCATGGTGCACACAATTACTCCTGCAGCAGATTTTGTCACTGTCATTTAACATTGCATGGATAATACTGTTGTGACAAAATACAGTGCCTGAGGTTATAGATCAGTCTCCAATCTCAAAGCTCATAACTTATCTGGTCTTTTAATGTTTCAAAGTTAATTATGTATAGTCTATAATGCTTATATTGATACATTAATTTGTCCAGATAAATTATTATGTATTTTAATCAGCTATATGGTTTAAACCATAATACTTTGAGAATGAAAATGAGATTTCAGCTCAGAGTCCTGTATTTTGTCATCATACAGTTTACAGTTCTAATATATTAAGATGATTTTTAAATCATTGTTTTGTTCGGGTATTTTGCCCGAAAATTATTTTCTTAAATGTGAAATAATCAAAATGTTGTTTGTATGTAAATTGATGACCGGTGAGTTTTTTCTTCTGATTATTAAAATATTATATTATGATGTGTATCCCATTTTGTAATGGATACTTTTATAATAATACTCTCCATTTATTATGAATTTAAACATATACATGTACCAGTATATCGGTATTTACCAGAAAATGACAGTATATATCAGTGTATAGCAGTATATATCAGTATGTCAGTATATACCAGTATATATCAGTATAATTATAGAATTTAAATGCAAATTACCTTGATGCGTGTTCTGACACTTACAATTAACTCAGTCTTATGTGTCCCAGTAAGTATAGTACCAAAGTTTATTTATTATGAATCATATTTTATGTATATAATGTTTCGCCATGGACAACTTTCAATGTTTATGGACAACCTTAAGTTAGTAACATCAAAACCAGCTGAGTGCTTGAATGTATTTTAATAAAAATACTCTCCATTTATTTCAATTAAATTATTTTCATCCCAAAATATTATTTGAAGACAATATTATAAAGAGAAAATTGAATCACTAAAAGCACTGGATTTGTTCAACTAAATGTCAAGTAGACATTATAAATATGTAAAGTTAAAGCAAGGAAAACAAAATTACAGTGTCGTGACTGCAATGTTCGGTAATAACTCTTAATTGGCTGCTTACTGCTACATACTGCACATATTACAGTGTAAGTTACATCTTATCAGGAAACATGCATTTATAATAATACATCATCACATGAGAGTGTATGGGGCTTTCATATTGTAAACAAACTTTTTTACTTTTTTACATCCTGTTCTAACATTTTTTCTCTGCTTACATAACAAACTGTTGACATGAGTATAAATATTTATCTGTTATCACATTTTACAGCTGTCTGCTGTAAATACAACATAGCATGGAGCTGCAAACTGCTACTTTTATACCTTACTCAATTTTACATGATTACCTTAATCATGATAACTTCTTAAAGGTTGATTTCTCTAAAATATTCCTCTGTTTGATAATAAACAGACTTTTACCTTTTGTCATTCTTTACATTCATTGAGTATGTAGTATTTTATTTAGGTACATTTTATTGAGTCTATGTTGTCTAAATGCTCTTATAGATATAATTCCTGCTAATCATTAAAGATGTTGTCTGGAAATCAGAATTGCTCTGATTTTAATCAGACAAGCACTTGTTAAATGTATATCTGATAAACTTTCTGAAAAAATGGAGTACAAAGCTGAATTTAAGTCTTCATACAAATGTAATTTGGAATGAATTAAGTTGCGTGATTGGTTTATGCTGTGAAATTGTTGTGTTAGGAATTCAGTGATGTAAACAGTTTTAAGCAGTTAAATTTTTTTTAACTGAACGATAGTTCAGCTTTCCGTAGCCGTCATGCGAAGTTCGGCACACATGAATTATTTACAATAGTACAGTTTTTCGACATCCGCTATGCAATTGTTAAACTGGTTTTCGTCTGTGTAAGGTCAGTGTCCATGAGTACCTTCAGTACTTTGATTTTAATGTTAGGTCTATATCAACCATGTGTGCTTACTTTATTCAGACGGCTTAGTTTTATATGGGTTAAGCTGAACTCTGTATTTTGTTATAATTAAATATGAATATTTTATATCAATGCTTGAAACTGTATAATTCATTTGTGACTGTGACACACTATTTGGGCTCTACCCAGTGATAATTTACTCTCTACTTCTGTACTAATGGTATAGTTTTGTGCTCTGGGTTTCCTCATACTAATCTTGTTATTCTGTTAAGTTACGTTTCAACTTTTCTTCCTTCGCTGTAGACAGTCATTTCTATGTTAATTATACATGTCTTGTCCTTCTCTGCCATTGTAGCTGCTGTTTTTGTTATGGCATTATCCCTCTCACAATAAATCTCACTTTAGTAGAGAACATTACCTTGCCAGGAATGCTAACTAACCATTCCAAGTATGCAAAAGGACAGCTGGAAAAATGAGCCTCTTTTTTCTAAGTTAATGTATAATTGCATTTCTGGCTTATATCCATCAGCAAATGGGCTTCATGCTGGGTGGGGAAAGTAAAAATCTGTTTTTTTTCTCTCTCTGTGGTAACTGGTAATGAATAGATGAGTTAAATACATGTCATGGGTAATGAGTACCGGGGTTTGGACGAACGCATTATGACGTCTTGTGTCCTGCTGTTCTGTCTTCTCTTTCTTGTCTACTCTTCATAATTAAGATGTAGATAGTATTGTTGTTAGATGGTATCAAGTTTTAGTTTAACTTTGTGATAAATGTTCTGTAAATGTTTTACTTAATTTATCAATTGTATCATTTACACAGATGTAGGAGTCACATGCAATTGTTATTAATGAGTAACTCCTAATTTGCTAGACCAGTCAGTCAACACATAATATTATTGCCTTTCAATATTAAAGTTTTATTTCTTGATGTTTAACTCATGTAATTGTTATACTACCATTTAATGGTGATGTCTGAAGGTCTATTACTGCTGTACAGGTAATGGTAAAAGAACTGCTGTATGCTTTATTCTCTGTAAACAAGACAACATTGATGTGCCAAGAATTGTCAGTGCTTGTCTAATCATATGCTGTTTGTGAATCTGTTCACATTATATGCCAATTTATTAAATGGTAGTAAAATCACAGTATGTGATAAGTGAATTGATTTATTCTCAGCTTACAGTTTTATGTACTCTTTTATTTTCTAGAATTGTCAATAAATGAAAAAAAAATTTTTTCATGAATAATTGTTATGTGGATACTGCCTTTAATGCTCTAAGAAGCAAAAAGTTGACAACAACTTCAAAGTGAGAAGTGTCACACCATCTTCAAGATTCTTTTAGAATCTAAGACTAGGTATAAGCTTGCTATTACTGGTATAATCTGATGTTGTCAGGAGACATATATATACAGAGATTTACAGTATAACATGGAACAAATGGTGTTATAAGATGTGAGGTTACCATCTGATGTATTTATCCTGTCTGACAAGCATTTCTCAGGCATGCTGGTCGACATTCTCTCCAAGAATTGTTTAGAAATCAGACACAAGTTTTCGCACATGGTATTGTCATTTATAACTATGCAAATGAAGTACTTTCTTTCAAAGTATAACAAATAAAGTAAGTACATATTTCATAGTAAAGGAGTCTTTTATGTTTGATTGTTTTGGTTTTACTAAATGTTGCCAATTAACTTCATTTCTGTTACATTGTCTCCAGATAATTGTAAACATGATTCAATAAGAATATAATAATAATGTAAGTTAAACCATTGTAAAGGTATGATTGGTCTGTTAGCAGCATATTTTTTTGTACTGGTCTTCAATCATCGCTATGCTAGAAAAATGCTTAGATCAAGTTTTGTAATCTTGTATTCAAAATCTCTGAATTTCCTTCCAATCATATAACATTTCTAATATTTTTATGGCAGTATCAAATGTTTATCTTTGACAATATTTTATATCACACAGTTCCTTTGAAGTGTTTCTGGCCTTATTGTATTTTAGTGTTCTAATCTGGGTGGAACTTTTCTTTTGTGTGCAGTGATGATCAAACATTGTGTGGTGTTACAATGTGCATGATTGTGCTGTGATATTTTGTTACTGTATTTGAGTGCATTGATTGTTGAAATTCTTCATAAACACTATACAAGTACTATACTGAAATGTTTAAATAAATACCGCCCCAATAGCTTAGTGGAAGTTGGACTTCATGAGTGGTTGGAGCTTATGTAGGACTTCATCAGTGGTTGGAACAAAAACCTCCCCAACAGCTTGGTGGTAAAAAATAAGACTTCATCAGTGGTTTGAACAGAATACCACACCAATAGCTTAGAGCGAAATTGCCAGGTTTTATTGGTGGTGTGAACAAATAAACCCATATAGCTTAATGGTAAAATGTCAGACTTCGCTATGAGTGTTAGCTGTGGTCAGTTGTATGAGCCAGTACCATGTTTGTGTCAGCCTTTTCTGATGTATAAGGTGTGGTTGAACTACATACTACTATATTTTACCAATGTTAAAGACCAAATATGTGATGTTCAATGGTTGACATACCATGGATGAAAGATGTCTGCCATTGAATCCTGTATACCTCCAGCACTCCCAATACAGATTATTACAGACTTACAGATTTCTGATGATGAAAGCTTTCTGTATGAAAGATACTTAAGCTTGTACAACAAACTTCAATTTAATGTTGTATTAGAAATATAATCTGCTTATAAGCCATTATTGGATTTTGTGAATGTATGGTTGATTCCGTCAGTCATATTAATGGGTAAAAGAGTTCAAGCTTATTGTATCATCTCTTTGTGAGATGAATAAATGATTACCATCAATTTTCTTAGTATATGTTCAACCTAAATGCTTTAATGCTCTGATAAGATTGGCCATGAAACATCACATGCCTAATGTCCATAAAAAGGAGTTGGCCAAGAAAAATAGTTATTGATTATTTAACTTTCGTGACTTTAAATTGTTGTGTGCAAGTTTACAAGACATATATACAGAAGAAAAGCAATTATTACGCATTTTTGATTGTACATAGTTTGGTTTTGTATGGGATGAGCCAAAATACAGTCCTTAAGTGCACCGAAGTACAGTCATATTATACTAACTGTCATATATAATGTGTACAGAATATAATATAACTTGTTCTTCT
Source organism: Lutraria lutraria (assembly GCA_964023205.1). NCBI lineage: Eukaryota > Metazoa > Mollusca > Bivalvia > Venerida > Mactridae > Lutraria > Lutraria lutraria. Next base: position 13,529,666 of record OZ026838.1, read on the forward strand.
TCATGCCTACAGTACTTTCAGTGCTTTGATTGGTTAAATGTGTTTACTCATTAAAACAAATATTGTTAATACAAGAAGTTCCAATTTCAATAACAATTTTTATGCCAAGAAATATGTGATATTTGTCTTTTAATTGTGTATTAAATTTAATTTGTTAAGGGCAGATATTTTTGTATTTTATATTTTTTAAAAGGATCAAGTGAGAAATTTGCTTTTTTTAAAAAAAAAAAAGTTTTATTTGCGGTGTCTTTGATGTAATAACGTGATTAACACGAATCCACGCCAGTATTACATTACACAGATTCACTTTCACAGTCATTAAATAAATGAATTCATTTTTTTATCTTCGCCATGCCCTCAGGAATTTGTATCCACGCTATCAATGGTGGAGTCAACAGTGTATGAAAGCATACACAATCAGAGTATTGAACAAATGGCATAATTCATACTTAATTCTGTTTAAATCATAGCTAAACATTAAGTAGAGATTTTCTTGTATATTAAAGCTGTACTGATCAATTTAAAGGTTCAATGAAGATCTCTCTATGTTTCCAGTCAATAATAACTGAATAGAGAAAGCAGTACAAACATATTGATGTGCTTAGAATGGCAGACCCAAGGTATTGGTCCTACAATACTGTTTGTATGAATTGTAGAAAAAAGGGGCTGAATGGTATAATGAATGTGTTTGATTAATGATTTCAAATATTTTTGCACTGTAAGGCATGTTTTTATGTACATGGTAAACATTGAATGCACTCAGAAAAGTTCATTTTTTGTATTCGCTTGTAAATGTTTGTAGAATTGGCACATTTTCTTTGGGATGATTTGATCTGAGTAAGAAAGTATTGATCAAAATATGTGTTGTTGGCAGGAACTTATGTTTGCATTAAAGTATTGAAAACTTTCAATAATAGTAATGATGTAATCCTTTAGCACTTTTCAATTATACTTAAATTGATGTTGTGTTGTTACTGTTTTTGTTAAGTTTAATGTAAGCATCTGTGTATGAAAAATCTTGTATACCCAGCAACGGGAAGGTGCCAATGCAATTACTAATAATTCTTGGTGTCTTAAAAGTAACCTTTTTGAGGTTCTTAAGTTTCTAGGAAATTGTATTTTTTAAATGACTAATTAGATGACACTAATTTTCTGTAAATGAATTATTAATATTGAAACCTGTTGTTCCATGTACGAGTATGTTAATCCTTGTTGAGTCTGTGAATGTGTTAGTAGATTAGATTTGTCATCTTGATGTCTCAGCATCAAGTGTCCTTTAGCATAATATACCTCAATGTCTCTAAGAATTTATATTTCTTGAATAAAAAATTAAGACAGTCAGTCTGAGGTACTGCAAGTTTGAACTTATAGGACAGACATTATTCCAGTCTGACACAGATTTAAGTTAGGTGATATATATTTATGGACATTGGATGTGACTGCACATGTTTAACTGACAACCTGTTCACAGACTCAAAGTGAGATGACTATTCAATGTCCAAATCCCCTAGATAAGTTTATGAGGCCATATTGAGGGCTCAGCGCAACACTGTCGTTACTTGTTCTTATTTCAATATGAGTTACGACACTGTTGCGTTGAACCCTCAATATTCAGAAGGGTTTTAGTGATAAGACCAGGCCATTTCTGATTGTGATCTGATCTTCTATGGTAAAGTACTCATATTGACTCTTATTGTTTTCGGTATCATCTACGGCAGATTAGAAAATACAAATTCCATTGAAATCCTTCCTGCAACTACTCTAACTTACCACACCGACTATATAACACAAACAAAACCATCTCAGCAAACATAATAACACATCTACACACCCACTTAGTGCAGTAAATGCATTTTACATAAAACCTGCTAACATGGCTTACACCTTCTCCTTCAAAAGTCTTCTCGGAACTCATCCTGATCTCTGTATAAATTTAAGGTAATTGTTCTTAAGTATTCAAGACAAGAAACATTTCTGACACAAATTCTATGTACAACACTTGTTTGTTTTGTGTTTTGTTTGACATTAGTATGAAAATAAAAATTAAACCTGATGCCCTTACTAAGTCGACACCTTATGCTCAGAGTGTGTGGTTAAGAGCTCATACAATTCAAAAACCACAGCGAAAAAGTCGTTTTAAGTCTTCTTTATTTTTTAACGAAGCACATTATTTCATAACGATATTCGATTAACATTTTTCACATGAAGAACAATGTTCCGAAACATTTGACCAAAATATTTAATCGAGTAATAATATTTTTCGGACGCAGTGGAAGCTAAACAAATAACTCTTCAGAACCGAGTGTATCATTTGAATGTTGGATACCATGGTATGTCATCATGAGATGTAAATGTTATATTAAATGACTCTTTTACTTAAATCTGGAGTACAGCTAGAGGATTGATTACTGGGAAAATCATACTCGACAATCATTCTCGCATATTTGATGTAATTTGTATGGTATTCCATATACAGTCTTCCTATAATCAAATGCACCAAGTAACCCTACAATGAACTTATGGCAAACAACCTGATTATTATTATTATTATTATGACATCCATTAGATGCTTGATGGAATGTTTTAACCTCTGAACCTTACTAAGTTACTTCATTTGATACCTTAAATACTGGTTCTCTGTTTTCTGTACATATGATAAATGGCTGGACTGATACTTATGGAAATCTTTTTAGTAACTGAATGAAAGTTCAGCTTTCCATAGCTGTCACTCGCTGACACTCGCTCAGTGTGCATTAATTAACATGCTGACCAAAGTACTACAATTTACAATATCCGACATGTTGTGAAATTAGTTCCTGGTCCATGTTGCAATGCATGTCTATCTAAGTTCAGTTTACATGAGCACTTTCAGTACTTTGATTTTACTAGGCATCATCATTTTTGCAGGAGCCACCAATAGGCATATTGTGCCATGTTTTATGATGTAGTTAATACATTTAACTGTATAGTAGTTGTAACTGATTTGACTGGAACTTCCCTTCTGGATTTCACAGGAAACATCAGTACTGCAGGGTTAATGGTAAATTCAAGGGCAGATAACTCAAAAACGAGATCATTGACCCCCAAATTTTTTTTGCTTTAAATGTTTCTGTTATCATATGCTACGATCATGCGAAGTTTAAAAAAAATTCTATTGTTCAGTTTTCATTTTGCCTTTATGTCTTTGTGATAATGTAGCAATTGAAGCAAACGTCTTTAAACCACAAGTAGATTCAAACAGTCCCATACAACGAACTAAGATAAAAGGCAATAATTGTCTATATGAAAATGTGTTTGCTGAATTATTGATCATTATTTTTTAGTTCTACTTGTATGTAGATTGGGTATACTGGAGTGACTCTGTCTGGTATGTCCAGAAAAAAAATGCTGAGTTCTATTCTAGGGAGATTTTCACCAGAATTAGAACTTTGATGTACTGTTGTTTTGTTGTTTATGAGGTTTGTATAACATGCGTGAAAAGTTCTTCCTGGTCTGCCAGAGGTATTAAATTAAAATATCTGACCACACTTGGTCCTTTGCTAAAATGCTGGAGTTATAGCAATAAGATACATTAAACATAGAATCCTCTTTCAGTTTACTTGGCTTTGTCATATCAATATTTATATTCTGTTAAAAGCATGAATGACACACTTAACCATACGACAACTCACTGCCTGAAAGTGACAATGGAATATTGACCCAATATTAATTTTACTGGAAAGTATCTTAAAAAAGTTGGCTATAAAGCTATTTATTGATTATATTCATATATGTTTGACATAATCAGACAGATAAGTGACTGGCTTCATCCTATACAATATTTCTCCTTTTTGTTGGTATTTTGATACATTTTTGCATCAGAAAGTTACTGAGTGATTCAGATATTTGCTGTGTGTATTGAAAGCTCCCTCTCTGAGGAATAAGATACCTCATCAAACAAGCAGTGATGTTAACTACCCACATTTATTGATTTTCAATAGAGAAAAATACAGCACTAATTTGCCTCATTTGAAAATGAAAGGGTATTATAGAGGCTATGAAGTATTTATTGATGTTTTCTAAACAGATTGGAACCAGCCTAGGGAGATGGAATGTTTGCTCTGTGGTTGACAATATTTTGGAGGCCATTAAAAGGCTTGGTAAATAATCAAACACTGTATTCTCTCATACTCCTTGTTTGTATTATGGCAGCAATTTTATTTGAACAATCAAATGATACAATATTTGACCAGTTCATTGTGATCTTCATTTACTTGGTTTCTTGTTTCATTGTATTCTATTATGTGTCCTTAGTAACAAGGCATATTGAATTTCAATGGTTGATGCTTATTGAGCATGGTTGTGGGTGATGTGCATTTAAAACATGGATGTTTTTCTGGCCCACCCATTTATTAAACAATTTATAAAAAGGCATTATTTAATGGTTTGGATGTTTTCAATTATCTGTTGGTACCTCATTGACAGGGGGACTGTCAGCTTAATTGATGGCTTTGTGTGATGATGTATAATTATGTAAAGTGATTTACCAAGAGTCTTGCTGTATAAATATACTATACAGTCAAAGCTGAGTAAACAGTCAACTGCTATTTTATGTCTCGTGAACTATTTTCATTATTTTCCACACATCTATGGTTCAAATATACAAATAAACCCCAGAATAAGGGCCAAATGTGTTATAAAAATAGTATATTTTTTCTCTCCCTTTTAAGTATATAGTGTTTGCTGATTTTTGTAAAAAACAGTTTTAAATGATCTTGTCAGCCCCTTCAAATAGAATTCATGAAAACAGTAATTTTTTTTCTTGAACTGTTCTGGCATACATGAAGTATTAATTCATATTTGACAGGGGATATATATGTGTGGTCAGCCTATCACCATTATGCCTGTCTTCAGTTTTTTAGGATTTATCCTGTAGGAATGATGTATGTATGTTTTGAAATTTATGTCTTTTTAAGTGTTTTGTTTCTTTTAGTGCATTTTTCATACAAGTAATGATCTTGATAATTAACTTTTTTATCACAACAAGAAATTGTATGCCCTTTTCGAGCGCAATTTACCACAGCCTTTGTTCAATTTATTTCAATATTCCTTGGCCATGCAGTTGAATTAGAGACCAATATTCAATAGAGCTAGACAAAATTCTTGTGAAAATTACTGCCTTAATTAAGATAGACAATTAACAATCTGTCCGAGGTCTAGCCAATTTTGACTTGATAGAAAATCTTCATAGCAACTTTGTCTTCTCATAGACCAGTTTTTTGCACGAATTATGTTTTAAATGTCTCTCCAGTCAGCAAGATATGCTCTACCCTGCAGGAAAAATTGATTATCATGCATTGATAATTTACTTCAGGAAATTTATTCACAAATTATTGATTACAATGCCAAGATCTGTTCACTCTACTCCTCTCAAATCAATTTTGTGTGCTTTCTTCTCTCCCAAATAAAGCCATGAGAATAATATAACTGACTCAGTGGCGCACAAGTGCCGTTCTTGTTTGGCTTTTATTCATCTATTGCTTTCTGCTGCCTCGTTGTCACGTACCTGCTAGTGCTCAACATCCAAGAAGATGAACCTTATGTTGGTTTTTACTGAAATTGACTATTTGATAATTGAAAAAATTCATTGCAGCTTTCATTTTGTTCATATCAGGCAACTATCCAGACATATGAAAATATGCCAATGCATACAATTTGTCAGCAGTTCCGTATTAATTGATATTTATTACAGAAAAGGCTAGAATTGAAATGAAACAATTGATTCTAATGTGTTGTCAATTAAGTGATCTTGCTTCTTCTGTGACTTTGTATGTTATTCACACAAAATGAAGAAGTTATTATGAATATTATTTCTTTGAGATTATTGTTTATGTAGTTGTTTTGTATTTTATCTTAAAATAATATAGCATAATTATATTGTAAACTGCTATATATTTATTTATGAAACATTCTATAATATCGTTTAGAAGTGTGATATTTAATTATAATGTTGAATTTGCTGAGAATACCAACTTTCGGAAAACAACTACTAAATTGTTTACTGATGTTTCACTTACATATAATGAAATTAAGATAAATAGTACCGGGTAAATGTTTCAGAGCAAACTTTTATGTTCTAAAGGTATTAAACTGTTACAGGATTTATACAATAATGTGATTACTCCATTGAGTGTGATTACCACTTCCTTCAAATATTTTATCATCCTTCTACAAAAAGGGCTGATCAATGTATAATTTGAAATGTAAATAAATCAAGATCTCTCGTGAGTTGTCTCCCTTTTTCAATTTACAGAAGTCTGTCTTCAGAGGCGAGTATATGGAGTTATTTATTTTGATGTTATTTCACTGTTTTTCTTACTGATTAAGTTTACCTCTGGTTTCATAGATTTGTATGCTGTTAGTTTATCAAGAGAAAGTTAAAATGTTAGCCGTGTGTTACATTACTTGTTTTCTGCTTAATAAACCAACTTGTTTCATGTCCAGATGGGCAGTGTGGGCTGACATGGACATCTTGCTTATTGTAAGGTTAACAAACTGATAAATATTGTGGATCAGACCATCTAGTAATAAAACTGTGAATCAATGCAGCTATCATTCTGGACTATCTAGTTTTCTAGGAAATCTTGTAATCGCTGTATGATTGTCACTGGTGTATCTTTCCCACAATTCTCTCTTGTTCCCTTGTAATTCTCTCTATTTCTATTGAACTTAGAGAGCTTATTGATTTGTATGATTAGAACACCACTGTGGTCATATATCATCCCTCCAGTTTATGGTAAATATGCCATTTACATAAATTTGTATTGACTTGGGCTGCATGCCATTGATTTTTCTATTAAAGGTTATTAAAGCTTGCCAAAAATCCGGTTTGGGAAATGAATTTCCAGACAATTCTGCCTATTATGAGTTGCTCTTCTTGCAATTTCAAAATGTCAGAGAGAAATGCTGGAATGAGTTGGTCTTGATCAAAGTGATATTTATGGTATTAGTCAATTAAGTCTTGCACAACGGCACAGATGTTTGGTTCTACATGAAGTTTAATACTGATCTACAGGTTTTTGGATACTTCTTCATTTTAATGCTCCAATTCAAAACCAAATTGTCACTGCTCACTGTTCCACATTTGACTTTTGAGGCCCACATGGAAGATCGGTTTTATCCGAATGTGCAGCCCCTTGAAATAAAGTCATTATTATTGTTGTTATACTTGGAGCTGAAATTAAATTTGACATAAATTTCATTATTTTATCAATATGTTTTCATTGGTTTTATTGACTTTGACCTTGTAGATGGCTTTGGGAAGTAACATATCGACAGCCCCATTCGGAAAGGACGTAACTTCAAAAATGTATCTTTTCAGGAGAAAGGAAAACAATTTACATTTTCAAACAAGTTTATTAGATGCTATCTCTTGGCGTGTAAAACAATTAAATGACATTAAAAAAGCATGCGACGTTTGCCAGTCTTTCAATGTTTCTTACTTACTGCAGAGGATCATTTAATGATATCTCCAACAATATTTTTACAGAATATATTCAAGTAATGACAATAAATGAAGATTTGACCCTTCAAAAATGAGGTAACCTCAAAATAAAGAACATCTTTTGTTAAAATACTTCAGATCGGAAAAGACGTAATTACATCAAAAAGATGAAAATAACCTTATTTATTTCAACATATTAATTTTACATAATCAAGTACAAAGTCATGGTATTAATTTTGTCCTTTTTAAAAGCAATTTCCGTTGTACTCATTTATTGATAATTAAAGTGAACATATTGAAGAAAACTTACCTACAGCTCTATATATCTCTTAAACTGACTTTGAAATATAGTTTCAACTTGTTGAAATTACAAAACAAATTGTCAACTAAACCATTCTGTAATTATGACTTCCTACCCTAAATTCAACCAATTGAGTTACAACATTTCTCCCGTGATGAATTTTAGTACAAATGTAATTAGATTGGTTAAAGATACAAGGTTTTGGTATAATAGATGCGGGGAAATTAAGAAAAGTCTGAATTGTAAAATTCTGATTTTAGCTGAAAATGCAGTTACGTCCTTTCTGAATGGGGCCGACGGTATGATCTGAACAGGACTGGTATTCAAAATATGGAAACCTGATTGAAAATTGGGGAAGGATAGTATAATGAAATAAAAAAAAGGGTGATAAAGACCACAACTTGAAATGTGTTTGCTGTCTTTAGTTGGCTTGAAAATTACTCATACTAATATTTTTTCTACTTTTAAATACAACTTTACATAATTATACTGTACTTTGATAACCACACTCTTAGTTAAAGTTCTAAAGAACCGTATACTATAACATAAGCTGCATATACATTCTTTGTTAGAACATGTTGGTAATTTCCCAAGTAATGCCACATCCCTAATAAAACCCTAATTTCATTATCCTAGAGGCTGTCTGGGGGCGGGTTATGAAATTAGTCATGTATTTGCCCCTAATTTCTAATCACAGCTTTATGTCTGACAAATTACAAAGCTCTACTGACCATAACATCCGATGTTTTTATTGGATAACCTCACAGTTTGTTGGTAGAAACAAAGTTCTAGGCATGACAAGATGTGATTAACGTGTCAATTCCATGAAATCACAGTTAGACCTTTACTTTATTCAATATAACAACTGTCTAGACTTTTCAATGGATAGAACACAGTAGATTTCTGCAAAACATTGATAAATAAAGCCAACCTAGAGTGACAACTTTAATAATTTACTTAGTACTGCACAACAGCTCATAATGCTCGCATCTTCATCTTCAGTGTTCTGTTTCAGCGTTAGATATGACCCCCTAGCTTCCCTTTATATTTATATGTTTGTAAAACACTCATGGTATAGATGGTTGACTCTTGTCCCATGTGTGGAATTTGACGCCATACTTAATCGTATCACATGACATTAGTCCTGCCATCTAGTTATGATAAACGCATAAGTTGTATTAAAGTATAAATAATACAAGAATTCCTAGAAAAAATCCAACTATCTACAAATATCACTATTCCTGAAACGCACCATTAATAACCCAGTCAGTAATGTAGGAATTAACATAGTTATTACAAAGAGTAAGAATTTCTATATTGCAATGGAAATAATGAACAGTGCACTTTATTTTAACTCTGTTTTTATCCTTTATAAATTCATACATGTTGAATGTTGTGTTAACACTTGGTATATTGAAATAAATATATCTATCTAATCTAAGAAATATTTGACAATTAAAGTCTAGCGTAAGTACCTCTATAATATCCTTATATAATTTATGCACACTTTGATGGCAATACCTACCGATTGAGGATCGTAATAGATCTAACATTATTCCTAATATATTACTGTTCAATAACCAAGGTGTAAAAATTAAGGCAGTGTAAATCTTGAGTTTACAGATTTTTTCTGAAAATGATCTCATCATTTGCGTGACAAAGTAAAACCTAATCTTCTTGTGTGATTATTTGTGTCACATTTACTTGTTTAAGCTTTTTTTATTTCCGCTAAGATATTGCTTGAATTTGCATGTTGGAGGTTATTGCAACATCCAGAATTTGTCTCTGCCGTACGTGTTTCATATGTTTTGTCACGTCATGGATTCACTCGCTCGATAGTTTTAAGTGATAGTGAATAATGAGATTTATAGAACACTACAGCACCAGGCTTCATCTTCATGTTCTAGAAGTCCTTTCTCTTGAAAACAAGCTGCAAGATATCAATTTGCATAAATGAAGTAATGCATCATGGGATTTCAATTTATTTTCATATAACACGATTGTCTCTTACGTAATTTAAGCCTACTCTTCAGTACTGAAGATGCAAGCCTTTGAAAGCATTAATCCAGCTTTTTTTCAAGTCTTTTTGAGTTTTAGTTGATTAAAGAAGAACAAATGCTAGAAAACACGAGGAAAAAGTCATCAAAGAACCGCGTATTGAAAACCAAAGTGCATCTTGATTGTTAAAAAAAATTCTTCAGTACAAAAGCTAGATTGCCGTTGTTGTTTTTTTCTGAAAAATAAATATGCTGAAAATGTTTTCATCCTTAATGTTTGAACTTACTGCAGAATCCATTGTTTTAATGGCTTTCTGTAAAAATCGTTACAAGCAAATATTTATTTTGTGCTCAATGTTTGCGTGTTTGTTGACTCATGATTTCATTTGTTAAATGCATTTATTTGATCGTATGCTTTCAAAAAGCAATTACTTAAAAATGATCAAGTATCTGCATGTATTTGTATTATTCAAGTTTTGATGATAATCTATGAGTATAGATGTTTATTGACCAATATCCCACAAAGAGGTAAGTTGAAGGGGAGCTCTGTGGGCGAAACAGGATGGTCTCTGTCTAGTAATCACTAGCCCCTCTCACTTGTGAGTTCAAATCCCACATTGGATCATATGTGAGGTCATGTCATCAAGCTAGCTTTTAAAAGGAAGTTAATGGTTCTACCTTGGTGTACAACTGTGGTCTTTTGCCACTTTGTTGGTTTGACGATAAAAGGAAGATAATAAACTAAGCAACAAGATATAGGCATGCAATCTATATATAGGTACAGGATGTAATCTCACTGATAGAGGGTCATGTGTTCGAGCCCCAACGACCGACCATGTCTCTTTATGTGAGAAAGTATACAGTTGAGTATACAGAGGATTGGAGTCTAGTACTGATGGTACTTTCCAGGAACGATGGTTTGGTTAACTGTCCGCTTCATACGAAATCCGGTACCTACATGATTGTATATGTCTTGCGGATGATGTAACACGCCTATATCTTGCTGCTTAGTAAGTGATGATGCAGTTATGAATAGGAGACACCACTGTTTCAAAAATAAAATGTCCCATCCATGATCCCTAGAGGATGAAATGCTTGAATAATGATTTAATAAACATGGTATGGTATGACAATTATATCATGAATCCATTGAATTGTAAATCACCTAAAGCACATATTTAGCAACACGAGGTTATCATGATATATAATATGCCTTAATTTTATAATGACGAGAATGATTGTGTTCAACTATAATAATATATTCGAGGATTTTGTTTTACTTTACATTGATTCTGTATATTGAAAATATTCCTGATGTAGTTAAATATGATGTAGTTTGACATGTTTAAGGCTCTTAAATGAATACAAAATGGTTGTGAGAATATTCTCCATGGAATTTATTGTCTGTAGATTGCATCTTTTCCATGGAAGAGATAAGTCTATGCAAGATTAGAGAGATGATTGTATTCTTCATTAATTCCTTGTTGTCTGAATTTAACACAATTTCTGTGTGCTTGGACAGGGAGAAAATGATGATTTCATTGTCTGCCATTGATGGAGAAACCGAGAATCAATAAGAAACAATAAACTCACATTTGTTTTGCAAATTTTGTTCGGGGAGGAAATAGCGGGATAAGGATTTTTTGTCGAGCAGTCTGTCTGCAGTAACCTACTTTGATTGTAAAATGCAAATGTTTAACAACAAAAAACTTCATTGCCTGTCATAATGTTCAGTTTTATAAACATTCAGACCCAGAGACCTTTACATGAAACATGTGTGATTATGGTGAAGTTCATAAGTTCATGATTGAAGAGTTTATGATCTTAATTTTGAAATAATGAATTTGAAAAACTGTAGATAGTTTTGATGAATTAGATGACGAATTTGATGTCACCATTGCTGTTCCATACAAAATAAAAGCCTTTTGTGCCTTACTTGATCCATTAAGAATGATGTTGTTTGTAATTGGTTGCCCTTGCAATGTTAACAGAACCAACATAAAAATGTGAGAATAGTTATTCTGTCTGCTTATTTATTATATTTCGCTTCTTGCCATGAAATACTCTATATTTATGATAATTTTATTTCACACTCCCATACATAATAATTATTCAAAGGCATAAACTTAATGGAGGCCTGCAGTGTTTTATTTGACTTCATCACTGTTTTCATAAGCTATGGAATCTTAAAACAGTTGTTTCAATATACATATGTGATGATTATGTTCATTTGTAATTTACGGCTAGATGTTTTGTTTATACTTACTTAGACTTAAAAATGCTGACATTCTTCTGTTTACTGATTGCCTCTATCTGTATACTGCTCCAATATGTGACCGTTTCTTTGTTCCCCTGGCAATCATCTAACATTATATCTGTATTTGGTACTTATTGGTTAGAATTACTTTGGCAGATTGTATTGCAATGGTTTACTGAATGTTCAGATTTTGATTTGATTTTCAATACCTTTTCTAAAATTTCAGTTTGTTATGTCTTGATATAGTTATTATAAACCTGTGCAGTGCTATTTTGACCAGTCAGCTTGCAACAAGTCATTCATTTCGCCACCTTTGCTTAATAACAAAATGGCTGAACATTTTAACATCAAAACTTCATAATGTTAATAATAATGCTGTTCTTACTGAGTTTAAATATGTTTTGTAAGTATTTATATGAGAATCAAGATACTGATCATTTTGTATGCTTTTTATGTTGCACAATTGTACATACAATATCTGAACAGAATTACTGAGCTAACAAAAAATATCCTATCCATTACGGATCCGATCCAAGAAATGCCTGTATTGATGTAGCCCTAGCATTGCGCTCATTGTGAGTATGCTGTGATGTTTCTACTTGTTTGGCAGCAAGGTAAAAAGTCTTGTTTATCGCATGTTAGAAAGGTGTGAACTTAAAATCGACAATCCTAGCAGTAACTATGTACACTTGCCAAAGGCTTATTGACATCTCTTAGTTTTACCTTGGAATAATTTTGTTTTATCTGTATAAATAAACAAAGACTATTTATGATGATTTGAAAGAGAGGAATATAATGTCTAGTTGATATGATTTATATAGATGTTTTCAATTATGTCTGTTCACTGTTACGTCCATGCAGATAGAAGAACGATCTGTTTGTGTATCTCAATAATGATGTACTACCCTGATGGGATTATGAAGTTATTATTCATTGATACATTGTACACAGACAGTTGATACACCAGTGTCTGTATTGGATGATGAATATAAATATGGTATACTATAGACCTTATATGATGTATTGATGATGAGTTCTTGGTCCATGTATTGACCCATTATGAGTCATAGGACTTTTTGGTGTCTAGTATGGTCTAGCATGTAGTGTTGTATTAATTCTATTCAATGTGTACCTCTATATGTTGGAGGATCGATGACGACATTATGCGTCTATATTGTTGACTTTGTGGTATATTTATATATAATTTAACAGACTAAGGGTTCTACAAACTATTTCCCCTCGGAACTTCATATCCTTATGTAAATATTTGCAAGGAATCTTCTGAGAAAAGCATGCTTACTAATTCAACATTCTGTAGATGTTCCCACATTGATACTTCATTGTTTAATCAATCAAGGATGAATTGTTTATGATCATGCATTAAAAATATTGGTCTCAGATTGTTTTGTTATTATGTGATAAAAAAATGTTAAAACAACAACACATTTAATGGTGATATAATTATGCTGAACATAAATACATCCAGGAATGAATACAACAATAATTTCTATATTGTATGTTTTTAATATCCAAATTCCAAAGCTAAGGTCAGCCGTTGTAGCAACTTTACGCTGACTATATTTCCGTTTTACTGTACAGTGATTTTTTCCAAATTTTTCTCACTACCCATCAAAAGGGGAAATTTAGCGCAACAAATTCCAGATGGGGGAATATATAATAACATTCATTTTCTATTGTATATGTGATTATTTAGTTGTGATATAGTTTTTCTTCTTTTTACATGATTATGTGGAAAACACTTCTTGTCAGGGGAATATTCTGGCTAATTTAGGAGAAAAATGAAAGAAATTTGCTATAGGGGAAACTGCCCATATAAGGTAGTATAAAATATAGCGAAAAAAAAATCACTGCTCTAAAATTGTTTTAAAATAAATCTGAAAGTATGCTCTGTTCCATAAAATTGTTACACATAGACTGAGCATTTTAGATTTCAAGGTGATGAAAAAATGCCTGTTTATAAATAATTACAGCACCCAGTAAAAAATAGTTAAAATAATAAGAAGGATAAGAAACATATGTATCACTGTTTATAGTTCACTCACTTAAAGTGGAGATCTGGAATCATGGGAAGTTTGATAACTGCACATGTTGATGTGGGTTGTCTGAAGATATTGTACGTAGGATGGTGTTTTGTTATTTGTTATAACATGATACGACCTGGCTGATGCTAGTATGCTCGCATGTCTAATTTGAAGGACTGGATTTTGCATGAGACCTGTTTGTTGAGTTTCACCCTGGCAATCTGCTTACTGCTGTTTTCGACAAGACAGCAACCTTCAAAACCCTAAAAAATAAAAAAAATATGACAACATGCCTTTTTCACCTTATGTCGCTTGTGGAACATCTTGATATAAGACACTGAGTTTTGGAAGTAATTTTGGATTTAAGTAAAAAAAGCTTCAGTGTAAAACAGCCTGTTGGATGTTATAGTGTTCCAAGACTGATTTATATAGGTTTAACTTATAGGTTTTCATTTCAGTCTTTGTTGCGATTGTTCTCAATTCCTGAGAGATATTATGTAAGTATTAAAAGTTATATTACAATCAAACAATAAATTCTGAAGGGGTTTCTGATTGTAGAAAATTTAATTTCAAATGATTGCTTTATGTTTTTGAAGGCCATTCGTGTATTGTGTCTGGATTTTTTCGTAACCATCACTGAATATAGATCTGATTTATCGAAATGGTATTCATCTTCTTATACCATTCTACACATATTTATTTGTTCTGTAAATTTGATTTGTTGAATTTTTTTGCACTGACTGCGTCATTATGTTGATGAAAATGTATAGTTATAATAATCACACCTCGATATTTATTATCTAATACAGAATTAATCACATACTATCAGTTTAATTACAGTACATGTATGGATATAATCTACTCTTTGATTAATTTGATCTGATGTATAGTTAAACCTGTGTTAGCAGCCACCTGTGAATAAAGGTGACATCCTGTGAATAAAGGTGACATCCTCTGAATAAAGGCCATTCTTTTAAAAACCGTCATTGATTATTTAGAACAAAATGACCTTTGCATAAAGACCACCTGTCAATAAAGACCACACTATATCGTTCCTATGGTGGCCTTTGCTCACAGGTTTGACTGTATATTGTAGATCATTAAGTTTAATTCACTTAGATTATTTGTATGTCAGACAGTCCTGTCGTCTTAATAAGATATTTTTACTATTTCAAGATAAATTCTACTCTAATTTGAACACGAAAATTGTTGAAAAACATGACAACTTTGTCAATATTTTTTTTATTCGAACTTCATTCAGTTCTTATAAAGACGTCAGAACTATAAATTGTTTAATAAAAGAACTTGCCAATACTTCATCAGCAGTTTCTAGAAAATATTTTATAAATTAAAAAGATTTTTTTTAAGACCTGCCTCTCTGTTTCCTGCTTCCATTGATTTTATCTTTTATGTGGGTGATACCTGTTCCATCAGTTGTTGAATATTTTAACCAATATTTTCTCCTGTTTTAAGTTGGGTGTCATTCTGGAAGTACCGAATGTTGAATTATTTATATAACTTTCCCGTAAATCTTTACCTACTATTGTCTAAGTATATTTGTTATGCTTCGGGGAGGTTCCACAAAATCGTGTGTGTGCCAAAATGATATTGTACTTTTTGAAGACAGCGCTTGAAAAGAAAAATCTTATCGATTAAGTAATGATTATTTAATACCTAAATTATCATAGGCATGTATATTAAATTATCATGTTAGGCGTGTGTATTAAATTAACTTTTTATGGTACAATAATGCATTTGCCTCTTTTATGCAAAGTAACTTTTGTTGCTAACATACTTGGATGCATTGTGCCATGGCTCGAGATCTTCCTGAGTGATATATCATTTGAAATGCATATCCCACCAGTGTGATTCCATCATGTTCACATTAGAGTAACATGCATGAAGTTCACAGTGGTTACATCAGCATAAAATATGAACTACACCGTTGTCTCATATGTCAAATTAATTATCATGTTTTTGGAAACTGAATGTAAGTTCAGCTTTACAGAGTCGTCACTTGATCAATGTGCATGGATTTTAATGCAGACCCCAGTACTAGGTTTATCTACATCCCCAATGCAATTGTTAAACTTATGTTCCCATTCCATTTTGCAGCGACCCGCCTCCTTCAAATCACAGTAACCTCTCACTGAAAGAGGGTTGTCGGTTGGAGCCCAGTTACCGACCATGTCTCCTTATTTGAGAAAGTAGGCAGTTGCTTACAGAGGATGTGAGTCTTAAAGTACTGGTTCTTCCCAGGAATGATGGTTAGTTGAACTGTCTGCCTTACATGACTCTTAACTGTTGAAAAGGGGCGTTAAACCCAATGAAACAAACAAACAGAAACAAACCAGTTTGCAGCTCAAGTCTTTGTATTAACTTCAGTTTCTATGAGTACTTTCAGTGCTTTGATTTATAGTATGAAACTATTTGGGAGTTGAGCACTGGATTTATAATTATCCTCAGGTTGTGAGTCAGTATCCTGTATTGTCATGGCAGATTATATTTTCCTTTGTTTACATTGATTGTCCCTTATTGTTACATGCTGTTGGGTCCTTAGTTCTGCTTGATAGACATAAGTGTAGTATATCCATGCTTGGTTTTGAAAATGAGGTTTTGAACACCTGGAAATAATTGCTTATGTCTCACTATATTAACCTAGCCCTTTAAAACATTATATAATTAATTACAGTATCAACCCCTGATTGGGATTCAGAGCTTGACTTACTGTGTTAATGATTTAATTAAATCCCTATTTGCTGGTGAATAAGATGAAAAGCCGCACTGCTGCCATGCTCTGGTATATACACAATATAACTGTAGGGCTAATCCTGCTAACTTTGTTACTGATGAGAATAGAGCTGCTTGTAGTTTATCAATTATGCATCCACTTCATATACAATTGTGATTAATGTTTGCAGTAAAGAGATCTTGGTGCCGCTGAGAAGATTCTGATGTTGTAAGAGCTGCATCATGATCACTATAGTTCTTGTTTATGACGGTATTTTAACTTGTTTCGAATCAGCCTCCACTTTAAAGTTAGTGATAGTCTAAGTGATGTGTGTAGTTTATATGAACGATGCTTCGTTCATAAGTATATATATACAGTACATAAGTAGGTATACCTTACAATTGATATCTAGATCTACTTTTGAGACGTTTCTAATGGCACCTTCTGATGCTGTTAGACATGAGCAAATTGTGAGTGCTGCATTGAAACATAAGCTTTTATTAGGTTTTGATAGTAATTTTATGACATTCCAATAGGGCACACTGCTGTGTGAGTACTTAGATGAGTCTTAGTTTCTGTTTAATTCTTTTAGTAATAAGTACATGTGCAACATAGTATGATGAAGATTGGAATGAGTTCTGAATATGTCCCCTTAGCATCATGGATTGAAATCTTGACAATGATAAGATTTGCTCTGATTTCAGCACAAGTATGGTTCATCTACTCCAAGAATGATTATTGTATAGGATTGTCAGATAGGGCATGTTGTTTCTCATTTAATGTTGGCCCTATGGCCATTGTGTCTTGTTGTGTTATTATTTCCTTATAGAGTTTCTGTATAATAACTAGACACTAATAAGAAGTTGCTACTCCATTTGATTGGATTCATCTTGTCTTTGCATAATGTTTTTGTCCTCTTGGTATGATTGGCAAGGGTCTGTATTGTTGGTGACACTGACAGGGGATTGTCCTGTTGTTGTGACTGACTTGGTGTATTGTTGGTGACACTGACAGGGGATTGTCCTGTTGTTGTGACTGACTTGGTGTATTGTTGGTGACACTGACAGGGGATTGTCCTGTTGTTGTGACTGACTTGGTGTATTGTTGGTGACACTGACAGGGGATTGTCCTGTTGTTGTGACTGACTTGGTGTATTGTTGGTGACACTGACAGGGGATTGTCCTGTTGTTGTGAATGACTTGGTGTATTGTTGGTGACACTGACAGGGGATTGTCCTGTTGTTGTGAATGACTTGGTGTATTGTTGGTGACACTGACAGGGGATTGTCCTGTTGTTGTGACTGACTTGGTGTATTGTTGGTGACACTGACAGGGGATTGTCCTGTTGTTGTGAATGACTTGGTGTATTGTTGGTGACACTGACAGGGGATTGTCCTGTTGTTGTGAATGACTTGGTGTATTGTTGGTGACACTGACAGGGGATTGTCCTGTTGTTGTGAATGACTTGGTGTATTGTTGGTGACACTGACAGGGGGTTGTCCTGTTGTTGTGAATGACTTGGTGTATTGTTGGTGACACTGACAGGGGGTTGTCCTGTTGTTGTGAATGACTTGGTTTGTGGAGCTCATTCAGAGATACAATATATAATTTGTTATGTATAATAATTATTCTCTTGATTTATGCCAAACAAAAGGCAATTAATATATCTTCTATGTGTCTCTTGAAAGTGTCAGAAGTTTATTAAAACTGAATACAAGTTCTTTCACTGCAAAGGACAATTATATTTGTTTGTTCAAATTTGTACCTGAAATATGTTGCCATTATTTGGCTTTTTTGAAATTGATTGCTTTGTTATGCATAGATAGTTTCGTAT
Source organism: Lutraria lutraria (assembly GCA_964023205.1). Classification (NCBI taxonomy): domain Eukaryota; kingdom Metazoa; phylum Mollusca; class Bivalvia; order Venerida; family Mactridae; genus Lutraria; species Lutraria lutraria. The sequence continues at coordinate 13,548,310 of OZ026838.1, forward strand.
TACATGATATTGGATATAAGTTGTTGGCTTTAAAGTTGAAAGTTCCTTGTTGAAATAGTTTGTACACTATATAACATAATTATGTAATATTCATTTATTACATTGAAAATTCTGATGGTTTACAATAAGTTACATCACCCAAAGAAAAAAATCCTGTTGGGTACAATGCTTTTAATCCTATAAATGATATCATTGTATGTGACAATTTGTTATCTAGACATGTTTTAGTTAACTGTTAAATACCGTTGAATACATTATGTTTGTGAACATATATTTGACATATGAGGAAGCCGTCTATAGCCAGCTTTAGAGAGGTCAGTGGTTGTTCCAGGTGTGAGTCTGGGGTGTTCCACCACCAATAAAACTGCTAAATTGCCAAATGACCTTGTGAAAAAAGATCTAATACTTCATCTATGTCTACCTTCATGAAAAATCAAATATATCAGAATTCTTCTCAAGCATTTATACATTGATAGAATACTGGACTAACTCAATTGTCTGTTTTACACAAATTCTGTCTCACCACAGAAATCTATAATCAGCAATTTCTGGTGTGACTTGCTTCGTTCTTGGCTCAGTATGGTCAAGAAAACACTAATTAAATTATTAGGAGTATGTTTCCCTTGAAGTGTCAATTCCCATGTCAAATCAGCATGTTGGTCTCCATAAATCATCAGGTTTTGTGTAAAAATGGGCATTTGTTACTTGTACTGTTTGTTAATGTAAGAAGTTTCTGGTAGAAATACTGTTAAATCGGGCCGTCCTTAAAAAGTCTGTTGGTTTCAGTAACGTGACCCAAACTTTTAACCCTGGGTAGGTTAGGCAGGTAGGTAGGCTGGCAATATTCTGTTAACCTTATAATGCTTGTACTGAGATTATGAACAAAGAATAACAAGAACAACTATAACAAAACGTTATAGGTAGACGAATTACAAGAAGCATGTTTTTTGTATGAAGTTGCTTTTTTCATAAAGGATATTGACTGTTTATTTTATTCAATCCTCCATTAAGGAGAGTATAAAATATTTATATGATATGAGTAATACACATATTGACAATTATGAGTATTTGACAAATGAATTAGCTCATGGTAATATTATACCCTACATCAATCAAATAGAATCAACCCTAAATGTTAACGAATTCACCATAAATCTGAGCACTATCATACAACCACATTGAACTTCAAATAGCCACACAACAACTTATCTAGGCAATGCCTTCATGATTTACTTACCTGTCAACTATTAATAGATTCAGTCATCACCATTAGCCATTGAAAAGTAGATTGCATAAAATGAGTACCTAGTATGGAGAAAATAAGTCACTTATTTACCATGGTAATATTCACGGTTTCAACGTAACAGTACATTCATGTTTGTTTTATTATGGTAAATCTGGTTATGAATCAATATCCTCTATCAAATAGTTATGCATACTTCATGAACTTTCCATGAATAGTTCAAGAGAAATTCATGTTTTCAAGAATTACTTTCAAAGGGGATGTCAGGGTCTGTATTCACAAAGCATCTTATAAAAGTAATTTTTTAACTTAATTTATATTTTCCCTTAAATTCGACTTTTTCCTCAACTCTTTTGTACTAATATAAAGGAGGAAATCACAATGATATGATTTTATCTTTGTTCTTAAGATGTCAATTATGAAAATGATAATTCATTTTCACACTTTTGATGACTGGTTTACAAACTTTTACCATGAAAAATTTACACTTAAGTAAAAAAATTGACTTAAGTTAAGAAAATCTTAAGATACTTTGTGAATACGGACCCTGTTCATTTAGAGCAACTGTTAAAAAAGCATGACTTACCAATCACTTATGTATATTGTTCAGCATTTATATGGTCAGAAAATAAGGAACTTCTGTGTTAAGAATCATCATCAGACCATCAGATGTTTGATACTGTTGTGATTGATTAAATTGCAGTATAGATTTAAGTCACTGGTTTTAAAGCTCATGTTTGAGTCATGTTTCTGTCACTGTATAATGTACATTGATGGTGGTTGAAACTTAAAACTTTATGAGAACATTGTTCATTGTGTCCTGTTTTTTGTAAAAGACTCAGCTGCTAATTATAGTGAAATAGAATCCTATTGTTTTACACAATTAGATAAAGCATGCACATTGTGCTGTGCACTTTTTATTTATTTTGGGTCATAAAAAGACTTTCGCTTCAGTCATGGCGTGTGACATGAATTTACTGTGACTGTACAGTGCACAAAGATATTTGGTAACTACTACATTCCTGGTAGTTATCATTCCTTCCTTCATAATTATACTCATCTTTATTACCTGATTTCTACAGTTTTATGAATTTATTTTCTTTTTGATATAAGCACCATTTCTGCTTGTTCAATATTGTGGTTTGTTTATTGTGGTAATGACATTGATTTGTTCAGTGTTTCAGTATGTGTATGGTTGTTAATTATGTTGTTTATGAGAAGTTTTGATGTTGCTTGTGTTGCCGATTTACTAAATCTATGTTGTTGTGTCTTTTTGGTGGTGGTGGTGGTGATATCCTAACTTTTTACCTGTTATAGGTTGGGAGTTTTGCATTGTGCACTCTTAATTGATTTTTTTTCAGCAATGTGCTCTTATAATTGATTTTTTGCAATAGTATGCTGTCTTTTTTTTTTGCAGCAATGCAAGTGCTCTTTCGATTTTTTTTCAACAGTTTGCTCTAATTAAATGATTTTTGGCAACAGTGTGCTCTTATAATTGATTTTTTGCAATAGTGTGCTCTCTTGTTTTGTTTTTTTCAGCAATGTGCTCATTTGATTGATTTTTCGGCAATAGTGTGCGCTTCTAATTGATTTTTCGGCAACAGTGTGCTCATATAATTGATTTCTTCAGCAATGTGCTCATTTGATTGAATTTTTGGCAACAGTGTACTCTTATAATTGATTTTTCGCCAACAGTGTGCTCTCTTAATTGATTTTTTGGCAACAGTGTGCTCTCTTAATTGTTTTTTTGGCAACAGTATGCTCTCTTGATTGTTTTTTTTCAGCAATGTGCTCTTTTGATTGATTTGTTGTAGTGTGCTCTTTTAGTGTGCACTCCTAATTGAATTTTTACAATTTTATTTAAAATAGTATTTGCTGATTTGTTTGAAAATCATCTTTCTTACTGTAGACTATAGAACTGTCTGAGATTGGTATAGGTTTATAAAACTTTCATCTCTGTAAAACTAATAGAATTGTACTGAAAATTGAATTGAGTAAAACCTTCACATTTGTCTTATTGTAAATACACTAGTGTAGTAGAATAAATATATATTAGCTTTAATGGGTGCTCAGAAGAAACCAATCAATAGTCAGATACTGGTATCTGAATTATATCATCTATGTTATATTTTATTCATATTTCTGTCAAACAAACTTGTACACACTGTGATTTAGAGTGGTCTTATAATGTTTTGAACAATTCTTTACCAAGTGAATTTAAGGAATTGACCTGTGATGCATGAAGTTACCAATGGTTAGTCTGTTGTGTCTTACATATTGTATAGCTGAGTATGTTTGTATTGATATTATTTGAGATGAATATTTTATATCTTTCTTAAGTAACTTAAGTGGCTTTTCACTTCTACATTTACTTGGTACACTGATAATGTGATTACACAAGGGAAGTGTTTGGTCTCTGAGGAAATGTTTCTTTTACTAATTTTCAATAAAATGGAATTTTTAGAAGAACATTTATAATTGTGCACTTATGATTTTCATAGTCATATGACGAGTTTGATTTGTCTATTACTATCAGTATGTTTAAAATACCAAATACTAGTATCTTGAAATAAGTGCCCTTGCCATATATGATTAAGTACAAATAAAAACAGTTCTCACCATATTATATACTTTAGTAATCTTTCAAATAATATTAAAGCAGGAAAAATTGTCAAATGATCCTGGTTGTTGGTGACGTGACACTTTAAGGTCAAAAGAAAAAACAACAACATTAAAATGATTAAACTTAATAATTACTAACTCATGACGTTACCTAGATATGAATTACATCCTCAGATTGGTAATTTAGAAACAATATATAATATTAAATATTGTTCAAATATTTCCAGTATGATGTTACTGATTCAGATGTCACAGAACAAACAGAATATTACCTCTTTGAAAAGAGTTCATGAAATCAGGAATTTTTCATAAACAATTTTTGCATACTTCATGAATAGTTCCTGAATAGTCGTGAATTATGAATGACTATTTGACAGGGGTAACTTTCATAATAAAACCTCATTCAGGGGATCGTCAGGTTTATTTATTTCAGTCCCTCAGGCCATCCATGAAAAATAATTTGTTTACAGTAATGCTATATACATAAGAACTATTTTTTGGCCTTAAAGGTAACACCTTTTTTTCAATAAAAAAAGCATTCTGATAGTTATTTTGGGTTCAGTGTAAAAATATATTTAAAAGAAATTCCTGTCTACCTTTTCACTGAAAATTCTTTGTGTACAGTAAAAACTGTTACTGTAAACAAACATCTTTTTAAAGATGGCCTTATCATTTTGGCTCCTATAGTTCCTTTGTCCTCTAGAATTGTTGTGTTTAGGCCTCATTGTGATCAAGGCTTTTATTTCAAGTTCTGGTTTATATGATTTTCCAAATACTCTAATTAAAATTTGTACAACAAACTACTGTATAGTTACGTTGATATTTCCGCATGTCGAAAAGTTATCGAATTTGAAATTCTGGACATTTAGCTTGCGGAAATGTTAGCGAAATTCCATCTGTGGTGTTATGGTAAAATTCTTCCCGCAATCGGCGGATATTTATGCGAGGTGAAATATTAGTGAATTTTGTCCATTCTTGAAATTCACTCACATTTCCATGTTGCTAACTTAACCACTTATACAGTATGTTTTGGTACTGCTAACATTTCAACGATGTAGAATTCCTCTTGATACATTATTCAGGATTTATACTATCTAAACAACAGCAGGCTCAGTGTTCATGGTAGGTTGCAGGAAGTTTTGGATGAGTATTATACACTATAATGGTTGATCAGTCGAAATTCTGAATATCATGCTATTAGATATATTGAAATTTAGTATTGTACCCATGAATCATACCATATCATGTTTTCATCTGGTTTTGTATTTCTCTGTACATTCAATACGTTGATATTGTATCTAAACTTAATAATCATCAGTTCTTAAAGATATTGTCTCAGTAAATTTACAATTTTGTAAGCTAAGGTGATTGCAATTTCTTAAAATTCACATTACTTAGGTTTCTGAGCAATCTTGTTACTTGATAATGTGTTTTTTATGTTATTTATCCTCACCGAGGACCTGATGTAGTAGTTTACTGTCATTGATTTCACTACTGTTGATTTTATACAACAAATTTCATTTAAATCATTTTTTCAAGTATGAATTAGAAACAAGATATATAACACAAGGAAGGCCTATACTGCCTGCATGTTTTTCACTGTTTGATAAAGACGAGATTTTGTGTCATTTTATATTGGACAGTTTCGTCTTCTCTAATATCAACTTTCTGTGATGTTTCCTTCTAAGATCTTCACTTCACGTTTTTTTTCTCTTCTGAGACGCTGACAAATCTGAACTAAGCCCCCTGGATCTCATTGTTTTGCATTGTTTGTAATGCTCGTAGGCCGTTTGATTTGCCATATTGATTATTGGGCGAGTTAAGAATGTATCCGAACTCCATGTTTGGCACGGAACGTATCCGTAATTATTAAGTTGGACTTCCTCGGCTTGAAGACTCTGACGGTCTATCGGAATAATTTGTTTGTATGAGTTCAATGTGCATTAACTATTCATAGACAGACTAAAGATAGATTCAATATGAAAATGTGTGAAAAGTTTCACACTGTGACTCCATCTTAGCTGCTTGTGGATTACTGATGGTGGTCAGGCTGCATAGTTATACTGGATTTTAATTTAGGAATTACACTGAAGTGAATCAATTGTAGTTTTTTCCATTGACAGGGATTTTAAGGTCTTGTTTTTGTACCAAGGTAATTGATTATATAGCCAGTGGGAAATTTGGAATTTCTTTTCGAACAAAAATTCTTCTTCTTTGTCTCCATATTGAAATAGGAGGTTTTTGATTGTACGGTTTTATGGGAATTGAAAAAAGGACTTGAAGTTTCAATCCAATAAATTTTGTGATCTTTTGTTTCTAATGAATTCCTTGCTTTCTTTCAGTTTGATGCCAGCTGTGGTATTGAATTGTTTGGATATATAAAGATACAAATTGGATATTCAACTCTTTTAAGGTAAGAATACAGCTATTTTGGCACCAAACATTGTTTATATATATTTTTAGTGGATTTTAAAGAACATTAGTGGCTTTTATTTCAAAGTCATTTACGACTGTTTATTAGTAAGTCAAGACTGGGGAAATGATCTGTCTATAATTCATGTTTGTAATTTGTTACTTGTTATTATGTATAGAAAAAATGCAGGGCAGCCTATGGAACTCTGTATTGATTTCTTCCATAGGGAAACCTGATTATAGCTTATAGAACAAAACTTTGTCATTATCTAACATCATGATTGTTAGTATTCCTAATTAATTGTGTAAAGAATGATATATTTGTTAAACAGCTATTATCCGAAGCTGATTTTTAGAAGATCAGAAAAATAATGCCTGAACAAATTTCTGGTATCAAGATGACTCATAGCCATCCTCCATGTTTGTCAGGGATGGTGGGTGGGGATGCTATTGATACCCTGGAAATATCATATACAAGACTAAGTGGCTGTGTTTGATTATCTACTGCTAGTCTGTTGTATACTAGTAGGTTTATGAAATACTGATATTTACACTTAAAGATGTTTAATATGTAAGATGGTACTTAATTATTGTTATCAATAATAATAAGAATACCAGTATGACTACCAGAATGTAGATTAAAGCATTGTAGGAATACTAGAATGTGTTAATACCAGAATGTGTGATTATCCGAATGTGTGAATACCAGAATGTGTGATTATCCGAATGTGTGAATACCAGAATGTGTGAATACAAGAATGTGTGAATACTAGAATGTATGAATACAAGAATGTGTGAATACTATAATCTGTGAATACAAGAATTTGTGGATACCTGAATGTGTGAATACCAGAATGTGTGAATACTAGAATGTATGAATGCTAGAATACATGTGTGAATACAAGGTGTGGATATCTGAATGTGTGAATACCAGAATTTGTAAATACTATAATGTGTGAATACCAGAATGTGTGGATACCTGAATGTGTGAATACCAAAATGTGTAGATACCTGAATGTGTGAATACAAGAATGTGTGAATATTAGAATGTATGAATACTAGAATACATGTGTGAATACAAGAATGTGTGAATACCTGTATATATGACTATTGCATCATGGGAATATCTGTTGTGAATTCTAACTAATACCAGTGTATGAATACAAATTGGTATGAATACTTGTATGTATGATTATTGATTTATTGGAATATCTGTGTGTATGAATACCATATGTTGGATTTCTAGTGTGTGTGTTTAACTAATTATATGAAAACCAGCTTTTGTGAATACCAGGGTGTTTGAATACCAGCTTGGGAATTCTTGTGTTTAAGAATACCTATGTATGCATATCAGAATGTATAAGTACTAGTGTTTTAAAAACTAAATAATAATTATGAATACCAGTATGTGTCTTTACCTGAATGTATGAATACATGTGGGTATGAATTTCTGTTTGTATGAATACCCAAATGTATGAATCCCACTTTCTGAGTACCAGTATTTCTGAATACCAGTGTGTATGAATCTTTGTATTTCAATGAAAAGACAATTTCCTGATGTTTCATATTGTGGGAACAAGTACCAGCCGTGAGGTTAAGTTCATCTAGGACTTTAAAAGCTCTGTACCATCATACTCATTAAAAAAAATTGGCAATATCAGCAAGTGTTTGTTTATTATGTATAAAAATTCTGTACAGATTATGTGTAAGCACATGGTTAGTTGTTTATGAATTTTAGTTGTATTCACATCTTGACTGGTCAGATTTCTTTGAAACCATTCAATTTGGCCATTTTAAAGTGTTCCTAATGTGTCCTATTCTGAACTAATCCCAGATCTATGAATTGTTCGCTTCATGTTAACTTCCCTATGTAGGATAAAAATGTCAAGTCCAGGTCTATGGTAATGTGTTACTTGTTACATCCAACTTAAGCTCGTTTCTGTTAAGGGGATTATAAGTCTAGGAAATAAATCTTAGCTGAGTAAACATAATATTATACAGAAATACTTGACAATTTATTCACGTTATTATGGTAATATGTTCATCTATATAGCTATATGATAATATACAAGTCAGTTGTTATAAATGTGAAAACAGAGTCTAGACACGGGCTCCCTGTACACAAGACTGGAGTAGCCTCCCTTTCATCTTCTTGTCTTAACAAAAGCCTGAATTGTTACTGGTTGTGGTTTGGTTTCTTGTTAGGTTTCTAGGATTTATTGGGTCTATGATGAGTTAACATAACAAGTTATTTTGGGTTGTGATCACCCAGGGCTTGTCTATTGGTCTGTTTTGAGGCATTGTCTACTGTGGACCTCTATGGAGTCTGTTAAAAGTTACAATGGCCCTAGGGTGAAAATGAGTCGCACCCCAGGGTTCACATGATTTATTTAGGCTTATATAGGAAAACAAGAAAATCTTCTTGTCTAAAACCTCAAGGCCTAGAGCTTACATATTTTGTATGTAGCATTGTCTGGTATACATCTACCAAGTTTGTTTAAATTAATGCCGTAGGGGCAAAATTGGCTCCGCCCCAGGGTCACTTTTACAAAGGCTCATGATAATTTTCTCTAAGAGTCTTTTTCTCTGGTGAGCGATATAGGGCCATCATGGCCCTCTGTTAACTTTTCCACAGAGAGTGTTCAAATGTGGACTACAAAAATTTCTAAATGTCTCAGTGAAACATGTGTCTTGTCTGGTTAATGAACTTAAGACCTCCTTAAATAGCTTGGGTGGTCAACAGAAGATAATTATATAATGTCCATTTAGTAAACGCTATACTATTGTATGTAACAACTAATAAAGCAGTGATATCCAGTGTTTTATGTATAAGCGAAAATTCTTTATTTTATGTTTTATTGTCTATGGTCAAGTGTTTTGAATACAAGTATTTTATTCTAATTATTTTGGAAAGATGGAGACTATTGGGATCATGATAAGAGAATTATAAATTATATCACTAAAATGACCTGTGAGTATTTGTGTACTTTTTTTATTAGACATTTATGCAATTCCCAGTTGTTAGGTAAAATTTTGTATAATGATGATCAGATTGTCATTCTGGACATTTTCAGTCTGTCTGGAAGTCTCAGACTACTCGGTAATTGTGATGTTTTCATAAATTTCTCCATGGACAATGTGTTTGACTGTCAGTAGACAGTGTAATGCTTGTAGATGGACAATGTGTTTGACTGTCAGTAGACTTGTAGATGGACAATGTGTTTGACTGTCAGTAGACTTGTAGATGGACAATGTGTTTGACTGTCAGTAGACTTGTAGATGGACAATGTGTTTGACTGTCAGTAGACTTGTAGATGGATGATGTGTTTGACTGTCAGTAGACTTGTAGATGGATGATGTGTTTGACTGTCAGTAGACTTGTAGATGGACAATGTGTTGACTGTCAGTAGACTTGTAGATGGACGATGTGTTGACTGTCAGCAGAATTGTAGATGGATGATGTGTTTGACTGTCAGTCGACTTGTAGATGGACAATGTGTTTGACTGTCAGTAAACTTGTAGATGGACGATGTGTTGACTGTCAGTTAAAATGTAGATGGACGATGTGTTGACTGTCAGTAGACTTGTAGATGGATAATGTGTTAGAATGTCTATTTGACTGTGTAATGCTTGTGTTCTCTACATACAGATGAGGAGAATTACTTGTTTTCATCAGTTCAAAATCAGTCCCCTTATGTTGACATTGATGACATTTTATCACCTGTTTGGTGCCACTGTACATGATGAAGTATTTGATGAGTCATTGAAATAAATCTGTTCTGGTTTATTGAGTCCCTGATTTCTGTGCTTAATAGAACTGTTCAGTTTCAAGTAAACTCAGTTTTATTAATGATAAGATTTCTCTTTAAAATTCAAATTATTTTTTGAATTTTAAAAAGCTTGAAATTTTGCTCGAATTTTTAAGTTTGCAAAATATTGATTTGATTAATGTATATTTTTATTTAAAACTGTGCTTCGATTACTCCATGTTTATTGGTAGACGTTATCTACTTACAACTGTTAAGGTTTTCTATGGGACATAAAGTCCAACTAACACTAACTTATTCACTTAAATATGGTTTTATCTCTACTTGGTGGTGAGGAAAAACTTCACATTGATTTACTTTAACACTGATTAACAGATTGTTTCGTTTTTTCCTGGTCATTGAAAGCTTTACTTTCATGAATTATTAATTTCCTTGTATTTTCTCGATGTTTTCTTCATGTTTAAACAGCTCTTAATTGTCAATTAGATGCTTTCATGATGAATGCTTTTGTGGAAGGGTCAACAAGCACGTATCAAAGAATTCACTGAAATAAAGCAAGCTGGAATGAATAAATAGGTTTAGTTTTTGTGAAAACTTCAAAGTCGGGAAATGAGACAGCACAGAAAATTAATGGCAACGATAATGAGATTTTATTTAGTTATAGCTTGTTACATTCTAGTATTGATTTTGATTTAGTTATATAACATTATTGCATTATCATTGAATTATTTAAGTTCACGCGCTTTGCTTGTAATGAGATGTGATTCATTCGGATATGGTACTTGCCTGGTAGTACAGCTTCATTAGGCCAACTATCACCATCAGATCTAACTTTGTTACGTGGCTATTAAATGGTATTGAAACATGTTTATGTTTGTCTATAAATAATGCAGCCAGTGATGAGCTTTCTGTGTGCTTTGTAACTGTCACATATGTTGCTCTGGTAATTAATGTGTTGTTCTTAATTAGTTGATGCTAAGAACGGTTTTGCAATTCTGATAGTAAAATAATTCAAGGAAGCAGGGTGGGCTATAAGTAATTAAAGTCCCATGAGCATATACATTTATCGGTCCTAATAGTTTCTGTTTGTTCTATAACAGAGGAATCCAGTGTGTTTTCCTCCCGTGCATACTTTATAGCAAGAAAAAATGTTTCCAGAACCACTATCGTATTTTTTTCAATATCATTGAAAATAATACTATTTATAGAACAGCTGTGTTTTCCCCGCAGTCAAGTTATGCACACGGCATTAAGTGACGTCACGCGCTCTATATATTTCAAGTTTACAAAAGCAAAATTCACAGCGAAATGAGTGTTTTTAGAAGAAAAATGGCTTGTTTCGTGGGTAATAATTAATTATCTTGGGATAATATCAGCAAATGTTTGTTTTTTGGATATATTGTTTACAGCAAAAAGCTCATGGGGCTTTAAGGGATTATTGGGTATATTTTCTTTAACTTTCTTTGCATATCTTCTCTCTATTTGTTTGTTGTTTGTCGAGTGCGGTGTATTGCATGATGGTATAGTGCGATTTTATTAAACTGTCAAACCTGCATAATTATATGGTCAATGATTGCATTTATATTTAGCTTTGGTGAGGTTCAATTACTTTAGTAAGTTATACGATAATGTTCGTTTTACCGTTACATCAACACATTGATTGGAACATTCTAAACGAAAACTATCGACTGTGATACGAAGCTAAAAATAATCGCATCCAACAACCGTGTAATTATTCAGCTTTGACAGGTTATTAAAATCGCACTATAACAAGCGTATCTTGCAATGGACTTCCTACTTAAAGTATATTCGTGTATTTGCAATGGTCAGCTCCACTGCAATTTGCTGCCCACAAAATTAGAAATAGAAACAGATTAATTGGTTGATTGATTGTAATATTATGGGATGGTTCATGGGCAATTAGTTTGTTTTGTTTCATTCTGACTCTTAAATTTGATATTCTTTCTGTCTATTTCTGACTCATTTATTTTCATGGTTGAAAATCCATATTTCATTGAATTTATGGACACTGCTCTTCCCATACTGTATACTGAACAGTTAGATTTATTCAACTTTTCCTTTTTAATAGTCATTAAAGCTGTCTTCCCAACTTAATGTTACATGCTTCTTATTATTAAATTGTTGAATTTTATGGTATTCTGGTGACAGAATTAGCATTTTTTTCCTGGACTATAATGGACTAGTTGAATCTAGATGATGTCTTTGGTGTGGTGTTGCTTTTTATGCCCCTGTATTGATAGATCGGGGTATATTTTTTCAGCCTGCATGTCAGTTAGTTTTTCGGTATGTCTGTCCGTCTGTCTGTCTGTTTGTACCAAACTATAACCTCGCCTATAAAATCAAAACACTTCCACCTACAATCATCGAGCTTCAAAAAATTATGTTGGTTCCTCATGACAACCCCTACAGGACCTGTGATTTTCCAGGTCAGTTGGTCAAGGTCACAGGGTCATTGTCTTTTAAAGAATTCCTAAACTTCTCCTATGTTGCTCCTGCTGCATTTCTCATGAAATTTGGATGAAACTTTTACAATAATACTCCTTGACAATCCTCATGTTTAAATGTAGCAATAAAATGATGGAATTTAAACATTTAAATGAAGGTATTAGTCACTATTTGAGTTATTGATTGCATTGCCTGTTCTAATTATACTCATCAGGTATTCCAGGTCTTTTATTGTTCTGCATGGAACAGTAAGCATGGAGATGATAGATGCCTAATTTAATGTAAAGATTGAAGTACCGGACTATAACTATATGATGGTATTCATCATTTAATAAATAATTAATTCTAAATTCAATCAAAAATTCATATTATGACTTATTACTTTTACTGTGAAAGTTATTCAGGTGTTACATTTTTATGGCCAGATTGATCGCAGACCCTAGGGCTTGCAGTCAGACAATTATAAATAAATTATTTATGTGTGAAAGTTGTTATAATTCACTAAGATAGCAAATGATGCTGTTGGAATCCTCCCTGTTGAGTTATCTGGTGACAGACAAGAGTTTATAGTTGAGTCTGACATCTACATGTTTGGTTCATACCTGAATCTTATCCCCAGGTGTTAATGTGTCTTTTTAGGCTCCTGCAATTCGAAATGTGCGTCTGTCCGTTCAAATTTTGGTTTCCGAACGATAACTCAAGAAATATTTCATGCATTGGCTTAATATTTTACATGAAGGTGTACAATAATAAAAATTCAGGTCAAGGTTGATTTCTGTCAAAATCCAAACATTTTTATAGGAGTTATGGCCCCTTTTTTACTTAGATCTCAGCGGGGGCATTTGTGTGTCTAACTTCAAAGTAGTTGAATGCTTATGCAAATTAAAGCTGCATGTATGTGAAATGATGAATTCGAAATATAATCAATAATCTACAATGACATAATGCATGGGGAAATTATGTCTGTTCAATGCTATTTGCTCTTTCCTTTAAAAAATGTCGTGTACACTGTACATCTTTGTCATTCAAACTTTATTCAGAAAGAGGCCATATTTTATATAACAAAAATATTACGTTGGAGTTAATTTGCTTCTTTATTTCGTGTGACTAATTGATAATAAATTGATTATTGCTGCTTAGCATGCAGTACAGGCAAACTGGTTCAGTGAGCTGGCTGCCATATATAAGTTGAAATATATACCATCAGAAAACAACAGTTTAACCATCTGAAAAATTGTTAATAAAATGAACCATATGCAATTCTATTAAATAATATTATTGTCTTATATGTCTTCTATTATTAATGGATACATATTAAATACAGACTAAAAAGCTGCTAAAACAACATCTATGTTTAAGTTTAAACTCTTGATATTTTCCACTTTCTGTGAAATTAATCAAAATGCAATAACTTCTACTAATCTTCTAGAACTTTGTGTTGTGTATTTTCCTTGTGGTTCATAGTTACTTGAGATGCTCATTGGCAAACAAATGATGGTTTGTGTATTGGACACCCTCTGTCTCTGTGCTCATTGTTGTAGGAGTCTTAAATGGCTTCATCTAATTAGAAAATTTGAGGACACCCGGTTTATAATTGCAGCAATTCTAACATCTGCCCTTTGTCCCTATCAATTGATGACTAGTAAAGAATGGCCCCTAGGGGCTTAGGCTCTGATTTGTTCATGAATGATTCATTGGATACAAGATTTCTATATGATAAGTCTACTGTGACCAGCTCTTTCATCACCAGAATAGCTAGTTGATAGGTCAAGTGTTTAACACTTTTAAATTAAATTTGAATGTTTGAGCTGAGCTTATATTTCTTAGTTTTGAAAATAGTTTTATTCTTTTGAAACGACAGTTTTGCTAGACAAAACATCCAGAATTGAAATACAAAGGTCACCCTGGGGATAGACATGATGTGGCCTTTATTGATAGGTGGCCTGTATTTGGAGGTTATTTTGTTCTATATAATCAATGACGACTTTTTAAATAATGTCCTTTATTCACAGAGTGGCCTTTATTCAGAGGTGGCAACTAATACAGGTTGAAGTATCTTTAAAAAAAACCATCTAAAAAACTAAGACATATCTGTATAATTGATTACGTTCTGGTAAGTAATAACTCATAATTTAAAGGAAACCTCTAAAAATCTGATCTTGTTTGAATTTTTGCTGCTAAGAATTGTGATATTAAAATATAGAGAAGTGTGAGAGAATTTATATCACATGGTATTGTTTCTGTCATGATTTATGAGTTCATTATGGGGAGTGTATGGACTAATTGCATCTTTTCTAGACGAGGCAAGGAAACTACATCAACGATCAATATCTTAGTTTGGTAAGAAATATCCTACAAGCAGTCCCCCCCCCCCCTTCTCTGACTCTTTCGAAGATCTATGTGGGAGGCTTTATAAGTCTTGTAGTAGATTATCACATATTTCTGCCAACTTCTTCAGTTTTGGGTGGGAATTGAGACTAATCTTAAACTATTTAATTGTCTATACTCTCTTGAAATGTTGCTTTCTAGTGTGTCTGTCTACATTAATATAGTCAATATTTTACTCTAGGTTTATACCAATAATATCAAACTTAGTAATCGAGGGCTCAGCGCAACACTGTTGTAACTTGTTCTTATTTCAATATGAGTTACGACACTGTTGCGCTGAACCCTCGGTATATCTATCAAACGGGACAGATTTTATAAAATATTATATTTTTTAGCTTCCCCTGATATAGATGATTTAATTACCATTAGATTTTTCAAAAGTGATGACAATCCATCAAGTTGTCTTCCCTTTAAATTTGCATTGAAGTCTATGGAAGTAGCCAATTATTGACGATTTATGAAAAGTCATTGTAAAAAGATAAAAATATACAGAACCAACCAAATTTGATGAAGAAAAATATTGTTCACTGTTCAATGATGTCTTCAGAAATTGATATTTTTCTATTGTTTAACAGGGTACAAAGTGTGTATAGTAAATGAAGTAATGAATCCATACTAATTAGTAAAGAAATATTGATAATTTAAGTCAATACTGTTTTTATGATATTACCATTTTTTTAGTAGCAATTTGAGCAGGTATATTAAATAGCTTGAACAGTAATATAACGGTACATTAAGACCCCTAACTTCTATCTTTTATTGTGTTTTGTGTATTTGTTTACATGGAACATCATAGTGTGAGGCCTGCTGCTTTGAAGAATTTCATTCCCCATGAATTTGATTTTTTTCTTTCTAAATTATAAACTCATGTAATAAATTAATTTTTACTGAAACCTAACTTTTTAAATCAACATCCTATTTTAATAGTTCACTGAATGTTTGAACGATAACAGGATAAGGCATATACGACATGATAGTTGCGTAATTATATGTTGTATATTCCATCTACAATATCATCTTGCTATGCTAAATACATAATTACTTTAATATCGTACAATTTTACAGTTTTCATCATATCAAAGATATTTACGATTAGGGATCTTTTGAAGTGGTATCATTTCTATAATTTCCCGCTTTGTGGTTGCATATTTGCTGCAAGATCGGTTCATAAAAGTACGGCTGCGGGTGAAATTATATATCGCCCATTAAATAAACTGTGAGTATCATAAAATAAACAGTGAAAGTATTAATAAATACATCTTGAAGTCATTAAAACTAGAAAATTTGAATATCTGAAGCTGTTGAAAATTGCGTCTGCAGGGAAAATAAAATTCTGATTTCCAACTGAAAGGTGTTTTCAAAACAATTGTTAGAAACTGTCTGAATGTCCATAAACTTGTCTTAGTTATCTTCTGCTATTCGTGCTACAATTAGATTCAATAGATTTTCTGTTAATTTCCTTACATTCGAAGTTAAAGCTGACGAGATTCTGTGACAAATATAAAACCAGCCTGTAACAGTATTTAATGACACAATGACTCACCCTGTCATTGGAATAAAGTTATACAGGAAGTCTTTGTCTCTTCTAGCCATCTGTCAGAATCTGCTGTTTGCTATCAGTTGCCATGGTAATGAGGTCACTGTTGTGGAATCTGACCCCCAGTGTTATCAATTTCATCCATAAGATGCAGTTGTATTCATAGCATTATAGAATTAATGCTGATTGTAACTTTGATAATTGTGTAAAATTTATACTCTCTGTAAATTATCCATGGTTAAATAATGGTTTGCTTTATTACTACTCACTGTTTTAGTTGATTAGTGTCAATACAGGAGAGTAGCTTGGTTTAAATTGATTTGTAGGCTGAAATCTAGGGGGTCTCAGGGCAATGCCCCCCTAGAAATTATTTTTGTTCTGGAATTTTTCACTTACCAGAAAACAAAATGTATAAGTCTGCGGCCTATAGGAAGCTACCCTCTGCAATGGAAGTTTGATCAGTGTTAATTACTAGAAGCTTGATATACAGTTTTTGGTCCAAGTTTAAGAAATCAGGGCCCCATTCAATCAACAAACTTATGCATTTAATAAAGCACAACTTTGGCGTAAGTTTGAAATTAAATGTAAATGACGTTCAATCAATATTGACATAAGTATTTTTGGCGTAACATCGGGCGTAACTTTAAACCATTTAGGCTAAGGACCTTGAGATTTGTCCATATAAAGCAAATAGGCCCCAAAAACATAATCCAAGCCTGGTTAATAGATTGGTATATATATTAAAATGCAAATTGTAAATAATGACATAAATACAAAGTTATACCTACGATTTTATGTAAGTTATGCATTGTTGATTGAATTAAGTCAAATTTTCAAATGATGTTGTATACACATTGTATGATGACTTGATGGAATTTCATGTCAGTAAACCGAATTCTGACTAAAACATTAGTGTTATTACAGGTATATTCATGATTTCAATTTCTAGTGCTCCGGGTGCACGTTACCATGGTAATATATGGCGTCATTGCCAGAATATGGTCGAATATTTTTTGTCAAAATTCATAAAAGTCAAGCAGATTGGATAGCGGTTTAAAAATATGTTTAGTTTTTAACAATTGAACCATAAGTTTTGCCAAGAGCGCGACAGTCCTGTTTATTTTGGATCATCCCTCGTATAATCACATAAAACTGAATATTTTCATTTTTTATGCTAAGCTATAATTTTTGCAGTTTGTTTGCAAATTATCAAAGGCTGAAGGAAAGGGGTTGGGGCGTCAAATATGCTGCTACATTCATTCATTACCATCTTTACAGCTAGTACAATCAGTTCTATAATTATTAATGTATGCAGAATGGGGGTATCATGTGCAGTAAATCAGTCATGGTGATATAAGAATGATAACTATGATGACATCACTAATGGCTAAATGATTTTCATACATTTTGTTTTATTACACATAATTCTTAGGATATAATTCTCACACAACATGCAGTGGCTTGTATAATGTGAGTCAATCATTGTGCTGTAATTAATCAAGGCTCCCGTGCACCAAGCCATTGTTATACCTGTCAACTCAATGATTAGTAATAGAAAATGGTGACTGATGTTTTGACAATTGATTTATGCTCTCTGTTAATGTCTATGGAATTAACTGTGTTAGTTTTGCATACAGTACACAACAGATATAGTGAACACCTAGGTACCCGAAATATTTTTTTTTATTACACTTTATAAGAGTTCAGTGTTATTGACGGCGCCGAGAACGGCGGCGTCAGTATTGAATAGTGTTAAAAAATTGCACTGGTGTTGCGTAATCAATTTGGGAGAAGCTGGTATTATTAATCATTTTTTACTTTCTTTTTTAATCTTTTTTAAACAATCTGATATGTATTGTATGCATCCATTAAGTGATAAAAAATGTCAAAATATTTAAAATGAAAGTTTTTTACCGTTACTACAAAGCTTTGAAAATGTTTCTGTATATATATAATAGCTTCTCTCAAAACGATTAGGCTACGCTCTTTTTATACGTTAGTTTCTAAACCTTACTACCCCAACTTCGCAAAAGTACCGAAAACGTTTTCGAAGCTTGTACTGTATTTTGCTTCTATCACAACTCTTTATTTTTTCTTCCATTCAATTACAGTATCACTTAGCTTGATATTAAATTAATTAATTTAATGAGGGAGATAGGATACCTTACTGTATGGTAATAAAATAAGTTATGTGTTTATATTTCCTATGATTACATAAATACTTTACCAGTATTTCTTCTCACTATGATAATTTCTCTCACAGTACACACAGCTCCTGGGCTCAGCATGTTTATGTGGAATCTACATAGTACATCATATAAGTACCTATTGTTTTATAGAGAAGGCCATGGCTTAATTACAGCTACAGCCTGCTTAAAACCACATTACCTGTTTGTTTTGTATCTTTATATTTTGTTTTGTTATCAATATTAGGTAAACAGAAAAAAACAAAATGTTCAATTTCCCTGAAACTTTTAATTTCTAGGTTGAAAATATTTTTTTATTTAGAAACAATTTGCATGTCTCAGGGTTTCTGTAGCTTCATGCAGGCAAATACTTCATTGTTAATTGTTTTATTATAATGGAGAGAAAGAATATTAAAAGTAAGTACATCTAGGTATGTGTAACACTAGATAGTTCTGACTCTTTGTCCTGTTTGATAAATGACATACTGTTTATATAAGTACAATGGAACCTCCCCAGAGCAGCCCTCTCTAGAGCAACAACCTTCCTTCAGTCACATGATGAGTTTTTCCCACTGCATGATTTAACTATTAAATTAACCTCTTTAGAGCAACAACCTCTCATCAACAACATAATTTTGCTAATGTCAAATGATGTTGCTTTTGAGGGGTTGCACTGTATGTATTAAACTCAATGTGAATGGCCTATATTGTGTATATATTGGGTCTTTTGATGGAGATTTGAATACCTCCCATGCTAAAATTTCAAGAATATTTCAAGAAATTTCCATAACAATTCTTGTACTTTTTCTGAAGAACTGATTGTGATGTGATCAAGAAATGTTCAAGTACAATTCTTGAATGTTAAAAACATCGTTATTGATGTAACACAATTTACACAAAGTACACATGGCGTGGGACTGTCATTTAGTATATTTACTGTCAAAACCCCCCCAAAAAAACAACAACACAATTTTATGCTGTTCCAACATTATCAAATATTCTTTTATTATAATTATTAATTTGTGATGAAAACTGTCTTTTTGTCAAATAAATGTTTTTTTTTTTTTTTAATTATTAAGATATAAAAATAAGATCAATTGTTTCATATTTTGGATTAGTGTTGAGTTATTTATCATTAAAAGGGAATGCCATTTGAATGTTGCTTGAATGTCTTATCAATTCTAATTACATGTAGTGTAAATATGTGAATTGAGTTTCAATTTTATATAAACTGCGTTCTACATGTACATACTGTAAGGTTGTATTGGACAGTTTAAAGGCTTGGTACCACTTTTTTCTCTTTAAAAAAATGTTGTGACTTATTTCTTTTAATATTTATGTATTTTTGTTGGTGAACTTATCATGCCTCGCTTATGAAATTTATTTTCCCTCAGCACATTAGTTGGAAGAAATTTGTATAATTATTTGATATATTCAAGATTTAAAAAAAAAACACTTGAATTATTGAAATTATTAATTAAATTAGCAATTATCTGAGAAAATTAATAAAAAAAATTCAGTTAAATGAGAGTTATTACCATTTTGTTTATTTCATGTATTTTGATGTGACTGAAAATGGAATTTCAGCTCAACTGATGCAGATGCATAAAAGTATGTAAACATTGAAATACAAAAAGTCTGTGACACATATAACATGTACGCTAGAGCACTTACTTGGGGATATTTAGTGAGTTAATTATTCAGGCTGCTGAAAGTTGTACTTATAATTAAATTTTGCCAGGACCATCATGACACCTTGTCTATGCATTTTTCTTCCTCATATTAGAACCAGGTAACCAGCAGTCAACTTTTTTGTTCACCAATTCTATGGTATCCATGGTGAAGTTGGTTTTATATTGCACAGACTGAGTTGATTAGATTACTTAGTAATATGATGACACCATGTCGTCTTGGAACGCAATGTAAGGAACTACTTGTGTGTCAATGTGTCAGTATGGTTCTACTGGAATATAATTATCACTATGTCCTATTTTAACTTCTTCTAGTGTTATGCATGTAGAGACAGTATCACACCAGTATATTCTTTAAATAAATTCTGACCCGGATTAGTAGAAATACATGGGTGTTTGTGATCGAAGTAAAGTAGACATTTATGATACGTAAATCGAGGGCTCAGCGCAACACTGTCGTAACTTGTTCTTATTTCAATATGAGTTACAACACTGTTGCGCTGAAGCCTCGAAATATGTATGGCTTGTTTTAATCATTGGCACAGAGCGTGAAGTCAAAGTCTGTTCACTGATTTTGTCTCTTAAATACAAATCTAGCTGATTCAGATTGTATGGCACATTCCTTTCAAGTTTCTGAATTTTTTTAACACTTACTGATTGTTTTGGTTAAGTGACTGAGTGATATTGAAGTACTGTTAATGAATAATGTAAGTCAAATGTTTTCTCCTAGACAATTCAAAGTTACTTTGAAGCTTATTTTTATATAAAAGTCAAGTTGATACCAAAGGTCAGCATCTGATGTATTCAAGTTCCATTACTTTCAGACTTGTGTATTGTTAGGCATGTATTGATATTATCAACTATCACAATAAGGTAATCAATATGAATGAAATACTTCATGTTATTCTATACCTGATTTGTGAATTAATTATTGGGAAATCTACCCTTGTATTGACACCATAAATTCAGGCTCTCTCAATAAAAGCTGCAGGGTGGCTGGGTACCAGTACATCTGTCCAATATTTCTTCCAGAGTAAACACTGATTATACATTGTGTTAGACATTTTATTCCATTGTGTTCAAGGTTGCTAAGCTTGATTCAAGTTGTCATTGTTTTCCTCTGAATGGATTTAAAAGTAATTTTATTTCGTTTCTGAATTCTGTCGAGTTCTCCCCCCGGATTTTATTTTAGATTTTATTGTGAAACTTGACGATATACATTCATTTGGATATTAGATTGTGATCTTATTGTGTGATTTTATTTGGATTTAACGAAAAAAAGAAGAAAGGTTTGTATTTCCGTTAGATTTTCAAATTTCTAATGCTGTAAACGTAAACTTATATAATTTTAAATACTTATAATGTCAGAATTATTTGGTGCAATCGATGGACATCAAATATCATAACCCAAGATACATTAATCCACTCGTTTTCTACAATTTGGAGATCCTGTGACAAAGATAAAATAGTTCAGCTGAAAAATTGATGTTTAATTTAATTTCTGCTGTTTTTAGTACGGATTCAACCATTGAAATATGAAGTACATACTTTTAAATATGATACACAATGCTGGATATTTAAAGTAATCTGTGAAACCTTTCCAGATTATAACAGTCTTTCTGTCTACCAATTTTCTGTTCCTTTTACCCAATAAATCATAAATATATATTGACTTTAAATATCTGAGAAGAGATTTTCTGGTAGAAGCTGTGTGTAATATTGAATGTGATTATTGATTGTATCCACAATGTATGATACCCAGTCATAGAGGAATCAATGAGTAAAATAGATTAACAAGGGTTGGTCATGTATTATTAGTCATCATATTTACCGATGATAAAACATGGCAGATTTCTATCAATAGTTTTCCTGCTACACTGCATCTCTGTTGTTGTCAATTTTGTTTGTTTTTAATTAAACAATAACCATTGGTTTCAGATATACCGTGCATTTGTATTTGCATTCTAATAATATACATCTTTCATTGCTTAAACCACATACTGCTTTATTGCCTCAAGAGTTCAATTTGTTTCACAACGTAAGAGAGCTAGGGTTTTTTTGGATCAAGAAAAACTCATAATTATGAAACCTATGTTTGAGTATCGAATAGGTAGTTTGAAAGGAGTGGAAAGGTGTCACAATTTTTTATGACGTAGAGTAGATTATGTTCTATGTCATTTATGTCCTTGACAAAAATATCTACTCATCATTTGAACAAACACCACTTACTATTTATGAAAGGTAGAGTATGATTGTATGTTTGAGGGGTTGTGTACGGGTATGTGAGTGAGGGAGTTAATTGTCTGTGTGAGGGTGCATTTGTTGTCAGTCGTGACAAAAATAAAATATTGTGCATCATTTATGTATGTAATTAGATACATATTAATTAATTTATGTATATGTTGTATACTTAATGATAATATGTTCTGTTCTGTTCCTGAACCTTGATGAAGGTAAAAAAAAGCGTCAATAGTAACATATAGTTTTATATAAGAATTGATTGTTAGATTATCACCATCCACCAGAAGAAATATTTTCATGTTGTTGTCATGGAAACCAAGCCATTGAGATCAAACCTTGACAAATAACTATAAATTCTCACTACAACAAGATTTCTTTTATCATACATAATACTTTTAAATTCATCATATTGTGTAATCTGTTGTACAAATTCTGTCTAATTTACTTTGCTTTATTTGGTGCAGACAATGTTGTTATCAAAAATTGCCTTACATAAATATTTCAAAATTGGTCACTAAGTCTTGTCTCTCTTGTTTTCTTTACAAACATAGAATCTGATATGACTTTGTCATTGTTTACTCTGTTTTCTGGCTTTGTCTTGTAATGGTGTTCAGATTATCCGAAAGTGAAGTTTTTACCACTGATATTTGAAGATTCTATTTGCTGTTAGATGCTTAAAATTGAATTGATTTGGCCAGTCAAGTCTCATGGCTCGTGATATTGACTAACCGTCAGAAAATGCAGGGATTGATACAGTTCCTGAGCGAATTCTCATGCTCTTAACCAGCATGCCGTGTAATAAAGTATTCTTGGTTTACTTTTTTTTTCCATGACCAGAAATAATAAAAATGTGGAACAGCATGCAGGAATGATTCATGGTGTTTTCCACTATGTTGTTGATGACAGTTTCCATTGTTTGTTGTTTGTTTTATGGTTAGTGTATAAAACTGTTGTTTGTAGAACGAGAGTTTTTTTTTGTGGATTTTTTTTGTGTTATTGATTTCGTTCCATGCGTGAATTTTATTCTGTGCATTTAGCTGTCTGTCTGGTAATTAATGGATTTTGTCAGGATGAAGTTAATTTAATTTTGACTTTCATTAAAAGTTTACACATATAGAACTCTTTGTTAAATACTCCAAATAAATGTAATAAACAAACTACAGTTTGTATTAATGTTTTTTGTACATTATAATATTCCATAATAAATATTACCGCTCGAATAAATATCTCTCCTGTTATAGGCTTATTCAAGAACTTTCTAATATTGAAAAGGAATAGAAAATCTAAATTCACATACTTTTTAACAACACCGAATAAGTCTTTAAATTATTTTCAAAGCATTCACTGCAATGTGGACTAGGATATAGAGAATTTAGTACTTCTTTGAAAGTTGTCTGAAAATTGAAAATTAAAAACCCTTTCATGTTTCAGAACATTCAAGTTTGATCTCATTGTGGTTTATAAGAATAGAAAGAACATTTTATTTTCAAAAGGTTAAAAATCCCACAAGGATTACTTGTTTTAATAAAAATTGAATAAAAAAACTTGAGTAATCACAGGAACAAATCAAAGTACTGAAAGTACTCATGGAAACTAACTTACATATACTTACATTGCAACAATTTGATCAGGAACTTATAAGGATAGATTGCGTAGCGGATGTAGAAAAACATTGTTGTTTAGTCCCCATTAAAATTCATGCGCACTGAGCAAGTGACGGCTTTTGTTAAGTTTCCAATTATACAGTTAAAGTTATGATAATAGTCTCCTGTAAATACATTATTGGTAAAATACACAAACAAAATACTGTCTCACCAAAACTAGTCTACCCGAAACCAAACACTTAAAACCATAAAGTAACAACTGAAGAACAAAACATGTTTTCCTAGAGCAGACTTCAATAAAGCTCGAGTAGGTTTAATAAAGTTTTGTGGACCCAACCCTACAATAACCTTAGGGTAAAGGTCAGTATTTAATCTTTGTACAGCCCATTTATTTATATATAAGATCAAAGATTTTTTTTAAGAAACTTCTGGCCGAACAGTACATAAAGTCACAGGTCTTTTCTTCCTATAAATGGTATTTGTCCGTTTGGTGGCCCTGCATGTAGAGTTGTTTTTGTTGTATTTACATGCACATGAAATATCACAAATTCTATTATCAGAATTCGAAATGAGTCTTTATAAAAACTGGTCTTTCATTGTGCTGTCTAGGAAATTTGCTAATATTGTATCGATTCCCCATTAAACATTTCCCAAAGGTGTCTCCTTGGAAGATTTATCAAGTATAAGTTTCTATGGTATTTTTTAAAATTCAATGGAACAAAACCTTTTGAAATTTTCAGATTATCACTTGACTAAAGCTGAATATCAGAGTTTATACTGAGTTGTTAGACCTTATTCACAGGAATTTCTATTATATTTTAATATAACCTGATGCTAAAAAAAGTTGATGGACACGACTTAGTGTTCCATTGTTATCTTGGTTACAATACTCTCAAGGCGATACTGTTTTGTCCTCAATGTTTTGTATGTTGCCATAATTATGTAGGGTATATATTGGGGGAAACTAGTAGTTTGGGGAATGTGGAAATTTTTTCTAAAATTGAATCCTTTTTTTCATCTGTATTGATAGAGGCTCCAATAAAAAGACCCCTCTTTGTCTGACACATTGATGTATGAAAAAAAGAGCATACATGGTCTCCCATTGTTGTATTGAGTTATGTTGTCTTTGAATTAAAGAATGAGAAAAAAACTGTGTTTCTTCAACTTAGTGAAGAAATTATTGATTGAATATGTTTTTTTTCTCAGACTGCGGTTCGTATTTCCTTACAATATCAAATATGAGATTCTATATTTTTATTGACTGGTTTAAAACTGTACAAACATATATTACTTCTTGCTTAAAGATTTTATTACTTGGAAACAAATCAGAAGTATGTATTTTATCAGCTTATCTTGACTTGTTGTTGAGAAAATATATATTTTTTTATTTCTGAAACGTGGATTGTTTCTGCTGAGACATCATTTTTTCTTTCTTATTCTGGTAATAATTGAAGCAAAAAATGTGTTGTTTCTGGTTTAGTTTTTTGTTGCTCTTAGTGATTCGCAGGATTAATTATTCTGTTTAATAATGTAAAATCTATTTTTTTTATATAATACATTGTAATATATATATATATATAGAAATAAATTGAGAAGAGTAAATCTGCATTATAGCGATTGTTTTAATTGTTCTGATTTTGCTAATGAACTGAATTTCTTTTGTATTGTTGTAAGAAAGAATAAGGCACTTAACATGGATAGGATGCCTTAATGCTGATATCTAAGTAATTCACAGGCTCATTGTCCGAGCTAAAAATCTTAAAACCGATGCTATTATTATACTATTATTCTCAGTAAATTTCGAACTAATAAATAAATATTTTTAGATTATTTTACCCATTTAATTTGCAAACAACAATATCTATAATTCCTTTCATTATCCATAAAATTCAGTACAATTAATCAAAGTACTAAAAGTTCTCATGGAAACAGAACTTACATAGACCAATGCACTGCAACATGGAATGGTAACTAGTTTAACAATTGCATGGCAGATGTACAAAACTGTAGTACTTTGGTCGGCATCAAATTTCATCCACTCTGAGCTATAGATGGCTATGGAAATCTGAACTATCGTTTAGTTTCCAAAAGGAAGATGTTTTAAGTGGAACAATTCTTGAAGTTTGATATCTGGCTCGACAATTTCCCATCCTTATGTTCCCACTTTATTTATGTCAAAGATGTACAGAAATAAGTACATGTATGTATTTACCTACTGGTTCAGTGATAGGAATCCTTGAACTTTGAAATTTCCAGAAATTGGGAGACCCAGTTTGCCCACATAACTTTCGTGAAACTGTGACATTAGACTTTGAAGTTTCCTACATGTTCTGCAAGTTAATCTAATTATCATTAAAGCTTAGCCTCGTCAAGGTCTGAAGTAAGACATAACTCACTGTAAGTTGCTGTTTTTGTAATGACGTAATTGTATGATACACAAAAATCACTTGTTTACCCCATATAATTAGACATTGGTGTGTCTCTCAGTACGGTAATTTAGTGTTCCAACATTTTACTATTCAATCAATGACTAACCATGTCCTCATTTTCCATTTACATTGCCGATTGCACTGGGAAGGCCTACTTTCCGTACTCAGTTGTGCGTTCATGCAGTCTTAGTGTATTCTGTTCAATTAAGCCGCCTGAAGCCATCAAGTGTGTTACCTAAAGCGTTTGGTAACTTAAAGCACTGCAATATATTCCCCAAGATGGTATTGTAATGTTTACCTTTTCAGGTTGAACAGAAATGGAGAAAATACCTTTTTTCATGTTTAGCAAGTTGATTTCTTGACTGTCAGCACATATTGCTGTTAGCAATGTAACATATTTTTTTTGGAACAGGAATAGTTTAATAATTTTATGGGGTATGTAGATAAACCTAGTTCCTTGGTCTGCATCAAAATTCATGGGAGCCGAGTGAGTGATGCCTATCGAAAGCAGAACCATTGTTCAGTTTCCTAAAACTTATTTTAGTTGTAGAATAGTATGTTTTTTTTCAATTATATATCATTATTTGCTAATAGTGGTAATTTTTTCATTTAAATTTCTACTGTTTAATCATAACTTGAGACTGATATTAATCATTTATGTGGTATCCATGTACATTTTGTACCAGGGCTGGCATGGAATTGTTATTAGCAGAAATATCGAAGAAGCAATCCCAGTATAGATGTTTACATAATTTTTTTCAGTAATAACCCAGCAGGGTAAATGATTAAATTATTCATCAGTCACTTGATTTGTGTCGCATTATTTATGAGGAAAATGTGATAACAAAGTTGCTGTTCATGAATTTTAGATTATGTATAGAAGATGTGATGACATATTGAATGCAAATGTTTTAGATGACAAATTGTTAAAGCTCATTATTTTTGCACCTGGTACTTTCCAATATCAAGATGGGAAATCATGAACTGAACAGAACTTGTTTGTGGTGTAATCTTTTTATTGAGCCCACTAGCTTGACAGAATTACCACATTGTCGGTTTGTTCGGTAAAGTTTGTTCATCGGAATTACCGGTAAAGTTTGTCCATCGGGATTACCGGTAAAGTTTGTCCATCGGGATTACCGGTATGTTTGTCCAGACCATTCCTCTGGCATTAGATGGGGGGGGGGTATTGTAGTTACTTGCACAGATGTTCACTATAACAGTCAGCATGTCATGCCTAAGACCCACAGGTGTTCCTCAAAGGTCATGGTCATACTTCAAGGTCAATATTCATATGTCAAGAAAATGTCTAAAACAGCTTGTACAAACCATTATGAGATCATTTTTCATCTCTTGACAACAACTGGCTGACGACATGTTGCCCCTGGACTTCTAGTTTTATTAATGAATTCCTACATTTTGCACTTGTATTCTAGTTTACTGAATCTTTCCAAGTGGTTGGCATCATAGCATGCACCAAACAACATTATGTTGTCAATGTATTTATATTGTGATTACATGTCTAGCATGTTAGATAATCCATTTTGATTTTGCTAAGTTTTACTAGCTATAAATTTTCCACTTAATACCTACATAATATACATTAATGGTTTATATGTCATGTAAATTTCTGCCTTTTCTCAATCTTTCTGGTGCAAAAGCATTAATTGTGAGTGATAATGACTTAAGTTCAGTTTTGTTGTCATACACTCCCAACCTGCACTGGTTCCCCTCTTGTAGGCATGTCTGATAGTTTATAGTGAAGGAACCAGAGGTGATAAAGTTATAACCAGTCTGGGTCTGAAGCAGGATGTTGTGGTAACTTGATTGTGTATGAAGGAATCAAATAATAAGCTTAACTTTGTAGTATTTTAATTTGTTATGTATTATTATTCTGTCTCCACACAGCTGATTGATTGTGTGTGGGGTGTAGTCTCATTTCTCAAAGATCAACATTTATTTATTTGGATTTTTTCAACATTTTTTCAGTCATATTGTGGCGCATTATAGTTATCCAAACCAGTTTCCCTGGATTTCATTTAGTTTAAGGCCTTAACCAGCACTAACCACTCTATCCGCAAGCTACTATCGCTACCCCACATAATTCTGAGGTGAGGGTAATTTTAACATAGGATGTAATATTGTCAATTTGTCACAGACAGTGTGAGCCATGTCCGGGGTTCGAGGTTCAAACCTATTGGATCAGTAGACTAATGCTCTATCCACTGAATTTACTGGGTGGGCTTCAAAGACCAATAATGACTGCTCTGAAGGAAATAAAATAGTTCAAGAATTAAAAATTCCAATCTTTTGTTATAAGTTACCAGTATTCTATAATAATTGACAAATTTTCTCTTGTTTAACAATTGATTATAATTCTTCATGAAATATCTTATTAGACAGATCACTTGTTACCTGTCATGTTGTGAAGTTTTTAGTCTGTATCAAACTCTTTTGGGTTTAATTTGCCATACTTTATCAGTACTAATGTATATTCATAGCGTTTTTGTATAATTTATTTTGCCAGAAAGATTTTGTATATCAGGTAAAATTAAGTTGGATCTGCTTTATTTGTCAGTTCCTTGAATTGAAACAAGAGTCTATTTTATTAAATTTCTGTTAAGATTTTTCCTGGCCACCCAGATTGTTACAGTAATTAAGAGCGTAACCATGTTTTATAATGCTGGTTTTATTTTCTATCTTTCAATGAAATCAGACCAGAAACCTTGGCAAGGAGTAGGTCTTCATTTACACGGGTTACACATATCATTGCCAATTACATCTTACTGCATGAATACTAGGGAATACAAATTTTCAGTTCCTTAATTAAATCAAAATGAATATTATTTGACAACTGTGTAACATGTAATAAATACAGTGCAACCTCTACAGAGCAGCCTTCTCTTAAGCAACAACCTCTCTTCAACAACAGCATGATTTTTTTCCACTTAACGATACTTCTCAACAACCAAATAATTTTGCTTCTCCCGAGGGGTGTTTAGAAAGGTTGCACTGTTGTTACTTTTTCTGACAAGCTCTGTCAAAATAATGTACAGAATAGAACAGAACATAAGAGATACTTGAGTGTACAAGTTGAGTCATGGCTGTTCATCATTTGTATATAAAAATTATAATACACATATAATAATATACATGCTATATGAGCGTAAACATAAATAACAAACAGAGGGTCGGTCAGAAACCAACTAATGCTAATATAACATTTTATAAATAAGCTATATAACGGGTAACACATTCAAATTTAACTCATGTATGAAGACTTATCAACAGAATGTATTAGATATTAGATGATGGCTGAAACTCAGCAAGTTTTTAAGAAGAAAACTTTTTGATAGGTGATATTTGTGCAATCCTTATTCAAGATGATTTTCATGACAACTTGTAATCTGCTTGTTTTCTCCTGTGATTGGTGCCTCATTAATTCCGATGATTTCAATGTTTACCATCCATCGTACAGTATTTTCATGTGATCATCTCCCTTGGTAATCAACTATTCAATTCTATGGATTATGCTTTCAAGATTTCCAGTTAATTTAACAGCATTTCCTCCCAGCTAATTAGAAATAATTTAACCATTGTGTAATTCCCTAGTTGTTTCTAATGATTTTAATCAGGCCGTACATTTTGTTGTGTGTCAATTAATCTATTGTGTTTACCTTTTCATTGTGCTAGGCCTTGTCTTTACACCTTAATTTTTTATTGCTTTCATTGCATATTGTTTTTGACCTGTCTCTATCTTTTACCTTGCCTATAAGTCAAAACAAAGCCATCAAACTTCATATGTTGGTCCCGCATGACAACCTCTTCTGGACATGTGCATTTTAAGGTCAGTAGGTCATAGGTCAAGGTCACCTCTTGTTCTGCTCTGGGTTTAATCCGAGGGAAGTGATAGTGTTGTGGTGTAGGTATCAGCTGTTCAATCAGGTGATTTTAAGTTCAAACGCGACAAAAGGTCATGGTCATATTTCGTTTAACACCACCTCTGACTAATAAGAGTGATTTTAAAAGACAAACGTTTTCATGCCAGACTGGCCCTCAGATGAATCTTGGTATGGACTTGAAATTCTTTCTGCTCTGTGCTTTTGTTTTGAAGTCTACAATATTTATGTGAAAGAAATTTAGGATTTATAAAAACTTAACACCATGAAATTAATCTCCAAACATGCAAGCTGTTTGTTTTCAAATGCTCAAGTTACTCCATCATTTATCAACTTGAAATGAAATGCATTCTATCTAAGTTTTAAAGTTTTTTGTTGTTGTTTATTTACTTTTCAAATGTCCTGATGGTAAACATTTGAAAATATGGTGCCTCGTAAACTCAGTTTTCCTTTTATTTGCACAGACAGAGATGTCTCTGATTGATTTAATATGATATGTTAAACGCATAATATACAGAAGGTATTTAGCATAAGATTGAGTTTCTTAAATCTATATCTGTGATAATCATTGACTGGTATATGTTATAAAAGTAGCATTACCTGCCTGTCAGTATCTCTTCTCTATCGTCAATTATGTCAGATTTATTCCTCATCATTATAGCAGCATCCTTCACAGCTGGAATATTACTTCTATCTTACCCTTCATCATCTTTTCCATTTGTGTGATTATCCAGTCTTATTTTCCTCTTTCTGTTTGTATTTGTCTTAAATTTGATAGTTGACAGGTGGAATGTTTTTCTGTCTACTACAAACATGGATTCTTCTGTATTGTGTTGCATCTTCTTGTGAATTGTACAAATTTAATTGGATTTTAATTGGGGTTTAAAATGATTAATGGATTTTAGATGTTTCCTGGTGTTTTCGGAGTATATCTAAATGGTTAGTAGTTATTTTAGTTTAATGCTATACTGATTTATGGTTGTTTTATATTGTTATTACGTCAATCATATCTTAAATTGTTGGCTGCAGGCAGTTAGCTAAATTGTACATCTGTATAGAAAGAATGATAGTAAAATATGCTTTACTATCCTGAACTACCAAGTTATCTTTCTGATGGAATTGATGCATTCATAGCAGTAAATGCAGTCTGTTTACGATGTGTTCAACCTTCAGTTTAATGGCAAGTTTTGAAAGTTTGGAAGTGAGCTTAAATGTTTGATTGACAGACATACTAAGCAAGAAACTGGTTCATTTATATTCTGAACGAAATGTTTTGTGATTTACTGTCAACTAACCACTCTGTCTGTTTATAAAATCATTCTTATTAATTATTTAAAACAAAAAAGCTATAAATTTAGCACAAAAACAATGAAGCAACATTAATGGGTATGTGTGAAAATGGTGATAAAATAGAAAACATCTTTAAGACCCTTGTTGAATATTTTATGAATACCATTGACGTTGTGCTGTACTGCAGAACACAGGATGTATTCAATGATAATAGCATAGATGGTATCATATTGATAGTGAATTTATGATGAACACAAATGTCATAAAACAAATAGACTGTATTATATAATGTTGGGTACCAGCTTCATCTATAGGTGCATCCAGTTCTTTGATATTCAGATATTTTGCTTTGATGTATTATTTATTGGTACAGCTTACCACCTCAAATTAACAGATAATTTACCTATTGATATAACTTTATATTATCAATGGAATATGAAATGCCAATGGTGAT
Source organism: Lutraria lutraria (assembly GCA_964023205.1). NCBI lineage: Eukaryota > Metazoa > Mollusca > Bivalvia > Venerida > Mactridae > Lutraria > Lutraria lutraria. The sequence goes on from OZ026838.1 coordinate 13,580,539, forward strand.
TTATGTGATTCATGAATAAAATATACCAAAACAGAAAGTTATGACACATTATATAAACTATTCTGTTGATTTCATGGATATATTTCAAAATACCATACTTTGTTGTGTGGCACTTCCAAACATACTGGCCGAAACAATAAACTAGATTCATAATTTCATTCAGTCATGATTCTGTTATATACACTGCTACCTCTCCAGAGCAGCCCTCTCTTGAACAACAACCTCCCTTCAACAACAGCATGATTTTTTCCCACAGCAAGATTTAACTATAAAAGTAACCTCTCTAGAGCAACAACCTCTCAACAACAATGACTAAGTTTTGTTTCTCCCAAGGGGTGTTGCTTTGGAGAGGTTGCTCTGTGCAGAATTGTACCAAGAAGACAAATGCGCCCCACATGTTGAGTTTTGAAACATAGTAAATGCTATGTGATATAAATGCTATGTGATATAAAATTAGTCAGGTGTCTGCTCCCTGTACATCTTTCTTTCATCAAACTATCTGCTCATATCAGATAAGACATATATTTATCTATCATTATGTATTGCCATTGTTGGCAAATCTAGCTAATCAGTGTATATGATAGTTGCAGGTTTACCTTTTGATACAATCTGTTGCTTTGTGGTGCAACTTCTTGTCTTTTTTACTAGGTCTGTTGTATCCCATCTTAGTGCATTATTAGTACATGTTATTAGTACATGTTATTAGTATGTGTTATTAGTGTTGTGTTATTAGTATATGTCATGTTATTAGTATATGTCATGTTATTAGTATATGATATAAGTATGTGTTATTAGTATATGTCATGTTATTAGTACATGATATAAGTATGTGTTATTAGTATATGTCATGTTATTAGTACATGTCATAAGAATGTGTTATAAGTACATGTTTAGGTGGAAATTGTTATACACTTTCAAATGGAATTCTTGAAAACATTAATATTTCTTGAACTATTCATGAACTGTTCATGAATAGCTCATGCAGTATACATAACTCTTTGACAGCAGAATGCTTCTTTCTTACGACAAATATGTGCCTATTAGATCTATGCTTGCACACAGACTGTAAGATTTGATATATTAGAACTGACAGACATGGGTCGCTGTAGATTCCTGTATGCCACTATCTGTATGTTATATACCTCTGTGTACATGTTCGATTTTCCAGGTTTTGTATTCTTACAACTTTCTCAGATTGTATGACAGATAATGATAAATATGCTGATCACATTGTTATAGGTTTGGTCATTCTTGTCATACCTATATACATATATTGTTGTATTGATGTACATAAAGTCTGTTAGACCCTCATCCTCACAATATTTGACTGTATGCTCTTTTACTAGGCTTATCACTAACTTTCCATGAAAGTGTTCCAAAATACACTTCAATAAATAGTCAACTTGATTATTACTTGATATCTACTCAGTTTGAGGCACTGGTTCTATTTTATACCAGTCATCGCCTGTCAAATAGTTGTTCTCACTTCATGAACTATTCATAAAGTATGCAAGAATTGTTCAAGAAAAATATTTTCATGAATTCCATTTGAATGGGAACCTAAGTTATACATTTATAGTGCTCGAGTCTCCTCATTGAAGCTTCAGCATAGTTGTATCTATTCATTATTATGTCTATTTGACTGCTTCTTGTTTCTGTTTGCTCAGTAAATAATGTTTGTTCCTTTAACATTAAGGTTAACGTTATATCAGATACATAATGTATTATTATGTATATGGTATATGATTGTTCTCAAATCTCCATTTATTTTCAGCCTCCTAACACATTTCAACCTATTTAAGTATTTTCTGTTTTATAATAAGCAACATTCAATTACTGGGTTTTGTTAGATTGAAAATCTTTATCAAAATGGTCTTAATTTGTTATGTGTCGACCAACCTCTTCATTACATGAGTTTGTGTATGTTTTATTTGACTTAATAATAATAAACAGGGGCTGTCCAAAAAATGTCCATAGAATGTCATACTAAAGTTATTTTGCTGTCTTAGTGATAAAAAATTGTATATGATTTTTTCTTATTTATGTCCCCCAACACCCTTTAGTTCTGGTTCAGGGCTTGTATGGTACTCACTTATCCCAATGGCTTCTATGTAAATATTAAGTCTGTTTGCTTCATGTAATTTTTTTCCTTTCATTTAAATCACTTATTTTCTCCTTTGAATGGGAAGTTCATGTTATATTTTGTAGTTTCTTGTTGAACTATTGGAGATTCTTGTAATTGACATAACCTATAACACTAATTAGTCTGTTTGTTTGATTTATTTTATGTACGTTAGTACATTAACTTGTTAGTACATTATCTTGATAGTCATCGGTACAATATTTTACGAGTTTAAAATGAAACCAGTCAGTTTACCTATTGAAGTTTCCCAGTTATGTTGTAAAAATTGTGGAGGAAGATTTTTTGTTGAAGTTTTTTATGGCAGTAAATATTGTCTTGCGGTTGAATCATGATGGTCCGAAATGCGATAGTTTGAAAAATGTGATAGTTGGAAATTGTTCGTCAGTCCTGCGAATTTCTTTCTATTTTCAATATCAAGATTTGATGCGATAGTTCAAAATGCGATAGTACGAAAAATGCGAAAGTTCGAAATGAAATGAAGTCCCCAGGTACGTTTTTACACTACAATAAGATGCCAAAGTTTGAAGTGACTGTACGCTGTTTTTCACACCTATTCAATTTATTTGATAGTTAGAAATAATTTATTTTATTTGTCTACCACTTTGACACTTGTCATTGTTTAAAAAGAAATCATTTAGCCATAGAACTTTGAAAATCTGAATTATAATAAGCATAATAAAATAATAAGTGTTTAAAATTTTGACTTCAAAAGTTGTGTGTATTTTGTAATTGTTTACTTACCGTAATCATAGGTTAAAGATCCATGACAGTTCATGGAAAATATTTTCATGTGTAAGAGTGTGCATACATACATTTTTAGCAAAGATATAATTTTTATTTGACCAAAGAAATGACAAGAAAATGAAACATATTGGTGCCATTTTGTTTGTTTTTGTGCTAAGTAATCCGGGAAAAATATGGAACTGTATTGTTTTTACGAAATATTTATTTCCCTAGTGTGTTTAGCTATCATTTGCAAAGCTTGTCTCCGGTAAACAATTGAATTCAGCTTGTTCAGATTATTACCCTTTTGAGCAGCGGAAAATTCGGTTCGAGCAGAAATATTTTCGGACGTTCCTGTGGCATTTCGAACTATCACGATTTATATGTATTATTCTATTGAACTACATGGAATGGGATGAAATTAATGAAAAAATTGAGAATTTAGGCTGATTAGGTTTGTTATACCACTATACCTCTCGTTTGGTCGTCAATGTCAGATATCCGAGTGCACCTGACAAATAGGATTCGTTGATGTCTCACATATCCCACTTGGTCGTGGACTGACTCAGGTGATTTCCACTTTGTTCAAGTGAAAATCCAAGTCCGCAGTCCAATCGGTCAAGAGCATAATTATTTCCGTATCCAAATTCAGTTCATGTCCGAAATTTGTACTTGACTCTCAATGAACACTGCACAGATTGATTTCGCTAATTGCTTGATCAAGAAAACCATCATGTCTGTTGAAATTTTTTCTAGATCTTCGCAGAAAATGGCTTAAGTAACACTGCTACTGAAAAAGATCATTTAGTTTGGGAAAATGAAAAAGTAGAAAAGTTACGGTATAGAAAATAACAGTTTTGTGACTTATCTACCCTTTTAAGGTCAAGTGACCATAATCATGACTTTTAGAGTTGCCTTATATAAATCAATGCTCACTGTAGATAATAACAGACAAACTTGTCATATTAAGCATCAGAGGCTTTAAATGTTGAAATGCCTTATGTGTCTGACTTGAGCTGTGTGCCTCACTGGACAGGTGTAAGTTTAAATTCCACACGGGACCATGCAGACAAGTTATGCATATCGAGGGCTCAGCGCAACACTGTCGTAAGTTGTTCTTATTTCAATATGAGTTAGAACACTGTTGCGTTGAACCCTCGATATATGAGGTAGATGTCCAGCTAGCTTATTTAAGGTCAGTACCTCCATCCCAAAGTATACGTCTTCCTCTAAGAGCTGGAAATTTAAACTAGATGAGTCGCCATAACACCCCCTAGCTGTCAGTCCCCTGTCAAACATCTGTCCGTACTTTATGAACTATTCATGAACTAGTTCAAGAAAAATTCATGTTTTCATGAATTCTTTTCAAAGGGGCACTGTGCAAGGTTATAAACTGCTGTGAAAAAATATGAATAAAGGTGTTAAAGTTTTCTCATTTTTCATGTGTTATATATATTTAGACAATGGTGTATTTAGTATAATCATACTGGCTAGTTCTGTCTGTATACTCTGTGACATCTGCATCTAATTGTTCCTTGTTTAACATCAATTATTGGATATTTGTGTTAACAATTAGAACCAATTGATAGAGGCATTGATCTGGCTGGTTTTTATCTCATTAACAATTAATGCTTATTTATCTGTAATAGCTTTACTGACCCTATGGCTTGTCTCTATATCAAATGTTCAGTGTTTGGTTATTCTAGAAATGTCAGAGAGTCCTGTAGTTTTTTAAGCGCACATTTTGGTGAGAATTCTAGCACTGTTGTCTTGGAAATTCATGGTCTCAAGCTGATAACTTTTTTTCTGGATGGCAAAAATGATTTGTTCCAATTTTAACTAAATAATGAGGTTTCAACCTGTTTTAATTTTCACGTCAGGGTAACTTAAGAGCTATTTTCTGTTGTCTAGTGACATTTTCATTCATCAAATATTGTTGATTAAAGGTATTTATTCTTGAAAGATTTTAGTTACAGTACATTTACGTCTCCAGAGCAGACCTTCGGGTCCCTTTGATTGGAGAAATTTGTGTTGTGAAACACTGGTTTCAAACTCCTTCGAACAGAATTCATGAAAACTTTTCTCGAACTATTCATGAACTGTTTACGAATAATGCATGAAATAAGCATAAATATTTGACAGGGTATCTTTTTGATTTTGGTAAAATTTGCTCTCAGTAGGGAAGAATATGTACTTTTTTACTTGGGGAACAGGGGAGAATATCAGACCCAAAAATATCATAAAAAAAGGCCTGCTGTAGAATGATCTAGTATGCTCATAAATTCCTTGGTGTATTTCATTGTATTCATATTTCTCATTCCCTCTCTGTACTGATGATTAAAACATTCAGCATGTAGCAGTTATCTGGTGACAACCTCAGTATAACAACCCCTATAATTAATTTAACAAGCTTTTGTTCCAGTCCCCATTTTAAATATTTTAGTGAGATAATCTGCTACAAAAACTCTACCATGATTGATGAAGAATAGTTTTAACAAATGATTTTACCGTGTATTAGCTTCCCCAGCACCTGTGGAATCAATGATAAAAACATGCGTAATTATGCATGCAGTGAACTTGGTATGGCTGGATAACTATCAATAGATTGTTTGAATGATTTTTCTAGTGAATTGTTACGGTTGGTTAGGAGTTGAATTGAAGCATAGTGGTGTTATTGTAGACTACGAGCATAAAAACATGATAAATCACTTTGAACATGGATTTATAGTCAATGTGATACCATTGAAAAGTAAACTTAGTTCACAAAAACTATCGACTGTGACATTATGATTATATCCACTGTCAATTAATTATTTTTACTTCATGAACTATTCATGAGGTATGCAAGAATGGTTCAAGAAAAGTTCAAGAAAAAATCATGATTTCATGAATTCCTTTCTAAGGGTATTGGCCGTATAAGATACTGTGTATTTGTTGTAGGCACCCATTTCCTTCTGCATGCTTGGTACTAATAAAGCATTCAATTAAATGTTAATTAATATATTTTTTATAGCTGTTAATGATTGATTTTATATTCTGATGCTGTTAAATACTGATTTTGCACTGAGTCCCTGAATCTAAAAAAATAACTTGAGTCAATGATTGAATTATTTGAGTCGTTTGCTTGATAAGGATGAAAGTTGGGATTAGGGTTTAGTGAAATATTGGAATGATTTAATTATACTGATGAAATAATGCCTGATCTCACATTGCGAGAATGTTTGATTTTATTATACAATGATGGTTGAGTGGTCTTGATTCATGTAATTGATTCAGATTATATCACATCTGTCTGTAACAAATTCTACCATCTGCTGTAGTATTAAAGACCCTTAATGAATTGCAAGCATTAACAATTGAATGTTTTGCTAATATTTGGAGTGTTTCCTGAACATTTATTGTGTGAATTCAATCTTTAGCTCATTCATTCAGATGGTGAATATCAGCCGATAAATGTGGTAAAAGTTGGTCCTTCTTTCAGACAGATAATGTTGTCCTGCATTCAAAAATTAGATTAGCAGAAAAACTTGTCTATATCAATACATCAACTTGTCTTCTTGAATTTAAATCTCACTGATATTTTCACCCATGGTTTAATACTTTCTAAAGATATGATTACTTTGAAGCATCTAACAGCTGATGTAGACACAGGTTGTTATATGATGCAGGTTGTGGGGTAATAGAAGATTTACCACTTTCAGTGTGGATCATATTCTTTCAGTATTTCATGCTGTGCTTTATCTCGGCTCTGTAGACATTCATTATCTCAATGTTAACACCAGATTTAAACTTTTATCTTCTGAGCTGGGTGGTGTTATAAGTTTCAATTTCTTGCCTGCAATTAATTTCACGCTTTGACTTGATCTGCTGCCTGGTGTCAGTGGGTGGGGCATACTGTATTTTCGTCTATTTTCGTTGGGCTCAATTTTCGTGGTTTTTACTAAAATGGCTATTTCGTTGGGACATAAGGACATTCGTGGATTTTCATTTTTGAAAGAAAAATGCATTATCTCTACATTTAAATTTGTGGTGATTTGATTTCATGGATGAGTCGACCCACGAAATCCAGAAAATTAAATCCCCAACGAAAATTAATGATTCCACAGTATTAGCAAGGGAAACTACTTGTATTTATTTCACTGGATTTGTTAATAAAGAGTTCTCTCCCTTGTCTTTGTTAATTTCTATGCAATATCAATATGGTGGCTATTATAAGGGAGATTTTCCATCCTGAAGGAACAATGTATCAGTGTTTTATAAAAGTTATTTCTCTCTTTGAAGTGTTTGAAGTAAAAATAAAAAGTCCATACCAGTTTACATTGTGACAGGCAAACTGAGGATTATACATACTGACAGACTTCCATGTCAAATAGTTATACTAACTTCATGAACTATTCAAGAAAAGTTCATAAAAATTAATGATTTCATGAATTGTTTTCAAAGGTGGCCCAAAGACTTGTTATCTTACTGGGTCAGCATCATGTAGCACTGGACTATGTTGAATCACCAGGATTCTATACTTCCTGTCTGTGGACATTGCTGAACACTCTTTAATATAAATGGATATAATTTAGGAGTTCATCTTACTGCGATCAATGCACTGATATTATATTGAGCTACTCTCATAAATGATAAGAGATTATTGATTGTATGAAAATAGAAGTAGTGAGTGTATTCATCTGATAGTAGTTTTAGTTTCAGAGCTTGTAGTTTTACATGCTGGCTTAATGTCTGTTTATATTGAAGAAGTTTTCATAGTGTTCTTACATGTATGCCTTCAATTATAAGTACTGTCAAACCTGTGTTAACAGCCACCTCTGAATAAAGGCCACCCTGTCAATATAGGCCATTCTTTTGAAACAGATATTGATTATTAAAAATTAGTACAAATTGAACTATGAATAAAGGCTTCCAGTTAATACAGGCCACATTTGTATTTCCTACGGATGGCCTGAGTTTTACTGTATTAATTTACTCTTACCACTTTCTTGTCTAATATTTCACAATCTTTGCAAAATATTCGCACCTATTATCTGCCTACCCCTCTCTAGTGACTTAGTTGTCTATATTTTCAGTACTTACATCCACATTATTCTGTCCATAACATAATTCTCCTCCCTCTTCTATAAGCTACAGTCTCTACCAATTATCTATCTAGAATATATATCCCCTTCATAACTGCTGATCAATGGCCACTATGATCAGAAAGTATCGACCACGGAGAACCATCAACTCCTATTAGCATACGAACAAAGAATTCTGACGAGTCCTTACGGTGTTCTAATTGTCAGTGCCGTACTCTGCTGGCTGATTCAACCTTTATTAAACTGAGTAAGTTCTACAGTGTACATGTTATATATCAGTTGATATAAAGTCAATGTTTTCTATCTAAACTGTAATACTGTTATTTATATTTTCAGATATAACATCAGTACTTGTGTGTGACTTTATTATAGAAAGAAGATTGTACTTTGATAGAAGACTGGTTGGATGGAATGACATAAAATGTACGTTGCTTTGTAATTCACAGTTCTAATGGACATTTTACCATGATTATTGCTGCTCATGTTATTAAGAAAGTATAAAGTGCTGCACTCTCTTGTATAGCCTGAAAAGGTCTCAAGATATTCAGCATGAAAAGTCCAAAAAGGTCTCAAAATATCACTGACATATCATTTAAAGCCATTAACTTCGTCATTGGTTAATGTTTGAAATTTTAATGCTTAGTGATGGTTTGATTGATTATATAAAACCTTGTCTAGAATATATGTTACAGAACTGCCAAGTTACCACACAGGAAAGAAAGCCAGATGATGTTACCATAAAATGTTCAAAGGGAAACAACTCTGTAATATTAAGTTACTATGTTTTTACTTGGTTGTCTCTCTTGGGAATTGTCAAACAATGTTATATTTATTACGAAAATTGCCAGTATAAATTGTAGCCGGCCACAAATATGAATGTATGGATACAATTATGGTGTGATGATTGTGCTAGTATGTTTAATGTGAGTCGAATAAAACATGAACAGAATTAGTTATGATTATGACCATTGTGTTGTTTAGGTTAACGGCCCATGTGACAGCTGTGGTCATTTTAGGGCGGCCCCTAAGAGATGGGGAGAGAAGATACAGGAGTACTGGGCATTTATATCATTACTCTCTTTCGAATATTTTTTTCTGGTCCTTTATTTTGCATGGTGTAAAGCACCAATTAAAGCCTCGTTCCTTTTTTGTGGTGATGATCTAGGCACAGTACTGGGTTTGGAATTTTAGATGAAGACACTGAAAAAGTGTCCCTTTAGTAACTGAAGATGGCGTCAAGATTTCATCCCATGACCTTCCGATATGTAGTCCAGTGTGTTACCTCTAGACCACAAATCCACCAACTGAATCTTTTAGCCTGTATACATGTATATAACTGTACAGTGTTTTAAAGGCGCAACTAATCAACTTACTTGACTATGTTCTATCCTGCCTGTTCAAATTTTTGTGAGCATTAAATTTATGTCAGCATTTATAGTTAATTGTGACGGAAGGGAGATAATCAGGGGATGGGTTTGTAGCCTTGTTTCGTGTGTATGGGGATTATCTAATCATGGAAACTGCTATTAACACCAGGCTTAATATTATGTACAAGTCTGTTATTAATCAACACTGAAGTTACACATACTATGACATTTATGATTGCAATATTGTTTCATTTCCAAATAGTCCTGAGCTGTTTCATTAAATTTTGGATACTGAACAAAAGTTATTCAGCTTTCTGTGGCTGTCACTTTCTCAGCACGTTGAATTTTGATGCGAACCTATAAGTACTGTATTTTTCTACATCCGCCATGAAAATTGTAAAAATTAGTTCACGTTCCATGTTTATGTAAGTTCAGTTTCCATGAGTACTTTCAGTGCTTGGATTAGATTATTATATACTAGTCTTCTGGTAATTATTTATTTCTACCAAACCTTGACATATAAATGCTATGTCTTGTATTGTGTGTATGATATTTCTAACCTTACAATGCCTGTCTATCTTGTAGATCAGGAAATCAATGATTGTAGATTTAAGATCAAAATAATCCTGTTATTGTTTGAACAAGAACAAGTTAATACATGATGGAAACATAGACAAGTCTGATAAGTGCTAAGTTAAACTACCATGTTGGAGAGAGAAATTATGTTTAACAAAATATCAAACAGCCACATGTACAGTCAAACCTGTGTTAGCGGACACCTCAGAATAATGGCAACCCTGTGAATAAAAGCCATTCTTTTAAAAAAAAGATGACCTCTGAATAAAGACCACCTGCCAATAAAAGCCACATTATCTCTGAATAAAGACCACCTGTCAATAAAAGCCACATTATGTCTTCCCTAAGTGTGGTCATTGTTCACAGGTTTGACTGTATCCTAAATGAACTGACTGAACCTGTCCCCATCTTAGGTTCTTGTGACATGATAACTAATAAAGTTGATGTAATTCAGTTTTTCAGCAACTTTTTTAATATAGCCAATAAATGAGATAATCTTCATACGTTAACCTATATAGGATAAATATTTACCAATAAGTCTACAATTAATGGTATAAAGTATTGTATTACATTTCAGCCATACTTGTATTAACCACAATATCTTGCCTCAAGTCATTTTGTCAGCTTATGTTACTCTTTATTGGCATTATTTACATAGACCTTAATGACGTAATTTATTAATGTTAGTGTCGTCCTGAAATTAGGTTTCTTTAGTACATTATTTACGGATAACCGAGCAGTGCACATACATGCACGAATAAAGTTACAAAACAACGAGATGGTTGTGCAATTCTTCAACTGTCATTGTACAGTGCTTTGAAAAATGGCCAACTCGGCAGTAATTTGCACCAATTCTTTATTTGGTATTACTAGACTAGTTTAACGCATCAATCAAAATATAGAGTTACCGCAATCTGAGTGGATGTATTTTGTTGTTAAATAAGGTCTTATGTAAAGTTATGTATAATGATATTATATTACCGACCACACCTTTATCTATATTGTATCCTGGGTGATGAATCGAGGGGGACATTCCATCATGTTTTCAATCTACTTAATTTATACTCTAGTTATTTCATTCACAATTTTTCTTTCGTTTAATTATACCACAGGAATTCTTTTGTGGGTCAAGTTGCTTATAGAAATATAATTGTCTGACTGGTTGCTCATTTTTTAAGAGGGTGGGGTATGATTAATGTTAGATTCTGATGTATTGAAGTTTTTCTTGCTAAGATGATACTATATAACATTAATTTATTATATTAGTAACAGGTTGAAATATTCTTGAATGACCATTGAAGCTTGGTTGTTAATATAGTATCAAGGTTTATTAATCTTATGCTTGCTAAGTCCATTATGAAGAAATAGAAACATGAATGGAGGAATATATCAGCTCTGAATTTGATAATTATACATAACTATATATAGCTAGTTTTGTGCTATACAAAATATATGGATATTCAGTAATTCTAATCTTTATCTCATTTTTAAGATAAACATGTAACTTTAACTCACATTTAATATGTGACACCTGTATATTTTTATCACAAAAAAATTACATATGTTTTAACATAATATAGCTTTTGTAACGTCCATGTTAAATGTTATATTTGTCAAACTTTGATACGGACTTCTTGCATTGCTAATCATCTTAATTTATCATATAAATAAACATATATATTATACAGTTAATGCTCTGCAGTAAAGCACTAAATGACTATACTGCTCTGTCATTCCCTATACTGTGGCTGTACAAATTTTCATTAAACATTAATTTTCATGGATTTTATGGGTGAGCTTTTCCACAAATTCAAGTAGCTACAAATTACGATATTCATAATACTGCAAATGTATCTGAAAAGACATCTATACGAAATTTGAAAATACTCAAATAATGTACCCAAGAAATGACCATTTTGGGCAAATCCTTGAAATTTGGTAACAAGAAAAATTCAATTTAACCACAGTATCTGCGCAAGTAGAAATTGTCATTAAAATAGTTGGCATACTTTTAGTACATATCATTTACTGTTAATGGTTCCTTTTATATTTTTATGAATATCAAAATGCTAGATTATCATACGGGGGTGGTGGCTAAAATAGTTTAATATTTTATGTTCTTATCTATGTATGTGAATAACCTCATTTTTGAGTGAGTGAACTTTATAGTAAAACTGTCACATTTTTTAATTTGATAAAAAATCTACCCATTTATTATGTGAGTTTATTGAGTTTGTTAGGGCTGTTTTTCATACACATGCTTTATTACTTTAAATTGGCACAATGTTAGATATTGTAGTAACAATCATTTCTTATAAATAGGTTTACTGTTTGGGTGGGTTGTTTTATAATCTTTACCAGTTTGAAACATTTTTTTTAAACTTTCATTCTTTTCTATACTCAGCAACAACACATTCTTTGTTACCAAGTCATTACAAAATATCTATATTTGGTCATTCTTATATACCTATACTGCTCTACTTTATGGAATTGGTTTATTTTTTATCAGTTTTATATCATTGCAGAATCCTATGTCGTATGAAATTTCAACATTTTTAAAGCATCGTTTTGAAAACTTGGTAATTTTGTTTTAATTGTTTTGGCATTAATTTAAAACTTGGATAGAAATGTGAGTTTGTTCACTTTATTTAAGCGTTACTCATCCTTAAATATCCAGCTCCAAATCTTCAATTTTCAATTGAAATCCAATTAGATAAGTGTGAATAATCAGTAGTTCCTTTAACTGACTAAAGATTTCAATTATCAAGGGAGATAACAAAGTGTTAACACTTCCTTATTTAGACATTCATTGCCTTTCACAGGTAAGCTGGGTTGTTTCCCTTAACCAGTTAAATGAAGTGAAGCACAACATTGATTTGTTACAAGCCTTCTGATTGGCTGAGAGGAAACGGTATTATTCCTAAGGGCATGTTTATATGCCTGCTATCAATGGTTGTAATATGGTGGTATAGTCATACATAGAACACACTGGACTTAAACTTTCTTCTGTTTTTGGATTTACCATTTATACACCTGTATCGAGTTTAAGATTGAAATTTTAAAAAAATATACAGATTGTATATGAAAGAAGTGTGTTAAAACTTGTTGGATTTATATAATAAACTTATGAAGGAGTACAATAAGTATCAGTAAGTGAAGTGTGACTTGTGTATTACCTGGAGGGTTAATTACTAAATCTAACATGTGTGTCCACTAACATTATACTTTATCACCTAATGACAATGTACCTGGTCATCTCATGACCTATTTCTCATGCATAAACATTTTTACGGCTAAAAAAGGGATTAGCCTGATTATAACGGGGCTGCTCCTTCTTGCTTCTTTACTTTAGTTTGAATAGTTTCTTTTAGTTTTGTATACTAATTAAACGTCTTTGATTACCTGTGTTTTCTATCCTCTCTTCTGCCTTTGACAGATTTCTTGTTCACATCAATATTTCATACAATGATGAATATATTAATTTGTTGTAATCTCCAATTGTTCACTTTTATTATGTATATGATAATAATAGAAATAAGTTGAACTTTATAAATTTTATAAAATCGTCTTTAAGGTCATACATAATTATGTACATTCTGGATGACTCATACAGGTATGAAATGTTTGAATATAATGAAGTGGGGTTTTAAGACTTTGTTTGTCTTATTTCTATATCACAAGTTTATGTCATCCTCCGTCAAACTTCTAAACATTGGGATAAAATCATGCCGAAGATAAAAACTTTTAGAATTTAGATCAATATACTTAATTCTAGAGGTCAGTCTTCTTAGTGTTGTATGTAACTTTGAAGTTTTTGATAAATGTAGGTCAACAATGTCAAATTTAACAAACTGTCAAGTGTTGTGTACACAGGGGGTAGGTATCACTGACAAGAGATGACTTAAAATGCTTTGTAAATCTTAACTCTAATTTAAAAGATCATGTAAAGAAAATAAACCTGTTTTTATTAAGTTTCCGTGACATTTGTCATATAATTTAATGATTAGAATTTTATGACCAGTTTATTTAGAAGTGTTTATTTACCAACTGTTTGTCTGCCATCTTAACTTTTGTTGTTTTTTCATCTATTTTACAAAAAGCCTGGACATAAACATGAAATGTTATGCAAATAAAACCTTTTTATGTTAGATAAAAATAGACTGACACTGTTTTTATAGACCAACAAACAAACAAGATAACAGACGTCAATATGAAGGATATTATACAAACTATATTTTGTAGAACCAACCAATGACAAACAATTTAAATCACCACTGAGTTAAGAATTATATTTAGATTTTGAAGAATTTATATCCTACTAGTTAGACTGTACTTTTTTACGTTCACCCCTATACCAGTATATGGTCCAGGACAAGCAAAGATTTGCCTCAGACAAACACATAATTGTGATTTTAAGCTTGTGTGTGTTTTCGAAGAGAGTGGCGCTATTTTGATCTGTGACTGCGGCATCTGCATCGTGCAAAAACTTTAATGTAGCTTATATCTTAGAAACTATAAGAGGTAACTTATAAGAAACTTTATCCAACTAAGGCAATGAACAGATGAGCGGCACTCTTGGTCACATTATCTAACTTACAGTAAAATAGCCGAATGTTACAATATCTGATAACTTATAGATAGAATGAAATATCTCAATTACAGGGCTCTCTTTTGACCCTTAAATCAGCATTTTGACTCTTGAAATTAGCACAATAATGCTTCTGACTCTTTGAGATTTGGAAACATTTTTAGGGTCAAATTTACTACAATGTATTACATTAATAGAAAATTTTATCCACTCTCCACATATTCTTATCAGCTAAGGGTCATTTTGACCATGATCAAAACTGACGATACAACCATACCATTCATGTTTCATATCATAATTTCATTAGATTGTCTCATCTTTGTTGCTGCTCAAAGTGAGAACAATATTGAAGTTTTTCTTACGCTTCAAACGATTGTCTCATTCATTAAGGTTTTTTTTCATATAAACATCAGATGGTGTTCTTGTCATGTCTCAAACAGGAAGCTAATCATGAATAATGATCCCGCTTTTATCTCAATGACTTTTGGAATTTCATTCCTTTATGTCGGCGACATTATTACCTCAGGGACACAGATGAGGAATTGCTTAATTTGCCCTCTTCTTCGGAAACTTTGAGAGTTTAATAAAATACAACATAGAAAATTGAAGTATTGTTGTTTAATTTGTATATTTGCTAGATCAGCATTGTGCAAATGTTTTCTGTAGGTTGCAATGTTTTTTTTGTCTAGAATATTCCTAATATATTAACGTAAGAATATTAAAATATTCGTAGTACGACATGTGTCTGATATTTGATAACATCTGTCATTTCCTTCTATGTCATTGTCTGTCTTATCATATAATTAAGGTGTTAATTTTGACTGTGCAAGTAATTAATATCATAAATAGGTAATAATGTGAGCAATTAAATTACTGTCATTGTTTAAAAACGAAATAGTTACTAATATTCTTTGTGTATACAGCCATGATGAAGAATTTCTATCACAAACACCTTTATAAAAATATGTTTCTGTCCTTAGCTCTGTATGGTAATATTTTTGAATGAAAATATAGGCGTCAGATCACTAAAATGTTCAGCAAATATTTAGATGCACTGACTCCAGTTAGGGGCCTTAAATTCCTTTGATTTTTTAGTGAAGATTTAAGTCATTGCATGTTTTCACCTTCAGGGAAGAGATAAAGGGGCCTTTAGGAAGGGGACAAATAGCTTCCTGACGGCAAATAGTGGTAATTAATAATATATCATCCTCACACCAGTTAATTGCCAATAGTTTCTTGCATTGATTGTTACAGACCAAAATATTTTATCTACTATACAGGTCAATTTTACAATATTTTTACTAAAAGATGTCCCCTATAAATAATAAAATATTAGAATAATAAAATAATAAAGTTCAAAAGTCTTCTGGAGTTCTAGTCCATTGAGTGACCATTGTATTTCACATTGGTCAGTGAAAATGTTTGGATTTTTTCATTAAGTTTATTCTTTATGGAATTTAAGTCTCTGAAGTTCTGCCAGTAATTTCAGTGCACATGTTGATATCTGTTGCTCTCAGACTGAAGTCTTTGTTCTGTAAACTAATGTTGTTGCTGGAGTAACATTTGCTTCTACCTAATTCTTTACAGCAAGAGGCACCATTACAAAATCTACTCTTCTCCAAATCTCTGGATAATAAAACCTGGATTATATAATACAATGATTGACTTCATAAAAATCATGATATAATTAAAACTATTTTTCTTGAACATCCATCATCAGACTGCACTCAATGTGCATGCTATATAAAGTTCTGGTAAATTACTTGCATGATTCGTTCATTTGTGATTTCTGTTTTTGGATGAGCCGAGGTAATTTATCTGTTGAATAATCTACCAATTTTATCTCCTGCATAATTTAGTATCAAAATCTTCTCAAACAGAATTTTCAGTATACTTGCATGCTAGTCATTTAGATAATTCTTGGTACAATACTTTACTATTTTAGTTGATAAAACATTAATGTCCACTGATTGGGTAGGAATAAATGATGGGATGGAAGATATTATCAGAGATTGAGGTGAATTATCTACACTCGTAGATGCGGTTCTATGATGTATAAATGTTCTGGAAGATCCTGCGTGCCTCTACTGATTATTATGTGCATATAAGCGACTGTGAGCTTTCATTGCTTTTTTATTGAACCCCAAAATCAGATAATAACATGCAACCTTTTCTAGACTAGGCCAAATGTTAAGGTATCTATCAAAATAGTGTAACAGTCTCAGAGTTAACTTAATACAGCACTTATGTGCTCATGATATGCCTTTGAGTATTGCAAACATCTTTTGAATTAGATTACGAGAGTATCAAATGGGAGTGTTTGCTCCTCTTCGCAGAATACATATAAGACCCTCTGGTTTGTAGGCTCATTTACAAGGATTCCTTATTTGTCCCTTCCAGTTATGATCTGAGACTTTAATTTCAATAATTGTTCAGTCTGGCTTTGTAGATTTGGTTTCATAAATTCCTTACAACTATCAAGTTATTTCTCATTTTTTTCTGACAAATGTCTCAACTGTTTATGGACTTGTTCGTTATACGTTTTGTCATTTGTTTCAGGGTCTTTATCCTATAAGAACAATAGCCTACGTAAAATTTTCCGAAATGCAAAAGTCCTACGGAAAGTTATAATCTCTCCCATGTTTCATTAGTTCCGAATCCTACAAGCGCAATATTTTGTTGTCGAAGGGTATTCCACAAATTGTTTGGGACATAATCGTTTTTCCTCAGTACTTCTTTAACTTAACTCTTAATTATTTAAATGTCAAACTTGGACCATACATCTTAATAATGTATTCAGTCTAGCATGAAAATAGCACAAGATGAACACTTCATTTCTATTTATTTCTCTACTTTCATTATTCCAATTATTTACTGCTAGGTAAAGAATGCTTTAGAAAACCAGCTTTATTGCAGAATACAGGAAAACGAAAAATGCTTAACTATCACTACTAATTTGGAAAATGTGGACATGTTGATTGTTTTAAACTCTGAAATATTTTTTTTATCTGGACCTCTCATTTATAAATTGTTCTCATACCCTCTTGTATCTATCTGGGGAGCTCTTCAATTGTGTTTATGATCTTCCTTTCACTGCTATTCAATTTTTTAAAACCAGTAATTCAACACATTTTTATTAGATTGATTGCATGAGATGAGTTATGTTGTGTTTTTCTTAAGATTAATCAGTATGTGTTGCTAAATTTCTTACAATCAGGGGAATACTTGCTGTAATTAGATTTTGTGCTTGTTCTAATGTTCGAATTAAAGATCTTTGTGTTTTTGTGGCTTTAAATCATTTACTCCTGTCAACCCAACTCTCCCCTTAAAAATGAAATAATGAAATATACCCTGGCAATGTGTTATCTTAGTGACTTAAACAAACTAGGAAAGGCAATTGCATCTGATGTAGTTGTCAAATATTGCAGGCTTGTAACAGATGCTTGTAACTTGAGAATTTAATTAAGTAAATTGACCATCATTGCGTTGGAACATTTTCTGGCAGTTTAAGTTGCCTTAGATTTGTTTCTATATTCGGTCTCATTGCACGTAGGGTTTTAAAACTTGTTTAACAGCGACTTGTCTATTTGAGAAATGAAAGCGTTGTTAGATGTGAACGCCAGCATAAAAACATTGTTACATCTGGCTTGTGCAATGTTATATACCTCAGTAAATGATTGTCAAACACTTAAAGTTTTTTGTCAAGTTCCTTGCTGGCTGGAAACTCTGTTTATTGTCTATAAAATGTTGTCCCCTCTTATTTTGATGGAATGTCATGAACACTTTACAAGGTTACACACAGACACACTGTTGTAATAAACTTCTTAAAGATAAGGTCACTTAAAATATTGTTGCTTTTGTTGTACAAAATTTGAGCTAGGTTAAATTAGTTTATTTTCTGTTTCTTTTGATGTGACTCATTCAACTTGTTGTTGTCAACCTCCGCACAGTGTAAACTGAACCTAACTAAGATAACTGTAAGAAACTGCAGTGGGCTGGTATGGTGGATAATAAATAATAAATCGGCCATTTAGACTAAAAACACATTTATCACAATTTTACAGTCAAACCTGTAAACAACGTCCACCCTTTTGGAAAGACATAAATGTGGCTGTTATTGACAGGTGGCCTTTATTTGGAAGTCTTTTTGTCAGAAGAGTTGTTGACCTATTTGAAAATAATGGCCTTTATTCAAGGATGGCCTTTATTCAGAGGTGGCCACTTAGGCAGGTTTGACTGCATATTATTTTTGTACATAAATATCTAATCTAAGGCCTTAATCCATCTCTGAAACATGCAACCTCCCTATGGTTGTGACTGCAGTATAATGGTATCAGCTTTATAATGTCCTTGTATCAAACTCACTCACTTTCACATTTCTATCAAAAGTCCATGTGTCATGTTTTGTACTGGTTAGATGTACTTAGGATTATATTTCTGCAAATCTAGCTGTGATTGATTGGTGCAATAAAGTTTGAAGTTTATTTTGGCATAAATTATTGGTTTAAACTCTTGATACGGCTTTTAAATTTCATCTGAATCGTTTATTGTATGAAGAATTTGGTAAACAGCTAAGATCCAAAATGAATAAATTATAAGATGACACATAAATTTGTATAACATGAACATGGTTGTACATCATTAAAGGCATAATTAATTCAACACAGGGTCCTAATGTATGGCATACTATCTTCATTCTCAATGTGGGATTTTATCTGAAACTACTGACTGATGCTTTAGTAGAATTTCTTCCTAAACTTTGTAGAATTCCTTCCTAAACTACTGACTGATGCTTTGTAGAATTTCTTTCTAAACTACTGTCTGATCTTTGTAACTAAGGATTTCTTCCTAAACTACTGACAGATGCTTTGTAGAATTCCTTCCTAAACTACTGACTGATGCTTTGTAGAATTCATTCCTAAACTACTGACTGATGCTTTGTAGAATGCCTTCCTAAACTACTGACTGATGCTTTGTAGAATTTCTTTCTAAACTACTGACTGATCTTTGTAACTAAGGATTTCTTCCTAAACTACTGACCGATGCTTTGTAGAATTCCTTCCTAAACTACTGACTGATGCTTTGTAGAATTTCTAGACTGATACATTATGGGATGTCTTTAGTGATAATCGTAATGTTCCATGCATGCATATTGTTTACCTCTAAAATGAAGTACTGATATGTAAAACCATAAATTTTTAATCATAAATTCAAAATGCATATTACAAATTACAGTTACACTAACATAACAATACATAAGGCATATTTAGATTGTAAATGCCATGGCAGTCCTTTAGTACTGGGATGTTGATTTTATCAAAGTTATTGTTGTGCACTATCGCTTTTGATGATTTCTCGTAAGATGTCCAAGTAAAAAAAAAACTGAAAAAAACTGTGGCTTGATGCAGGAATTTAAATTCATGGCAATGATCAGGTTACAGCATGATGGCAACCCTTAATATCTTGACAGGGAGTCTAGAGCTGATTCCCTTTTCCCTATAGTTCCCCATTAGTTTGAACAAGGAATTTTAATCAGCATTAAAACTTGTTCCAGAAAATGTACAGGTCTACAAATTAGGTTCATGGTATGATTGAATAACTGACATTGTGCAAATTCCCTGGAAAATTTATCTGTTTTAGCTTAAATATACATATACATTAAGTTATAAATCAATAGTGTATTATCTGGCAACAGTAACCTGTTGCATAATTGTTACATTCTTTGTTTTAACCTTATAAGGACATTGTCTGATTTCTGTACGTTCTGAAGTGACAGGAAATATTGAATTCTCTGCAATCCACTTAGCTTAAAAGTATATATCTACTTTGTTACCTCTATAATAAACATAAAACATTGTTATTATAGTCTTTTTGTAAGAATATATCTATTTAATGCATGGTTTGTTCTGTATGAATAAGAAATACCATACTACACTATATTTGCTGGATGTAAAATGATAAAAATACAAAATACCTACCTTGTCACTTTTAAATGCCTGAAATCCGTCATTTGATCATCAGATGGAGAAGAAGTATTTATTGCGGAACTTGATAGAAGATACTGACCATTTTTTACTAGCATTATATGATGCCAGATTTATGATGAGTATGAATGAAATAAAACACCTCATTGCATCCTAGCAATTTTATGATAATAAAACCTGCGGCAATTTGTATGAAAATAAGGGTCGTGAGCACATACACATTCAGTTTCGTTACCTGAGATCTTTTTTTCTAAAGTACCATATTAAAATGATTGCAAGTCCTCCCATAGAGCCGAGAACAACTTATACCCATATTGTCGTATTTTATACCTTATAAAACTGGATCATTTTACATAAATTGATATTAATTTCATATACTTGATATTTAGGTAACTTGATGTACTTCTTATTTATACCTAGATATATTCTCATACTTAATTCTGAACTTCTGTCATTGTGAATGACGGAAGTAGTTCTCTCATGGTCTCACAAAAAAACATTATCATTTTATGCACATATTCATTTCTTGTTTACGTTAATTTGATCAAGTTGAAATTAATGTAACCTGCATATCAAATTATTATATTATGTAATAATATACCATATCAAACTTCATCTCAAATCCGGTTTGGAAAGTTTTATTAATGTTGAATATTAGAATAATATTTCAAGTCGGCACTATAAACATACTACCAATTTTCTCCACATGTTGAGAAGTTGCCGGTTCCTTTGTTGAAGGGTATGTTAGTACTGGTTTGAATACCGTCCAGGAAAGCTTGTTAGGGGAACCAACCATGTTAGGGGAACCAACCACAGTATATAACTGAAATATTTTTGAAAAATGGTGTTAAACCCAAATAAAAATATATCTCCAACTTTTATAAAAACTGCAAAGTCTGCAATGTATATATATACTTATATAGCAAGTGGTACTATTTTCTGTGGTGTACTAAGCTTTTTTCAATACAATGACATGGGAAGGAGACTTCTCAAGAAATCACCTTCCAAAAAATGCTGATAGACTAAGCTTTTGATATTAACCAGACCTGTTATGTTCATTTATTTGTGTGTAATCGTTTCATTAGGCAGACTTTATATGGTTTAAATTGGTTTAATTTCAAATCACAACAAGCCAAATTTCTGATGTATGAAGAACAAAAAGTTTGCACTAATTAACAAATGTTTTGTAGAAATCTGGATTCTGTTTCTTCTCATTGATCGATCAAGTTAATTGAATTTAAAAGTTTTGGCGCAAATGCCTTGGGATGTATGTTTCGTTAGTTCTGTGGAATTGTTATTTGTTACCTCCCTTGACATTCCTGTAATCGACATAAATTCTTTTTAATCTCTCGGTGTTTTTAATCCATGATCAGATATTCCACAAGAATCTGTGATTTTTCTGATGGCTTTATCGTCCAAGGGATTGTCTTCATACATTTTCCTAGTGTTGCGTTTTTTGGGTTACATTCTTGACTTCCTCATTTTCCAAGTTCTGAGTTCTATCGAAGTCTCGACATGTGACAAGTGTTTTGATAACTAAGCTCAGGGCGCTCCATAGACTTAAAAAGTTGGGGGTCAAAATGACCCTTAGCTGATAGAAATGTAAAGAGTCTACATAATTCTCTACTAAAGTAATAGTAAATTTGACCCTTTGGTTCCAATTCTCAAGAGTCAAAAACCTTATTTTTTAAATTTCAAGAGTCAAAATGCCATTTCAAGAGTCAAAGGAGAGCCCTGTAAGCTGTATATGTTGCTGAAGCCCAGTGCTTGTATTCTAGTTTACCTGAAGAAGTAATGATCAGGTCTTATAGAAGATATACCTTTAGGGATATTGTCTAGACCTGCCTTACTAATTCTGTCTCTATTACAGAGTGGTTTGTATTGTCATTTCTTATAGTTACGTCCTCTGTTATACCTTTCCTGTCATAGAGGTCTGACTTTGATTATTATATTAGTGCACTGGGATGCAACCTTAGGTGATTACAGTTTAAGACTTCAGATTTATTTAGCAGGTTGTCCAAAATGGTTAACTCAAGTTTTGCTGCATATTTGAGACATAAACTCCATTTTGTATTTGTCTGAATCCATTTTGTTTGTTTTGGTCTTCCGGCAAAAGGTTTTTATGTCAGTTGATTTAGTATCAGGTTCTATTGTTTAAAATGACTTCATTCTCCAGAGATTCTTATTTCTGGAAAGAAAATGACAGCATCGTGTGAAGATAGTTCAGAGCAGCTAGCTCACTGCAGTGTTAGTTATGGTGACTGTGGTATATAGTGGGTTTGTTGGAAACTGAAAGATAGTTCATCTTTCCTAAGTCGTCACTTGCTCGGCGCGCATTAATTTTGGTGCGGACCAAAGTTCTGTGTTTTCTATGTCATCTGTCATGCAATTGTTAAACCAGTTAATCATTACTGTTCCTTGTTGCAGTGCAAGTATATGTAAGTTCAGTTTCTATGGGTGCTTCCTGTGCTTTGATTCACATAGGCTTTCCTCATTGTCCGCTAGATTTGGATACTGTAAATTTATGTGATGTTCCAAAATGCTTGCCATGTTTGGGGCTTATAATTATTGTATAGTTTACCCCAAAAGGTCTTGTTTTATGTTTTGGCTTTTTAAGGTACATATATGTACTGCACAGTATCAGATAAGTTACATTGTAGACAATATAATCCATCACCATAGTCTATATCAAACACAATATGCTTGACAGGACAGTTCAAAGAGCTAATTTACTAGACTCTAATTGTAATTAATATGTCAGGCTGTACAATGCTGGAAATGTCTGGTGTCTGTTATTTTTACAATTTGTAGTGCTGACCAAGAGATTAAGAGATGTATTAACCTTGTATTTTTCATTGTTTCTTTGGGAATGATCTGTTTAGGTAATACATGTAGTTTACATGTCTTGTCCAGTGCATGGAAATTCCATTTAAGTGATTGTTTAAACAAGTCTTCTATCCCTTTCCATTATAGTTTGTAGTATCATCTTGTTGGTTTGAAATTATTAAACACACATGTTTGTGTTATTGTTACACAATGGTCAAGCTTATTATGAGTCTACTTCACAGTGACCTCCCTTTATGAAACTCTCTTGTTGGTAGTACTTCTTTTAAGTTCAGATAAAAAATTCTATATTCCCCTTCTGGGTGTAACCAAAATTGAATACGCTGAAGCTCCCAACTCATCTGTATTACATTAGGCGAATAAATAACCGTCTGTACCTTGGTAGGTACTGTGTAAGTTGTCAACTCAGAACATTGATACTGGTTGCTTTTACATCTAATTTGGTCTCAACCTTGTTATGATACTTTATGATGTCTGGTTAAACCTTGAAGTACACTGTTTCTTTATTTAATGTGAAAATATGATTACCTCTTGTCTTAATGAATGAATATAACATTGCAATGTACAGCACTTTATTGCAAATAAAATGCAAGGTTTGTTGACAAAATTGTTGTTTATAGACATGTAAATTGTTTCTTTGTCCTATAGTGGCTGGTTTCTGAAATTGTTGACGTTGCTAAGAAGTTGATGGTATGATTGTTGTTGTTGTTGCTTTTTATGAAGTTGTTGTTGATAATACCAAAGTTGGTGATATTGTTAATGGTGATGTTTCTGTTGTTGATACTACTGTAGTGACTGTTGTTATTGTGGCTACTGAAGTTGATGTTGATGATGTTTCTGAAGTTGATGTTGATACTATTGAAGTAGTTAGTGACACTATTGAAGTTGTTAGTGATACTTTTGAAATTGGGGATATTATTAGTGGATATATTTCTGTTGTTGACATGAGGAAAGTATCTGATGCTGTTAAAGTTGATGTTGATGCTAGTGAAGTTATTGTTGTTGAAGCTATTTTGGTTAATATGTTTCTTTAAAATTCAGTTTAAAACAACTTTGAAGTATTTTTGGTATTTTATCTTAAGATTGTTGATTACAAAATTTGGACTTGATGTGAATGAGAATTTGGAAGCTTAAAACCATAAATCATAGGTTTGGAGTTAGTCCATGGTTAGTAAATCTACATTCAGAAATTGCTTACTCATTATATTGTTTAACTTACGTAAGACAATTACCTTGTCATTATCAGATCCGAAAATGCAGATTTTTACGTAAACAAATTTTGACCTTGACTAAAACGCTGTACCATACTGTGATAAACTTGTCAATAAGGATAATACTGTAAATTATCACAGTCTGTTGTAAACCTTGATTACCATCTTGTCTTGAAATAAAAAAAAAATAACAGATAAATGTTACAGTCTGAGAGTGGTGACAATATAATGGAGTTGGTAATTATTCTGAGTATCTTCGCACCATCAAAGCTATGGATGACAGAGAGAAGTTATATATAATGTATTTGTTTATAGTATGAATTATCTTATGTGTACATTTGTTATTATAAACTTCCTAACATAGTGATATGTTGATTTGTATTTAAAATAGATGGAATAGGCTGCATGACACTGAATGACATAAATTCAGGTGTATGCAATATGATAAAATTTGCATTCATGATCAGACGACAGACGTAGGTTTCTAAGATCTTTACATGTTTACGTTCTATTTAAGTACAAACTGTGGTCTATTTGCATGCTTTATAACTTTTAAAGTAATATTTGTACAAGTGCATAATCATTTGATACTAGTCATTCGGCATGCACGTCCTGAGAAAAATTCCTGTGTCTCACTTTACTGAACAATGATGAGATTGTTACCCATAGTTTTATCCTAGTTAACACAAGTCACCTTTCCCACCCTTCTGTAAGGAGTGCTATGTATGATTACGTAATCTAGCTTTAAGTCTGATCTTATAAGCTCTTTTATGCCCTATAATGTGTCAACACTTCTGATACTTTGAATTCTTCTCTCCAGGGGAGTAATGTAGGTTCTCGTCAGATTTTCATGTGATTGATAACGAAATAAATTTTTTAATTTTATTTTCTTATCAATTTTTGCACCGCTTGTCGAAGGAATTTACAGTAGAGCTATATATGGATAGAAATATGTGCATGACTCTTATGTGGAATATCAGACCAAAATACTGTCAATAAAGAATAAGATACGATGGTTTACAAACTGCATGAGTCATATATCATACAATGTCTGTATCTAGACACTGTTTTGGGTGCACTCACTGTGCATGATTTTCTAATCAATAGTAAAATTCAAATCTATCTCAGCTGAGGATCAGAAAGTTAAATTACTTGATTTAAATGTATCAGATGAGGAGAACTTTAAAATTGACAGACTACATTGTTACCAGGAGTTTACTTTGTTACAAAACCTGTTATATAGATTTCAACGTGCAACACTCTATCAACATGTCGTTGTTAGGTTTAACATGTAGGCAGTGCACATGTCACCCCCAACTAATAAAATAATTACTAGTGAAAAGATTTTTAGTAAATTACCTCCAATTGATGTGACTTGAACTCTAAAATAGGAAGTTAAGTTATACATTTATTTTGCTGTATAAATCACCTGTCTATAATAGTTAGTCACAATTCATGATCTATTCATGAAATATGCAAGAAAAATTCAAGAATAATTCATATTTTCATGAATTCCATGCAAAGATGAACTTTTGAGAACTGGGAAGTTAAGTCATACATTCATTTTGCTGTAATGAACTTCGGTTTCGTCATAGGTTGTGTTGACATTTGTTTGGTTCAAGCAAATACATTAACTCCTGTAAAGTCTTTTGTATTTCATAAAATGCTAATTAAAAATGTATGAAATACTGATGTGAACTAACTTCTGTTTTATGTTTTCTTTTATCGGGCTGGGAAATTGTAAAAGTTCATATATTTTTTCTAGATGTGTAGTGAAGTTTCAAGTGATAAGTGAACAGTGCTAGGTAGTAGTGATATACTACATAATTATAACGTCCTAAAAGTTGTAACATTTATAATTCATTGCAGAGTGAATTGAACAGACTTGTGTGCTATTGTTCTAGAAGAACTGCTTGACTTTATAATTATCCGTCTGCCTTATTGGACTGAGTGCATGACTCTCATGTATATCTTGATAATATACACCATCTGATTGAACCAAAGTACCTATTAGATCATTGACGTTACTAACATCAAGTTGTGATACCTTTTAATCACCTTGTCAGTGTCAGTGTGCCTTACTCTTCTATACTTCTACAGTCAGATTTCAGACCTGCCTTTTCCAGTTCCCTGTGTGAATCTAGAAGTTTATCAGTTGTTTGACTAGTCTCAGCTTCATTGTTTGCCTCTAGTTCTTTGAAGATAAGCAATAGTAAAGCTATACTTAATGTTGAAGGACACTTAGATGAACATACTGAATATAACAGTAGAGATCTATCTAATGTTATAACGGAAAGAGGAGATGATAGAACAGTTGTTTTAACTTGAGCACCAACTTATACTACTAGATCATCCAATCAACTCGGAGCATTTAATCACTGTTTTGTCAGAACCTAGCTTTGTTACTAAGGCTACATGTGAACATTCTACTTTGAACATTGAACTATAGAGTGGAACATCACTGGCTTTCACAACCTTCTGGTGGCGGGAATGCAGTCCATGTTTGTCACTGGTTTAAGTATATAAATGTTGTCTGTATTATTTCTTTAGGTAAGATGTCCACGGAGTTTATACAGTAGAAAAACCCGAGCATTTCAACATGAAGATTATTTCTGTTATTGTATGGCTGCTGGCAGCCGTCGTCATAGATACAACAGCCCAGGATGCAAATAGTAAGTTCTTACTTTTTCAATTATTTAGTAGAAAGTTTAGAATTGTTAAGAAGTTTGCATTTGGTACATACTTAGTAGCATGTTTTTCATGAAATAATCCTCCCGAATGATTGAAGTGGAAACTGACATTGGTATGGATATAAGCCCTGTTTTTTTTTAACTCATTCATTGTAGTCATTAGGAATGACAACAGAACTAAAGACCAGCTTTGTATTGTATTAAATGATATGTCATCTGTGATGTATTATTATTTGCACTTATTTATTTATCTAAACTAAATATTGCCTGATAAATAATGTTATTCACTGTTATTACTTAATAAGGCTGTATTTTTCCAGACTATGCTGGCTGTGTAGGGCTCTCTGGGGACTTTAAGTGTGTCATTGGCTTCCAGATGCTTCACTTATTCATTTATCGAATTATGTTATAATCTATAAAACTATACATGTGTTGACAGTGTTTAAATAATGCACAGTTTATGAGGGCCATGAATTGTTATTTTATTTAACCATGTTGTGCAACACCAGCTTATGACGACATGTGGCCCTGTACGCTACAGCTACGTCAGCCTGTTGTATCTTAGTAATATCTATCAGGCAAACCATGTATTACTGACACCCTATAATTATATAACATGCTATGACTCCATATTACACAACATTCAATTTCCTTATATAGCCTAAAGGTACATAGGAGTATGCAACCTTGACAATTGATTGGTAGATAGAACTGTCCATCATTTACGACCCTAAGGGGAACGAGAATACAATTGAATCAACATAGTAAGCTGAAAAGAGTGTTACACTGATTGGCTAGAAATATGAAGTGAACTACTGTCCAGCCTCGACACTGTGTGATTTTATAGATACTAGTTAAAAAGGATTGAAAACACAAGACAGTCCGTGTTTTAAGACCGCTTCCTTGTACAAACCCTTTAGAAACTAGGAATGTTAATTCTGAACATCGTATTATGAATGTATTGTATAATTAAGAGATGGTTTGATGAAAATTAACTTTCATGCCTTTTAGCCTAAAACTGTCCCTGTGGATTTGTTATTCATAGAAACCTCAAATGTAAATTAGAACGCTTTGGTGAGCAGTGTTTAGTTATTGATTCTAAATGGACTAAATGCATACCCTTGCTTCGAACAAGAAAAAATATCGTAATTTGCATTTTTTTTAATCATTTCAATCCATTCTCATGTTTTGTTGGTTCTTTCAAGAAAAAAAGAATTTGTCTGATATTGAACAAGCTATCCAGCCACACTGTCTTTGTTACCAAATGGTTTCCATTAACACTGATACAATAAATAATGGAATATTTTTCTGGCCATAATCAAATGCAATTACTTTCGAAGTTATTGTTCAATTGTTATAGCCAGTACTGTAGCTAAATGACACTGTATGATGGTGTTATATTTTCATTGGTTGACTGGGTTTGTGCTACCTCTTGCCTCACAGTAACCTTATCATCCTACAGAAAATATAAATTAGAACAGGATACCTAGAAAATGCACATGCCAAGATTTCTGACCTTCCCATGAAACGAACAAGCCCCTAAAAGTCAATTGTTTGATGTTCTCCAGAAGATTCAAATTTAATGTAGCAGGCTTAATTTAAATTGTAGAGGGTTAAATATTCACTGGTTCGTCATTTTTATGCCTCTCCATTCAAAATGGCTGAAGGGCATAAAGTATTAACCCAGTCCGTCCATAGGTCCGTTTGTTTAAATTTTGGTTTCTGGGCGATAACTATTTCATAGATCGGTTTCATATTTTACGTGTGGGTGTATAATGAAATACAGGTCAAGTTTGATTTCCGTTAAAATTTAAACATTTTCACTGGAGTTATGGCCCCTTTTTGACTTTATGCTCAGCAGAGGCATTTGTGTCTTCCGGTCACATTTCTAGCTTTGGTATAAGTTTTATTTGGGTTGACAAAAAAGTAGCTAGCACTAGGTTTTCAAGTAGAAGGCATTGTAGCTGGATGCCAGGGCTTCTGGAGAACTCTATTGTTAAACCATGTTGTTGTCTTTAGGAACTTGGGTCATTTAAGTCAAGATTCTGTCTGCAGTGAGTCTGTAGGGTCAAACTGTCCTTTGAATAAACAGTATTGTGACTTCATTAGCTTGGGGGGAAGACTAATGTCAATCCATTGGATTAGATTAACCAACTTATTTAGATAACTTAATTTAAGCTTCTGCTGTTTATCACTTCCCCTTGAAAAACATTACTTGACTCATAAGGAGCATTTGTGTTATTGCTACAACACATTCCCAACGTAAGATTCCTTTGAGACTCTCCGAGAACTTCTTAATACGTTAAACTGATCCAGGAAGGCATTGTATGATTCATGTTTGAAAATCTTGCTACTGTTGCTATTTTTACATTGATCTCTTCACAATGCAATGAAGGCCACATTTTTGTAAATAAACTCCATGGCATTTTATCATAACTGTCATCAGCACTCCATAAATATCGTGATCTTGTTATAGTTAAAGGTTAGCAAGAACCTTCTCTCCCATTGTGTAATTATACTTACTGTTCTAATATTCATAACCTTAGAGTATGACTGCTTGTTAGAATTATAGTGCTCCCACTTCTCGATATTATCATATCGAGGGCTCAGTGCAACACAGTCGTAACTTGTTCTTATTTCAATATGAATTACGACACTGTTGCGTTGAACCCTCGATATGCTTCTTGAAACTTCGGGTGTTGAAGAGGAGAATTGAACCTTTCCTGGTCACCATGGGAAAACATCATGAACTATTTTCACCATTTAAGTCTTAACTACAGTACAACCTATCCAAAGCAACACCCTTTGGGAGTAGCAAGGTTATGTTGTTGCTGAGAGGTTGTTGCTCATGAGAGGGCTGCTCTGGAGAGGTTGTACTATATTTGGAAAATGTGACTCGTAAATTTAAATTTTCAAACTATTGCCAAATGAGTCAGTATTTCTCGTACAGATTATCATGAATTGATTGTATCAATTATTCAGATATAATTATTGTGCAGCTCGGATTATGACTTGTTTATTGAATATTAAAATCACAATTTTTATACTTTTGATTATAGTTTTCATATAGAAAGTACTGGTATTATATGTAAGGTAAAAGTCCCATGATAAAGATTTGTTAAACTGGATCAATTTGGGATCACGGACCTATGAGATTTCATTTAAATAGCATTTCAAATATTCATTACACAATTAGGTTGCCTTTTATGTTGATAACAATCACTTCATTAAGCCATGGAGTCAATCAGTTCTTTGTCCTTCATTGAATGTCACAACTTTCTATACACTGGCTGGCAATATTTAACTTCTTTAAACTAACTAAGTACATAGTGTTGCACTTAAATTACCTGAAAATAACTTGAATACCTTTCTTCTGTGTTCAGAGTCTGACAAAGCCCCCCAAAAATTGTATGTGGCTGTTTTTATCCCCCCACTATTCAAAATGGTGGAAGGGCTTAAAGTGTTTCCCTGTTCTTCCTTCCATGCGTCAGTTTCGTTCAAATTTTAGTGTCCGATTGATAACTCAAGAAATAAAATTATGCAGGAGCATATAGTTACAGCCTGGTTCAACTGTCTATCCATACATGGTTATAAGTAAAGCATGCCACTGGGGGCATATGTGTTCATTGAAGGCACTGTCTTGTTCCTTATGTGTTCTTCTCCTGTATTCATTCATTTGTATTCTCTCTGTATTTTTATCCATGCATTCTTCCTGCCTGTAGTCAAAGCAATTAGTAAACTATCTGAGCTTGTATTTTCTGGTGAAAATTTCCAGATTGATTCCAGATAAAGGTTTGTGACACACGGGACAATTTCTCAACACCCTAGTCAAATCAAACAAGATCTTTGACAAATACAGAATCATACTAGAGAAATATGTACACTCTTCTCATCCCAGAAAACACATAAAAACAGGAAAAGATATGTTTATCAATGGAAGTTGAGACAGATTTTGTGACTGTGGCAGTATCTGGAGACCATGGTAGTGTCATTTATGACTGCATATAGATCACTTATCTGGATCTATTTGATTAGCTAGGAGAAATTTTCTTTGTCTGTCTAATGCAGTTTAGCAACATTAAGTATAAATATTATTGCTTGCATGCGCTTACAATCTTACAAAGGTACTTGGAAAATTGTCAGACAAGTCAGAAGTATAATAGTTACCAGCAGACACCATTGATCAGAAAATCCTTTGGGCATGTTTTCTTTTCCAACCTAGGTTCAATTAGTCAATGCCGCGGGTCACATCTATCTGCTGCAGCCGATGTAGAGATGGTATTTATATTTTCCATTCTGTGTGGAATAAATTATGCAAAAACCAGATAGTCGGGCCAGCCTAATGTTCACTTTGCCTTCAAAGTTCAGTTTATTGGATGACCATGTCTAACATAATGGATCAAGATTGATTTATCATGAAGACTGTTTTTTTTTTAAATCCAGACTTTTCATTGGCTGTTATCTCTATAGTCAGCCAATAATAACCAATGATGTGGCTGTATTTTTGGACTGGTCTGCAAATTTAAACAGATATTATGCTGTCTGGTTTAGTTCCGAAACTTGGTTTATTCTCATAATTGTCAATCAGATAATTGTAGCCATGATGACAATGCATTCCTTTTGAGGCATAAATCTATATATGAATTGTTTGGTCTACCAAGCATAGATTGGCAGATACACACTACGGGTATATAGCTTCGGTGGTTCCTATCAACCATGTCCATTACGTGTGAATTATTTATACATCTGATATTTTACTTTGAAACTTAAGGTATTTTCTTAATTTTTTAATTAATTGAAAAAAGACAAACACACAGTTTTACCAAACTGTGGTAAATTATTCATCTTTTGTATGTTCTCATTGAATGATGCTGCTGTAGTTCCTACATTGATTATTTTTACCCCCCCCCCCATTTCAGTTTGGTACATTAACATTTTCTACATTGTCAGCTTGATTATTTCCCCATTTTGTTTGTCTGAGTTTTTATTGATCACTTAGTCATCTGAGACATTTGGTAAAAAAGCTTTGATTATATTAAATGTATCACTAAAATACTATGTGTTTGTTCTTCCGTAACCTCTACCTAATGAGCCAATGGCATGATACCAGAGCTTTACTGGTATACCAATCCTTCCGTTCTCCATTTGCATTTTATTTGTAAGAGTAAAAAACATCTTGTTGGTTTGTTGTCAGACTAAAGGTTAATTCTGTCGACTTACCTTAATTTGTGCATGTAGGATTCCAATCAATCACTGACTAATTGATGTCAAGGTGTAGCTTAGTTCTGTACTTTATACACTGACTTTTAACTAGGGTGTGTAAATTTGAATCATGACCTTCATCTTGCTCTACAGACATTTTGAAGACGCTGTGTTGGCTCACCTAGAAAGGCAAAAATTAAATTTTAAGCAGTCAAAACTCCCTTAGTGGTGCCTTATCTATCATTTATCTTGGAGTATTCTTTTAAAATTCTGATTAAACTTCACATAAGTTAGTATTCCATGAACTGCTTAAATTAAGCAGAAATTAGTACCAAATGCAATCTTCTACTCTGTAAAATGTTTGCTAAATCTCTTATTTCAGATTTTAATTCTGTGTCAACTAGAGCGGTGACTGCTGGCCGCATGCAATACACAGAATGCTGTTGAATATTTTTGTATGATTTCTAATTAACCCATCGTTCCATGTAGCAATTATTTGATTGGCTTCAACAAAGATACGGTTTTCAAACTTTTTGCAACTAAATGGACTCTCAAAGACACAATATGCCATAGAGTTGTGGCATTAGTATTAGGGACATTCTAATTGTAAATATGATTGCTTTTAAATTTGTTTTAAATTTCTTTACTCTATTGTGAAGCTTCTTTTACCAATGTCCGAAACTGTACATGGATAGATGGGTTATTGATTTTATTGTATATTTATATATGATTTGATATGAACTGTAGAATTTAAGTGAAATCTATGTTTTATATAAGTAGTGTGTGTTTTTCTTCATGTAGCAATATCTAGATTACTCCTCATTGCAGCACTGATTGTTCTCCATAATTGACCTAGCAATCACCATAAGTCTGAAAAGGGAGATAATTCACTGAAGAATTACTAATTTCTAGTGTACAAAGTATATATAATATGTCTGACTGGCTCTAAGGCTTATAGTCTATGATTGTGTACTTTTATGGTAGAATATTAATTACATAATGATAGATGCTTGTTATACCCTAGCTGCTGTCAAAAAAGGTATATTACGATACCTTCGGAGATGAGTTGTATCGAAATTATGCATACTTCATGAAGAGTAGGCAATTTTATCATAGCTAGCTTTATACAGAAATGCATGACTTCCTGTGAGTACAAAGAAGTTCAAAATCCTGCTATGACTTGGTTACTTAATTTACTTTAAATCCTGGAAACTACTGATATTAACTATTGTCAAGTGGTAAAATGAAAAGCTTATGTTCTTTATATCTTTGTGTTTGTGGGCTACAGAGAATTGTTTCTAAGATAGTAGCTTGAAAGTAGTATGTATGCTATGAGTAAGAGAAGTCTCAGTTTTAAACCACTCTAGGGAAATCAACTTTAGCTTTGATCATAGATATGTGATTTTATTGTCACTGATAAAAGTATACGTAACGACACGGTTGACAATGCCATGTAGTTTGTTATGTCTATTTTACTGGGTTTAGTAACAATTTTAAAAGTATGAATCACTGTCTTTATTGTTGAAATGATCGAAAGATTGTACTTAACAGTATCAGAAATTGAATTAACTCAGTTCTGGTACTGTTCTAGGTGTTGACAAAATATTCTTCTTGACATAGTAACAAAAATTCTCCAAATTTTTGCCACAGTTTTAAAGCCTTTGTATAATACATACTACTTGCTTGAAGATTCTATCCTGATGATTTGTGGACTATAAATTTCAGTCAATGTATGTTTTGTGCTAGAGTTTCATCTGCCTGACTTGTACATTGTATCTCTTACATGTATTTAAGTTCTATTGTTGATAAGTTCTTTATTGTAATATCAGCTGATATAATCAATCATACCCACTTGACTCAATTAGATCTATAATCATTTAAAACTGTCATTTTGATTTTGTTCTAATTTGTTATACTCCAAGCTAGCAGTATCAAGTAATTTTTTTTTTTTTTAAGGATTTTTGTAATTTTTTGTAAGCTTTATTAACATGATATAAGGATATAAAGCTCGTCTTATATTAGATTTCATTTGTCATGTGTCCTCTAATCTGATTCACCTACCATATTAACATGAGTTTATTTATGGTTTATGTTATAGAATATCCGCTTTGAAAATTTA
The DNA here is from genome assembly GCA_964023205.1 of Lutraria lutraria. Taxonomy (NCBI): domain Eukaryota; kingdom Metazoa; phylum Mollusca; class Bivalvia; order Venerida; family Mactridae; genus Lutraria; species Lutraria lutraria. The sequence continues at coordinate 13,615,070 of OZ026838.1, forward strand.
TTTTGTAAAGCAACTTAATATTTACATAGATGAAAACATTTTGTATAGTAAAAGATGAAAATGCTGTTCAAAATAAGAAATAAGGATGTTTGATGTACTTTTAAATTTGAGGACTAAATCCACGGTATGGTTTCCTGGGAGAGATATCACAAACTGATGATGCTTTGGTATTCCTAAATCAATGCATAAGCTCAGCATCTGATTATTCCTAATCGCATTAATAAATCATCAAAACTGGAATATTTTTTATATAAAGATTTTATATAATTGATTCATCCATAGCTTCTAGATACAATTACTTTTTTCTATGAAATCCTTAGAGAAATTAACATTGTTGATGTTTAATGAATGCCGATTATACTTATGTTATGTCAATAGTCACATAGGATAAGCTAATGGCAGTATACCATACATCAGTCGATCATATTAGAATTATAAATTATCCCTAACATTCCACTTGTGTCCTTTAAAATGACTTCATCAAAATTAATTCTAACTAAATTTTTTTGCAGCATCTCTTTAATATGAATTATAATGTTATAAATATTCTTGTTTAGTTTTTGGCCATCTCTGACTGAGACAGTAAAATGGCGTTTATTGTAGAACATCTCTGTATTGTAAATTACACTTTGTATCCATCATAAGCAAAAAAACTGAGATGTTCTGTTTCTGGTAAAATTGCTTGTAAATTGTGTGATTTAGCTTTTTAACAGACATATTACCCTCATGTTTCGAGTGTTGGTGCAGTAACTTTATAATACCCTCATGTATTAATACTCAGTATCTTGACATACCTTAAACCACAAAATTAAAATATATATGTCACTGTGCCAGAGTTGGTTTTATATTGAGCTTTGCTTGTGAAATATTTTGTTCATGCTAAAATAAGGAAACAAATCTGTTTAAAATTTTGAAATATTATTGAATGTTACCTGTTCCAGAGTTGTTAGTTTAAATCAATCTGAAGTTTGTTACTGAATAAATTGCTCATTTATTATGATTACCAAATTTCCCCTAATAAAAAAGCCACCCCCCTGAAAAACACATCAGTCCTGTTATAGAAATAAGTACCTGAACATATATGTAAGAATAATTCTTCAAATTTAATATAATGTGTCTTAGAACCATTCAAGGAATGGAAAAAGAATCTGTAAAGTCCTGATGTCCATAATTATGGGTGTTTATTAGGGTATATATGGTATGTTCATTTTTTTCTCATTTAGCCTACAGGTATGACTTCAGTGGTTAATTGGTTTAGAATTCTATTGATTTCAATGTATCATTTTAACTTACAAGTATTTTTTTTTAGTCTTAAATGAGATTCTGCAAGACTGCATGTTGGCAATTCATTTAAAAATCAATCGGATTCAATACTTTGTGCATCTCTTTGAGTGTAAAAATCAATTAGCTTTGGTCAATGACAATGTTGATCTTTTATTGGTTTTATGGAGCAAAGTCCGGATATAATTGTCTGTCATGTTCAGAGGTTATAAGCATTTTATTACTTTACAACTGCGAATGTGCAATATGACATAGTGCTTCATATGTATTGCAGAAAATAAATGATCATAATTATAAAACATCGATTCCGATTCTTCACAGAACCATCTGAATGATTTTATGCCATAAAAGTTGCTGTTGATGTTACATCAAGATTAACCTTAAGAGAGAAGTCTCCACGATACTACACAATATTATAATGCTGTAGTTTTTCCATTGAGTTTCCTTAAACCAGTTCTTTTTTGTCATAAGCATTATAAGAATGAATCTTATGAAAGAGTTGGCATGTCCCCGAGGGAGCTACAAGGTCTTTAAATGTGGATTTTGTCTCTTTTATGGTGCTTTGTACAACATTATCTCTTAGAATTTTCTTAATTTGTCTAGGGTAAGAAAATGTTGCTAATGAGGTCTTGATTTTCTTGTAACCAAGTTCGGTATAGCTTGATACTCATTGAGACTTTCGATAAAAGCTTAATACTATCCTTTAATATTGTACGGTTCTTTAATCATTAATATTATATTAGTTGGCCATTATTCCTGTACCCCTGAGCATACTGTGAAATAAATCCCTTGTCAGAACCTCAGCCAAAATTACTATTTTAAGTTAACTTGCACTCTAAGACTTCATTGATTTTTTGCCTGCCAACTAAATCTTGGAGTGGCCAAAAAAAGTCTACTTAGGTCCATTCATATATTTCTGATAGAAGTACGAAGATCTGAGGGAGTCTTTTTTTCGAGATTAGTTTTAAACATTATTCTATTGCTTGCTTTTTGACGAGACTTATTGTGTTTAACATGATTAAGTATAATTTGATTGTGTCATTCTTCCGTTCAGGTTTAATCAATAAACAGTAAAGTTGCTTAGTCCTCAGGGATGCAAGACATCTTTAATTGAACTTAAATTGACTACCTGTCTCTCTTTTTTAATGAAATGAAGAGTACTTGAGGATTGGAAAAACTAATACCAGGATTCTAAACTCTGACAGAATATTTTGTAACTTTGTTCATTATGGGATCTTTGTGAATCCATTTATGTTTGTCTTGTGTTGTAACTGTTGAATGCAGTGTTCTATGTCTTCATGAATTCTCTCTGCGATTGGCTTATGGTGTTGTAATTTCTACAAGTTTCCATACGTCATCATGATTTGTATTCCCAAGGTTGCTGGCTACAGGTTGCGCTTCAAGTCTCTTTATTTGCCCCCTGTAAAATAGTTATTTATATCTCATGAACTAATCATGAATTATGCAAGAATAGTTCAAGAAAAATTCATGAGTTCATGAATTCCTTTCGAAGGTCAGCAGTATGTGCTTTTGCATAAATACATAATAAATTGTAAATAGAAAATTGAAGTTGCTGAAATACGATTCCTTAGGTTAGAGGACCCTATAACTGAGAGACAGTTACTGAAGGGAATGCTATCCAAGTTGATAATGGTTGCAGTGTGTTCTAAAGCGTAAATTATTTAAATATATTGGCTCATAACATTGTTTGAAAAACAGCATTACACCCTATGAAACGAACATAACAATGTAATCTAGCGTCCATTTTATGTCTTATTGCATAAATTTAAGCAGTTAGTGTTAACTGATATGTACCAGCATTCTGTAGTGAGGTTACTATGTTGTTATAGATGTATGTATCCCTTATTGAGTTTCATGGAACAGCTGTTAGGATTATGTAGTTGAATTTAATATAAACATAGGCACTAAAAATTTATAGCTGTTTTTGGCAAGGTTCAGTTTCAACCATCTGGGGAATTTTAAATATTCTGAACTAGTTTTTGTTCAAATCAAACTGAAACATTTGGTTGTGTTCTCTTTTAAGGGAAGCAAGCAAAATGTTTGTACAGAGACAATTACAGCAAATAAATATTTAGTTTTGTTTTATTTACTGTCAGGGGAGCTAACCTAGGTTATTTATAAAGTTTTAATTAAGTAATTCTAAAATAAGTTGAGTATGAACCCAATGTTATTTAAGTTGTCTATATTGTAATTTAAGAAATGGTTAAATTGAATTTCAGCAACTTTTAGTGCTGATTAGATTGTGACCTAATTCTGCTCTCTGTGTTAGTATTACTACATAAATTTGTTGTTTAGTTCCTCTCTGGGATACATTGAATAATCAGATTAAAGATGCTTCTTTCTTAGATTCGAAACTCACAGTGTTTCCATTTGCTGCAGTGATTTTTTCTGAAAATTGCAAAAATAATAAGTTTTCTTTATTCTCTAACATAAGATCAGTTTCCAGTCTGAATTCTTCCATTTGAGATGCTCATTTCTAATTCATTTTAATTTGCTGTGATATAAATGTAAACCATTCTCTCATTCCAGTTTCCTGTAACACATGGCAACAGGTTTTTGTTCTAGAGATGCAGCATGTGCATCCAGTAGTCGTTTGGCACCTTTTTTGCTACCTGCAGCTGGAAAATAATTCAAAATCATTACCTGCAGTGACAGTATCACCGTATTCTATGATTTTTCTTAATTAAGAGATTAATGGCACACACTGGGTATACACAAAATACTATCAAATATTAAAGCTAGATTTGTAAATGTTAATGATGCAATTTTCAGGCTAAATTACAACTTTAAGCCATTCTTTAAGGTAATTGATTAAGTTGTTTAAAATGGCTGTTAAGGTCATATCTACTTCAAGGTTTAATTTAACATTTGAAAGTAATTTGACTATAAATTTGTGATAAATCAAAAATATCAATAAAAAAAATTGTGTGCAGTGGATTAAATTTTGCTTGTATAAATATGCATTGTTTAATGATTTAATGAATTCATGCGACATTGGTTCATTTGAGGTTAATAGAAATAGTTTGATTATTTAAATTTGAAATTCATGAACATGAAAGATTAAACATGTAAACGTGCTATTATTCATGCAAGATATCCTCACTTGAACCCTTTTATCATTGCCTTGGTGAGCCTTCGTTATACTTGTGATATCTGGAGAAGATTTTCTGAAGGACTGTCCTTGTATGCACTTGTTCATGAACAAACTTAACACTAGCTGAATTAATTAATTTACTAAAAAAAATAATTTAATCCATCTACATTATATATGCTGCTCTTAAGTGCAAGTAATTTCAAAATGAAAGGAATGGCAAGTTTGAATGGTGTCATATAATGAATATTTCTCTCGTGAAAAGTCGCTCTTCTCCACATATTGAACAAAGTAACATTCTCACATAATAGTGTATTCAGTTTTAACATTCTGTGATGTAATTAATCAATTATTTTTCCAATTATCTCTTGTATTATCATTTTCATACTTAATAATGTAACTTGGATTGAAAATTGAAGATAAATTAATATGATGATGAAAATCGAAAAATAAAAAGCATGCATGATCTTTGGTGTCTTATTTATTGATCTGAGTTTGTTACGTAGGAAAATCTTTTCTTTCAAAATACAGTCATAAATTCTGAAATATTCTTTTTTATTAAATTTATTTTAATATGAGTTAAATGCCAGTTTTTACATGAGTTTGCTCCCCTTGATAATGTTATGTTATTGAAAATAAAGATTTCCTTTGTTGCATATACTTCTGTCATGGGCTTACTGATAATTAAGGTTAAACTAATTGATTGAATAGTTTTAATGTAACAATTTAATTTCTCTTGTCAGTTTTCTTAGCTTGTTTGAAATTGTTCCTCCAATGTGGGAGAATATTCGCTAGAAGAAGGATAGCTTCATTAATATTCCTGTAACTCCATTACGACTTGAGACTCAACATTGAAATGTACATTGAAAAGCGTAAAAAAAGTCTTACTCATGTTGCCAGGGAAACCAGAAGCTTCTAATGTAGATCAAGTTTGATATTAGTGTTTTAATCCGTCAAGAACGAGACTTCCCTACTTGGGAAATCAGCTTGATAATGCACTGATGCTGTGTGAAAGTGGTGTCTCCTTTGAATTTTTCTTCTGGTAGTTTTTCATTGTTTAATGACTGCGCAGACATTTCTTGTGACATTAGGTTGATAATGTTTTGCTGATAATCGTAGTTTTTGGAGACACATGTGAAAAGAAATAATATTTCCAGAGTTTCCGAACTGCGAATTGTTTAATGAGATTGGAAATTGAACTCAGTGTAGTTCTGAATTTTCTGTAATTTTGTGAACGAAGTTGACTAATTGTAAATTGTTGTGAATGTTAAGTTCAGAAGAATTATGAAACAGCACATTTGGTTGTCTTTGATGGCAAAGTTAAGGTTTAAAAAACTGAAGTGGGCACAACATTCCTGAACTCTGTTTGGTAATTATGTTATCAATGATAGATGGATCGAATTTCTTTAAATTTATACCATACACATCTTGGGATTGTATGGGACATTATTTCTGTACAAAAGTGTAATAATTGTTCTGGCTGGGTATGTGGGACATTACCTTATATGGTTATTCAGTCATTAACAGCACTGTTCACATTGTTATTATCTGTATTAGCAGGTATATTAGCGGCCATAATAGACAGTCTGGAATTAACCAGAAATGTCTTCAACTCTTTGAGCTTTGTCTGCTTCTCTATGATTCACTTCAAAGTCTATCATAATGTTAAAATCTCTCATCTCCAGACTGACAGACCAATATCTATCAATACCAATCATCCAAAGTGATTGTCCAGAGACATAAATCATTGTGATCTCTTTCTTCACATTCTGCCAGTCTGTTTTATTCCAACACCAGGACATACCATGGCTATTCTCAGACATTCTTGTCTTAATATTTGATTTCTCTTCATTCAGTAATACTTGGTGCAGTAAAATTTCTAGCTTTCATAATTATAGCAACAATATACCGGCAACATAATTATGTATATATTCAGTTTGCTGTTCCTTGTCAGCATGACGTTTGTTGTTCTGGAATTAGGGACCTAGACATACTGCTGATGCTGATGACTGGTTGGATTATCTCGTCTGCCTCCTCCTCATTATCTTTTGCATAAATAATTCACAATAAGCCAATTAAGCTTTGTCTAAAGAGCACTTCTTGCAGTGATGCAGGCCACTCTTCCCATAAGGATACCATGGTTGCATTCTTAGTTCCTGATTGTTTTTCCATCTTTTTAAAGTTACTGCAGCAAATACCCTCGTGTGTTACACTTTATTGGGAGAGTTTAGTCTTCATTACTGGCTAATTTACTTGCAGACCACTTCAGTTAAACCTTTGATTAGACGACCATATCCAGTGACAGCACTGTAGCTCTGTTGTTTACCAATCAAATTGATTTTACACAAAAAATGATTGTCAATTTTCATTCAATTTAATCTTAATTCAATTAAGCTTTCTAAAGATGTTTGTCTTATAAAGCATTTTTCCAGCTTCAGAATGCTGGCTGCATTTTATCCTCTGTCTGTTTTTGGAAGTACTTCATGTGGCCTTGTGTTACAGGGAACCTCCGAATGTGATATAGTGAGGTCATCTATTGAAAGGCTAATCAATGACGAACAATGAAAAGGTTGACCCAATTTTGTACACTGTCTGATCTTCTGTCATAGGAACATTATTTAATTCAATTTGTCTTTAAATGAATCTCAGCCCATTGGCTGGCTTGTCTATCAAATGGAAAGGGGCGAAACATCTGGAAATTACGGTAAAATTATAAAATAAACCTTTTCATTGTTGATGCATTTGTTATGGTCATGTGAGTTATACAAATAGGAAATGCTTATATTGAGTCATTTATGGTTAAGCAAAATATACAATAAAACATACATTAATCTACTTAAATCTAATAAAACTTGCTATAAAAGGTGATTTGATGGGGGTTTTATTTAAAGACAAAAAAATGAACAATGGTAAAATAGCTTTTACATAACACTTTAATTATAGTGCTGACATCATTGCATTTACCACAGTGTATGTATGTTACAATACATGTATTCATGTTGTGGAATGTTGTAAATTCGTGATTTATTTCGGGAATGAATTATCACTGACATAAAAGTAGCACACTGATTTTCTTATATTGCCGTTTGCAATTACAACAATGCAACTTTAACTTTAATAATCATAAATCAACTTAAAGTTGCTTAACTTCCCAGAAAATTCTAAGAATTTGTAGCTAGTATGTTGAAGAAGCTTTTATCAATATTTACCTAATGAAATTGTGTTGTTCCTATAATAAGGAAAGAAATAAAGACAGTAATTGTAGTGTAAGTGATCCATGTTTGAACACTGGCTTATTGAATCAACAGAAATTATCCCTAGTTCTTCTCTCAGTGGGTACCATCTTGGAATAATCAAGTTATTCTACTTAAAATCAGTTAAAATGTCTCTGTATGTAGCTAGAGTTGTTTTCAAGTTATTTAAGTTCAGCTGTATGAAGTTCTTATTTCTATAATGCCCCCTTTTGAAGGAAAGGGGTTATATTGCTTTGCACACATCGGCCCGTCAGTCCGCCCATCCGCTCGTAACCAAACCTTGTCCGATCAAATACTAGAGAATGATATGGCCTAAGCTCATCAGATTTTGGTTGGGAGGTTGGTCATCACATATAGATGGTCCTTATTGTATGTCGAAGGTCAAGGTCATGAGGGGCATCACTCGTCTTGTATTATTTTTTAACCCTATAAAACTTGTATAGTGTATGTATCATCCTCCCTTATTTGAAGATTCAAATGCTACGTTCTAATAAAGTATTTATTTGAATTATTGTAATTCAGAATTGAATAACTTACCAAACTCTTGAGTTATAAGTCTGAGGCTATATCATGTTACATTGATACTCTCTTCTCAGCATAATTACAACAATATCTCTGATGGTTGTGAAGTAAATGCTATAGATATTATACATACAACTTAAGTTCCAACCCTTGAACTATGTCCACTGTCTAATGGATCTATAGGGAGTCAATATTTGACTAAATCAACTCTGGTGACTAATGGTTGTAATATCAACACGTCTGAACAATTGTCTTTCACACTTATATTTTGTTGGTTTTCTTTTTCAAAGCACTTCCAGTATACACAGATCTTTTATGATTTAATGGTTTTCATGTTAACATCAGATTTCTGTCTAGACCCATAATGGATGATTATTTTTTAAGGGAAAGTAGAAGAGATGTATAAAGTTTTTTTTGCTGCTCCTGCAACCTTTTCAACAAGTTCTGTATCTGTTAACGATGGTTTTAATACTGATGATGTTGCCATTATAGGTGAATGGTATACCTTTGTTGAACATTGCAATTAAGATATACCAGATTTTGCAATAATGATACTGTAAACAGAGAAAGCGAAACCTATAGAATTCTGTAATATTCAAAATAAATGACAGCATATTTCAATGACATTCCTTGAAATTAGAATTCAAAGTAATGATTATGGAAAACAGTGGAACAATTGATCATTTTATTGCACGGAAATACCAAAAACAGGGACGCATAAAGCATCTTGTTATTGGAACTCAGACTTTATTGCAAGTTTACTGTTTAATCAGTTGAGAGAGTTATGAAGTGTGCACAGAAATGATATACCTACCTCACATTATTATTCTAACTTACTGAGTAATTTACATGAGATTAACACCAAATGATAGTGAAGACTTTGTATCATTGTAGATTACCCGAACATATGTCACTTTATGTTTTAATGCCATTTTATGTTCTTTATTTGCCGTTTCTTCATTAAAATACATTTAAGATCTGTTCAGACTCATTAAAATTCATTACAGCATCTCAATGTAAACCTGTCGTGTTCTGAAGTATGGCAGACATTTTAAAAGCTTCCCGACCAAGTTTGCATTTTCCTTTTTCTCCGTTTTATTCCAGTGTCTCGGTAAGAGCACATCTCGTAGGATTAAGGCAGATTTCCGTACCGCAGTGACGAAGACACTTGTATGCAAATGAGATGTAAATTTAACATCTTTGTTTTCTATGAGTCCGATTCTATCTCCAGATAATGGATTCCAATTTTGGATATTTACAATTCTGTTGATACATGTTGGTTTTAGGAAACATGACGCACTGATATTGCCAATAATGTTAAAGGAGATCATGTGTTTGTTTATGCATATTGTTCATAGCAGAATTGTTGTTGTACAGACATCTACACTTGATTTCCTCTTCATGTGAAAGTTTGTGATAGTAACAGTAGTAAAAGTTAGCCTGTTGTCACGGTTATACTTAATTAGTCACCAAATACATTCTGAATTAGGTTTAAAACAGTGTAAGTACAATGTTATAACACCAACCCAGACACTAAGAAAGTCTCTATCATCTAAGTAATCAGATGTTCTTTCAGCTTTGCCATGGTTACCAGTCTAACCTTGGTTTTTAATGTCTGCCTGGCATGTACATTGTATTTGTGCCCTTGTGAAGTCTTCATGACTGAAAATTACTTCAAGGAGTATTTGAGATGAACTTAAAGTCTGTTAGAACCAAATTTGATAGAAATATAATAACTGCCCAATCTTAGATTTCAGTCTTTGCTTTGATAATGTCTCTACATACATTCCTCATTGTTGCATTGGTCTGATGAGATTATAATTCACACTATATTAATGATAAATTGATGATAAAATCAATAGTGCAAACTGTCCTGCATTTGTTGAAATAATGTTCATTCTAGAAGATACTATAGAATCATTAATTTTCGTTGGGGATATAATTTCGAGGGTCAGCTCTTCAACAAAATCAAATCCCCACGAATTTAAATGCAGAGATAAGATATTTCGTTTCAAAAATCAAAATCCACGAATTTATGTCCCCACAAAATTGCCACAAAATTGCCAGTTTAGAAAAAAACACGAAAATTGAGCCCAACGAAAATAAATGATGATACAGTAATGCATTACTGCTGAATGTTGTTTCTAAACAGACTGCAGCATGTATATGTCATTCTACTATCCTTGATAATCATTTATAATATGGTAGGGAATCCTCTCCTGAGAGGATTGTACTTCACAAATGGTTTGCTATTGATCAACTGTCAACAAATACCACACACTCTTATCTGCTCTGCCTTGCCTTGTCTCCCAACAAAATGACTTCGGTATAAGTCATCAACTGTGACAAGTCACTTAGTATAATAACTGGTTTCCAGGCCAGAGAAAGTCAAAATGAATATACGGTTACTGCAATTGTTATAATTCACTTGTATGTATGAGTATTGGTAAACATTGCAATCGCATGAAGTATCCTCAGATACCTTCAGTAATTGTCTATTATGTTATAAATCCTTAGTGTGAAGCAATTGCACGTATTGAATGTGTATTGTGTTTATCATTTCAAGTTGTTTAATAACCATATCGACTCTCCTTTTTGGGATGTTTTTTTTTTAGGTTTTGCATGACTTGATGATGACTCCATGTACATACGTAGCTGATAAGTTGGCTTCTGTTTACTGTAACAATAATTTTCTAAACATAAAAGATATCATTATAATTATGACAGTATGGAAGCCGTCTTTACTTGTGAATAATTAACACAGAACTGATTGAACTAAATTAACCTTTATTGACTTGTATCAGATACTGTCTTGGCACATACTAAAGGGATGGGTCACACCATTAATAGCAAGTGTATAAAACATTAAAATATATTCATGAACATTAGCATAGTGTTTCAGAGGACAAGAATGTTGTGTGACTGCATTTAGATGTCATTTTGTTGTAAGTTTACCGTCTGTCTTCAGTGATAGTGTGTTTGACTTGTCATTGGTTTGTTTGTTCGTTTGAGTTTTACTCCCCTTTTCAATGGTCAGAGTCATATGAGGCGGACAGTTCACCTAACCATCGTGCCTTGAAAGAATCTGTAATATATAGACTCCCATCCTCTGTAAGCAACTGCCTACTTTCTCACATAAAGAGACATGCTCGGTAGCGGGGTTTGAACCCACATCCCTCTATCAGTGAGAGGTTACAGTGATTTGAAGTCGGCGACCACAAAGGCGAGTCATTAATATCTGAATACGTTCATGAAGCTGCAATATAACCTCAGTCTATGACTCATTATTTTGTTCTTTTAAAGTCATGTGTATGTTTCACAATAAGTCACCATTTCAACATTGTCATATATTAACTGAGACTCCATACTGTTGTGCTGATTTGTAATATATTCTAGCTCCCCCACAATGACTGCCAGTTATATTATATTTTCTACCTATACATTTTCTTATCAATTATTTAGCTTTATGAGTATTTGCACAATCAGTCTGTTGCATTATTATGACCGGCTGTATGATCCAGCCAAACAATGTGTATAGAATTCTTCCATTCTGGAGAATGCATGCGATTGATGAATTGATCCATGGAGACACACAGCAGTATAAAAAACTTGCTACAGCTATACAGTACCCCCTAGATTTTGTAACAAATCGAAAAGGAAAGAATAATAATCTATCATGGCGATAATTAAAGTCATTCTTGACTAAATGATCTTTGTTGTTACATCATGAGCCATCAGTCTGTCTTATTGCACACTCGATGCATCTTGCTGATGCTGCAGATGTCTCGCCTACATTTAATTGTCTTAAATTAGAACAGAACTTGGCTAAATCAAATTACAGTATATCTTTGAACCTTTAAACCAGCCAATACTTACCCTAGAAAAGGCTGTTTACTGCATTTTACAGTCACGGAACCTATTGCCATTTAAAGCACATAATATGAATGTCTGGAAGTCATTCGTCTTAGTTTCTGATATAATATTTTTTGTTTATTATCACATAGTAAAGGAATGCTTGTATGTATGCTGTATGAATATGTGTTGTTGATGAATTAAACATGTTGTTTTACATACAAAACCTATTAGGTTCCTAGAAATATTTGGCGTCTGTAAAATTTTGAGTTGTCTGTCAATGCAATATATGGAAGACTTGACTGCTTGACTCAGAATGCACTTGGAAATAGCTTATCATGTTTATAAGAAGATAATCAAGGCTTGGCATCAAAGAATGCACCATATAATGGCCATAGAACAGATTAACCTGTTAACTGATGTGCCACCATCTAATTATCATTGTCAACTTATTGTTGCATGCTTGCATAATTACAGACACCCATAGATGTAGATTCTGTTCTGCTCTCAAAGACCTTTATATTAAGTAATCTATTGTGAATTGTGAAGAATTCTGCGTGGCAAACACGTTGATTGAAATGGTCATAAATGTGTTGTATCAGTGAAGCTAACAGGCTATATAAACCATACATAGGGGACAGTGTAGTGATCAAAGGAAGATGTGTCGTGACTCATAGCAGTTCCACCTTCAATCAATATTGAAGTGGTAATAAGACCATAGTGGCATGTTTCAGTAAACATGATAGCTGACAATATTGCTAACCTACAGGCAAATACTTGCTGATTCTTTCTGATGAGATAGTCTTCTGGCATGAACAATACCATTTGCTTTTTTCTGCTCACCTGAGTCAAAGGCTTTGAGCATTCAAAATCAACTGTCAGCATTAACTTTCTGGATTACTTCAACCAGTTATTCTTTTTGTTTGGTTTTCTGTGATTTTATGAAATTCATATTTGTCAAACTTAAATCCCTTATTCTTTTAGTTCCATGCCAACTTGGTAAAGGAGCGACTGCTTTATTTATTATATTTGTAAGCCTTTATTCATTTCCAGGGAGGGCTGTCATGGGAAAGGAAATCTATAATGCATGGAATCTGCGTGTGACTTTGTGTTTTTATGACTTTATAAAAGTTCTAATTATTGGCTTATGACTGCATTAACCTTTGATGACTTACTGTTATAGAAAATTGTAGAGAAACTATTCATTCCCTGTAGTAATATGTTATTTCATAATTCATTAAGAAGGACAGGTAGGTCCAGGAGTTCTAATTTATGCCTTTAAAGAAGTTGTATCATATCTAGGCTGATGATTTGTTAGCTGTCACAAAGATATTCAGACATAGTTATCTGTGTATCTTTGATTTTACACAGACTTTATCGAGGGCTCAGCGCAACACTGTCGTAACTTGTTCTTATTTCAACATGAGTTACGACACTGTTGCGTTGAACCCTCGTTATGGCAATATACAACTAATTTATAGGTAAATAAAAGAGAATATTAATAAAATGATTTAAATCTTTTAAATCCTTGTCAACATTTCATCATCTAAGTATTCTGTTAGGCTTCTAATTGCTTACCTACCAGCATCCTCTGAAACAGCATCATATGGTGGTTCTTGTTTATGTTTTATGACTAAGTAAAGAACCATGTAGAAAAATGTTAAAGTCTCATATAAAAACAACATTAAACTGTACATAATTATACTGTACTGGCATGTCCATTTTATTACTATTTAATGAGAATGAAATTTACCATAGCAACAAATAGGATCAATACTTGTCGTTACATGTTTTATTTTTATCATTTTATGGCAAGTCCAGTGTTTTATTTCCTTATTTGTCCAAGTTTAAAACAGCTGGCTGTGATCATTAATATTTAATTTCCTTTATAATGTTTATCATTATCCAGATTGTATAATGCCCTTTGAATAGAATTCATGAAAACATGAAATTTTCTTGAACTTTTCTTGCATAATTCATGAATAAATAAACTAAACATTAAATGACTGGGGAATTGTTTACAATGAGTGGTCAGCAAAATCAATGAAATGTTTTAGTTTTCCTCTGTGATCCTTATTTGGTAATCTGCATGGCAATACATAGAAGCCCTTCACAGGAAAAGCACTATCGTGAATGATGCAGTACAACCTCTCCAGAGTGGTCCTCTCTTGAGCAACAACCTCCCTTCAACAACAGCATGATCATTTCCCTCTGCATGGTTAAACTATAAATTTAACCTCTCTAGTGCAACAACCTCTTAACAACAACAACATAATTTTGCTTCTCCCAAAGGATGTTGCTTTAGAGAGCTTGCACTGTAATATGCAGGGTTATAAAGAGCACTGTATATCTGTTGAAAACCAATTCTTATTTAAAGTTTCTAACTGAAAGCATTGGTAGACTTTTCTTAGTTCACCATTCTGTGTGGTCCGATCTGGTGTACCGTATTGGTTTATGTTGTAGGTGGTCATCAAGTTCGTTATTTATACCTTGTGAATTGTCACATGGCTAATTAAATACTTACTAATTATCATTGACTTCAATTGATTCCTGAGTGGCCCTGTCTGTTGATTGAATGGAATGTTGTACTAATTGTTAAGTTTAAAAACTCTTTTGTGGCCACTCCTTCTAAGTAAGTGTAGAAAGGTGTAGATGTCCTCAAGTCAGTGATAGATATAACTTGTTGGCAGCTATATGCTGATATAGCGGCATAATCAGAGTAACATTGGCGTGCCTGATACAATCCAATCAGAGAAAGGCCTTCTGATAATTGCAAAATGTATGCTCCAAATGAACATAAAATTCAATTGGCTCCACTTTGTAGATAGTGTATAGCTTCTGGCAACTATTGTGTCTCTTTGTGTGTTGTGTTCTAGTATAGGTATATCACATTTTATGCCATTTTCTCCCATATCATTATTTTAAGAGTAGGCTTTTCAAATCACTGCCAAGTTTCAATGAAATGAATGATAGTGATTGTATTCAAACAAATAAGTTGCTGCACTTCGTCACAACTTATTTGGAAATTCTGTGTCCCTTTTTAAGCAAACCTTTATTTTGTCCTTTTTTTATTGTGACCCAGCACTTTGTTGAAATTCCATGTCTCTTTTGAAGCCAACCTTTAGTACCGTCATATGTAAATTGTGACCCAGCACTTGGTGGCAGTTCCATGTCCCTTTTTGAAGCAAATCTAAAGTGACTGTCCTTTGTTGACTGTGATCCAGCTTTTTGTGAAAATTCCATGTCCCTTTTGTGGAAATTTTGTGTCTTTTTTTAAGTAAACCTGTATTGATTGTGACACAGTCTTGCTTGGTCATTTTAATATCAATTTGAATAATTTTGTCCGAAAACATTTTATTCAAATACTTTTTTTGAAGGTTTCAAAGCTTTCTACTCTGTTAACATACCTACCAAAAGTGCTTCATGTTTATATTACAATACTCAGTAGAAATTCTTGTGTGCTTTCTACTTTTCCTTATATTTGTCATCCTTCTTGTTCAGTATTGACAAATAAAAAGGGAACTGTAAATATCTTAAGTTGCATCCATCTTTTATAATGTTGTCTACATGTTGTTGTTTCATATGACAGAAAGATGGTGTGAGGAAATATTACTTGCATATTTTCTTAGTGTACTTCCCATGGTGTGTTGAGTCATACGTATCGTCGATACTGTGTAAAATGCCCTGACAAAATATTTTGTGTGGCCGAGACGTTTTCCTCGAAATATTCATCTAAATGTAGATGAGTATTTGATCCTAATCTATTGTTTCGCATTTATTGATGGTCTTCGGCAGACGTTGGCTGATATATCAATCTTTGGTAGTCAAGTCAACTTTCTGTATGTGGTATTTAACCAATGCTAAATGACATCACTATATAGCTGGTGGAATATAGTAACCCATTGTTTTATGTATATGGCTCAGATTTTATATGAAGTTAAATACATTCCACGATGAGACACTGGATTTATAAGAGAAAAAAATAGTATATTCAGCTCCTGATATGTATATCAATTCAGTAGAAATGTTTTATAAACTATATCATCCAAATTTGGGATTTTAGAACAACTTACCACTGGGTTGGTTCTACTGTCTGTTAAGGGAGCATTATCGTTAGTCCATTTCAGAGTTCTGATTGAAAAAGAACTTTTATTAATTGAGGGTCTGGTTTTTGTTTTATTGGTCCTCTTTCATTAATCTGAGTGATTTTTCCTAGAATGATGTTTAAACAGTATTCCAGGCGAGTATTTACTGTGTAATGGTTTTATGGCCTTCTGGTTTTGTCTCTGGAATCAGATGGTCTGAATGTTTGTGTTGGACTGAAACCTTTTTAGATGAAAATTAGTCAAAATGTTCCTCAATGACAGCATTTGTAGGGAAGGTATTGTTGAGTATTGAGTGATTTGTGCTTTAAATTGAATAATTCAATGTGAAAAGCTTGTATTTGTGATGTGAAATACTCATCAATAAAAGGTCCAATGTTGTATTTTCTATGATGATTTATTAAGTCAATAAAATATTTTATGCCCCATTCTGAGAGAAGGAGAGCACTGTACATGCTGTGGGTTGAGGTTTTCTCCATTACTAAGTTCCAGTGTAAGCTGAACTATGTGTTTGATTAATATGTCCTTACTGTTTTATATGGTTCTATGATTAAAGCTGTTTCC
Organism: Lutraria lutraria; assembly: GCA_964023205.1. Lineage (NCBI taxonomy): Eukaryota > Metazoa > Mollusca > Bivalvia > Venerida > Mactridae > Lutraria > Lutraria lutraria. The sequence goes on from OZ026838.1 coordinate 13,631,758, forward strand.
TGCTTGCTGGTCCTCACCTTCAGGGAGAGGTTAACTGGTCTGCTTGATAACTAGTTATATAATGTAGGCGTGATAATTTATGTTTTTGTTAGAATTGCGTAAATTGATTTGTTGACTAAAAGTTGTGACATTATCGGAAATGTTAACATACTGGAAATTATTGATCTGTCACTTAGAAAAAAAAGTTTGTATCTGAGGAACACAAGAAAAAGGTTTTTTCATCTGTCACATGCAATATCGCATTTATTTCTGAAAGTGACTGAGATCGCACAAAGCCTTGCAGTCTGCAAACATGTTATATTATCAGTGTATGGCTGCCATGTGTCTGCGGTTAAGAGTCATAAAGTCCCCTTTGGTTTACCTATCTGAATGAATTTAAGTACTTGACATAGGTGCTGGATGTCACACACTTTGACAAATTCTTTGTTCATGCAGTCACTGATAAAATTGTACAGTTCATATCATATACAGTCAAACCTGTGTAAGTAGCCACTCTGAATAAAAGCCACTCTGTGAATAAAGGCCATTCTTTACAAAACCTTTATTTATTTTTTAGAAAATAATGACCTCCAAATAATAGCTACCTGTCAATAAAAGCCACCTGTTAATAAAGGCCACATTTTGTCTTTCAGAAAGGGTTCCTTTGTTCACAGGTTTAACTGTACTATTGTCCATTGACATACGACTTGGATGTGAAAAGTTACTGCAAATATTTTTGCAAAATTCTGTTTTAAAACAAGCATAATTTTATTTTTAAATCATTGTTACAGAATGTTGGATCTCATTGAGTCTCACTGAATTAGAACATGTTTAGATTAGAAGGCGGTTAAACACTTTTTAAAACGGTTACTTGTTTGTTGCTGAATAAACAGAATTTTGGTAGAACTTAGTCGTAGCCTTTCATGAAGAGTACCAACTGACGAAATTACTTGTGTGTGAGATAATTATTCGAAGCTAATTCTCTTTTCTTTCAAGAAAATTCAATTGAGTCGAAAATAATTTGGAAGGAAACTTAAAATATATTTTAGGACAAGCAAGCAGTACATTCACCATGTGAATAATTTACCAGATTCAGTATTGAAATCTGACGACTTGGCATATTAAAGTATTTTCGTTAGTTTTGTGTTATGTATCAGTTTGAGGTGTATGGTATAAATATATACACCATGTTTTAATATTTTATTAGTCAAAATATATTTTGAATTCAGAAAAAAAATGTTGGAGAAAAATGTTTCCTGAAATAAAAAATATTCATTCAGAAAATGGCATGTATATATGCCACACACATCAAACATTAATTTGAAGGAATAAGGCAACATCTTAACCCTATGCTTAAACTTACCAAACATTTTTCATCACAGGAACAAACTTTTCTGCTGATAGTGGGTCAGAGTTCGAATTTTTCGATTACTTCGATCAAACAATTATGAGTAAGTAAAAAGAAAAAGCGGTATTGCACATTTTTTCAGTTAACACTGCATTGTGTGTATCACTAAAACTTTAATTAAATTTACCATAAATTTGTAATTGATTTATCTTAGTAGAGCAAACTGTATCGTTCAAATTTGTTATACTTGACATAAATTGTATTCGTATATTTAGCGACTTATCTGCTTTTAACAATAATATTTTATGTCTTTTGTAGTCAGTAATATAGATAAGCTTGCTAATTTCTGTTTTAATAGACAGAGACATATGCACTCTAAGCATGGGTACTAATTTGTTTGTTTGTGAACGTCTAGTGCGTAATTAGGTTCAACACATCAACAAAATGTTGTCATGGTATCCTAAAAATGGTAACCTCGGTAACAAATATACATTTTGAATTACAGGAAATCATTCAAAATCGGGAGATTTTGACTTTGAAATTTTCGAGTACCACGATGCTTCTTCTCGTAAGTAGTCCCTAAAAGGGGATTGTACTAATAATGTATCAATACTCCAGTGTCTATATTGGTCAAACTACCTGAGTTTCCTAGGTTTACATTATATTCAACATTAGGTTTGTTTTGCCACAAATTTATTTCACCTTTTGATTTTTGCAAAAAAGTCCCTAAAATTAGGAATCACTTCGCATAGTGAAACAAACCAAGCCTTGATTAAATCTATATGAGCTAGCACCCAGTATTTATGTTTAGTTTTGCTATAGTTATGTTTTGAACTCAAATGAGCTCCATTTAGAGTTATATAAATCACTTCCACTTGTTGTCGTTAGATTCGACACAATCCTTAATTTTCTTGGCACATAAATTGCATATCAAGAATTTCATTCTTCATTATTGGCAATTGTTAATAAATAATTTGGATATGTAAATCTGGTACTGTACCACAAGGAAATTTTCTGAATATTGTACATAATGACATGTTCTCCTTAGATTTTTCTTGAGAATAATTTTAGCACTTTTCATCCATCCTTCCAAAATTTCTCAGAAATGGATGAGAGTTAAATTGCTATGATGATTTGGTTGTGAAATTAGTTAAAAGTCAATTTCTGTGGCATAGAATATTTGGGTTTGGCTTATTCCATATAAGGAAATGTAAATTGTAAACAACTCATTCTTGATACATGTTTGTGTATTTAATTTTTGTCAAAAGAAAAAGAAAACACACAGACCCTTTTTATGCCATTTTTGGTACCAGTATTCAGCCCCTGTACCCCAAGTAAAGGATATATTTTTCCCACTAATAGAAAAATTTCCCCATAATTAAAAAAGATAATTAGCTACCTAAAGAAAGTACAGTAGTCTTTAAAATTCCCCAATTTGGTGTTTCACGGCGCAAATTTCCCCCATCAAAGGGGTCCGATACCTGTACCCTAAACCATTAAAAAAAGGGCTGACACATTTTGAGGAGTGCAACTTACTAAATGGATCTGATTTGAAATCATTGTTTTTTTTGTTTTTTTTATTTCTTCTGCAGACTAGTTTTAAAATATTTCAAAGACTATTTAACTGGGTCAATAACTTATTTAGAAGCAAACTGGTCTGTGTATAGATACATTTTAAGATGCTAAAAATTATCTAGGAAGTTGTCATCATAACAATCTTTTTTAATGGCGATTCAAATAAATTTAAGATTCTGAATTCTGATACTTACAAGCGTCTGACTGCCATGGTTGTATTTTATTTTCAAATGATTCCAATTTAACTTTAAATCTGATTTCCAAAATAATATTATTCAATGTAGGAAAATTCAAAGTATGCATGAATATGTAAAAACAATGTATATAATTAAATGTAAAATCAACTTGAAATTTTTATTTACTAACAAGTGCTACATTCCATGTAATACTGCTAATTAAAAAGAATGAACAAATAATGTGTAAAAGTTGCTTAACGTGTCTATATATGGATAATCAGCATTGCTTACTACTAGTTCATGCAAAACACACTATTAATACCTTTTCATCTACCTCTTACATCTCCACATTGGTGGCTCCTTTTATTTAAAACCTAAATTTGATTAGAACATTTTGATGTGAGGTTATTTTGCATATGTTAAATTATTATTAAAACAAATTAATGAGATTTCCTTAATTGTTTTTCTCCTTTTATTTGTTTTTGTATCAGCGTTGTGTAGAGGAAGGGGTTTATTTCTATTTTGAGTTTTTCATAATTATAGCTTCTACAAAAGGGAATTAATGTTATGGGAAAACATGAATCTCTAATGGGTAAAATATACTGTATAAAATTATGTATTTTATTGACAACTTAGTGATATTGTGATCTCAAAATAGTTATAAAGCTCTTTATGTGTAATAGTTTTATCATACCAAGATAATGTGAGATCTGGAAACGATATTCACTAAATAAGACTGCATTCTTACGTTTGAAACACACGGACATCTTGCTCAAAATCTTTTTCTGTTATGTTATTTATGATGTGTTATAATCTAACATTGTTTTCAGAATGTTCACATTATCTTGGACTGAGACTGTGCCTATTTGTTGGATTATCAACCTTCTGTATAGGCTGTGAGTGGGATCATTTGCCACAGTTCTGTGTTGTCTATCATGATGGTGTACCAGTCTATGGTGGTTCTGTTGCTGTGGTAACATAGAATGTTGTTTTCATGTTTCTAATGATTGTCTTTTTTGTATCTTTCAGCTGCACCCAGAATCTCATATGCACCAAAGAACATGAAAGTTGGAGAGGATCTTATAGTGAGCTTCTTCTGTAAGGCAACCGGACATCCCCAACCGGAGTTTAGCTGGGAGAGGGATGGCAAGAGAATAAACCCCGTTTCTAAGAAAAGATATGATATATTTACATTCCCACATGGTACAGTCTTACGTATACAGCCTCTAAAAGCCAAGAAGGACAACACCGTGTTTACATGCGTGGCTGCCAACGAGCACGGAGAGGCACGTGCCAATGCTACACTTACTGTTTATGAATTAAAAGGTAAAATCGATTTATTTAGTTTCTGCTCCTATCTAATGTGATTGTGTGATCAACCTGGATTTGAACATTTGCTGTGACACTGTAGTTTTCACATCCTAGGGGTGAACTGTTGTGCACTTATAATTTGAAGAACAACGCTTAAGGGTGTCCATGTCCGATATGTATTGATAGGATTGGTGTTGCTTATTTATTCACAGAATGGATGCTAATTAAACAGTCTTATGTTTCTTAGACAATGGTCATTTATTGATTTTATGAGAGAATCTATTTACCAGGTTTTTGTTCTGCATGATATTATCTTGAGGCCAAATTCTGAGGCAGCAGCATTTACAATAACTGAAAGCTGTATTAAGTTGTAGCCATATTCAAATTAGATGTATTTGAGATGCCGTCTGCTTGCGTAAGATAAGGCGATGCTGAGCATATCCTTAAGATTCTTCTAGAAATCTGGAGGAAATGTCATTTAGAAAAATGAGAGCAAATACAGTTCTTCTCCCATTACTGTACAGATGATGATCGCAAGCTCTTGACGCATATTTCAAATCATTCTTCCGTTCATCACATTTTTTTTATTTCAATTTTCGTGCCAATATTATTGCCATGATTATTCCTCTCTTTTCAAATCAATTTTCTTAATAACAGTTTTTTTCAACATCCTTTCGCACTTTTGTACAAAATTGATTTCATGTAAATTTTATAACTTAATTGCACTCTTTTTCATATTTTAAAATTTGTTCAACGATGGACATATTTCTTATTTTACACCTTCTGCAAAGATGTCTTTGTCAAGGTCAGCTTACTTTCAGGACTGAATGTATAACACACACTTTAGGTACAGATTTAAAGTAAAACCTAGAGAATAGAAAACTACCAGTATGCTAATTTTGCTCAAGCAATTATTGTGTGAAGTAATTTAGTCTCAGAAGTTTAACTAACATGATTGGGTGTAAATATTTAGTCTTCTTGCGAAAAATCAATAGGTTGTCTTACATGGAAATCTTTGATATCCTTGCAAGTTAGGTTAGCTATCAGATTAGACAAACTGTAGATGGAGATTGTGTTTGCTTACAACTTAACCGACCATCTGTGCTGAATATTAACACATGATATTGAATATTAACTCCTGAAATTTGTGGCTATCACCACCATGTAGGGACCTATTTCATTAGTAAATGTTTGGTATGTGCGGTTGGTTATCAGATGGCCACGGCACATATGCCGCTGATTTCCCTTATTTGGTTATCTGATTGGCATGATAAATCTCTGTCTACCAACTGTCACTCAGTGCGAATGAATTGTCACCATGATTCCCTAAAATATCACCTTGTGTAAGTAATACTAGCATCAGATCTTGTAAAAACTTTTGTACTCCATCTGAAGTTGATACCTGCTTATATAGAAAACTATTCTGGTAGTATATGAATTAAAAGTATGTTAGTTTCATGATTACTTAAGTGCTGTTCACTTTTCACATTAAAGTTTATTAAGTAATTTTATTCAATTGACATCTTGTGGATAAAAAACATGAAGAACTCATCTTAAAACAGCTAGACCATAAAACAACCTACAATAGTACTTGAAAGACCATATTTCTTCAAAATCAGTGTGATTATATGTTGATTTTAGAAAACTAAATATTTCAGTTCAATAGCTTTCAACTTCGCTATGTCTGGTACAAATAATGCCTTGCCAAAACCTCCTGTCTGCAATTTGTTGCACGAACATGATGAATCATACGATTTTCAAGTTGACTTGAAACTAGGTTGTTAATCCATAAATCTTAGTTATCACCTTTAAATAAAGGGCACTATGTACATCTAGTGTGTGTGATTGTGCTAATAATACTTCCAGTGAAGATCATTTACTAAGAAAAGCCCTATTCTAACTCTTTAATGGCTTTTTAATAGGGCTCACTTTAATAATTCAAGCCACTGTGTTTGTGTTCTGTATTAAAAGTCAACAGTTCCAGTAGAACAAGATGAAAACTGTTTCTGTCCTCAGTTTTTTCTGAACAATATAATTACCTGCATTGCCAAGCAAAAACAATTGTTTTTCAGTTTCAAAATGTATGTTCTTAAAAGTACAGAGATATGAGAAAGAAGAAATTCAGTGTCTACAATATGGTTATGATGTATGTCCTTATAGGTTACTTAATTTACAAATGAAAGAAGCTGTATAAAGTCACTCCATAAATGATTTGTAAAGAGACTCTCTGATAACCTGTGACTTTTGAAATTCATCTGGTACGGCCAGCATGTTGATGGTGTTTGAGTGTTCTTGGAATTTAATGTTTAAAAATAAATCAGGTGTTGCTCCTTAGGCAGTATAAAAATGTTATGATTTTAATATTTTCATGAATTTCTCATGAAACTATCTTACTGTTGGTCATTACAAATTCTCTTTGTACAATACTTGATACTTTCAATTTTACTGAATGAATTCAATACGTATCATCATTACCCCCCCCCCCCATTGGTGTGATCTCATGTAACAGATTATTAAGATTAACTAATCTGTCATTGTTATCAGTGACTAATGTGTCATCTGTATGAATCACCCAGGAACCTGTTCACTTGTGGTCGCATGGTTGACTGACATTAAGCAAGACATGGGTCATAAAAGAATATGCATGCAATTTTTTAGAAGAAATGGATAACGTGGCAACATTCACGAGATAGGATCTTGAGGGAGCATGGTTACTTTCACATGTACTAGACAGGGCCTCAAGGGAACTATGTAACTTGATACCAAGCACAAGATTGGACCTTAAGGGAACTATGTGACTTGATACCATGCACAAGATAGGGCCTCATGGAAACTTAGTTATTTGGCAACATGCACAAGATAGGGCCTTAAGGGAAATTGGTTACTTGGCAACATGCACAAGATAGGCCCTTAAGGGAAATTGGTTACTTGGCAACATGCATAAGATAGGACCTTAAGGGAAATTGGTTACTTGGCAACATGCACAAGATAGGGCCTTAAGGGAACTATGTGACTTGATACCATTGCATGCACAAGATAGGGCCTTAAGGGAAATTGGTTACTTGGCAACATGCACAAGATAGGACCTTAAGGGAAATTGGTTACTTGGCAACATGCACAAGATAGGGCCTTAAGGGAACTATGTGACTTGATACCATGCTCAAGATAGGGCCTTAAGGGAAATTGGTTACTTGGCAACATGCACAAGATAGGACATTAAGGGAAATTGGTTACTTTGCAACATACACAAGATAGGGCCTTAAGGGAAATTGGTTACTTGGCAACATGCACAAGATAGGGCCTTAACGGAAATTGGTTACTTGGCAACATGCACAAGATAGGACCTTAAGGGAAATTGGTTACTTGGCAACATGCACAAGATAGAGCCTTAAGGGAAATTGGTTACTTGGCAACATGCACAAGATAGGGCCTTAAGGGAAATTGGTTACTTGGCAACATGCACAAGATAGGACATTAAGGGAAATTGGTTACTTGGCAACATGCACAAGATAGGGCCTTAAGGGAAATTGGTTACTTGGCAACATGCACAAGATAGGGCCTTAAGGGAAATTGGTTACTTGGCAACATGCACAAGATAGGGCCTTAAGGGAACTTGGTTACTTGATAGGGCCAGATAGGCCTACTTGATAAGAACTGAGGACAGTCAGAAGTTGAACCTTGTCTTACTGCAGTCATTGATTTTCTTCAGGCATACACAAAATGTTAGATTAAGATATATTCCACCAACCATTGCTGCTGTCCATGTAGTCTTTGTACCATTTCTCTATATACTCCTTTAGTTGTGATATAATTACTTAAGTTCAGCTTTCAGACAGTTTTAGTTTTTAGTATATACAAGTTTGTTGCTGAATTCAGTAAGAATCCATTTATAGTTATTGAATAACAACTACAGTAATTTTGTCTCTGTTACCTTATTTACAGTTACATGTTGTTCAAATAACAATACAGAAGCTACACTGCATAATACACACAGTGACAACTGCTGTCAAACAGGGAGCTTTTCTGTGTTGTGCAATATTTTTTTATGTCTGGTGCATAAGAATGTTGAATGTCCTGGATCTGAAAGCCTTTTGGACTGGAATATCTTGATGCTAAATATTCTAGATGTGTTGTCTAAGCTAAAGCTAGTCTCATTGTCTAGGCATTCGGTCACCTTGGAATATTTGCATATTTAGGATGTTGGCTACCAATTAACTCCCACTGATTAATCACTTTTGTTGTCTTTTTGTTCTCGTGTCCAATTTCAATCCTTGGTGTAGGTATAACCAAATTTGTCCATCTTGTCTCTGCTCTGATGAATTATGGACTTTGGGTACATATTTCTCATCTCTTAGCTTCGATGCTCCAAATGATAAGATTTTTCTCCTCCTTTGCCTCTTATTTGCAATTTCCCTTGCCTTGACTGCTGGAGAAGACCCTGCGAATTGTTCTTTTTTGTTGAGCTCATTTGTTGTGTTTTTCTACAATGGCTGCTTGGAGAATCCTTGTGTAACCCTGTCTGGATTGCAACTTAGGCATGCCTTTAACATTTTTGTAATTATTGAAAGAAATGTTTGTACTAGAAACAGATCTCTATCTCCGAAGCCAAATCTCTCTTGACATTCAATGATAACTTCCAGAAATTTCCAAGCATGTAGCTAAGGTTACATGATTCAAATCCCATTCTCAAATGTCAAGGTCACTCTAAGATTCAGTCTTAAAATATTTGTTTACTGTTCTTGACAAGATCAATATCTGATCTCAAAAGGTCATGGCCACTCCTAGTTGTGTGACATACCCTGATCTCTTAAAAATGTTATTAGCAATTAGTTGGCTGCTTGAGGACATAGAAAGCTTGACCCTATATTCTGTTCCCTTTAATTGGTTGGTTAAGTCCAGTCTTTTCTTCATCATCAAATAAATGGCTTGAGATGTTCATTCAGCAGTGTAAACTTACCCTGTTACATACAGACTGGATTGCTACCATTCCTTGTAATAAATATACATGTTTGTAATTCATGGTGACACTTGTGGAATTGTTGGGTTACATTGTCACTGAACAGACAATACCCCCTCATTGAGTATCATTGTATTGGAACGGAGGTGTGTATCTTGTTTTAGGGCAATATGAGTCTGTGATTCAATATAGCAAGAAACTAGTCAGTTCTAATGCCTCTAAGATTGTCTCAATCGCTCTCTTGATAGATATTCATAAATTATTCATCATTTTCTATCTACTGGAAGAAAAGTCTCCAGTCAAATAAGGCACAACTGAAGACTTGATCAAATTATGTTGGCTCGATGAATCAGACAGTTCAAACTCCACTCACCAAGGCTTTGAAATAGTTGTAGGTTTAAGATAAATTATTCTCTGGCTTAAGACTTTTTGCACATAAGTCAAAATTTTAGTTCTAAATATATTAGTATTCAGATTGTTGAAGACCATTCATGTATTTGAAAGTGAATGAACTTTCAGTGTTATAGAATTTTGCGTCATATTTGCAAACGACAAAAATTCAAATTATTTCTTCTCCAAGGATCTTGTATAAAGACTACATCAAGAATGCTGAAATGCATTTATTCATAAAAAATAGATGTATGACATTACTGATAGCAGCTAATGGATTCCATTGGTGATTGCGTAAGCTAAGACCCGAAAAAACAGATTGTTGTTTTTGCACTTTAGAAATCTATATAAAACGAGATAAAGCTATAAGCCTTAATCTCTCAATGGTAATTATCACAGACTGTGAACAACTCCTGAAAAATACAAACATTTCTCCCAGTGTTGTCATTGATTACAGAATAGAAAAAAAATGTGCAAGATGGACCATAAAACAGAAATACCATGTAACGGTATGTGATTACATTGTCTAGATGGTATCAAACTGTCGGTGCTTATCGTATCAATACCACTTTCTCTACTCTTTTATTCTCCCTAAAATTATTCCTTTTCATATAATAGATCATTGAAAGAAGCAAGTATAAGCTTAAAGGTTGTAATTTCTACATTATTTCATTTCCACATACCGATCTCGGCTGCTGGTTTCAGTGTAAATTAAAGAAAATATCCAAGATGGTGAAAACCTTAAAATGATTTAAGGAACATTTGATGACTTTGAAAGGTTGGTTTATTGAAGGTAATGGTACTTGCTGTCTGCTGGTGAATATTTTTGTCATTCATATGGATTCTTTTAATAGATCTTCATCATTTTATGCCACAAGATGACAATTCTGACTTAGTTGAATGTGTCCGAACTCGAGAAGAAAGAAGAAAATTCGTTGAACTTGAATAAACACTTAGATTTAGACTAAATCTTAATTTAGGCGTAAAATCTTCTGAAAACAACAACAACAACAGCAACTTTATTTAAACGATGAAAGTCACCGGCCTGTTACACAGAATTATATACAACTTCAGATGGTTTTGTTTCTTATGCCAAAAAAACAAAAATTATGCATTTGAAACGAACATATTATATACATACATTTATATACATACATATCGAGATTACTGCATAAACACAAAGAAAAAAAATATTTTTCTTGTTGTATGACCATAAGAAGTTAAGTCTTTCACTTAGATTTTTTAAAATTTTCTTTGAGGCTTATCAGTTAATTTAGTTTAGCACCATTCAAAAATTGCAGAAAGTGCTGAAGCAGTCTGAAACATTGTATTCCAGAACCACTTTAACAAATCAGTTTTACCCTGGTAATATAAAATAAGATTATGAAACATTAAAACGAAGGGAATCAGAATGAAATTCATGGTAGCTTTTACCCTCTTTTCTTCTCCTCACTGTCTTTTGTATTGATCTTGAAATTCTCTGGGATTTTCGAGGGTATTAAGATTTATCAGTATTACAGATTCAGTTTTAAGGGGAGATGATTAGTGCTTGCTGTCTGAATTTTGACAACCACGTAAATGCGTGTCGTTTATTATCAAAATTGAAATATGTCAAATTTATACATGTTACCGGCTTTCCTTTCATATATCAATTAGAAACCATACAAAAGTATGGAATTTTTTCTCAGATAGGATTTACAGTCCAAGAACAATGTAGGTATTTTTGGTTTCATTAGAAATTTGATGTTAAAATTCATTTCTGGAATAGATTCAAGATTTTTAAATGCAAAACTTTGAGATCATCTACTAAATGTTTTTTGTTGCCCTCAATTTCCCCTGAATGACCAACAATCAAAGAATGTCCTTTTTATAAAAGATATGCTGATATTTGCATTTCTTACATGTAACGATTGTGTGAGTTCCATTATTCTGTAGCTTGACATAAGCCACTTGAGCAATCAAATAGATAGGTTTATATGAAGATAGCATCGAATCGTCTCGCTTAGGGATAATTATCATTGATTAAAGCTTAAATTGATTTTTTATTTCTGTATGATTTGTTGTATCCAAGGGAAGTAACACCAACTATCCTTAGTGTATTTGTTATACACAAGTTGTCTCCCTTGACAATAGCTAAATGCAAGCCTGCTATATAGTTGATTATGCAGCGTGCAGTTTATTGTGTCTCTGCAGAAACTACACTGTCTTTGAGTCATTAATTTTATTACACACACATACACAGAGTGTTTAATGTTTTGTTCTGAATGAATTAATTTTTGTTGAATGCTATATTGGAGTAAAACTTCATGATTTGGTAGTGAAAGCATCTTCTAAACCATAATAAATCATAGTGTTTAAAATAATATTTTTTCTATTTGACAGGTTTTTTAAAATTCTCTCATTTATTGAGGGATGAAGGTGAGAACTATGATCATTGTTATTAAATCTGGTGCTGGGTTATAGTCATAAATAGATGTCTTAACTTTTCAATTAGCTTATTGCCTCATGGTGATTGGATAATAATAGATTGAGTCTATATGTTTTGGGACTACTAACAATTTGAATATACCAAACAGGGCTCAACAAATCCCCTTGTCCAGTCATTATTACGAATAGAAATTGACCCAAAGGAGTTGAAATTGCTGTAGAACTGGTTAACCGAAACTTGGTTGCGACAGGTCATATCTTACTAAGAAAATTTGACAAAAAATGTTGATGTTCCTCTTTATGTAGAGAAGTTACCGGTTCCTTATGGAAGAGTAAGTTAGTACTGGTTAGAATACAGTCCAGGAATACTGGTAAGATGAACCGGCCACTGTGTATAACTGTAAAATTGTTGAAAAACGGCGTGAAATCCACTGAATGTGAAGAACTGGTTAAAATTCTAAGCTAGTTGTCCAGCAGAATAAGAAACCCTTAAAAAATTTGTTGAGCCCTGCCACAGGTGATGGAAAAGTATTGTGAAATGTATAGCCAAATCATGAAGTATATCTCTTCAATGATTTCTTATTTGCTGTCACACAGTTTAAATTTAACATTTTACATAGAGGTGTGAATGATTGTTATAAAACCCAACCTCTTGCATGAAATTTCAGAGGGACTTAACCCCGATTGGAAAAAAAGATATAAAGGTAACGGTGATACTTTTAACCCCACCCACCTTGTCAGTTCCTCTATGAAATCCCTGTTCCATTATTTCCTTGGTAAACCCATCAAACCTGTTTCTTTTAGAACATTTCTTTCTTTTCTTCTTTGTTTACAACAGTAGTAGCAATGTGACCAAAACACGATCCCCGCTGATGAACTGTATATTGTTTGTGTGTATAATACCATGTATGATGTAAGCAACTTACTAGTACACAGTCTATTATTACCATACGGACACAGTCTATTATTACCATACGGACACAGTCTATTATAACCATACGGACACAGTCTATTATAACCATACGGACACAGTCTATTATAACCATACGGACACAGTCTATTATAACCATACGGACACAGTCTATTATAACCATACGGACACAGTCTATTATTACCATACGGACACAGTCTATTATTACCATACGGACACAGTCTATTATTACCATACGGACACAGTCTATTATTACCATACGGACACAGTCTATTATTACCATACGGACACAGTCTATTATTACCATACGGACACAGTCTATTATTACCATAAGGACACAGTCTATTATTACCATACGGACACATTCTATTATTACCATACGGACACAGTCTATTATTACAATACGGACACAGTCTATTATTACCATACGGACACAGTCTATTATTACCATACGGACACAGTCTATTATTACCATACGGACACAGTCTATTATTACCATACGGACACAGTCTATTATTACCATATGGACACAGTCTATTATTACCATACGGACACAGTCTATTATTACCATACGGACACAGTCTATTATTACCATATGGGCACAGTCTATTATTACCATACGGACACAGTCTATTATTACCATACGGACACAGTCTATTGTCATACATGTGTCATCAGCTGGGATAATTCTAGGATCAATTGTTTCTTTTTCTGCATGAAAACCTTTCTAAAGTTTGACAGTGAAGTTACTGCGCTGTTGCGCCTGCTCGCCCGACGTTCATGTGCGCAAATATTTCGTTATAAGCTTTATCAGTCTGTTTGCGCCATTTGTTCTAGAACGCTTAAGTTGCTTCAAGCCTCATTGCACAGTACATGACCTAACTATGTATAACTGTATTATAGCAATCATATGTATTAATTCTCTAGATCCTGTATGTAGAATTATGAAAAAGAAACATATGTATAAAGTTTTGGTCATAAAAAATGTATGCATATTATTCATATCTAATTACTTACAGCTTATTTTTTAGTCACATGCCAAGTATTTAAAAATGTGTTAGCAGTTTCTTGTTTCTAGAGTCCCTTCTGCGTTGTGTTTGTGTCTTCATGTGTTTTTTTCCGCTTTTTTCTCTTATTTGAAACAATTCATAAATCTGTTTAATTAATGGTCATGTGACTGATTGTTTTATTGACAGGATCATAATGCATTAATTGTTGGTGCCAAGAATAATATATTATTATTTAAAAGCTTCCATTGAATCGTAGAACAATTTTGTCTTTTCTCATAATGTGAAATAAAAATAATGAGACATTTTTATCTCAAATTCATTGTTTCATTTATATGTTGGTATAAGTTGGGTATCTTGAAAATTAAAATTTTGTTTTCAATTTATTTTGTAAGGAATTTAAGATTTTAATTTTGTCTGTGTACAATGTTGAATGTCTGTTATTTTGTCCATTGATGATACAACTATGTAGCTAATTATGAGGAGTGCAGATGTTTCTATAACAATTATATCATGTAATCTTTGTGTCTTTTTATTAAAGAAAGATGTTTAATTTCTTTGAAACAAGAATAAGTTTGATATGAAGTCCAACTTTGTGAACTTAAAACAAATCCAGTTGGTATGTGGATGTAATTTTGGCATTCTGTTGATAAGTGGCCATTATCAGATGGTCTTAATACAGAAATGGATGTTAATGAAAGTATAATTGTATTCATCTGTATACAATAAGAATTGGTACCTGCCTCCATGGTCGAGTGGTTAAGGTTGCTGACTTGAAATCACTGTAACCTCTCACTGATGGAGGGACGTGGGTTCGAGCCTAGCTACCAAACATGTCTCTTTATGTGAGAAGGTAGGCAGTTGCTTATGGAGGATGACAGTTCATCTAGCGATGGGGTTATAGTGATTGTCATGTCGATCTGTCTGTCCGTCTGTACCAGATTATGTCAAGCATGCCACCAGGGACATATGCATTTATTGAATGCAGCATTTTGTCTCATAGTTAATGTTTATATGAAGGATTCTTTAAAATAGACTACATTTTACTGTATTGCAATGACTTATTGATGCAGATCGGGTGTGTAACTGTAATTTAATGATCTAATTGTTCTCTGTCTTGTCTGTGTGTGTTTTGCTATCTAAACTCCAGTATATGATGATGTGTTATTGATTCTATCTGGATAAGCCTGTGTTTATACAGTCATGTATAATAATTCACACACTCACTGCTTACTGTAATATAGCTATTTGGTGTGAGATCTATTATTCTTGTTTCCATACTTATGTCATATTTGCACATTGCAACCTCTCCAGAGCGACCCTCTCTTGAACAATGACCTCCCTCCAGCAACAGCATGATTTTACTTCTCAATAAAGCATAATTTTGCTACACCCAAAGGGTGTTGCTTTGGAGAGATTGCACCTTCCACTTTAAAGAAACAATATATCTGCTACATTTCTTGTTGGATTTTAGTTCAGATGTAAACTGGGAATGAAATTTGGAACTATTTTTATACCTCTTTATATTTTACTTTAGTGTCTTATTCATGGTGTATTTGAGACAGATATTTCAGAATTTGAAAGTGAAATGTCGGTTTTGGTCTCTGTGTATAATAAATAATGATGTAGTTAATTTTCTTTTATTCATTTTGCAGAAGATTTACAAGGGTATCCAATCATTGTGGAGAATCCTAGTTTGATCAACGTGGAGAAGGATCAGACAGCCACATTGAAATGTTCTGCTAAGGCAGAGAACCGTGAACCACCGGAGATATACTGGTTAAAAGATAACATTCCATTAGATATTGCTGATCCTAGAATACGGGTTGATTACGATGGTAAGTTATATCGTAATAATATGAAAAGGTTCCTTATTTGATATATAACATTTGAAGGATAGCCTGCAGTTTGTACCAAGTTTAAGTCTTGCCAGAATTCACATTGATCACATGATTGTGTGAAGCCATTCTATGTAAGGCATTGGCTCAGTGTTAAATGTTAGTCTGGTTTATTAAAGCTCTCTGACTAGAATTCATTCCCTATTAGTGATACAAAAGCTGAGGCGGACTCGGCCCCCCCCCCCCCCCCTCCCCCAAATTTCTGACTATAGAAAAATTCAAAACTGAGGCATTCTGATATTTCCCTTTTTGTTGGGTTTTCTAGCACAACTTCTACCAATTAAATGAGGTAGAAAACGGACCCAAAACTCACCAGAATGCACCATTTCAATTCTTCAAATTAAAAAAGTTTCGCCCCGCATTCACATTGCCTACTTTCCTGAATATTATGCCCCCCTCCCCCCACTCCTGAAATCCTGGGTCTGCCTCTGAAAAGAATCTTGAATTTTATTTCTATGTATTTTTTACAACTGTGTATTCCTTGATCTGGATTTAGGAGAGTAATTTTAAACAAAGCTGTCTCCACCTATCAGTTGGTATCAGTGATGACACTTAAATGTTATTAGGTAATGTCCCATATTATGTCACTGGTTTCATATTCATGTATTGTTGTGTATGGTCTACATGACAAATCCCATGTTTTATTTAATATATACATTAGTTTAGTCATGTAGTCATTATCAGACAGTTTCATGCCAGAAAGGTTTATACATAAGTCTTTCTACACAATCTGTTCTCCAGCCTCAAAGACAGCTAAAAGTGATAACTGGTACCTACATATTTACCTCCCTTCATAGTTGGGTTTTGTATGGAGTAACAATGATTTGTACAAAGGGAGACAAATCATGTTGTGTTAAAATAGAAATTTATTTTTGAGTTGCCTCCCTTGTATTTCAGGCACACTAACCATAGAAAAAGCACAAGAAATGGACCACGCTAAATACGAATGTGTTGCTGACAATGAAGTGGGTGTGGCTTACTCATCAGCTGCCATGTTATATGTAAAAAGTAAGTTTTTGAAATGAATATTGAAAACCCCTTGTACAGAAGATTTATTGTCTGATAAGGCATGGCCTTCTTTATCAGGTTACATAAAATTCTTATCTTTATAGATAAAACCTTATTTATGGATCTTTAGAAATAAGTTAACTGATAAGCCATCAGGTTTCTCACCCTTCACTCCGAATTTCATGAACTTACTATCTTATGTACATGCCAGAATCTGATAAATATTTGTATTCTTGAGTTTTCTCACCCCAAAAAGACAACATAATTTCATATTCCAACTGTAGGAAATTTTAACAAAGGGCTACTCGACTCTGTAAACTATAATAAAATAAATAAGAATAACAAATCTTTCTTTTAAGAGATATCTTGAAGAAATCTTGTTTGAGAATATTTACTATGTTTTACCCTACCCTTATAGGTTCTGTTATTTAAGTACAAATGAAACTCATTTTTCAATTAAAGGAAATATTCTTGAAAAATGTAGTATTTTCATGGAAGCTGTTATCTATGTTTAAAATCAGCCTATGTTTCTAGCTCAGTTAAAAAAGAGACATTAAGTAATACGACAAGTCAAGATGGTACTAATGTTGATATTATTATCAAATCTGATATCGATCAGTTTATGAAGCGTATCCACCGCCTCATTTTAAGTCTTACATGTTAAAGTAATAAAATATCCCACATTGTTCCACTAATATTTATCCAATAATGTTTATATTAATGTTATTTCTAATCGTGTATGTGATAAACAGAATGTAGCCTGGGTAATAACATATTAATGTAAATTATCTCCACTGCACAATATAAGCATTACTCAGTATTACACGTAATTTACATTTCCGCCCATTTTCAAATTGCCTAGGATGTTACGGTTCGGAGCAGAACACCAATTATTCTGTAGTATCTATTACTTTGATATGAAGAATAATCGAGCACATACATTGTCATGTGGGAACCAATATGTTTCTGCCGAATAAAACTTAATAGGAGATGATAATTATCTATAATTGTATTATAATTGAAACTAAGGAGCATTCATACACATCTTGTAGAATATTTATAGTCTCAGCTGTTTGTGTGTCTCTAATATCTTCTGTATGATCAATGCTTATTCTCTCCCTCTTAACTTCTCATGCAATAAAATTTCTGCAATCTTTTGCACCATTCATTCTTTCTGATGTATCTCTGGAATAGAACCTTAAATAATTCATAATCTCATTCAAATGCCTCGGATCAGTGGCTAATCATTTATTGTACAGTTTCATAATATCCTCAATTCAATCTTGATATTCTCTAGGTATCTTGAGTGTTGTTAATTCAATACTTAAGTATGGTAATCCTAAAACTAAGTGTATGAATTCTTTAAGTTTTTATCTAATCTAGATCTAATGATATTTAAAGAACATTTAGTTTAATTATAAATTATTTTCTGAAATAAATATTTGATGATTATTATTGTTGTGCATTAAAATCATGTCTTCTCTACGTGCTGCGAGTTGTGTATTTATACAAAAAATAAATGTATCCAGGTGAAATTTGTATCAATTAATGTAAGGTAAACAATGGTTCAAATCATAAATATTATCATATAATTTACTTATAATAATAATTATATGCCTGGCATCCGTTCCTCAGTATGATCATTTCTCTATGAGGCAAGTTTTATACTGTATGATGTGTTTATAAAAAAAACAAAGAATGTAAGAAAGTAAATTGACTGATGTATACCTTAATATCGCATTCTGATAAAACATTCGTAAATTATTCTGCAGCTTGAATATACCTGGGTTATCATACAAAATGGTTTTCTTGAGGTAATGATGTATCAAACTTGATGAATTAAGGACGTTCTATCTGATGCGATACACCTGGAATCTGTAATATAACGAGTTTCATCGATAAAAAATTCATTGCACCCAAAAAAAATTCTTTACACCGATGTAATAAACTTTATTTCTGAAATTCTTTAGATTCAAAGTCAGTTTACCTGGTGGTGAGTTCATTAAGGATTACAATGCACTGCAAACTGGGCTTATCAGCAAATGATGAGATTTCAGAATGTTTTCAAACAATTTTAACATGTTTTTAGTAAAGATGTGCTAAACATTTAATGAATCCGCTGACTTTGAAAGTGTACATTCCTTAAATTTGTTAAACAACACCCATGATTTAATGTCTACATCGAAATAAAACATTCTCGTCTTTGATATGTTACGCTTTAATTAAATAATTTTTAGTTTGTCTGTTTTCAAAAAAAAAGTTGAGCTAATGTGATCACTGCAGTGTCCGAATCAGCTTCTGCGTCTGCCTCGTAAAAAAAATTAAATATGTACTTTACAAACTATAAGAGGTAGCAACATAAAACTTCATAGGTGGATAGATCTTACCAAGGGAGTGAACTGAATGACGAGTGTTGGCTCCACATGCAACACTCTTGTGTAGTTTCCTAATTCACTTCAAAAATTAGGGTTGGATACAAATTTTGTCTTTCTTTATTACCTTGGTAACATAATTTATTAATGAAGTTTATTATCCTGTTGAGTTGTCAGGTTACAAGTTATCTTGGATTGAATTTCATTTTTTTTTCATAATTTAACACTAACTGTGTTTGATTTCATCAAGTAGCTGCCAATTAGAGCGGTATTTATACCAGG
This sequence comes from Lutraria lutraria, assembly GCA_964023205.1. Lineage (NCBI taxonomy): Eukaryota > Metazoa > Mollusca > Bivalvia > Venerida > Mactridae > Lutraria > Lutraria lutraria. The sequence continues at coordinate 13,651,419 of OZ026838.1, forward strand.
TGAACACATAATTAGCACAATTTATTGGTGAAAGTGAATGTCCATGCCCCTATTCTAAATCTGTCTGACATTTTATAAACAGAACATTGTTTGAAAACTTGCAAGTATATTGTTGATGCTAAGGATTGGGCTAATAATGTTGCTTACTTTAATGATGTACAGCTGGTCAGATGGAAGGTGTATGTATGTATGTATATCTTGACTTGAGAGTTCATTATGAAATTACAATGCACCACAAAATTGGCCTGTCAGCAAATGAGGAGATTTCAGAATGTTTTCTACCTGTTTCAACATGTTTTTAGTAAAAAATGTGATAAACCAGCTGATTCACATCTTTATTAAAATGATGTTGAAATTAGTGATAAAATTCTAGATTAATATTATGTGTCTGAAATTGTTGACTGATCTCAATTTTTTGTACCGGTATAAGGGACTGGCTGTAAATGGGTTACCTGGCTTTTATGTGCAAGTTAAAGACTTAATTTTTCTTTTATCAGCTAACTAATGAATAATAAAAGATGAATTCTCTGGTTCAATCTTTTCCTTATGTCTATACGTATCATGTTTATGATGCACATAGATATGTGGAAATGCTTTATTGAGACCACATGAAATATTTAAAAGAAATTTCTGAAACTTAAACTCGACACCCTACTGTTATGATTAATCGTTATCGCAGAAATTAGTGCAAACCATAAAATAAGCCCTGATCAGTGCTACAAGGTTTTATCTCATTGTTCATAGAATGAGTGAGTTACAACTTTAATACGCTTAACTCGTCAAATTCTACAAACATTTGGGTATCATCATCACAACAGCTCTCCGTGCAAAAAATAGTCAATAAAATTTCACAAGTAATTAAATTATTATTATTAAACTAAATGTTAAAATAATTTTTACATTTGTTTAATCCCTGTACTGCAAGGTACAGAATTCTAACATATTTTATGGTCTCAGATAAAGATACAATTTTCTGATTTTATCTAAAATCTATAATTCTGTATTCATGTAGAGTTAAAATATTAATTTCCTGTTATTCTATGGAGGTTCGTTGTCACTTCTTGGTAAGATATTAAACGATATTAGGATATTTTTAAATGAGATATCTTGAAGGTAGACTAATTGGTTTATCATGTGAAGTTACAAATGAAATATTTCTTTTACATGAATGTGGAATAAAATTGAGCTGTTTTGTAATTAGATCAGAGATAGACATTACTTGAATGTTATTACAAGAGGTAGGAGTATAGTTTATGTCAGGATGCGTGTAATATTTACTTCATATTGCAAAATAAATTATGATTGGAAATCTCTTCAATGTACAAGGAATTATTCTTGTGTTTAGACAAGACATTAACTGATGTAAAGATGTCTAGTTCTTCAAAGTTTTATGCTGTTAACTCTATTTTATAGAATATTTGTTTTCATTACCTGATCACGTAAAGCAATTAGGAGTGTCCCAGAATGCCTGGTTACCTTAGTCAATCCTCAGTTATGGCCCCTGATTTGTTGTTTTCATACATTCTTGAACTTAGATTTTTAAAAAATGCCAAATTCCCACTTTCTTGCTTTATATGCCAAACAAGCATTCATATTATGCACAATCATGTCAAACAAGTCTTTATCAGTATGCTTTGATCCAACATTGTATTCAATTTTCTGGTTGATTTCTACAGACACAATTATGGCCCTTTAATTTCTGCATCGTAATTATGTTAACACATACTTCCTGGCATTTTTTTGTGTCAGTAATCGTTCAAACTGTTTGAGTAATTTTAAGTGTTCAGAAAAAAACAAATTAGACTTTAAGTGGTTTATTACCATTCCGTACTCCATACCTCTGATAGGTATATTTTGTATCTTGTCCAGGATTACAGACTTCATTCTGTCCTACAAACTTTTTACTTGTCACTTTAACTTGTTCTAATGTAGGCTGAATTTCATGTGTACCAACAGTTGTTTATGCTGCAATTTTACAATTAATTTTAATTAAAGTTAGAAATCATTCATAACAGACAACTTGTACTTGTTCAATAGCACTTAACCACTTTTAGAAAATTCTTGTTAGTTTTTTTCTACTTATCAGTATTTTTGGTGGAAAAAATTGTAACTTGGATAAATTTCAAAATTCATGCTATAAAGATTGATTTTATCTGTTTAATTCTGTATAAACAGACCACAATTTAACTGATATATATAATTTCAAGTGTTTAAAATGACATTATATTGTACGTAATCTCACAATTTATGTCAAAAAGTGCCAAGTTCTTGAATAGGTTTTGTCTTCACATCAATTTTCATTTAGATTTGTGTTAGTTGGTTCAGTTTTGTGTCCTGTATCTATTATAGATCAGGGAATTATCTTACGAGTATTAAAGGGTTAGTTGGCATGGTGATTACCTTATTAGCAACAATTCTTTTTTGTTAAACATTAATCAGACCATACTGAAAGACCCCAAACAATTATTTTTGCCACTAGGGTATTTTTTTTCAATAAGAAATAGCACTCTAACATGTATTTTGGGTTCAACATGAAAAGGAAATTTAAAAAAAATGTTTACTACCTATCTCATTAGGACCAAACATTAATTTTAGTGTTGACACAGTTATTTACTAGCTAAAGGATATAGTCTTGTTAAACTGGCAGAAATCTGGCTTATGTTTTAAATTCTAAACTCAAGAAATCATATAACATGGACTGTGTATTTATTGGTAGTTTAGTTTTCACATGTTAACCTAAAAATACTCAGTTATCTATCTATGTCAGTATCTATACACAACATGACGTTAGTATTAAACAGATTTACTCTTTAATGATAGGATTTACTGGAAAATTAATAATTCATACTGATCTGTGGAATTTTTATTATAACCAATCTTGTACATAAGGATTAACAAAGTTCTAAAACTGTCCAATTCATTTTTAACTTGAATATAGTGACTTTGTGAACTCCATAATTACTGGTAGTCTGTGAGTGGGTGATTAATAATTTTCAATACTTGTTACTATAGAAACGAATCACACCTTGCCTTAATGTTACTAATAAGGCATAGCAAGTTTAGTACTATGAATACTTTAGTGTTATTTAGAGTTCAAAATATGATAATTGGGTGTTATGTTGACTAATTATTACTTTAAGGGACATATTACTTGATAATCAAACCTCATAAGCTTTAATGTAGACATTCTGTGAAAGATATTATCATTGAAACGGAACATTGATGTTAAGTCACCAACTTAAAAATATTCGGCCAGTATGCTTTGATCAACCAAATCGAAATATGATGTGAGTCCACTTTATATGTACAAGAGAAAGGCAAATTTTCAGACACTTTGTTTAAGGAATATAGGGGATGTTTTTAGTAATAAATGCTAAATACTGCTGATATCAACACTGGAATGGACTGCTGGAAAACATTAGGAAAATATATATTCCTCAATTGGACAACAAGATTAATTATTCATATGTTAAAGCTGGATTCCCCAAACATTACATTGGAGCAAGCTATCTCAAATAATAGACTTGACCATTATTGGACCGCAAGGGAGATCAGGTCTAATATTGAAAACATTTTGTCTGCATCTGTTACAGTTGAAGTTTCTCATGCTGCCAACATGCTGTGATTAAGATTAGAATCAGCATAGGCTTTTAGTAATCAAGAGTTATGTTGATTTTTTATCACTAAGTGTTCTTTGCAGTTTGATTGCTGCTTGAAATAATGATTTGTTGAAATCTATAACGTAAGGCAGACTCAAAGTTAATCATGTGTGTTCATCTCCACAATATTGAAAATGAAGTTACTTCAACTTTATAACCTGTCTCTTAGAAAATCTCAGAGCAAATCAGAATTGTTATATATGTATCATATACCCAGACATCCTACAAAGAACAAGTTAATGTTACAAGGACAGTTTCAAAGTATTTGCAATATGATCCATTTTGTTTAGAGTAAATAATAATAAAGACTTTATTTATTTAATAAAGAAATTTGAATTACACTGTGAAGCCATGTTTATTAAAATAAAGTTTTTTACATGCGTAATGCAATGCCTACTCTGGCTATGTCAAACTCATGTCCTATTTACATTATTTATATCTCCAAATCGAGGGCTCAGCGCAACACTGTCCTAACTTGTTCTTATATCAATATGAGTTATGACACTGTTGCGTTAAACCCTCGAAATGAATTTTTAGCAATAGGAAAAGAAGTATGTCTGTTGAATGCTCTGACACATGTTTTGATTAGAAAGACTTGTTGGTAAAGTTAACTACATTCGGTATAAGGAACTCTCTTGTTGCACATAAAAATCAATGACGAGTCAGTGTGTTTTTAGAGATATTTTTCATTTGATTTTATTTTGGGCGTGTCTTGAATTCAGAAACCAGACAAATTTATAGGTTCTGTCTTAATGAATTCACGGAACACAAAACTACTGTTCAAGTCTACGACATTTTCACTTCAACATTAATAGCTTTTCAAACTGTCTGTTGAATAAATTCAATTGTAGGCTTTGTGTAAGGATGTCTCAATGGAATCTCTATGAGACATTCTTGTTATCTCTTTCCTTGCCTCCCATCTTCTCCTAGTTCAATATGCTCTATTCCTGAGCATCTTCCTAATTGTTCTCATTTCCTTCTTTCCTTGGCGTTTTATTTAAAATTATCTCTGTCTTAAATTATGTTTGTGGAAGAAATGGGCTTTTGTTCCAATTTGTATCAACTTTGAAGTAGGCTGATATCAGATATAATGGTCGATCTTATGTATAAAATATGAACCTCATTCCAATTATAGAAATAATTGTTTGTGATTTTAAACATGAATAGTTGTCTCCCTTGATGGCCCAGATGTATTTCAAATAAATGGATATATAGTTAGATTACGTTAATGTACTGAAACCACTCAAATGTTCTTATTGTATAATTTTTTCTCAAAATACAATTATCAGGAAATGATGTTATTAAATTATATAAGATTTTTGTGTCTTGATCTTCAAAAATCCTGGCTTAAGAGATCGGGGCAATGTGGTGAAAGGGCAGTAATCCAAACCTCTGACCTGAAAGTTATGAGTTCTAAACTGCTATTTTCATCACAACTTAATGTCTAGCTTTCTTTTTCTGATGTTTAATTTAAAATAACTGTGTATAATTTTTAACCCTGACTATTCCTGTTAAATAACATTCACTCGTTTCACACTATTGGTTTCATTTTTCACCTTCAGTTCTGGAGAAAGCCATCATCATTAATAATTACATTTAATTCACTTTCTTATTAATCATTATAAGGTGAGGCACTTAGAATGTTGTAATAGTATACCCATAGGATAGTTATTATAATTGAATCTGACAGTGTTTATAAAACTTACTAATATATATACATGTACACCAATAATGCTGTAGGAAACAGCAGTACTCGAAAAACAACAACTAATTTGCAGCAACAAGAATTTTCACACAAGATGTTGTTTCAATCATGATGTATTTAGTCAATGTAAACCTGTCATTTAGATAAATGATAAAGTCTTTGATGCTTCAGAAGTTGTGTTATATCAAAACTTGAAGCCATGCCGCGACTAAGCCATGGTGCGTTTTATACTGAGACAGCTATCTTTGATATCTAAGATTGTATCACTGGGTGCCATAAGACTGGGAGATAGATCAGAGCCAGCAGGAAACTAGTAAAAATTTGAATATTCCTCAACTTAACTTCCAACTCCAGTATGAGAATCCTTGTATTCTAGGTGTAAGATTACTTTAACTTGCTGTTGTTGTTGGGCTTGATACAGTCATCCTCACACCAGAGTGATCCTAGTCTTACTGGTAGACCTTGTGCAATCTTGAACTCAATCATTGATCAGTTATACTGATACCAACCTATTCAAGATTGTATCTTGAATCTTTAGTCTATAAATAGAGAAAGAAAGAAGATCCAAAGAGAACATAACTTGCAATGTATTGTACCTTATAAACATACTATCACTTACAATGTAGTGTACCTTATGAACACACTATCACTTACAATGTATTGGACCTTATGAAGAGCACATCACTTACAATGTAGTGTACCTTATGAACACACTATCACTTACAATATATTGGACCTTATAAAGAGCACATCATTTACAATGTATTGGACCTTATGAACAGAACATCACTTACAATGTATTGTACCTTATGAACAGCACTTGCCTTCAGACACACTTACTAAGAAACACAGTATACTAACAGAAATAACATTCACGGGGTACACTTATAGAACTGTGTGAATGAAAATCAACAATTTATCCTAGTCAATGTCACTATATTTGCTGAGGGAAATCAAGGAATCTTTGGCCTTGATGTCTGGCACCTGTGCTGGGTCTCTTCCATAAAATAACCCCTTAGCCATGACAGATACCTATTAATGTTTGAATGTTTTCTACTAAAAGTCAATCCAAATGACATAAAATGCTAACTTGTAGGAAATATTAAATGACTCCATATCTTTTTAACCCTTGAACATTTGATGGGCAAGTAGCTTTGACATTATTCAGTGTATTGAATTTTATATTTCTGTAATGTAAATTTGACGTGTTTTTATACTTCTTAATCAGACGAAATCTGCACCTGTTTCGACCAATCAGATACCAGATAATTTTCACGCTGAATGATTGCTATAAAGATGGCCGCCTATGATATTAAGGTGTTTTTAATGTCGTCTCTGCTTGTGATGTTAATGCATAAATATTGTGTCTGCAGACATTTGGCATGTGTTAAAATAAATCTATTAAAACTGTACTTTTGTCTATAACTATTGTCTTAGAAGTAAAAAAATCAGATAGTGTCTTGAACTGCAATCTGTCTTTGTTATCGACCATTTTAGTGTAATTTCTCACAGGAATGTTTTGTTTGAAGGAAAAAAACATTCATTCAAGTCAGAGGTTTAGATTGAAGCCAGGTTTGAGCTATCTGCAAACATTAAATTGCAGTGCTTTGATGCAGACTTATTCTATATTGCACATAAGATCATTGCAATGATATAACTGGTATGTTTGGATTATACAATAGATAGAACTAGGATTGTAGCCAAGGGCAACGACTCAGTTTGATTTAGAAAGTACAATATGGTGTGTATGAAAAAAGCAATCATTTCCTCAGCATTGCCAGAGTCTTAATGAGGATTTGTTTATATTCATTTCTTGTTTTTTTCTTGCTGTAAAGTAACTGGGAACATTAAATTAAATAAAATTTAAAAGCTTAAACAAAACAAAGAAAATTTAATACACATAGTAACATTATCACTTAGTTAGTCCTTGAGATGAAAAGATTGTTTCTAAAGGCACTTGAAACTGTTTCTGTGAAGCCATTCTAATCAATAGAATTGGTTAAGGCAGGAAATAATGTCTTTTGTCGGTTAAATTTTCTATGTTCATTAACAGCAATGATACATTGATGAAAATCAATGCTTGATATAATCATTATTAATTGCTTTTCATCAATATAGTGTTCATCATTGAGGTCTTGCACAGCGTATCAATTAAATATCATCTGCTATGTCTATCAGGGAACTGGTCCCCAGCTTTGATCATCTATCCTGATCACGGAACGATAAATAAATGCTCCGAAAATGATATTAGTCACTGCGTAGATTTTTCATGTATTTTTGGAAGTATTGATAAGTATTTTGGCAGGTATTCGGCTTTGGTTAGCACCGTGTTATCATCCGTCAGTCCCATTTCCTTACTTTATCTGATATGAATGGCATTATCAGAAAGAAATTAATAAAATTAAAAGGCACCCCACTAGCATTGCTAAGATTCATATTGGCGTGTTATCCATTGCTGTACAGTTGTGCCAACTTTATGGAAGTTTGATACTTCAGTTAGAAATGTTCAATACATTTTAATGTTCCATATACCTTTACCACTTGATACAATATTTGTTTTATACCTGAGTTATCAGTACATATTTCAAGTAAACACAAATTTCTGAAAACATCTTAAAACTTGTTTGTTTCTAAACTGCGTACTTGCCTTGAAGCAAATTGCTTCTTTTAGTCTAAAAGTAAACAAATCTACTGGGTACTTTTAAGTGCTAAAATGTTTAAGTATAAAAAAGGGCAAGAATTGTCTGAGCCATACAATGATGAGGTACAATACACAGTCTATAAAGTCTGTCATTTATTTCATGATGTCATCTTACGGAGTGAAATACTTGGGTGCCTCTGTGTTCGTTCCAATACTTGTCATTGATGGTCCTCCAGAGAGCAACCTGACAAAAAGTATCTGTAAATTTATGACCAATTCAATGAAATATGACAATCTCTGGCTTTAAAATAATAGAAATCATTCTCATTATTGTCAGGAAAAACATGCATTTAGCAAGAACCATTTATGCTGCATGGTGCCCTTCAAAATGTCACTTAGACAGAAAAAATGTGCAATCAGACTCCAGTTGGTGCTAGGGGACCTATTGGTTATTACGTGATGACTATCCTATTCAGCCTCAAAGGGATGATTAATTGTAACATTCATTAATGGTTTATATTATTTGATTCATGTAATGTGTGTGAGGGCGTGTGTGTGTGTATGTGTGTGAGTACATCTGGAAACACCTTCGGTTGTTACATTTTTTAAGGGTCCTGAAGATTTCATGGAGATTTAAGCTGTATTAAAAAAAATAATAATAAAGACTTTATATATAGAGGCAACACAGTTAAGCATAGGTCCAATCTTCCCTGCAAGCCTAAGAGTACAAGGAATAATATGTTTGGTATACATGTATCAATGCTATGTATTTGCTAAACATTTCTAAAGGCTGCACTTATTTTGGATTTTTTTTTAAAAAAGAAATTTGGGCGTTATCTGAATCTAAAGGATTAAGTTATCTCTTATTTGAAGTTAGCGTAATCTGAGTCTGATTAAATACTCATTTCTTGTATCAGTACACCATGTAGCATGTGTTTTATGTATGATAATGGTCTGTAACATACATCAGGACATGTTTTAGCTTGGTGTGGAATCCTGTAAATAAAAAAAATCTCGTTGGTATTAAGTTAGTATCCAACATGTACAGTTCCATGCAGTCGTAGAAAATCTTAAATTACTGACAGTTTTGACAACAATATAAAACTTCCGAGTTTCCATAAATTTACTTAATGTGCCTGATATACACATAGATTTTATAGGAGATAACAAATATTTGTTCTAATGTTTTCGGCAGAATGACTGTGATAAAAATTCCTCTTTTGTCTTTATCGTAAGCGATGTTCATGAACACAAGCCTGAAATTCATTCTATCTTTCCAACTATTGTGGTATTACAGTACCTACCTGGGGAAAACTTTCTTTCTTTGAAGAAAGTATCATTCATGATTAAGAAGTTTGATAACTTCCATAATAAACCAAAAGTATTGACATTTACCTATCTGACATTGTTGAAACCTTACAACTGTTTTTTGTATGGTAGGTGGTAACTTCTTGCAGGGAGGTCAGATGTTGGCAAGATGTACCATGTCATTACTGGGTTATAACTCCTCGTTTTTGTTTCATCTGTTCACCTATCAGATTATGTACCCCACCTACTTGTCAATACCCAGGTATTGAAACAAAGTGGTATTCAGACATCATCTTTGAATTGTTAGTTTTTTCTGTCCATTGTTTACACTTTACATTGATAAGACTCTGTTAACATCAATATAACAGACTATATGTCAGTCATTCAGTATAAAAAAGATCTCTTAAACAAATAATAGGTCAACCGTAACTATGGTTACTGGGTCTCTCGCTCATTTTGCTTATACAACTTAATCAAATCAAAGTACTGAAGTACTCATAGAAATTGAACTTAAATGGACTTGCACTGTAATATGGAACGGGAACCAGTTTACATTGCATGTCAGATGTAGAAAAACGTAATACATTGGTCCAAATAAAAATGCATGCACACTGAGTGAGTGACAGCTATGGAAAACTGAACTATTGTATTGTTCAGTTTCCAAAAATGCTGACCAAGATATTAGGGATTCTTCTGAAGGTCAAGGTCACTATGACTAAATATAGGAAAGCAGTTTCGTCCCAGTTAACTATTGAATTACTAGTTAGGTGGCATGGCTGCATGCATCTCTGACTGTCATCATATGGTAAAATAATACATGACATAATTATAGGCTTGTTCTGCATGTCTGTGACTTGATAAACACGAGGTTTGGTGTGGCAAACAGATATTATTGACTGATCCTATAATTACAGTAAAAAATATCATGGAAATAAAATATTGTCAGCTTTAATTCAGATGACGGTTTCGTGACATCATGGTATTGGATGACAGTTGTAAAATGAAAAAAAGTAATTCCCATAATCACGTCCTTATGGGCACTTTGCTCAAATTGTAGTTCGTTAAGATTTTCTGTACACATTCTAGATAGCAGTATGTTCATGGGGAAGATAAATAATTATGCCATTCATTTATGTAACTGTTGGTTAATAATCTGATATAGTTTTAACTTAAAGTTCTTATTTTTTTCGGGTTTTGTAGTTACATGTTTAAAATATTTTGTCTTTTACAGTTCGAAGAGTTCCACCCCATTTTTCTGTGAAGTTAGACAAGGTTTATGAGATAGATCCAAACGGTTCTGTGTCTATTCCATGTGTCGCTGTCGGTTCACCAATGCCTGTCGTCAAGTGGAAACAGGGTTATCATGAGTTGAACCCAGAGGACGATCCTCCGCACGGACAGAATTGGCTCAATTTGACCGGTATTAGACAAACAACAAATTACACGTGTGTCGCTCAATCCGACTTAGGAAATATTGAACAAGATATACAGATCCGAGTGAGAGGTAAGACTGAAATATTCACTTGTAGTTGTGAATGTTTCTGAATGAATATGAATCTGTAAAAACCAGTTTTAAATATGTGGTTGAACTATTGTGAGCCGCTTGTTAATATGATAACCTATTTTGTAAACTTGAGATATATGTAATCATATACAATAATGATATGTTCTTGTCGTGGAATACTCTGGCAGAAATTTTGCATGACTTGCTCAGTATGTGTAGTTGATACTCACCTGAACCGAAAGTGTGCATTTTTCACATCAATATTGTGTTGTAACAGAATGTCTAGACAGTTAGATCCCCCACCCTAAAGTGTGCATTATTTTGCATTTTGCTACAAAGTCCATGTTATACTGTGAGATATTGGCCCTTGCATGATTTAAAAAAATGTGAATATGTTTAGATGCTAATTTTGTCCCGTAATTTCAGTTACTGTTGAATTTTGTACCTTTCACGTTTCTGGCCTGTTTATCATTTGATGCAATTTTCTCCCTCCTCCGTTATGTTCAGAACTCGTAGAAATTTTGAAAAATCATTCATTTTTATAGCATTCATATGACACTGTCCGTAGCAATTTTATTAAGTGTTTTTTAATTGACTCTAGTATTACACAACAATAGGCTTAAATACTATTAAGAAATATTTATTATCAAATGACAAATATTATAAGCATTTAGTGTTTGATACTTTCAAGAATTAATGGTCTGTTACGATGAATTTTTTTTTTTTTAAATGAATAGTTATCATGTCTGTTCAAGTAATTACTGTGCTTACTATTAATACTAGTTGAAGTAGGAATCGCGAATTCAATGTTTCAAGTTGTTTTAATTGTCACTTGGCTAGGACTTTCGCTACCAAATAGATCAATATATTGCGAGAATCTCGTGGGATCTCATTTACGGAGAAATTTCTGCTTTACGTTCTTTATGTCACCCTATGGGTGCGATTAATGTGTGAATTCTACCAGAAACATCATGGTTAAATTTTTTATATAAATTTTAATCTCTCTTAGCACTCATAAATGGTCAGAATATGATGTTTCACTGTTGTTTATGGTGTACAAAGTGAAAGTAATACATAGAAACACATGATAAATTGTGTGTCAGGACATCAGTTCCACTGAAAAGAATAAAAACTTTCTCTTATGCCTTTAAATACAACTACACTAATAGTGGAATAAAATAGAACATTCTGTTTGTAAATTTGGTCATGTTTAATTCCTTAACGAACCACAGCAAAACTGCCTTCAAATTATAATTTCTGAGGAAAACATTTAATTACTGTAAAACCTGTGAACAAGGTCATCAGCCATTATTTGGGGGTGATTATGTTTAAATTAATCAATGAAGGCTTTAAACAAATGGCCTTTATTCGGATGTGACCTCAAACACAGGTTTGACTGTGTAACTGACTCATGATTGAATCATTGTTTAATTAAGGATTTTATTTATCGACCTTACTAACAAAGCAAAAAAACTTCTTCCTCATAAATAAGTAATCATTTTTATGTAAATGATATGAAGAAATGAAATCTGACAGTTTTGCTGGTATTTCGTTGTGGCTATTTATGTGTTCAATATTATTTTTTGTTTTCTTTTGTTTTAATTTATTATTATGTTTTAAAGAGGAAATCCAGATACAATTTATTTCTCAATAAACACATCATTTGTGGTAATTAATTGTGAGATTTTTCTATTTTACATTTAGCTTGTATGGAGACCATAAATTTGTTTAAATACGCCCGCATTACTATCTTTTTTTAAAATATCAATCTATTAGAAATCAAAATTTCCTTAACTTATCAAATGTCCTTTCTCAAAATGGGCCACTTCTTATCATGTTTTTCGGCAGAATCTTTCGTTCAATAACAATAATAAGATATTGTAATAAATGGGTTTCCTCTACCTATTACAGTTGTAATTCTCCAATTATACATTGTTCTATTCAGTTTCCCTATAATTTTAGTTTATTTATTTCTATTTATCTTGTCTACTCTCAAATTTTAGATTTTGTATCAAAATTACATCATTTATTCATTTATCCGTTATTTTGTTACTCCTTTCATTTCCAGATTCTGTTCTTATTATGAAAACTCACATAATTTACAATTTCTCCCCAACATAATGTACGGCATGCAGAATTATATGTGTATTTTTGATATGTAATTGTCGATTAATTTGATGCTGCCCATTCAATCTCACCTTAATGTTTTATTGGTTGTATTTGTGTCTGTTCAAAATCTAACAAATATATCAGTTTTAGGGATATTTTGGTCATTGTCTTATTACTAAACTATTTGACTAATTTAAAGTACCAGTCACATGCTCCTATTCAGCCCCTGAGGTTTAATTTAATAGTCAACATTAATTTGATAATTAGTTCAGTAGGTTGCATTTTTATCATTTTTCCAGTTCTGTTATTTTATTTTTAAAATCTCATAAAAATAATAGCCATCTGCTATCATGTTTAGAAAGAATAAAGCAGGAATGGTGATTTAAATGTCGGATGTAGTCGAGAAAAACCTTTTTTCAACATTTACAGCTTCTGTATATCATTATTTCGTATATTTTTTTTTCTTTTTCTATCTTCGAAAAAAATATTATTAGCAGCAAGACAATTCTTGCCAGATTCATATTCTGTAGATTAATTCTTTACAAAATTTTGTCTCTGACAGACTTCTAAGAAAGACAACTCAGTATGATTTAACTGTTACAAGTGTCAACTAAATGTGAACTGTGTATTGTATTCAAATCCTAGTCAAAATATTTAAATAATTGATAAAACTGCAGCATACTTAATAATATAGGTCAAAAACATTCTGATGCCAAAATATCCCTAAAATCTATGGTATCTCATTCACTTGATGATTATTTTGATAAGAAGATCATTGGTAACACCATTAGCTTGAAGAATTACCTCTCATATTCTACCCATGTCCGCCATATTGGTTCCCATGGTTACTTCCAAAAGTTCTAAACTCTATTCAATAAAATCCCCACCAGGTGGTGTCAGTTTGTTTGTTTATCCAATCAACAGCCAGTTTACATATGCTATATCAGTAAGTATGTATCTTAAACAGTTGTAATGGTATATCTCATTGGACCATATGTTTCTTCTGTGAAACTGGAGGAAATAGTCTCTACAGCTTAATTTATTTTTATCAAAACACAACCTGCCTGCCAATAGAAAATAACCAGGCTGCTCTGATCTTAGTTATGCAATGTATATTGTACTATAGTATGTAGAAAGTATTTTTTTGTTGGAGAAGTAAGCTCGGTTTTAAAGTAGAAGTTATTGTTATCTGCAGAATCTGTTCGGCTAGTTATTGGATGTGTTGTAATTACCTCATAGAGTTACTGATAACGATTCTGTACTGAAATCTATCATCAAACTGAACTGAAGAGCTGCTTGAATGGTAGTGTCCATCTCTTACTGGTGAGGAATAGGGAGACTGGCTCACTCTGTTGTCAATTCAAGTGTTATCTACTCACTGTGCTTTTACCGAGCTTAAAATATAACAGGATTGGATTTACATGTGACCAAGTTTCTCCTTAATGTTCTCTGGATTAACTATTGGCTGTTTTTTACTGATGGGATCTTATTTATTTGATTTAATGAATTATTAAATGGCTTTGTGTGGCTGTTGAATAAGGGACATGTTGTATTGTGAGTGTAATTTAATCTAATTATTTACTAGTAAGGCTTTTCCTGCAGATGTCTGAAGTTAAATATTAGATTCTCCATGCCGTACTAAATTTGGAATTAATTTTTGGAGTTATTCAACATAAAAAAGGGAAACTAAATAGATTGTTTATTACAGCTGGATATATTTTTTCTTTAATCATTGTTGGCATGTTTATTATGTCAAAATGACTGTGATGGTTGTAAACAATACCCCAGCACGGGGTTTTCGTGCCATGTACAGAATGTATAGCATTCAGGCACTGTGGATTCTAGGCAGTCTCTTACTTCAAGTGTCCTTTACTACTGCAGCCTTGCCTAATCCACCTGTGAAACTTTCTGCGTCCGAAATTACTGCCTCGTCCCTCAAGTTGTCCTGGAATCCTGGGAACAAAGATGATTTATCTTATATTGTTGAATATAAGGCCAAACAAGACTCAGGTCAATACAAACAATTGAGTGGTATTAAAAAAACAGAGATTTCAATTGAAAACATGGAACCCTATCGGCATTATGAATTACGTGCTATCGCTGTCACAAACTCGGGCAGAAGTCCTCCCAGTGCACCCCTTGAAGTTGTAACTGGCGAGATAGGTGCGTATTTGTACAAAAAGGGCTATATGGTGATTGGTTTGCCCGGTGATGGATTTAATCATAATTGTTTGGTTTGAACTACTTGCTAGTTTTGATGCAGAAACTTTAATGCAACTGATAGTATTTGATACATATATATTTATAATACAATTTACAATGTCTGATAAGTTTTTGTAGGACTAAATCACTAACATCTCTTACTGAACTGAAAATTTTCATTCTCAATAATATAAAAAATCTGAAATTATGTATTTCATTGCTTAGAATTAATTTCTGTCTGTCATGGCTGACCAGTAAAATATTGTTTTGGTAATTCTGACTGCTTTCAAAGATTTGTATTTAAAAAGAATTGAAAACTTGCATTAATATGTTTCTGCTATATACTAGAGCTAATACAAGGATTCTGTCCTAATATTATATTTATCATATATTCAAAGATACTTCCCAATCATAGTTCTAGCTTTGGATTCTACATCACATATTAATCTTACTAACCAGTGTTACTAAACTGCTTGTCTGCTGTGTATATAACGATCATTTAATCCACCTTTTCATCTTTCTATATAATCCCTGCATTATTGTATTGGAATTTCACAATTTCGTTAATCAATCTTTTATAATAATACAAGATGTTGAACCTATTGTTCTCTGTTAATTGGCTCATTCATTCGTATTAAACTTGACACAAGTTTTAGATACGTCATTCAACATTGCATTATACTCTAATATTGATCTGAGTAATTTTATGGCAGTTAAAGTCTCATATTTATTTTGTAATGTGTCAATCGGACTGAAAAAAAAATCGTATTAATTGCCTCTCTTGAGTTTAATTTACTGTCAAATAAGAAATATTTGCTCAATAGATGATATTGTACTAAAAGTTTACAGCCTTTTGTATATTATTATGCTTATTCTGTCTGAAACGTAAGTAATTTCCAGTTTTTATGCTGTTTTTACTAATAAACAAATATTTTTGGAGATGACATATATGTGTCATCCTTTATATTGTTAAATATCCTTTATGATTACTTCAGCTTTTTTGTAGAGAGTCAAGAAACACTGTTTGTTTTCGTGAAGGAAGACTTAGATATGTTCTATAAAAACTCGAATTCATCCTGAAAGATTTCTTAATGAGAATTCATATGGTATTTACTCTGAGAGTATTGTATCTTAGCCGTAAAGCAATATTAATTCACCTTTGGTTCTTAATTGTTAAGTTTTCTGTATTTTCTACTTGTTTCTAAGGAATAGTTAATGAATTCTTATGTTTCATATTTGATATTTTTGTTGGCAATAACATACAACAACCTGCAATAACCAGTACAGAAAAACTCGTGTTCATCTATATTTCACTAGAAATTAGAAAACACAACCATTGTTTTAAGTACAAAAAATGAGGCTTGCCTGCTTTCGCTGACATTTAATTAATTTTCTGTTCTGATGAAATGTTTAGGTATGTTGAAGTTCTTTCCTGTTATTTTAGCTATTTACCACCATGTGTTCAATATATTTTTTACTCTAATGAAAAATAAGCGTACCAGCGATGGCATCAAATATACTGGTAATCTCGGTTCATATATTCACAGAACCAAATATTATATACGGTACAAAGACTTCTTTGTTTCTATTAGGCTAACTTCTAAAAATGCCTTCTTTGTTGGAAAATTTCCTGGAGGCTGTTAATAATTACACTAAACTTAATTTATTAACACTAGACAAACAACTCAGTTTTTGTTGCCTGTTTGCCTACCTTATGGCTTTGCTCTTCCTGTAATTACAGCTTACTCCAAATGTTTGATTGGTACAATATATTACCGCCATTATAACTAGTTCTGTATAAAGTCTGATTGGTTTACTGCCAGTGTAGTAACAGATTTATAGTCATCAATGGAAGTCTAATTCTTTACATGTTGCATCTTTGGCTTTTATTAATGACACTCCTTATGTGGTTGTGAGTCAAGTTTATGTCAATATTGTTGAACTTGCCTCCCAGCCTTTGTTTGATCTCAGTAATAAATAAATAATTCCTGGTCATCTGGTATATACTCTCATTCCATTCTTGTTTCACTGTTAAGTCTTTTATCAGACTGAGGTTCTGTTTCCAGAGACCACCTCATCTTGTTTACCTTTCAAGATCTTCTTTTTATGTCCCCCGCCATTAGAAATGGCGGAAGGGCATTATATATTACCCCCATCTGTCCGTCTGTTTGAATTTTTGTGTCTGTCTGTTCAAATTTTGGTTTGCGAGCAATAACTCAAGAAATATTTTAAGGATTGGTTTTATATTTTACATGAATGTGTATAATAATGAAATACAGGCCAAGTTTGATTTCCGTTAAAATCCAAACATTTTCAAAGGAGTTATGGCCCCTTTTGGACTTAGCTCTCTGCCTGGGCATTCATGTTCGCCGGACAAATTTCTCATTTGGAGATTATTTTTTAGGATGGATTTTGTGAACAATTGTTTGTTTATTAAGTTACATTGTTGACTCATTTCATGTCTGTGTTACAGTGGCCTATTACACTAATGTAATACATCAAACAGTTCCGTGATGGTATAATTGATATAGCATTAATTATAAATCGGTTTTGGCCTTCAATGTCAATAATTCATTTTAATGTTACATTTAATGAATGACTGTCTTTCTATGGGTCTATCTAAGTACCTGTTTTCTTATGCTTATGATTTCGGTCACACTATGATGGTGTATGGCGATAATTCCGACCACTTATTGTTAGGTGATAATTCGGACCTTATTTTGGTTACTTGTTGAAAATTTGGACCATGGATATTTTCCTGGTATTGTTGTTGTTGTTGTATAGACTGATGTAGATATAATCCTATTCGCTATGATCGGTTTTGCAGTGCTTATTTCCTCCCATTATTCCGTGTTATGTTAGAAGGTTGCAGATAATGCTAGCATAACGTAGGTAATAAATTCCATTCCAAAAACTCATATATCTCAGAAAACAGATTTTGTAGATTTTAATGAAACTTGTATATGATTGCTGTCTGAAAACGTGTTAAAAACACTGAATACAACAAATGTAAAACCATGCCTTCCAGCAATAGTCCTCGCCTTTGATATTTTAATGACAAGAAACTATGCCTTGTGTCCTGGCTTACTTCTCAAATTAATGGTGGCCCCAGGGAGCATTAATCATATGCATGCTTCTTGTTCTTGGAGAACTAATTAATGACCAGACATGTACATCCTCTTATGTAATCATCACTTACATATATAAGTCTGTTTACTGATGAATTATTATCATAACATGAAAGCTGGCATGAATTATCCTCCATTGATGCTATAATGATATGCATACCATTGGTACAGGATATAGATCCGGTGATCATTTATCAATGACAAGCTCCGCCCACTTCAATGACAAGCTCCACCCACTTCTAGTGAAATATATTGCTTCTGGGAGTTCCAACTTCAGAAAATATTGGTAGATTAATTTTCGTCCAGTTTTTACAAAAAAGCTGGTAATTTAATGTACTCAAAATTTAATGTGTCGTAAAAAAGCACTTCTGTTTGAGATTTATTTCTAAGACATGGCTCAGAAATATTCTAACTCCAGTGGACTGTGAAAAGATATTCTTATTGTACTACGCCCGCCTGAAGTAGATGTTATGTATTATATTATGATAATGCAAGTTTTCTATCAATGTATGGAAATCCTAGATGATACAGCTGCAAGTTTTGCCACTTTCCAGAACTGATCTCTTATTTCTGTGTAGTCTAATCACTCCTATAAAGTAGATAGTCTGTAGAAAACATCTGATCATTTCATAGCTAAATGATATTTATACTTTCATTCATTTAGTGTATCCAAAAAAATTAATGAAATTCTTTAGAAACAAGGATGGTTAACTGCATATCCAGTATGTATATTTTATGGACTTAAAAACACTGTGAGTGGCATTTATGAGTCTCATTCATTGACCTTCCAATCATTTCCTTTCACTGTACAGGAGGTATTAACCAAATCCTCTTCTTACTGAATCTCTATCCATCAAATAATCATTACAGCAATAGAATTACTTTAAAACTTAATGGTAACACTTTGAAATGGACTAGCTATCTTGTATACTCTCCTGAACCATTTAATAAGTTGATCGAAGAAATAAAGAGGATTGGTGATGGAAGTTTTAATTGTAGTTTTTCTTGAGATGTTTGTTCTATAGGATGACAATGGTTGATACATAATTAACAGGTAGTGGTTCATCAAGTGCAATAAGCTACATGCTAGATATCAGTAAAGTATTAACAGTCCTGAGATCAAAGTCTCGGTCCCGAGATCAAAGTCATGGCTTGTAATTATCATCTGTTACATCTTTTTGCTGTCCTTCTAAATCTTTGAACATTGCTTGAAGGTGACAATAATTCCTTCACTTGGTCGTCTTCCTCACATCACAAATTTTAAGGTCCAAGCACTTCCATCATGCACACGCCCCCCCCTCTTTGTTTTGTAGTTGACATTGTAGCTTTATGTCTATTTGGATAGTAATACATTGCATGTTCATTTGAGATCTGATAACAGCTATAAACTCATTGATTCATTAGATAACATAAATGATTTCTTTCATGTCCAGTTTGTAGTTTTTAGAATCCTTGAATATTGTACAAGGCATTTGATTGGTTTTCTGTTTTGTAAGTGCTTTTTTAATTGGTCAAAATCAATAGTGCATTCTGGTATACATTGTGTACAAGATTTTTGTTGAGTTTTGAAGTTTGTGAACTTAACAGGGGTTCAGTTATATTAAAGACATTGAACAGCTACTATATAACTGCCCCCCCCCCCCCCCCTCCCAAATTCCTACTGGGGAATATGCAAGACCTGCTCGGCCTTAGTCGCATGCCTCGCATCCTGGTTCAATGTCTTTAAAAGCAGATACAAGGCTAGTTCTGGTAGGTGTGTAAATCCCCTACCATCTGAATGTAATTAAACCTTTTGACGACAACAAGTGCTGTACTGTAATTGCAGATAATTGGTAAATAAAATTAATTAATTAGACAATAATGATTCAGATAATTGCTTGTACATCGTAATTGCTCTAATAATGGTGCATCATATGTGGAACTAAATATTTAAATTATTTAAATATCTGATATGCCCTAGACCAGCTAAAATGCCTCTGAAATGTGATGTGTTTTACTGTTATTTGTGTAAATTGTGATCGTCTTTAAATTTGTTGCATCACTATCAGATGAAAATTCTACCAGTATCTTTTTTATTGATTTTCTTGATGATTGTACTTGCTAGTTAACTAAGCAGAGCATTGGGTTATTCCTTGTTCAATTTCCTTCCCTCTGTTCGGACATAATGAAAAGTCTGAAGAGTTTTGATGTTGGTATCAAGGTTGCTATGGAAACAGATGTCCCTTGTGTTTCCTGTATCTATTGACAGTAGAATTCTGCCTCTCGAGAGGTATGTTACTGACTTGTTGTCTTCCTGGGCCTCTGATGTGTTGGTCAGGATTTACCGAAATCTACAAAAAAATCAGAAACTCTTTTCTATCTAGCTATAATGATTCTGTGTATAAGTTAAGTATCCATGGCATCTTCTGTAATGGAGTTGTTATGGTGACTCAATGTGAGGATTTTTTGGCTTCATTAAGAAGTAAATGTCATGCAAAGGCATTTCTGTGATTATTCTTGTAAGTTATAATATGAGAAAATCATCAGCTGTGTGTGATTATTCCTAAATCATTTGTTACAAAACTTCAACTGTCACATCTATTCAAGTTATAATCATCAATTTTGGATTATTGTACAACTTTGACATTTAAGATATTTAATGGTCATTCTAATTTTGCCAACAAATTTAATTGGAAATGAATAACATGTGATCATAATTTTGTATGTTTGAAATTTTTTTAAATTCTTCCTTTGATTCCTAGCTTCATCATAACCCCGGTCAAATACTAATTGAATCGTCTTGAATAGTTTATATCATTGTATCAAAATTTAATGTCATTAAAAAAAAATCTTAAAATTTAAGACACGTTTTTGTGTTCTCAAATGAAATGATTTAAGTCCTATTTTTCATGAAGGCCTGAAAAAATTTGACACTATATCTTATTTAAACATCTTTAAAGTTAAATGAATCATTACATACTCTTAAAAACATGTCACTGGACATCAGTCGGCTCTTATGGAACCAAGATATTCACAGGAAATCAAAGTGTTATGTTCTCTTCAAAAACAAACAATGAACCAAAGCATGTGTAATGTGGAAAATTCTTGCATGATCGGCGAACTGTTGTCTTTTCATTGGTTGTTTGTTTTAAATGACAACCTTGAGAAGTGAAGTGTTAAAAACGCTGCTGATGCAGACTGTTTGTCTGGACTGCTCACCTAATTACCACCCACACATTCTGTGGCTTATTAGCTCTGTAAATGCTTGATATTTATAAAGATGTAAGTTTGGTGGCATAAAATGTAAGAGTTTGATATCTAAATAGTAAATACACATTTTAAACATTCACATTTGAGCTTTATTGATTGAGTCAGTATCATTAACAGTGTGTAAAAAGTTAGCATCTCAGGGCCTTCTGTTAAGAGTTGTGAATACTGGTGTCTGAGTGATTACTGGTTTTAAACTGTTGTTTTGTGCCTCCGTCCACAGATTTTGTACACTACCTTTCTGTCAGAAAGAAGGCTCACCTAATTCAATTGTAAGATTTTAGACTTCCTTCAAGTTGCTATTATTGGTTAATTACATCAGTCTTTGTGATAATGGTGTATTGTACATATATCTGCTCCAAGGAGACATAATATGGTCAGTATGAAAAGAGAACAAGTTATTCATCTAATACACTTCTATATCATCTCTCCATATAGTTTATAGATGTTATTTATACCACCAGATCAATGTTCACATGTTTGGTGAAGAAATGTGTTATTATAGTGTATCTTTGTTACATTCGGAGTAACATTGTATGTAAGAGAAGCCATTATCAGACAAAGAAATGTGTGGCCGTACATACATAAAGTAAATTTTTGGTGGAGAAATTACTAATTGCATTTTATGAGGAATCCTTGTTCTTATGAGTAATTCATCTTGTAAGCTAGATCATTATTCTGATACAAAATGCGTGGTCAGGCACAATAGCTTAGTAGAGGAAATTTGACATTGCCTGGAAACAGCTTCTGGCAAAGATAATATGAAATCTACACCATTTGGTATAAGAAGAGCCATAATTGATTCATGCTCATATTTTCTGTAAACATCTGAATCTTACTGACCATGGCCAGAACTTCATTAGCGAGTTAATTAATGAGTCATTAACATGTCAGGCATGAAACATCCTTTCAGTTTGATACAGTAATGTACCAGTACATTACAGTTAGAATCAAATACCTTAATATATATAATGAACTCATGATTTTCAAAACTGAATCAGTCACCTGCTATAAATGGCCAAGATAGAATAAACAAAATCTTTACGGGATCTTTATATGGTCAGTATATGTGACCGTCTCAGCTGTTAGAATAATGAGGCAATTCTGTTTAAATATACATGTGGGAATGGCTAGTATGGATTGATTTAATCATTTGGATGTGTATGTCCATCTTTATTTGTTTGATTTATGAATATAGTGTTATAACTGTCTATGTCTAAGGGTATCATGGACTTTGACCTTAAAACAATTATGTCTGATTTACTGCCTCTTGTTGACAGACACCTTTGTCCTACTGTTGTTAGAATTATCGCTCATAGATCAGTTTTTGTCTGCTCTGGGCAACAGAATTATTACATCCTGTTATTTATGTTGGTAACAAATAGTCTTTGAATAATTCCTTTCTTGGTATGATCACAAATATAACTGAAGAGAAAATCTGTTCAGAAACCATAGGGTACAGTAACTGTTAAAATATGGATTTTCATTTTTCTATCAACAGAGCTTCAATATCAATATCTACTCTTGTAAAACAAATCTTTTATCATTAAATTAATTTTTAAAATAGAAAATATATATTCATAATGATTTGGTACATTTCTCATTGACCACACCTGTAATAGAATCTCCCATGTGTTTTCTACATAATATGTAAGCCTGTGACTGACTAATAGCTTTAATTGAATGTATTTCTCCAAAAATCTGAACTCTAAAATTAGTTAATGGGGATGAAAGTTGATGTACTTGGTGAATTAGTTCAGTGGTAAGAATCATGATTTATTGAGGTATTCTAACTCACCAGATGCCAGCCAGGTAGGAAGGATTCATCACTGGTGTTGAGGGGTTTCTCTATTGGAAAGTTGAATTGTATCGCTTGCTTGTTTCTGCTGTGTATTGAATGAATGAAAACACTGCAACCTGATGCTCTCTGTCTTACTCCTTTGTACATCCAGCCCAATAAAATGCATTATGTTTCCCTAAATTATTTAGAAATAACTTCCTATTTCCATTCATGCATGATGAATGGATGTAAATGATTAATAATGATATATCTGCTTGTCTTAATCATTCAAAGTATGATTTCTAATCATGTTATGTAATATTTCAGTCTCTTGCTTATAATTTCAGTTGAAGATTAATCTTGTCCCAACAACTTATAATAGATAATTTTAAATTTGATTTTGAGATATGCAATTTTAGAGTAATATAATGGTGCATTATGGATCTACATTTTGAAATTTAAGTATGATGCTTTTTAAAAAAAAAATGTAAAAAAAATCCTTCATTTAATTTTGTACGCTGCTAGAAAGAAATACAGTGCATCAAATATTTAAGCATTTTTTTATGTGTTCTCAGAAATGTCTTAGTTCTTTTTACAAGATTATTTATGAGAAAAAGTGTTGTTTTTTTCATGAACTTAGTCCTTGGTTGATTTCGTACCAGTTTATAATAAGTAATGCTGTGTTGTTTTTTTTCAACATTGATAGAAACCATGAATCTAATGCATGCATTGACATGTTTTAAATTTTTGTTTCTGTACAATGTCATGTTCTTGTGTTGCCAAGTTAACATTTTTGTATGACTTTTGATGGATGTGTCCCTTATTATATATACATGATAACATCTTTACAAGGTTTCACTGACCACCCATATGGACCCGGCAGAATAACATCGTCTGACCATTCGGTGCGCAGTGTTCTTATGGAATGCAGTTGCTCAGTAGTCACTGGGGCAATGGGAGAATCCATGTATAAACTGGTTCCTGCGCAAGGTGCATTGCGAATGGAATGGGAACCAGTTTAACATTCATGCAATCTACTACTTGTTTTTCTGTGTGACCATCCTGGTCATTCAGATGTTTAATTGATCGCTGTTTGATTATCAAATATTCAGTTAGCTTTATCTACATGTATAATGGCCACTTAAAAAATTCTGGACATTTTCAATTTAGGTGAAGCATGACGATGTTGATAATCTGTATTACTGTTCACACCCTTCACTGGTTGGAGGTGATAAATGTTGGGCACAGTAGGGGTCACTGGTAATAGGGAGCTACTGAAATCAATTAAACTCAAATCATTCAACGTGTAAGTTCTCATGTGTTTTGAAGGTGTTGAGTGAATGTCCATGGTAAAGTAGGAGAAACCAATGAATTTTGTAATTTTTCGGAAGAAATATTCAAAAATAGAAAGTTTACATATCTTTAATGTATGCTTAGTACTTGTGATGGCATTCTGTCAAGTCTTCAACTTGTTGCTGGCCGTGGAAATCATTTTAGTAAAGTACTAATTAGTTAAGTACTAATTAAATCAACGGTTTTTTGTTCTTTTTGGAAACAAAAAATGAGTTTTATGAGTCATTGACCATAAATGTAACACTTTTTTATGGCATCTTTCCTTGTTTCACATTATCTGAGATAGTAGAACATATTAAATACCATTGCTTGCTCCTGGACTTAAAGTGTGTCTTGAATTGGAAATTGATTTGCAAGAAAACCTTCTACCTTCTAGCATTTCTTGGATATTTAAGCAAAGTTTGTGTGTTTTCTTAGTATGGACACATGTGTTATGTGTCTAAAGAATTTTGGTACAAATTTGATTTATTTCATTCATTGTCCTTATGCACTTAGAATGATAACCAAATTGACCATTGACCAGTAAATTGATGAGCCATAAGTGTAGTGGGAAACTGCTGTCATTGGACAATATGGCTAGAAATGTGAAACATTATTGAATTATCCAGGCTATAATAAATGTATTAATTTATCCATTGTTCTCATACTTGAGTGTGTGATGAGTACTATGAGGGGAAATTGTTGTAAGAATAAAGATTTCTCTAGGCAGTGTCTAGGACTACTTGTTTTTTACCCACTGGCATACTAGTGATGTATTATTGGCTGATGTACCTAGTAAAGGGAAATCTATCAGTCAGTCAATCAGTCAGTCACTATGTTTTTTATCTGATTTTTACCTTATTTTAACAGTGACCTCAGGGGGATAAATGAACTTGTACAAAGAAATTTAAAACTCAATAATTTTATCATGAATTATCATACACAAAAAAAGGTTCTTTTAGTTTCAGTTTGCAATCAGATGGTTTTTGCCCCTCTCATTTTTTCTATTGATGACTCACTTAAATTATATTGTAAGGATATGATGACTGTTTTTCTTCAATTTCTCAGAACTTTTGTAAATTTTAAAACGATTGCACCAGATTTTCCACTAGAAATTGATTAGCCGGAATCTTAAAATAATATACTTAATTGGTTTGTAATTGTATTAGTCCAATCGTTTGTAATTGTATTAGTCCAATCGTAAATTAGGCAAATTTTAGCTGAATTGATTGCCTGTTGGAATCTGGAGAGAACATTTTGCAGCATTTTAAGTTAGCTTTGTTTTCAGTTTTATTCTTATGTACAGGGAAGTCTGGATTGATTGCAGTTAGTTCAACTGTGACAGTAAGTGGTTATTGGCTCAGGGCTTATGGGTAATGGAATGGAAAACACTTATTTTGAAATTGTTTGAGCAAGCTTAATTTAGCAATCTGTTGTCTGAGATAGTGAGCTTGTATCTTCATATGCAGAAAATTCAATTTGAAGGTTAAGCTGTGATTTCTTCACAATTTTTCCATATTGTCATAGCCTGAAAACATTTTTTATTGTATTATACCTGCTAAATATCACATTCTTGCATAGATATACTGATTAAATTACTCGAAAATTCTTCTAAAATAAGAATGTTAATTCTTGAAAAAAACAACACATTAACTTTTTCAAGATTTGTTTGTTTAAGACTGGGTTCCTGTTTTTCTCATGTTTAAACTGTGGTTGTATATACAGGAAACCAGACAGCTGTTCCTGTGCTGACTCTGATGGAAGCTTGATACGCTGCCAATTAGTTACCAATCAATCATCTGATTGACACGGACCAACTGTTCCCTCCCTCATATAGGCCCAACCTTTAACCCCACTTCTGTGAAAAGAATCCTTTGAAATGAGTCCTTATTAAATAAAAGGCTCATTTCAATCAGACATGTATAGGATCAATGAAATAAACAAACCCTCCAAGAGAAATGGTTGATTCTGTGGAACCCTTGCAGAAAATTGAAGTTACACTTCAAAGTGACTTGAAAGTTTAGATTTGAAATACATTGACATTAATGTCCATTTCTTAGTCTTGAGTTACTGTAACTGTAGGTGGACCATATCATGATCAATTTGCATTAAATCATAAAATATGTGGGACTCTATCTCAATTCATTACCCACATTATACTTTGATATGTTCCTCCTTTGTCAATACCTTTAGAGAAATCTTCTCAGGGTATTAAGTAGTATGGTACTATATGCAGAATATTTATAATACACTACATATTATTCCAAGAGGTAACTTATCGTAATTGACCATTTCTTGTCTGTTTGTATGTAAATATGTACAGTTTTATGAATGATTAATGAACCGTTGTCAATGACATTTCACAGATGTTCTTTAAACTGTCAAGAATGATGAGATATGTTGTGTAAACATTAGGCGAAGAATTTAAATCTTCTGAATTTCTCTCATTCATACATGTTTTCTAAGTGAGAACTTCATCGGTGCATGAGTGTTGAATCTAAGTATTACTGAATATCTGGCATATTAATGTTGCACGTTCCTGTCCTAAAAGCTGGAAAATTGACTTCAGAAAAATTATGCTTTGTACTACACTTGATATTATGACCATTTGTCCCATTTAATGGTATACATTTCATCTGCTGAACGATCTTCAGTCTCTTATTTCTCTATGCTATAAAATTCTGCCAGAATTTCTCTGGGATTTAGATGTAGGTAGAAAATAGCTGCCTATCTCTGCCTTCGTATATTAAATAAATCTGACTAACTGAACTTATTATTTGTGGATTAAATCTAAATCATGAAAATTGCATTTTAAGTCCTGGGCTTCCATGTTTTACTTGCAGTAATTGAATGGAGACCAATCTAATCTGGAACCCTACCGATTCCATTAGTTTGTATGAATGCATTTGTAGAGTCTATACTGAAGACATCATTGCGCTTGCTTAATGCTTTTGATGTTATTGAAAAAACACTGAATGATCATTTAACTTAATCAATATGTATTTGCAGCTGATTCATTATGGATGTAGAAATGAGCAAGATGGTTTTGATTGACTGAATGTAGTGAAAACTTCTGTCTTAATTAACTGTATGGTTATCGATATGTGAAGACCGTATTTCATTACTGGACTGTCATTAAGATATGTTTCACGTCCTATCTGTGACACATTGTACCCAGAAATTCTCAGGACCTGTTTAAAATTGGCTCAAGATTTCTTGGCAATGTGTGTCCAAAGTGTGTTGATTGAGTGAATTCCTGACCCAGGAATTTCAGAATAATGTGGGTGCATGAACTTGGAAATGTCTCTACTTCCCTCTGATTAGTTTCTCATTGGCAGCATGTGTGCACCACTTGTCATAGAGATGAATTATGACCACAAAGGTGTAAACATATTTAGTGGATTCTTTGGAAATACTACAATGTTGTATATTTCTGCCAGAATACCTCATTGAATTTTGTCTGTTTTAGTAGTGATATCTCAGTATCTTTTTCTAGGTTTTGTGACTTTATGCACTCATTTTGGGTGATGATAGTCTTCACTCTCATTTTGACACTAACAAAGCATTCAATTCTGTTCAAATGTTGCTTTCGGTTATTAGCTCAGCTGGTTTCAAAGAAAAAGTCAAGCTATTGTGATCACTGCATTGTCTGTGTCTGTGCAAAAACTTTAATGTAGCTCATAACTCAGAAACTATAAGAGGTAGCAACATGAAACTTAATAGGTGGATAGATCTCACTGAGGCAGTGAACTGACGAGCATAGGCACCACTTGCGGTGCTCTTGCCTTGGAGGGAACTGATGTCACACAGTTATAGTATGTCAACATTCCGACTGATTGTTTCTGAGATATGGCATTACAAGTATATCTAGGTTTCTGTTGATTTTTACTTCATATTGCAATGATTAGACAACATCATGACTGCTGACCATATGAACCATAATGTTACGTCTTTTCTGTCCATTCGGATTTTAGTCAGATTTTGCTGCATTCTGTTTTGTCTTCAAAGACATTCATACATTCTTGATATGATTTTATTGTAACTTCCGTTTGTTTTTGTTTCCTGTATTTCTTGATTTTCCTTGTGAAGCAATAATTATTATCTCACTTGATAATGCAAAGCAGTAATAATATGCTGGGTGTATTTCAATTCTGGGTAGTTTTCTTCTGTTAGTTCTGTCACACATTGACATGAGAATGTGTAGTTATTTACACAATGTAATTTTCTGCCATTTGTTATTATTATGACTTGTACATCCATGTTTTGTACATAGAAAATTCTGTTCACTTTCACAGACTGATTATATAGGTTTCAGTTACTGCTTGATTGAACCTCCATCTGATGCCATGTAAATAACCAGTCAGAGCTATTTGGTTTAATTGTTATTTCTTTCCGGTTGTTGCTCTTGTAAGGCCCGTGTTCTTACTTTTTACATAATTGCTTTAATTGTAAATCCATAAACTTGATGTGGATGATGGCAGGCACAAGGTACCATTTACCTACATTGTATGTTTCTGTATCTATCTTCTCATGTTATTGGGTGCTCTGTCTGTTTGATAAATGAAGCATAAATTCTAGTGGAAATTGCCCTTCTTTAATTACTTACTTTGTTTTTCTAACTGATTTATACCTAGATTCTAACTTTCCCAGTGTTGTAATTACTAGTGTGTGAAAGTATGTTCTTCCAATGTTTAAGGAATTGCTTGTTAGTTCTTT
Source organism: Lutraria lutraria (assembly GCA_964023205.1). Classification (NCBI taxonomy): domain Eukaryota; kingdom Metazoa; phylum Mollusca; class Bivalvia; order Venerida; family Mactridae; genus Lutraria; species Lutraria lutraria. The sequence continues at coordinate 13,680,749 of OZ026838.1, forward strand.
TGGCACTTTTATGGCTCTTGTTTTCAACCTGAGCTACCTCCATCATTAAAATATGTCATCCTAATTTCCATAGGTTATCATATATTATCTGTTGTTTTATTCTAAAACATTTTATAGTAAGGTTAATAGATTTTACACACATTTGTTGCCGAGGCTTCTTAACAATATTATCATTCACAGTAGTCATGTGGCTTTTTGCACCTTGGCTTTCTTTTGAACTGCATTCCTCACATGCATCATTGTACTCCCTGTCAAACTTGAGTGATAAGCTTTCATGCATTTCAACCTGGCATTTTTGAGTTGAACTCTGATCTTCCTGTTATATTTGGAGCAGTAATGTGTGGGGTATTCCTAGAATTGTCATTATTGATGCATGGGTTTCGTTCCCTGCATCTTATTGAGATTTGAAGAAGTTTAATGCTGCACCAAGTAAGAAGATCCTTAATTTAATAAATCATATTTGAATTCTTAGATACATTTTCAAAAGAGATACACACATGTTGGCTTTTGACACAAAGAACAAAATCCATGTTACATGTTTTTAGAAAGAATTTAGACATTTTGTTCGCTGAATGTAAACAAAGTGAATCAAATTACAGAACAGATTATTTTATAATCTAACTTGTCTTCTGTGAGAGGATCATGGTTACTACAAGGGATCAAGATTGTTCTCCCATCTTCACAGATTCTAGTTTCTCCTCAATTCAATATCAATTCACCATCATAAATGCAACTCTGATGGCAATATGAAATATTTGTTGCTAGGTTACAAGCTTTAAGAATAGCTGTCCTATATTATATATGTTAGATGTGTTGAACATTATGAAAAGTTGGAAATAGTTGGTTTGTAATTCCCCAGTCAATTTTGTATAGATATTTCATGAACCCTTCATGAACAGTTAAGGAATAATTCAAGAAAATTCAATTTTTTTCATGAATTCTGGTCAAAGGGGGTTAGTGCTGCTGCTAAACGCGTAATATAAAGAAAATGTATCTTCAACTCACATTCCTCGATCTTGATGTGCCATTCTGAGGCCTTTCTAGAAATTAGAATACAAATTTGTAGAATGGCTTTCAGCTATCTTGATGACTATCAATTGTTAGTGTTGCCTGGAGGTATAGGTTTTAGTCTTACTGTTACATTGTGATATTTTTCTTTGCTGTTGTTTTTTTATAAACCGGATTATAAATCAATTAATCAGATAAAATGGGATTCCAAATTTTAATCATCTGTACCTACTTGACACGCAGTGGTATTACTTCATCATACTCTTCTCTCTTACATCGATGTCTTTCCGCAAATGTCAAGTCATAAAACTCTCTATAAGGAAATTCTAGCGATCATTTAATCTTTGTGAAGAAAACATCATTGTGAAACTTAGACATAATTATGAAGATAGAGAATTAATTACAGAAGCATTGAATTCCACCATCAGGGATTTCAATGGATTTTTGTTCCATGATTTTGTCATAAATCAGGCCTGTAATTACACAAAGTTGATGTAACTAGCAATGAAGTTGAGAATAGTCAGTGGACAACATGTGTAGTTGTAGGATTGTAAACTGTTATTTTCTGTATTGTGTTTGGTGCAGATTTTGTGATAGTTTTATTACTAAGTGAAACTTTTTTTTTTCAACTATGATTAAGGTTACTGATGTCTTTTAAGTTTGTGTCATTTATTGTTTAATAATAAATAATAACTGATATTTGAAATTCTTACATTGGCTTTATGTACTGTTCCACATGGCTTTATAGTTTAACTGCTATAGGCTGTTCTTGTGTGAGAAAGTCTCATTTTATGAATGTGGCTTTCTTATCATTCCCAAGTTTCTTCTGTTTAAATGCAGTAATTTAAGCAATGGTGTTGTAGAGTATGCATGTAAATACTCCTTGTAGGATGCGGCCATGGTCCAGTGGCTTCAGTGCGCTGGATTTGTAATCCAGGTTCGATTTACAGCAGGTCATACCCTTCCGTGAACAATGTCAATAATCCCCTACATGTGGAGAAGTTGCCAGTTCCTTGTGGAAGGGTAAGTTAGTACTGGTTAAAATATAGTCCAGGAAAACTTGTCAGGTGAATCGGCTGGGATACATAAACGAAAAAAATGGTTGAAGAACAGCATTAATAAGTAGTATTCCTTATGAAACATGAATGTTTTCAGTCTAGTATTCCTTATGAAACATGAATGTCTTCAGTCTAGTATTCCTTATGAAACATGAATGTCTTCAGTCTAGTATTGCTAATGCTGTTTTGATTACTGCTATAATTACCTAACAGTGTATGGTTATGTTAATGTAACTATGAGAATAGAATGTTGTTTATCTATATGATCACATTATGATGGTGTTTGTATTTGTATTGATCTAAAGGTTGTGATAAAGATCCTGATGAAAACCATTATCAGTCTTCCCATTAAAACAAACTTTGTCTTATCTCTACAGTATAGTCATACAATATTAATGAACAAATTAAGTATTATTTGTAGATTCAACAAAGATAGCCTCCATCATGTGCATCTTGTTGTTCTTCTGTGAATGATAAGAAATAGTTTAACTTACAAGAACTTACTGACTGACCAGGTGCTGAGTACATGTATTGGTATCTTGAAAACCTGGAATCAATTGCAAGATCATAAGAGATTTTAATGTGTTTCTTTTATGAATTTGTAAACTGAGGTATTGGACATTTTGCCATAGTAATTATTTACTTGTTTGTGACTATGGTAATAACACTAGTAATATTTCTTTGTGGAGAAACTACTGTATACAGACTGATGGAAGTTACTGTATATGGTATACGTCAGTTCACCTTTACTTTTCTTTATTCAAGTCTCTGCTAGCACACTCATTCTTGTATTTAAGAGTAATTACAACTGAAATTTAATAATTCATTACCTACCCATGTCTGCTATTGCTCTGGTATAATTGTAAGAAATCATTTGGAGGGGCTAAAACGCTCTGGATAGATTGGCTTATCAAACCTTGTTCAACAACAGTCTGCAATTGTCATGTTTAATTTAGCATTACTCTTTTATAGTTTACCAGACTTAATGACCCTTGTAATTGGGTTCAGTTTTTAAAGGAATGTATTCTACCAAGATACAATCTGTGCATGACATTTGAACAATAAGGACATATTAACTTTTCTTGGAGACATTTCTAATGCAAGGATTAGTTCATTTAATAACTCACAGAAATAGAACAATATACCTGGCAGTAATATTATTTAGATAAAGAATTACTGATTTTCAGTCATTTAGTTGGGGTATCCTGAAGTTTTACCAACATTGAATGATAATATTTTGAGAAAGATAGCTACCGACCTTTGTTTCTAAATTTGTGAAAATTGTTCTCTTCACAGAATTTTAAGGGGGAAAACGTGAGCTTTTATCAGATTGCCACGAAAATGTGCTGTTATTTAAATGATGTTTTAATGGATTCTTCAAAAAAGTTTCAGAGAAAAAAAACAGTTAGATGAAAAATCTGATGATTATCTTCAGATTTGGTTATCTGATAGGAATAGAGTCTGGTCTCATACTATGCTCTTCTTTCTATCATTATCTGAGGTTCTGTCAATTTATGTAGGGTCCTAGCAAGAAGGAAAACATGATCTGTATCTTTACTGTTCTAGTTGCCTTCAGGCTTGTACCATCACACACAGTAAATGTGTATAAAATCCATTTTACTTATTGCTTTATCTGGTATCTGTTTTTGTGGTTCTGGAGGCAGTCTGATAGGCTAGACACATGCTTGGTTATACTTAGTAGTGGCAAGAAATAAGTACAACTCAAGGTTGGAATTAAACACTTTCTTTATATTTCTCGTTTTATACAATTTGGTTTTAAGAAGTCGCAATGCTGTCTTTTAGTGACTAAAAACAGATAATCTGACCACCAATAGAAGAACAAGCCTTAAATTATTTTCCTAGTGCAAACAGACTATACTGTGTTCAAACAGTCTATACTGTGTTCAAACAGTCTATACTGTGATACTGTGTTCAAACAGTCTATACTGTGATACTGTGTTCAAACAGTCTATACTGTGATACTGTGTTCAAACACTTACAAAACAGTGGTTCAAATCAGTTGTTCTTGTTTACTTGCAAATCTTTCTAGATGATAAATTCTTGCTGGATTGATAAAGATAAACAGTTGGTTATTTATGTTGTAGGTTTAACAAATGTATCTGTCTTCAAAATATCTTTCAGTCTGCAAATTTTGTGTACAAGATAAAGCAAATTACCAGTATTAGGGGTATCTGAATATTAGACGAAAACATGTCTTGTCGTTCATGGATGCTCTTTGCTGGCACGTAACATTGATAAAAATGTTGTAAAAATGTTGCAACAGCCTGATCAAGTCTTTGCTTTTTTGTATGGCTTCAAATAGGATAAGATATTAAGTTGAATGTTTTGCATATCTGGTTGATAAAAATAAGTGGGTGGGGGTTTATTGTATGATATCTTGTGGCTGTCATTGACATGTTCTAGCATTAAGACTTTTTATTTCATCATTATTTTTTTAGAGTTTGCCATCTCAGACTATGATTGTTAACATCAGCGAATCATTTATTAACACCCGATCAGACATCATACTGACAATTGTATAAGATACTAATATTTTCTTTGATGGCAGAGTTTTTTCATTCATTAGAAGCATTATGTCTTCTTGGTGTTCTGTTTTCATACCAAACGCTTATAAGAAATTGCTAAAGATGTTAGATGTTCATTTGGCAGTGTTAGCATATGAAGCTCGATTTTCACAAGATCTTTTCAAAGAAGTGGTAAAAGCCCTTGAACTGTAACAGGGAGCTGATATACAGCAGACTGGTTTTCTCACGGGTGCACTGACTCGTGAAACATATAATGATACATTGAATAAGCAGTATAGACTGGGCGCGCTATAGAAAACTTGTCTGTATAAACTGAGATAAGACGTTATCTTTTTCAATTTCTTTGATTCGGAGGAAAAGCACTGGTAAGCCCAGGTGATAGAATATTTTATAAGCTTAAGTGTTTCTAAGAATTGAGAAATCCTGCTGTTTGCTGCTTGGGGTTTTGGGGTTGATGCCAAGATTTAAGGATAAAAATCTGGTAAAGAACTAAAAAATAGTGTGAAATGATACAGTTTTATCAAAATGTGCCATTAAAACAAAGCTGTTAGTTTATACCCTTCTTCATTTTCCTGACAAAAACATAATTAAATCAAGATGTCTGTGAAGCTTCTGCAGTAGTTGAATGTTAGAAAATACACATGTATGAACTTGCAAGTATACAAATAACATGCAGTTAATTTAGGATAAAAAAACATTTTGGAGAGGCTTTGGTCTACCATATAGTAATTACAGTGGGATGAAGGTTATCAGAGGTTATTATTGTTTGTTGTGATTGAATGTGTGAACGGTATCAGCAATAATATTTCTGATGTTATCTACCCAGTGAAAAGCATTCCAGAAACATTGGGTATAGCTATTAATATAAAATATTAACTATTTTAAGTTTAGGATCCTAGACATGTGACTTTAAATTAACTATTATTTACTGCTCTGTTTCATGTCAAATACAAGATGCCCAGATGGATGTTTAAGATTATAATTGCTACAATAAATATTTATTCCATCATTATCAGGAAACATTGAGTGATTTATATAATATTTCTGTGTTGATTCAGTTGATTCCAAACTTGTATAATAATACAGTGCTGTTGAGTGATTTAATTAACCTGTCAAAGCCGCAATATTACACTGTTGATGCAGTCATTTGTTTTTAGTTTCGATGATATTTTATAACTTTCGTAAGTTGTACAGTTATCTTCGCTAAACTGGTTGCTGAATGTATGTGTATTATAATTTATAAATATAACGGAACATTCCCTTGTTGTAAAATGAACAGAAACGACTGTGGTTCAAAGCTAAATGCATTCAGTGACCATGTAATTATTCAGCTTTGACAGTTTAATAAATCACACTATGTTCTAAACATAAACTAAAATGGTGAAATACAGTGATAAACTAAAATGATAAACTTGGTAATTGTGTTTGATCTGTAGACACAGTTGTATGCCTCCTGGAATTAAATCACATGACATAATTTCCCACAATGCTTCATTCCTTCCTGTGTTGTCAAAGTTACTGAATCCCTTCCATCAATTGTTCATCTTATATTGCCTACATTTTCTAAGTACCAGAACAGTGTTGTGAATTCGTTGAATGTCTCAGACCTAATCAGATCGACATTTCCATTGACTGAATCATTTTACATGCTTCGATTGGTTTGCTCTTTTTAGTTAAAGTTGATTTACAAGAAAAGACATTTGGAATGTTCGCTTGAAAGGCGGTTAATTCGTGGACGAACATATCAAATGGCTGTGTAACTAGACTATTTTACAATTGTTGATGATATAAACTACAATGTCCTTCTCTTAATTTGTTGTTGTATTTTTGAGAATTTTGATAGCCTTTATTGTTAGATTTGATTAAATTGATTTTCGATCATACCATGTATAAATGTAGATCCTCATTATTTCACTGATGCTGGCTCGTCATCGTCACGTCACAAACTTGTCTAAAGATAAAGTGGTAAGCAGCTTTTATTGTTAAGCTGTTTTTCTCCTAGTAATATTGTTTAGTCTCGATCCAATTCTGTAAGTGATCAGAACTCTCTATTTCCCGTTGCCTGGTTACATTAAATATCAGTTTTAATTGCAAATTAATACCCAATAATTAGAATCTTTATTACATCCAACTTTCATGCATCATATCGTGTATCAAACTGGAAGGTTTTGTGAAAATATTTAAAATTGTTCCTGAATTAGTTTTATATTACTTGTATGTCTGTTTACCTAATGGTTGCATAATTAATGAACGGCTTTTGGCAAAATGATACATTTTGTAATAATGCCAATTTTCATAGACTGAATTTGGAGACAGCTAATTCTGACATGTAAACAATCAAATTATGGTACAATGTTAATAACATAGTATAATGATATACAGTTATCCATTTTCATATTACTCCATTTTGATAATTACTCTGCTTCAGAGTGAAATATTACTTTATTATTAAAATGGTAGTGACACAAGTTAAGGGTTTGTGAACTCCTGTTTATAATTTTGGAAAATATGTTTGTATACTTTTTAGTCTTGGTGGATTTCATAGTAAATTGATACAGACAATGTGGCTGACAGTAGAGTTGATATTTTATACTTATCTACATTTCCACAATTTATAATAATTTACAGCAATGCCTTCATTATAAGGGTCATGACATTATATAATGTATGATGTGGACTTTAATGGTGCAATTATTAACATGTCTGTATAATGGTGAATCAGGTTCTGGACATGCTGCCTCCACTTACTGTAAACTAAAATTCGTCTGATCTGTAAAACTCATGATGTGATTGACTGTAGCCTAACAATCTCTCATTATGTGGCATTATGGGAAATCATAGGGCATTATGGGACATAACATGTGACCAAACCTTTGATAATAATTGTGACAGGACTATAAATTCTTTTACCAATTAAATGATGATTACTGTAATGGTCTTTGTGTTTCCTGTTAGTTTTGTGTGTTAATTTGTTGATGTTCATACTACATTAAGTCACAATGATAACTATTGGATACAAACATGATTACAGTGAGCTTACTCTTGATGGAAACATCTTGTGCCATATTATATGTCAAGTATTCAGTAGAGATATTGAATATTAATTTTGCTGATTTGAAAATACATACTTTATATAATTCAGGATTACTTAAATTTCTATCATAATTTTTAAGAAAAAAACTACAAAAAATTATCTTTCCTTTAATGGCTAACCCCATGCTGACTTCATACCTCCGAGCTTCAGGTTCATCAAAAATCACAAAATGTTACACTGTTAAATGGTACTCATTGGGGGAAAAAATGTTGGGAGATTTTTAAATTGGCTCATTTTGCAGGACTTAACTTGTCTGATTAACTTCATTAGAACTATAGCAACCTTCAGCTTTGATGATCTCTATAATTTATCCTGCAACATTTAGTCAGTGAGGACAATTATGCTCAATCTAATGGCAAAACAAGCTTCATTTGAGCTTGTACGTTCACTAATAGGAAACAAAAATCTACTCTCGGGGTTTGGATGTCTTTTTGTCTTGGTAAATGAACCTCCCTGTGGTTAATGTATGACATTATTCGGATACAGTCTCCATATTGCTGCGTATTGGCTTTATTCTGTTATTGTGATGTTAATGTTATCATATTTTGTAAGTCATAATGTTGTTTATCATTGTCCATTTACTTTGTGTATTTTGTATGGGATGCAACCAAAATTCTAATGACTAGGTTGTTGACCCAGTTTTGAATCTAAAAATCAATTTAAGACAATATAAGAGCCAAGTCAAAATCCAGGAATGCAGTCATCCTCAGTTTGGATTAAAAAAGGGCCTATCTTGCTCTTTCATACTTGTCAGATAGGCCCTTTTTATCCTAAAGTGATGTTGTGTGCTTTTGTGTTTTCTAACCTCTTCTAAAAACAATGTCATCCCAGGAAAACTTGTTTGTTTTGTCATAATTTTTTTATCATTGATGATGTTATATCATTTCCCCCTTAAATATTACATTCTTACAGTCAGAAAAACAACATCTCATGTGGAGTATGTATAAATATGAAGATTTTCATGAAGATATTAATTGTGCTGTATGAACAAATGTAAAATTAGACCTTACAGGTTTGTAATCGGGCAGCAGCACTCTAGTACTCGTGTAGTGTAGTGAAATCGGTTTCTTTCTTTGATGTGAATGGCCTTCAGTAGGATGCTGATTGTTACCAAGTGTTTCATGTCTGAAGTTGCTGTTGAAGCCCATACTTAATCTTTACAGTATGGTCATTTTGTGCCAACAACCCTATAATTAAATGTAGAACAACTATGAACTCCTGACCTCGCACCTACTATAATGTATGCAGTCTGAGAGACATAAATCATTTAAACACATGATGTTTGATGGTCACTACTGAAAACCGGGGTCTTTGAGGATTAGTGACATAGACCAAAATTTGTTTGTATCCATCTATTGTTTCTCATCAATATTCTCAAGTTTGACCACTGTCTCTCTGACCTGTCATCTAATGAGGAACATACCAGGAGTGATTACAACTCATTAGTTTCTGGATGTAGCACACTCTACATAGCACTCAACTAGTTGCTACTCTTTCAGCCAGAATTTCCAGAAATCACTGACCTATGTATCTAACCATTAGTTCCAATTAAACATGAGGTCAATATTCAGTCTATCATGTGATAGACCATGTTCTCATTAGTGTCAGTGAATGATGTTCATCTTCTAGTATATGTTATATGGTACCAGTTAATATGTTTATTAATATCAGACTGGTGTAGTGTATTGCTGCCCAGTTTTATTAGATGACTTTTTTTAGATTTTTTTATTCACACATCAAAACATGATTCCTTATTCAAAATTTCTGTAAAAAATTAAAGGCTTTATTATAGTGTTACCCATTTTGAAAGGGCCAGCCAAGATGGCTTATGAGACACCTGATGTATGTTCTCACAGAATCTCCTTAATCCCTTCTCATAATTAAAAATGTTTAATTCTTAGAAGAATTTAAGATATTAATAAGATATTTGCATACTTGTAAATATAAGTATTATCTTATGATACATTGATTATACTCTTTGAGATGATTGGGAACATGGTGTTTTACTATTGGAAATACAGGTAGGCTAATCAATGATGTAAAAATTCTGAGTATGATAATTGAGGCAGTATTGGATTAACTTGATGATAATGTTTGGCATGAATTTGTTAGTTTTGCCTGACAAAAGTACACTATACATAGTTCCTACTGTGGTCTTAATGTCGATTTGGCAAGCTGAAATATTTTCCCATACAACGCCCTTTGTATTAGTTCTAATTATCTAAATTACTTTGCATAATTATGTTGTAACTAGATGTAACTTTAATATTGTTCTAACATACTGCAGGGGTTTCAATGAAGTATTGAGGCATCGGTGTCTGTCTGGTTCACAATGTTTTAGGTTCCTCACCTTTTTCTGGAGCATGTCCCAATCACATGCACATCTACAGTTTTTAAGCCTTTTGAACCCTTAATTGTAGAACAATGGTTCTTTCAGGCAAGGCTCAATGCTTGTTTCACCTTCTGTAAAAATAAGCAACATCTGCAAGATCTAGGTATGTAGATTTGCAAGTACCAAAGCAAAAAATGCTGAGAATTTGATTCTCTACACCAAAGGTATAAGAAAGTTAAATGGTGTGTGAAATACCTTTATGTTTACCCTTTCTGCAGTAAGCCAAAAACTTGGCCAATTATTGTAATAATGTTGACTAATTGGGCTTAGGATTGTGTTAGAAAACAATTCAAAATGGTCCATTCTTGGCACGGACACCACATCATCTGCTTAATTATACCATTGTGTTATAACCAAGACTTCAAAATATTTGATTTGGTGTGTTTCCAACATTCACCTGCGACTGACGGCATTTTCTCGCAAATAAACAATATGATTTAGACACAGTGCTTCTGTGTACGTTGATACTTTAAGTGAGCTATTATCATTCGTTGAGCTACTAAATTCACCTGCACTAATAATAGAAAATAAGTGATTGTTAAAACAGTTTCTACTGAACCAGCTTACCCCATGTTGTGTTGAATTATTTATTAGCTTTTCTTGAATACAATCCACAGGCTATAGTTCATTTAATGATCAGTACATATGTATTTTAGGTAAATTAAATGTCACTAATCAATCATATGGAAAATGAATGACTTGCTGGCATTTATATAGCTTTGTTGCAAAACCTGTACCTCTTGCCATGACAGCAACATTTTAACTCTGAATACACATATGATATATTTACACCAAACTGTTAGAAATATAGAATATTCTTTCTTGAAACACGGAAAAAAAAATTTTTAGTTCCACTCTAAATCTTAGCAAAGAATTAAAAATATCATGGGAAACAAAAAGTGTTTGCAATATTGTTCATGTTTGAGGCAGTAAATAATTTTTGTCAGTTCTTTATAATGACAAATTGATGTCTCAGAATTGTATATCACATATGTAACTAAAGCTAGTACTTCATGTGTAACAAAAAGGTGATGTATATTTCCAGGCAAAAGTATAACATAATACATTAGATAGACATTAGTATGTCATTATAAATATATTATTATAATGATACCGTAGTGATGATTTTGCTTATAGAGTCAATCTTGAAATCATGTGAACTTAATGCTTTGTCCATAATTCGAGGGCTTGGCGCAACACTGTCATAACTTGTTCTTATTTCAATAAGAGTTACGATACTGTTGCTCTCGATATTCTCATTAATCATAACTCTGACACATGATAGATATTTAACTAGGTATAGAGTAATGTACCCAGTAATATATATGATAATATAGTTTATCAAGATGTGGACTCAATGTTTGTTTTATATACATTATAACAGATGATTTTCAGAGATCTGACTGTATATTCTCTTTGTTGTTATCATTCTGACTGACTTTGTATGTGATCTGCCAATGATACACCTTTAAAAGTATCCTAAATAAACTTAACTGATCCGCCACCCCACCTTCATCCTTCTTCCCTCCAGTCTGTGCCATTCCCTTTTCCAGTTTTGTTGTTTATCAACTAGTTTAATGTAGAAAGGACTTGTGTTACCTTTGGACCTTTCTGTTTCCAATATTATAAGTTGGTCTTGCACAATGTCTGATAAAGTTACCCAACATTGACATAGATACTTCAGACACATTTATATCTAGACTTCTGTGGTAATTTATACCCCAACCTGTTTTATACATTAGTATGGTAATACTTGTCCATGTTAAGGAGATTTTCAGAAAAAAGTGGAAAAACATGCTCCTTGTAGCAGACATGTCTCCACCTGATGTGAAATCATTCACTGAAAATATAATTAAAAAGTCCTAAAAACACTAGATTCATATCAAGGTGTTCTGTTGATTGTTTTTCAACTGGTAGAGAAATAATGTTGTTTGACATATCATTCAGCAGTATGTCTCTATCAGAGAAGAAAGGCATGCATACACCTTTACAAGCATTTACATGGTGTTGATTTTGTTGTGCTTTTAACATTTTTTTACCATTTTCATAAGAATTTCCAAGATTCGTTAATTATGTAAGAGTACAAGCCCAAGAACAGTCTTACTTCCTGCCTTTTGACTCATGTCATACATTATTATGAAAAAAACTTGTTCTTGCTCTAAACACTAGATTCTATACATGTGGAGATTAATGACTGATAAAAAACCAGTACATTAATTTATTGCTGAAACTTGTTCTGAATGCACTAAGATTGAGATATGGAACAGTTGGATATCAGATTTGGTTTTGCTGAAAACTCTGATAAAACCAAATGGATATAAAGCTCCACCCTTACTGCTCTGGGATGATTCTTTAGATTGTGAAAAAAAATCTTGGCTTGGTAATTTGAATAGGAAGGCAGAATTGAGATAAACTATTGATTTATGTTGTTACTGGTGATAGGCAGTAGCCTCTAATCTCAATGGAGAATTTTTAGTCTTGGCATCCTGTAGTTTTCAATTTTACTCTTCTGAAGTATTTTGGAGACTATCTATTTCTTTGATACCTGTTAATTCCTGATGTTTTTCCGCTTCTGTCGTGTTGTTGTTTTTCGTTTTCATGGATATGTCTAGTCTTATCATGTCAATTTCCTTGTCTGAAAACGTTTTAGTTAATCTGTTCAATATTTATAAGTGATGTCTTTCGATTTAACATGTCTGGTTAAATTTGTTAAGACATTACATAGCTACAGTAACTGTGAAATATTTTATTCTCTCAGTAGGATCTTGTTTTTATCATGTCATTTTATCAAACATTCTTTGCAGTTTTATGTTTTAGTCAATTTTTTCGCTAGGGTTTAACGGTACACTGACAGACAGGGTCCGTTTTGACTTTTCCACCTTTAATGGCTGAAGAAGACACCAGTTATACAGCTGGGTAGAACCACTAGCCTTCCTTACTCTAGACAGCATCTTGCTTCCACTAGCCTTCCTTACTCTAGACAGCATCTTGCTTGTGAAATTTGGTCCTTGTTGCGATATGAACATACTGGTGAGGGGCTAGTACTTGTCGGACTCTGTTAACACTCCACTGGAAAGGCCCCGTACTGTTCATACATAGATTGTGGGTGCAATATTGTTTTTCAAATAAAAGAGAAAAGAACTGAAAGAGAATATGGATGCTCCTATATCATAGCTGAAAGAAGAGATCAGCAAAACTAATTCTGAATAAATGGGAAAATACAGCTTGCGTCACAACGAGAGAAATGGGAAATTTGAGTTTAATCACTGTGGCGTAACAACTTAGGCTTAAATTACTCAAAGTTACTCATAGATAGAATTATTTTTGTTGAAACTTAGTAATTTTGCAAAAATAATTATTATGCAAAAACAGCTGTTACAAAGAATAATTAGAATACGTTTATGCCAGTAGATTGAACATAACTGGTGTTTTTTTTTGTACATCTGAGCATACTGATGAATGTCGGGCGTTGGGCCACACTTAGGGTGTTGACACTATACCACCCACAGCTCTGAACCAATCTTCATCAAACTTGGTCATAATGTATATGGCCACAATATCTCAGATGGTTCTTCCAGAATTATGGGCCCTTGACATAGAAATATTGCCATATTTCAGCAATCTGTGAGCGTTATAGGGCCCTCTTGTTTAGTGATGTTGCTGTAAGTCACATAATTATTTGCTTAGGTTCCTTGCAAATGTTTTAAACCAGGGCTGTACATGATTGTGTTAAGAGTGTATTTGGTCTGTGTGAATTGATTGTACTGTAAGTATGATGATGTTCATTTGAAGTAACATTTGAAAGACATGGTACTTAACATTTCAGTTACTGTCAGCGGAGTAATTATCATGTTGTCCTTTAAACATAGGCTTTGGATTGTGTATTAATAGATAGCTGCTAATATGGAATGCCTTCGGCCACACTTGATATTTTTTACTTAAAATGCAATACTGTCATAACATTATAGCTAGAAGGTATATTCTACCTGCCATGATGAAATTGCTAGTGTTGTGGTCATTAACAATGTTATGTGTTAAGTTTGTTGAGTGTTAAATTTATTGAAAGTGACTCAAAGTTAGACCCTGCGGGTAATTGAACTGGCTCATTACTTTCGTGAGGTATTTTACCAGCAACAATTTCTAGTACAGGAATATTGATCATCCAGTTTTGTTTTGATTGCCATCCCGTTTTTGGTTTAATCTGGTTTTAATGCCGTTGAAGTGATTATGCTGCCTGAGATCATATCATTGTTTTGTTCATTTTTTCAATCACCCTTTCAGGAGCATTATGGGTAATTAAACACTTTGTTACATCGGGATGATGATCAATTCAGTCATATTAAGATTCTATTGCCCTGGATGTTGACTATTTAAATAAGCTTGTCCTAAAAATGGAATATTGCTTTTTGTTGCATTTTTTGGGGCTTTTTTGTGAAATAATGACCTGATATATATAAGCAGGTTTTTTTTCTTTTTTACTTTTTTATAAGTGATCTACGTTTCGTCTTTTGTATTTTAAACAGAATAGAAACTTTAGATGTTGAGGATCTCGGACACATTTTATGATATCAGATTGCACGAAATCGGCTTACGGGTTTTTTTTTTGGTATTAGATTTTGAGACATTATTTTTCTCTTTCAGCAAGGAGATATTTCACTCTTATCACTCAGACAATGGAATTTTCATTAGAAAAAAAACTGGACAATGATCATTAAATTGTGATAAGGCATTGTTATTTTGCTAATTTTTTTTTTCAATTTTGTCATTTTGTTTGAAAGCTGTTGCTTTACGAGCTGCAAATGCGCTGCAGACGATATAGTAGCTGGAAAATGGACTCCAGTCTGTCTTGATTTTATTACTTATGTTATAATTATTCATTTACTTTCCAATAGTGCATACACCGGACAAGTTTCTACCTTCTATTGGTCCCAAGCTTGGTAACTTGTTGATTTTTTGTATACTTATTTCTATAGTGCTTCTGTGACAGCAAATTTCTCTCAGGGTTCATTTTAAGTTAGTTAGTCAGTCAGTATCAAACACTGTTCCAATGGTTGCCTTGGATACCATGGAGCATTTCGGTAAACCAGATTGAGTGTTTAAGAAAACCGGACCGAGTGTTTCAGTAATATTGGACCACAGGCTTTTTGTGTTGTTACTGTGTATTTTGCTGTTTATTATGTTTTGTAATATATATGTAATGTAAGTGTGTTTTTTTAATCATTGTACAAGGTAGTAGATACCCTTATCATAGAGGATTTCGTCTTGTGCACTTTCTATCATTTTGTGAAATCATTAAATGTGAAATTTTGATTTTTTGTTTCTAAGCTTTGCACTTATATTATCAAATTTTAGTAAAAAATCCCACACTTAATGTATGTATTTATTTTGCCACTCAGTAACATAATTGTTCTTAATATGTTACTTTTCTAAACATGCTGGAAGCTTATTTGCATATTGATTTAAATGAATTCTATTAAACTGGGAATATGTAGAAAATAGTAATATTCTTATATAGTGAAATTATAATTACTTTTCAGCTCACGTGAGCCTATGGCTCAGGATGAGCTTTTAAGGATTTATGAATGTCCGGCGTCCGTCTACACTTAGGGTGTTTACACTATAGACTTACGGTGTTTACACTATAGCATCCACAGCTCTCTGAACCAGTCTTAATTAAACTTGGTCACAATTTTTACATGTATGGCCAAAATGTCTCAGATGATGTGATTATGGGCAAGTACTTTCAGAGTTATGGACCCTTGACTTAAAAAATTTGTTGTATTTTAGTTTCTTTACACTCTAGTGCCTTCATTTCTTCACCAATCCTGATAATATTTGTTTGTTTATATGAAGTTTAAAGCCCCTTTTCACCTGTCAGAGTCATATGAGGTGGACAGTTCACCTAACCATTGTTCGTGGGAAGAACTAGTACTAGACACCTCTGTAAGCAACTGCCTACTTTCTCACATAAAGAGGCATGGTCAGTAGCGGGGCTCAAACCCACGGCCCTCTATCAGGTAGAGGTTACAGTGATTTGAAGTCAGTGACCTTAACCACTTGACCATGGAGGTGGGTCAATCCTGATCGTATTTACAGTGAATGTGTATGACCTAAAGGTCTTTGATGTATTCGGTTATGGGTGAAATCGGACTAGTACTTCCAGATTTATGGGCCCTTCACATAGAAAAATTGCTATATTTCAGCTTGTTTAAACTCTAGCACCTTCATTTCTTCACTTTTACTCAGAATGTACATTTATCATCCAGTATTGATGAAAATTAGTTTATTTTGATCAAATCTGTGTAGGAACAGGTTATATGAGATGAAAAACTATATCACCTGGTTGTTAATTCTAGCGTAGTTGTTCTCAGGTGAGCAATATAGTAATAAATCTCTCAATTTTATCTGTTACAATGAGTATTATACATCTAACCATTGATCGCTAACTGACTAATTTGACATTCATTTCCCCTCCTCCCCCTGTCTCTCAATTAGTTAGTACTACTTGCTTGCTGCATGAATAACATATTGTTTTGTATTGTGAGAATGTTATATTTGTATACACTAGTATATTACTGTCATTCTTCCAGTATTGTAAAATGTTGTAAAATAGGACATTGCTGTGCTCAGCATTGCATGAAAAATGTCATACAGTTATTGAAAATATTTAATTTAAATTGTTAAATGATTGTATTTGGATAAAAACTTACTAGTAAATAGATGTTTATTGAATTTTAATATGTAAGAAGTGATGATTTATTCATTTATTTAACAATCTGTACATACTTATATTTAGTACTTAAAATGAGTAAGTATTTATTTGTAAGTTGGATAGCTCATCTTGTTAATATTACCATACCGATGTCTACACATGATCAAACCTTAATTTCAGATTTCATACAGAGTTTGATTCTGGTGTTTTGATATTTTCTGTTTCTATTAATTTTAGCCCCTGGATCTCCTCCAAGAAATGTTAGGGCTAGACCGCACAGTGTGCAGACCGTCTTTATCGAATGGGATGAACCAGAGATACCTAATGGAGTCATACAGGTAACTTAGATTTATTGTCTCATGTTCATTGAGATAAAAATTAGATCTCATCTTGGCTTGAAATTAAATTTGTTCCAGGTGTCCCTGGCAAGTTTATAAGTGTACAGTTAGATTAAATTTATTACCCTAGGGGTTGTTGTAACCCAATGGTATTGTTACTAAGCAATTAGTAATGTTCCACCCAGTTTGTTGGTAAATTGATTTCTTTTGGTGGATGAGAATGTTTTACTGAGTCAGTAAACTGTTTCGCCAATTAAACATTGATCAGTTTGTTGAGCTGATATCAACTTTTTAACAGAAGTTTATTTGACTATAATACTTGATATAGCATATCAGCGTATTTCTGATATTGTATATGAATTATAAATTATACAGGAATTAGTCTGATCTTGTTTTATATGAAACATGTCAGTAGTTGCTGATTCATGATTGTAATCTGAACCTCTATTGTTTGCTATGTTTGCTGTATCATTGTATAATCTTCATGAATTTATAAAACGAGATTTCTAGAACTTTTTTTCCTATTATTTTTTATTGTTATTATTGACTACACTTTATTTAAT
The DNA here is from genome assembly GCA_964023205.1 of Lutraria lutraria. Lineage (NCBI taxonomy): Eukaryota > Metazoa > Mollusca > Bivalvia > Venerida > Mactridae > Lutraria > Lutraria lutraria. Next base: position 13,698,460 of record OZ026838.1, read on the forward strand.
GCCTGTTTTATTAATCAGTCTCATGTCCTTGAATTGTTTGAGTCCTGTCCGCAAAAAGTTGTTTAACAGCAATTTGATATTTCATGATTTCAAAGCTCAATGGTAATGGCCTGTTAGCCTAGTCTGTTGTCGCCAATTTTGTTGACCCCCATGTCGTAAATAACACTTCTTTACTGTGATAGCATTGATTCAATGAATGTTCACAAATCAAATTTCATCAGTTTTATGTTCCTATCATTGAATTGTTTATGATTCTCTTATTTAGGGATATAAAGTGTTTTATACAACAAAACCAGAGCTTCCTATTGTGCTTTGGCAAAGTCAGGAGGTCACAGGAGACAGCAAGATGGCCACTATTAGTGGTCTGATACCTAACAGTACTTACACTATCTGTGTTCTGGCATTTTCTGGTATTGGTCAAGGTCCACTCTCAGTCCCAGTGCAAGTGATGACACGACATGGAGGTATGTATCAATGTGATAATGTTTTCGATATATTTCACTCACATTATGTGGTATTGGCTTCGTTTATGAGTGTAGGAGAATTGACATTTTGATATTCTGGGAATCTGATTTAATGCTTTGGTCATTATGATAGGAAGGTATTCAAATGTCATGTGTGATCTTCTAAATTCACCAAAATTGAGTTCAAAGACAGAAAGTCAAATTTCATATATGTTTCTCTTTCTACAATTGAATTATTATGATGTTGATTGCCTTATTTATATTCTGGTGGGATTTTGTTTGTTTGGAATACAAAGCATCGAGCATTGACAAGTTCCATCAGTTCTAAAACCTGTCAGTAAATGATACATTCGTAGAAATACTGCCTGATTTGCTCTTTCATTGTTACTGATCTTGCTATTTGAAAAAAATCTTTGGGTTTGGATCATCTAGTATCGTGTGTAGTAGAAAATATAGGAATCTATCTAAGGAAATTTGAACAGGCATATTTCATATATGATGGTTCATGCATATCCTGATTTTCTATTATGTTTTTTATGAAACAATTTATTGTTACAGAACAATTATGATGTATATGTGATAAAATTGTTAAATTTGGATGAAAATTGTTGATGATTCTGATTAAAGGAAGCATCACTCTGCATGCTTATGTATTGGCGCATGAAGCAATATGCACACTGAGCGTATGTTGCGTTTGTTCGCATGTCGTGTGACATAAAAAGCGTTTGCGTAAGCCACCCAGCATGCCGTAATAAAAACCTGAAGTACAAAATGCAGTGTGCGGTCAGCGTAAAATGTTGCGTCCTGTGTCAAATATTTGGTTCTTTTTTATGTTATAAATTTGAGTGTGATATTCTTCTGCAGAAAACTGGTGTGTCGTGCACATTGAATGCTCTCCTTATATCAATTGATTTGAATATTTTACTCTTCAACAATCTTTCTCTTGAATTGTTTGATGTTTCGATGAAACGAACCAGTTTACTGTCGGAGAATACTGTCTCCTGATAGATCGTATTTCATGTTGGTCCGTTTTATACATGTACATGTACCATTTAATCGTGTGTTTTGTCATAATTTATGATATTGTAAATCAATAATGAATGCATAGTATAGATTTAATGTGACTAACAGCATGGATATACAATAGTTAGAATTAGGACATATTTTGATTGTAGCCATGAAAATGCAGAGTATGATTATTATTTTATACTTGATATATGTATGAGGTTTGTTTAACCCAGGAAAAGAAATAGATACATGTAACATAGTCTGTTTCTCTTCTTAATCATATATGGATGCTCATAATGTGTCTTGATACCCTAATGCGTAAATGTACATGTATATTCATATATAAAATACCCATATAGCCAAACGTGTGAAGTTCGTTCTGTGATGTGATACATTTTACAATTTCTTAAGACCAAAAATGTGATATGAAGTTTTTGCATGTTTTTACCGCACGAAAATTGCACAATTTTTTAGCATCAAGCACATTCTGAGCAGTTCCATATAAAATTGTAATACAATAGAATTAAAATCATATTCAAGAATCTTGCCTGGAAGTTATTTGTGAAAAAAATCAAAACAAACCTGTAGAACAAATGTCTTTTGATGCTGCTCTTAGGGATTAAAACTTGTCTGCTTCATAATCCTTGCTTGCAGAGTTCAGAGCTGATTGGTCCAATAGAATAATGACTCATTCATCTAATGCGGCAAAATTCTAACTGTGTGACACTTGTCTGACATTTTCTGTCAAGATAAAAACTTAAATTGGATGTGAAAAGAAAAAAAAGACTTCGGCAAAAAAAGGTCAAGATCCTTGGATAGCGTATAAAGTATTTGATGTTAAAATGTTTTCATCGTTGATGGTGATTGTGTTATAATCTATTTACTAACATTTTGTATGTTCGTACTTTGACTATAGGGAGATATATTCTGTTGCTGTGTAGTATAGTAATGTTTATATATATTTAACCATGTGCAGATACGGTTGAATCTTTTTCGTCCTTTCCACCACCAATTAAAAACCAGGGTGGTAATTTTGCTGGTAAGTTGTAGACTAAAAAACTTGCCCTTATATGTGAATACCACTCTTTTATACATCTGTCTATTATACTTCTCTGCCTCGTGTTTCTTTCAGTGACACTCCTTTTTAAATATTTCTCTACAAAAAGAATTATTCTCTGTAATTAGTTACAGGCATTGTGGTTCTAGGCTTGGAAAAAATGTTTATTACTGAATGAACAGTATTTTTTTCTTTCCTGTCTTTTGCATCTTCAGTGGTTTCGCAATTCAAACTGAGATTTTTTTCATTTTCGTTAATTAGGTTGACAAAATGTGTTGATTTTGTATGGCAAGGGTCTATTTCATGGCCCCTTTTTCTTCCGTGTCCCTTTAGTTATGTTGTAAAATTGTTGGTCAATTCCCCCAAAATCGATGTTCTTTACCTCTGCTTGAGTCATATTTAGGAGTTGCTTTTTTTATACATCTTAAATATTAGACTGATTTAACAATGTATGATGTTCGTAAATAGGTGAGATTTTTTCAATGTACATCAAACTGTTCTACATCTGGGAAATCTTGTATAATAGGTTTGGCCATTATTTCTTGTTCTATAGAATTTTATAGTCTTTGTATGACAATTTAAAATTAATTAAAACAAATTGAAACAAGACTTACATCTGTGTCTGAGAAGGTTTACCCACTTGAGTCGTTTTAATAGGAAAAAGTAAGGAAACGCAATTGAACCTTATGTTCAATCGTTTGTATACACCGTTAATAACACATGTTTTAGTAAGACTGCAATGCACTCTATTTTAGTGAGTTAACGCTTGCCTGTGTTGTCAAACACATTCATTTCATCACATGTCTGGAAGACATACCTCCTCTATTCTTGTCTCAACTCGGCATTCTGTGCAACATCAAGATTGATATATATATACACCCTCTCAGTTGTAAAAATTTTCTCATTTTCTAAGTAGCGTAATTATGTTAATTGAATTTCTGATCAAATTCAAAGAAACTCTCAAATTCTCGTAAGTTGGTTTTAATGAAACGACTGTTAAAATGAAACAATTATTGAAGATGAAAGTTGTTTTAAATATTTAAAGTATAATTTAGATAATGATGACTGTATCCGTCTTCACTCACTTATATTTTATGAAAAGAAAGCAAAAAATATGTGAACTGGCTATTGTAGTACGTTCTGGCCCCCGCCCCACCCCTCTATAATCCACAGAAAAAATCCTGAGCAAAATTAATTTTTAATTAGATACCAAAAATGACCATTTATACCAACATATTGTGACTTCATGTCATGGTTTACAACAATCAACTATTTATTTCTTCGTAACTTCTGTGTTTTCAATGTTCTGTTTGTCCTATTGTCTGTTTACAAACTCAGTTTTCGTTCATACAAGAAAACCAACCTGGAATTATGATTTTACCTCAAAAATTTCGACAGAATGTTGCTTTGTGTCAGTGATGTTATTTTTTATTATTTTTACATCAAAAATTTATTCATTGTCTCTGTGCATAAATGTTTATATTGTGTTACTAAGCTGGTAAAAAAATGTATGTTTACTGTAGTCAGACTCCTCGGTAAATCTGACACATTTATCTGCAAGCTGTCAAAAAAAAAACACTATTTTTTATGCATTTACTTCATGTACAAAATCTATGAGCAGTAAATCTGAAAGACTATTATCGTGATGTAAAATTTAAATTAGATTTTTTACAACTACATAGCAAAAAGGAATAAGTCAAGAAAAATTATTACTGTACAATGTTCTTAGAATCTTGAATATATTTTTAGATATATGTAGATTCTGTAGTTCTTAGAATATTTTGGTTGTTTTACAAAATGTTGACTATCTATAATGTGGCAGTCTAGGGTCTGACAAACTGTGACATTTTTAAAATATTTATTTCTGCTGCATGATGCAGTGGCTATAGGAACATTTGGCATGTCTTCATGACTGTCTCATTTGATTCTCTGTAAGTGCCAGGGGTCTCGTATAGTCCATTTATATTCACTAGTATGCCGATTTTTTGTACAATAAATGGACTATATGCCATGGATGCCTTTGGGACTATTTTGTGTTGTGACAGATCAGCTGTCAGACAAAAGCTCACAACCTGATGTTTAAATTGTCTTTCAAATTGTATGAAGTCAGTTTGAGTCAGATGGATTTTGCTGACTCGTTCCGTCAATAAATGCCTCCATGACAGGTTTCATAAAGTTTCAGTAAATATTAATTTCCTGTGAAATTAATTGAACAAAACAAAACTTCTGGTAGCATTTATTTTAATGTTTGTCTTTAATGCTACTTAAATACAAAAAAATCTTAAATTTAAGTGTCAATCCTAAATCAGTCTTGTATATGTGTGGTGCTTTTGTTTGAAAAGTTGATTTCTTTAATACTTTTGTATTAGTTTTAATGTAAAATTTAATTTTCAGATTGTAGACTAAGTAAATGAACTCACAAGTTGGCTGGCATGCACAGAATGGCTTCAATATTATGTTAATTTCAGTTGTAGAATCTCCCATGTTTGTTGTACAAATATCATGTGTTTATACGGATATCTGTCTGCATGTGAAGAATCATTTATGTTTTAACCCTGATGTGATTTCTATTTTAGAAAAACTTTTTACTAACATTTAAAAAAAATGTAGAATTTTCTGCTCATGTTGTTACTAAAAATGTGCTTAATTTTGTTTTTCAATAATCACAAATATATATATTTTTATTGCATTTTAATGTTAGAAATTTGCGTGTATAAAATACAACATTGTTATTATAATATCAATGTCACCAATCACTCTTAGTAGATTTCTTTGCATTTATAACCAAATTAACCTCACACAGTGTTCTGTTCTTATAATGTTTTATGTCTTATTTGTATAAAACAACTAATCTAACTTCTTGTGTTTCATGAACATTGTGCATATATGCGACTTGTTACTAACTGAATGTTTCATTTTTTCCCCCTCTGTGTATGCGGATATATAGAAACTGTGGGTAAGCCTACCTTTATATTGATGACTAGATACAAACAAGTTTTTGCCTTTTCTTTCAGCACTTCTCATGTTACCAATGTTGTCATGGCATTCCAAATGATAATTCCGGTATTCTACTGGCGGAAATATCTTTTTTCAACTCTTATGTCTCATTAGATTTTTTTCTGAATTAAATGCCCTGTTTGTAATAAATGCGCCAATTATATAAGTTTGGTTATTTCATCATTTGGAATACCTTGACTTAACAGAACATGTACTGGTTTTATTTTCATACTTGGAATTTATAAATGCATTCTTCTTCTGCTTTTTAGCTGTCATTATATTCTTCATTGACTTTAGTTTTGATTGTGGTATCATTAGGTTCTTCTTCAAACTTCATATCTATCATCTCTTCATATTCTTTGTTTCCATGGTGATTTGGTTGATTTCTTCTGTTTGTTTGTTTGTTTGTTTGTTTTATTTTTATTTTTTATATACTAAAACTATTTTGTTAGTTAAGGATTGAAGTGTATATCTTTGAAGGTTAAAGCCAAAAAGACTTGGTAGCTTTATTCTACATGTGATTATAAGGTCTTTTGGTAATAATCCGTCAAAGTGTTAGCTTTTAGTTTAGTTACTCAGCATGTTACTGTGTCTTTTTTCTGTATATGGTATGTTTGTTTCCTGGAATATGGAGTCTTGTAATAATACCATAAACTTGATCTCTGCTGTGATCATCTCGTGCACGAGAGAGCTAGCTGCTAACGTAGGCGCTCAGGCTAAAAGCGGCAAGCGTTGAAACATGCGCATTCATGCAGAGATGCTTGAACTTCTGTTTGATATAACATATCACGATCTAACACATTATCGGTATTAACGCTAGAATCACTGTGTAACCTATTAAAGATTTGGTAGAGTTTTCTAACCCTTTAGATTATTATATTATTATTGTTATACTATACTGCACCTGTCCTAGAAGTTCTTCATCTTAGAATTGGTTATGTGGTGACTTACACATCTTCCCAGGATGCTTTTTGTACCCGTTATGATAGCACTTACTGTTTTATGTTTCAATATTAACTACAAATAATTTATTAACAACACTTTTTATTTAATTTTCAAACTTTGTACCTTTAAAAGGGACATATTATCAGACAAATATAATCAAAACAACTAATTCACTGCTGTCTCCTTGTGTTAATTCCTTGTTTAAAAAGGTTACTATATCATTTCCACAGTCAACTCCATCTATACACGACAATATGTAACATAGTACTGTGTCCCTTTTTTTGTTTTATGGATTTACCTGCAACAACGCATTATTTTTTACAGTGCCACTTCAACCCAGAAATCTCCGAGCCAAACAAATCTGGCCTAATGAGATAGAAGTTGTTTGGGACCCCCCAGAGGATGTTGCAAGTATTGTTAGTTACACATTGTACTTCAATGACTCACAAAATCACCAAAATGGACAAATCACAATTCGTCCACCCACCACCAGGTATAAAATACCTGAACTGATTCCCGACACAACATACCATATACAACTTGCGGCTCGTAGTTCACGTGGAGAGGGAGCCAGATCTATTATGGTTCAAGCCAAGACTCCAGAATTCAGTAAGACTATATTGTGCCTTGTTTTTCTTTCTGTCTAGTTAGCAGGCGTGTAAATTCACTTAGTTTAAACACTTGCGCTATTGAATTACCAGTACTTCTAAATTCTCATTTTCTCGTCATATAATAAATGTTTTTTCAAGATGAAGTTGTGTGCTTTACAGCACTTATGGTAAAGTCAAAGCTGTAAGAAAAGTGTAAGCTTAAACTTTGTTGTATCTGAAAACATTACAAATTTATAAATGTTTGTTAATTTACCGTTTAAAATTTTACAACAACCAAATCACCAGTCAACAAACAAACGCACATTTTATGAACTTGAACTAAGAAACTCCTAAACAAACTGTATGAATCTTTCAAAACATCTGAATGAAGTTAATTTTAGAAGTCTTAAAGTACTGGTATTCTACACATTAAGGCACAAATCATGTACTATCAATGTTGTGTCATGTACAAATTATAACTTTTTATTTTCTGTTATTATACAAATGATTTTGTAGTTCTCATAAATGATTCTCAATGTTATATAATTATGTGTGTTATTGGCAGTTTTTTTTCTAGAAGTATACGATAATTATGTATCTATATATTTATGTGTACATATAACCATTTCGCTAGTTTGCTATTATTTGATATTGTCTCGTGCCTCATTGATCCATTGATCATATTATCATCCATGTTTTGATCAATCACTGTGTTCGTCATGGTAACGTCTTTTTCCCCATTTTTTCATTTCAACATGTAGTAAATTGGTATGCTTCTCAATTAGTGTTAGTATGAAGACTATGCTGGAGAACAGTAAATAATACACCAATCATCAAGTGGCCTCAGATTTCTGTAATTCTTACTGTACAGATCTGATTCAAAGTTACACTTGACATTCGCTAGCGCCGCGACACCTATGTCCCAACTTTTATTATTAAATGTGTAAATATATAGTGCTGTTAGTATATGACATAGTGATATCTCCTGTCAATGTGTTACTACGTGCTCTGTGTAAGAACTTACTGTAATACCTCAGCTAGGTATTGAAGGTTTTGTTTAACCTCAAATGTAGTTTGTTATTTTCAGCATCTGTTTCTTGAACGACATGTCTATACTTATTATCTAGCTGTTAACTACATAAGCAGTGCTTTAGTCTTGTTTCTCCTTCTAAGTTTTATTTATTCTTTTTTATTATCTCGAAGTTATTTACGTTTATATCTATTAAAATATTCACTTTTGTTTTATTCAGTTCAATTTGTTTTCATTATTTATCTGTGCTCCGTATGTTTGGTTATGTCATTTTATTTTTTTATTTTCCTATTTTCCCTCGATTTTGTTTTATCCTTTTCACTGAAACATGACTTGGAGCATCCACTTTAGATGATACGATGTTAAAACTCTAATTCATTTAATTCCTTCCCTTCAATGGGTTGATTTGATCTGCGTGTGTGACTTGAATAAGTGATCGAGTCTTCCTTATATGTCCTTGTTACTCAAACATGGCAGGTATAGAGGTTTATAGTTTTTGACGAGAGAATTCCTTCTAGACTTGTATTTTACTGCCTGCTCCAAGTCAATGTTTCGTTATTCTTGCCTTAGTTGTTTATTATTATCAATTGTGTGAAGTTCTGTTATATCACCTTTTGTTGTTGTCTTCATCATTTAGCCCCATCTGCGCCCCCGCAAGATGTCAGCGGACGCCCACTCACTGATAACTCGATCTTGGTGGAGTGGCGACCTCCACCCAGTCATCAACGAAATGGAAACATCTTGGGATATCGTGTGTTCTACCTTAAATCTGAAGAGAACCTTTCTGACAAGGAAGCTCAAAGTGTCGAGGTTGACAGAACTGAGGCAACATTGACAGGCCTCGACACTTGGACCGAGTATAAGATCTGGGTACTGGCCTATTCTATGACTGTTGAGAGTCCACAGTCCATGCCAATATTTGTGAAAACACACGAGTCGGGTAGGTACTTTGAAACAGATGATGATGCCACTAAGTACCAACCTCCTTACCTACGTAGAGAATTTCAAAACTTGTATTGTACTAGCTTCATGTTTATATCTCGGCTTGTGATTGATACCCTTCCTAATACAGATTTTTCGAATGTGAATTAACAGTGTTACTGTGTATTGTGCAAGCAGTGTATGAAATTAGAACTTTTATTATCTTGCAAAATGCCAAGTTTTGTCTCAATAGAATTAGTTGCACCTAACTTAACCCAAGTTGATTACTGACATAGGGATGTTCTTGTGTTTTACATACATGGTTTGGCAAAATGACTTTTAACAACTAAAATCATACCATTATCATCATCATCATCATTCATCATCAGTTTGGTAATTGTTGTATCAACAATATGTGGTGATATTTTTAGAACTTAACCAACTATGGAAATCTAGATTTTTTGTACTTGATGTTGGCTGTCTTAGCTTGGAGATTGACTGCTTAGTGTCATACAGGAATACTCACCCACGTGCACATTAGCTGTAGATCCAGCTAACACATGATCTTAATGTGTGTTCCATGTTGACCTTGTGTTGTCTTGTTTTTTGCCTCAAATGTCAAGGACATACGGTTTCTGATTTATTTATAGAAATCTATTTATAGCAACATCCACATACTGACAGCAATAGATGAGGTTTCATTGCTGTTTTTAGGCATTGATATTTATTCATTTACAATCATTCTGTTTATTATCCCAGCACCTAGAAATGTCACCACTGTATGTTTTTTCATGTTGCATGAAGCATGTTTGCATGTCTGTCTTTGTGAAAATCAATAATTGTCAATTAAATTTTAAAAAATGTTGTTTTCTGATGTAAAAAATGTTTTAATCATGTTCCGTTCCTTTTTGTCTACAATTCTGCAATAAAAGTCAATGTGGCTGGTTGACTTAATTGGAACTTTGTGTAGAAATTTCACTCAATTTATAAAGATATACTTGCATAGAGTTTGTTAGCCATGTCAGTTATTGGAACCTATCCTCTTCTTGTTATTGAAGTCATTCTTTTCTAAGATATCATAAAAGTCCTAATTTTGTGATTTTTTATTCCTGTCAATTAAATGTCACTCATAAATATCCTCTGCAGTTAATTGAAATTGATTTGAAATTAATTTCTGCAAGTCATTGAGAAAATATATTGATAAAAAATATAATTTATGTGATTTAATCATTAAAAATCAAACTTTATACTTAATGATTTGAATGTCAATGACTTATTGCTTCAACATAATTAGGTGAGTAAATAAACAAAAATACTAATATTACAAGTAAGAAAAAGATTATTCTAGATATTATAAAATCAATTTTGTGTGTTGTTCTCATACAGACATTTTGATAGAATTGAAACAAATTATTTTGCAAAATTTTATCTACAAGCTATGGTATACTGTAAAAGTTGCCTTCAAATGAAATATTGATTGAAAACAGATGATTAATTAATAAGGAAAAATAACAAGTATGTGATGCATGAAAAATGCATGTTTTGTTTTTCTATTGTTTTACATGTATGATTCTTTAATTGATAGGCTACTGTACATAAATTCTGAGATTTTTTACTTAATTCTTTTAGTAAGTTGCAGTGAATAATATTATATCTAAAGTAAAGTCATACATTCTTATATGAACGCTGAATAACCTTTCTATGTTCGCATATTTTGTATAAAACTTGCCAGACCTTTTTGATGCTTTATTTGAATATCTTACTGTGTGTGTGTCCACTGTTTTATAATAAATATTTTTATTTGATGTTGTTTTTCTTTTAGTACCAAACGAACCAAAGCGTGTCATTGTACAAGCCGTGAACTCGACCACCATCTTTGTGGAGTGGCGCGGTCCCCGTCCCAAAGAGCGTAATGGTATCGTACGCGGATACTATGTTTACTATGCTGAATTAGATGAAAACAATGATCCTATCCCACAAACTGAAGATACTAAAGATACAAATGATGGAAGTAAGACAGAGATGGTTATTACTGAACTAAAACCCGATACAATGTATCAGGTGACAGTGGCTGGATACACGCGTAGAGGCGATGGTCTTAGAAGTCGACCTAAAACAATCAGTACAAAGGGTGCTGGTAAGTTGGCCTGTACAAATTTTTAACTTTAGTGAAAGCACTTGACTGTAATTCTACTGAAATATAGATGTCAAATTTTGACATTATCTTTTTTAGTAAGATTGTTGTTGTTAATTTCAAGATAGTGTGATATCAAAATTATTTAAATCTTCTTTACACAGTAAAACAGGAATTCCCTGTAAGTAGAATTCTTTCTTTCCGAATTTATCAAAGTTCTCTGAAGACTGGAATTTTCTGAAAACCAGATTTTTAGCCCCATCCAGAAGGGATCCAATTTTCAGAGGTTTTGTTGTTGTATATGTCATGATTATACTTTGTACATATCTTACAGTACCTTCTGAACCACGCCATCTAGTGACAGAACTGATCCAACCTGATCCACCAATAGCGCAGGTGACATGGTCCAAACCACAGTTTACAAATGGTCAGATTACTGGATACAAACTTTACTGGGGACGTAAAGGAAAGGTTTACCAACAGATATCTCTGAAAGCTAACCAACAATCATACATCACCCAATCTTTAGGTAAGATAATCTTCTCAACATTATTATACATGTTTGGTTCCCTCTTTCAGTCAACACAGTTTGATACTTATCATACAGTCTTCTATAGTGTGGTTGGGCTGGTCCCAGGTTTTTTTTTTCACATCGTGACTAGAATCTTGATCTGAGTAAATAAAGGATTGTTTCGTGACCTCGAAGGATAAATTATATATAACCGCACACATGGTGACTTGGCCTTAAAATATTTGTTTATAGCCTTCAGTAAATTATCGCATTTTATGTATTTGTCTGAAATTTTCTGGTTAGTATGTTTTCTATGTAGACTGAGTTTGAGGTTCTTAAATAAGGATCAGTCACAGAATATATAGATAGTGGTGTACTGAGTCATCACATCTCACGCTGTCGGCAAGTCAAACATTGATTGTTCACATATGGTTCACCTTCAAATTCACTTAACATCCTACGATCATGTGTCAAAGTGCGTTAAATTGCATCATGAAAACTCCACACTTTCATTCATTCAAGTTTATTCACAAAAATCAATACCATAGTCACGAAACTAGACTGGTACTATTAATAGTACTATTTGACGGGTACCGCTATTTGGTTGTTTGAAATAAGTCAATTGATAAAGGTTTGATATATCCTGATATTGTGATAAGATACTTGTATGAAGGGTTATAAGTCAGTTGGATTGATATCTTACGAATGCATTTTCTGTGAGATTTTCTTTGTAATTCTGTTTTGAAATTTATGAATGTTTGCCAAGACGGTGCATTTGGCTCATGGCGAGGGCTAATAACCAGAATTAAAGAGATGTTATCTTTCTTAATGATCTATCAACAGTAGTAATTTCATTTAATTAGTTGGGTTTGTTTTAATATTTGAATACATAGAAGTAAGTATGTAGATAGCAGCTGATAATGAACGGAAATAATACACCACTGAAATCTATAACCTACATCATTTCTCAAACATTTCACAGATTTGTGACTTCAATGGGTTTGCTATTTGAAATTCAAGGTATATATTTTTTTCGAAACAGAAAAAGTTTCACCATACGGTATAGCAGTCGTTTGTTTCATCTTTAATTCAATTCTAGCGATATGATATCCTATTTATGCAATTTTTCTTCCAATAAATTTAATTATATATTAAAGAAAAGAACATTTCAAATGGCACATTCTTGGTAACACCTGCATGATTGAAAACATTTCCTCGAGACTGAAATTTGAATTATCTCGACAAAAAAGTACGAAGCTTAGACAAGTTTTTGATAAAATTTTCTGTTTTATCATTCAATGTTTGGATTCTGATCGAAGAATCATCTTATATCTGAGGTAGTTTGAATTTGTGCCAATGAAATATTTTGATTCTCTTGCCTAGCTTAGAAGTTCCTTGAACTGCTTGTTTCATTGTTGTTCAAGAAGGGTAACCCTGGGCAACTATTGAAAGTTTTACAAAGTGTCCTGTTAGAATACTTAATTAATTCTCTGATGTGTTAATCTAATGTTTTGATCTAATTAAACATTCCATGACGTGTTTGAACCAAAAACATCTCCTTCATTTTCTGCAAAGTTTCTCTGGTTGCACAAATCCGGACATTATAATGTTGTTTCAGTATTTCATTAAATGATTGGTACCGTGTATGCTTGCGTTACTGTATCGCTGTTGATGTTGCATTATGGGTACATGTTTTGATTTTCAGATCGCGGTGCTGTGTATGAATTCCGTGTACTTGCTAGCAACGAGATAGACTTTGGTGAGCGAGCTGTCATTGAGTTGGTCACACCTGATGGAGGTAAGCTTGTCTCGCTATATATTTCGAGGGTTCAGCGCAACAGTGTCGTAACTCATATTGAAAAAAGAACAAGTTACGACAGTGTTGCGCTGAGCCCTCGATTTGTCAGTGCCATGGATCTATGAAACTTTCTAAAAAAACCGACAGTCATCATTCATTGTTTAATCATTTCAAAATTAGCTGATATGTTTTATTTATCTAATTGCTCAATTCATCCATTAGTTAGTTACCTATGGTACAATTATTCAGTTTGTGTCAATTATATACATATATTATAAGTCTGTTGGCATGGGAGGAGCCATTTATAGCATTATTTGGATTGCTTCCATTTGCTGACAGTACAAATATGAAAAGGTCACACTTGAATATTACCAGTATATATTATTGGCACTGTTGCATAATTTTTAGTTAACATGAAGCTGATCAAATTTCAGTACCTCAAGGAGCCCCTCTGAATTTTTCGGCTGTTGGCCTCACTGAGAATTCTGTACGCCTTGCTTGGGATCTTCCGGCTCAAAAATTACGTAACGGTGAAATCGTCATGTATCAGTTAGTTTATCATCAGTTAGCTGATTCTATTAATGTTGAAGAATTGAATATAACTGGTACCCAACATGATGTTGAACATTTAGACATGAATACTGATTATGTGTTCCAAATCAAGGCGTACACTCTCAAAGGTGCCGGCCCCTGGACCCCTAGACTACAGTATCGAACATTTGGAAAGCGTACGTTTACTATCAGTCTAAGCACGACTGAATGAAAACTAACAGAAAATTGACTTGTGTATGACATTAACAATTTTACCTGTATAAATTGACCATGTTATATTTATAATTTGTTAAAACTGCTTTGTCATCCTGTGTTCTGAATGTGTCTCATGACAATAACCTATCTGTGAAACTTACTCCTGTAAGAATTATTAACTAGTTCCCATTTGCATGAATTCGAATTCTTTTAATTTGATGTTGATATCAATAGTTTTGTTGAAATGTAAAAAAAACTGGACCCATCAAATGAAGAAGTTTGCCAATATTAGAAACAAGACATAAAGTGTGTGTCATTACTTACAGTGTGTTTTGATGCTGTAATGGACAACACGCATGACATACACATGATATTGAGTTCTTTATACTATGTTGTGCATGGCTGATCAGTGTGGTAGCTGAATGTCAACAAAGTTCTCCCTGTCTATTATATTCATAACACCAGATTAATCTTCTAGGTTTGTGTAATAACATTCCCCAGTTCAGTATAATAGAAACTTTTCTTTGATCTGATATAGGTTCATAGAATTTCTGAATTTGTCCCATTTTTTTTAGCTCACATGACCACTTAGTGCTCAGGATGAGCTTTTGTGATCAGTCTTTGACCAGCGTCGTGCTGCATCAACTTTTACCTTGTGAACACACTAGGGGCCACATTTTTAGGTCAATTTTCACAACTGAATCAGAATGTTTGTAATAGGTCACCATGGCCAATTAAGGGAAAAATTGTGTGAACACTCTAGAAATCACTGTTTTGATTGGATCTTCACCAAACCTTGCTAGAATGTATGTTTTAATGCTATGTAGGTCAAGTTCAAACATGGATCATCTGAGGTCAGACACTAGGTCACCAGGCCAAATCCCAGGAAAACCTTGATATCAGCAGACCTTGTGACACAGGTTCAAAACAACATTTTAATGAGTAAACAATGATTGTCATGTGAGCGATATAGGGTCATCTTAGCCCTCTTGTTTCTACACTGCATAGTTATTCAATGGTTTAGCAGACAATGTGTCAAAATTATATAAAATTATGTGATTGATAGATGTACAAGTCTGTAGAATGCATATTGATGTTACATAGATGGATGGGACATGTAGAGGGAGTCTGGAGACTCTCTGTAATTAAGATACAATTACTGATATCAGGGGTACTGTTAGTATAAATAATTAATGAACGCTTGTTTTCTGTGTTCTCCAATGTTGAAGTTATATAAATAACAACAAACTTAATAAGTGAATGAACTTTACAAGTTTATGCCAACTTTCTGTTGCATGCAATGATAAATATTTCACTGATATGTTTCTTTTGAAATTCTGGTTAAAAGCGACTCTTTACCTGAAATTCTGGTTAAAACCCACTCTTTATCAAGTGAAGCCAATAGAAAATATAGAATAATTTCCTGTTTTATCAACTTGGTGTCTCTAAGTAAGCACTTCCTATGAAACGTTTGAAAAAGAATTGCATAATCAGGATAGCTCAAGAATGATGTATCTGTGATGCAATATTAAACATTCCAAAGATGATGAGGCAAAAAAGCATTAACTCAGAAATCTACTAACATTCCTTTATGTATATGTTACATGATTTGTGTGCATGCACTACAAAAAGTATTATTTATTATACGAATTTGATACACTGAGAAACTCATGCAAGCAAGCACATGGTTTGTGTGTATATATCGCTGATTTTGTTGCTGCCTTCATTCTGAAAATTGTCTCTCCCCATCCATGTTAATAAAACTACCTCTAACTGTGTGTGTGTGTGTCTGATGATTAATTCTACATGTTTCTACGTGTATCGTGTCTGTAATTTCATTAATCATCTTAATTATTTAATTTTTGCATGAATAAAAACAATAAAATTTAATTAATTTTCAACCATGAGCTTAATTGTTTTTCTATTGGATTATTTTATACAATTATCTCCTCACATGGAAGATTGAAGTCATGTATGATAGGTTATCTCTATCAACAAAATTTTACTCTTTGATATTTCTATCATATACAAACTTTATGTTTTCATTGCTGTTGTTAACATTACTGCCTTTGCTTAATTTTCTGTGCGTTTATTTTTATTAAAGGAAATTTTATGTGATAATCATGCATGGACATGTATTAGTTAGAAACTTAATTATATTTTGCAGAACCTCCGGCACCACAGAATTTAGTGGTTATCCGAACATCGCCAACAACGATACAAGTTGCATGGGATGAACCGAGGCGTAATAACATCATTGCCTCGTATAGAGTGTATTACTATAGATACGAGACTGAAGATATGAGCGTCTGGGATCATATTGATACTGAAGGACCGACCACTGTAGCCCTTCTCACTGACCTTGACCCTAAAAATTCATTCGCCATTCGTATGCAGTCAAAGTCCATAAACGAGAGATGGAGTAACCTGACCAAAATAATCACATGCAACGATCTATCAGCAGGTATGTTGTATGATTTATTCTTTGTTTCTTTATTATAGGTTTTCATGTTTTAAATCAATCACAGTATTTAAAAGAATGGGTGCCCGCCTTCATGGTGGAGTGGTTGAGGTCGCTGATTTTTAAATCACTGTAACCACTCTCTGATAGAGGGTCGTGGGTTTGAGCCCAGCTACCGACCATGTCTCTTTATGTGAGAAAGTAGGCAGTTGCTTACGGAGGATGGGATTCTAGTACCGGTTCTTCCCTGGAATGATTGGTAGGATAACTGTTCACCTCATATGCCTCTGACTGTTGAACTGGGGTGTAAAACTCACATATATAAACAAGCAAACGAATAAAAGAATGACCATTATTCAAAGGTAAAAACACATGTTTGACTGTTTGTATATGTTGGACGACCTCTGGTTGACTGGTTGTCTTTTCTTCACTTGCAACTTGCTACCTTTTTCAAAACCCAACAGGACAGTGGATTTTTTGCATCTTTTTTCAGTGAGTTTTCATTGAAATGGATCTTTTTTTAATCTTTGATAATTTGGCTAGTACCATAGACTTAAATACAAATTTAAAGGAAGAACAAGTCACAGGTTTATCGTTGTTTTTTGAAAAGCGCGCTGCGAATCAGATTCTATCACAGAAACCTAAAACAGTGATAAAGATTTTAAAAATCTGTCTGCTCCATTTTAAGAGATTAATTTCGGACATTATGGGTATAAAACCTTAAATGTTGAATGGTTTATTTTAACACAGATCATTGAATTATAAAAATAATTTGAAATGTAAGATGTCAACAAAATCTCCTGATACTTGAAGTGACAAAATTGTCCTGATAGAAGTGTTGTCACATGACACAATGCTTTTCCAGCATAGTCTCAATGCAATTTCACATTAAACTTGTTTGATTAAAGTTGATTCACCCTTGCTGGTAATGAGGACTTATATTGCCTAATACATAAGTGTTGTATACTTCTCACTTGATATGAGCCAGATACGTCGGAATTCACTTGATAAAAAAGTGAGCATGCAGTCTTATTGAGTCCCAGAAAAGTCCTTTGAGAATTGAAGGAATGGTTTACAGATTTATCCCTATGTACAGCTATATTAGCGGAAGCTTTCATCGTAAACATCTCCTCTGACTAAAGAGAGAAAATTGTCAAATCTGATAGGACTAGAACAGCTCAACGAACTATCTCTGAATATCAATATTTCATGCTACTAGTTTCTGATTTCTACCGTCTGCTTCTGTCTAATGTTGTAAACAGAGATTCTAAATATTATATATTAATTACATTTCTGTTTTAGTCCCAATTTGGTATTGATTTATGTTCAAGTCCTGAGTCGTCTGTTGTAATCGAGTTAAAAAGCTGAAATTTCAGGCTTTACGATGAGACTATTTTATAAAACCATTTTTTGTTCAACTGTAACTACTAGTACTACTCGCTTGTATATGTAATATATATATACTATAGGTACTAGATAACTTACCGCTATTGCTTCCTTCTTGAATCTTTTCACAAAATAATTTGATAAAACTTTAATACAATGGCTGCATTGTGCTGTGAAGTTGAATACTACAGACAGATACTGTGCACATTAAGTCGAATTAAATGTCTCAATCTGCATTGTGACAGTATTAGTTAATTTCAAGACTTTCACATTGACTTAAAGTTGGTGTGTTTACTATTTATACTTTTTACGATGCTCCTGCCATTCAAAATGGTATAAAGTGTTACCTCTGTCAATTCTTCTGTCCATTCAAATTTTGGTTTCCGAGTGATAACTCAAGAAATATTTCATGGATTGGTTTCCTATTTTACATGAAGGTGTATAATGATAAAATACAGGTCAAGTTTGATTTCAGTTAAAATCCAAATATTTTTACATGAGTTATGGCCCCTCCTTGACTTAGCTTTTAGAGGGGTGGAATTCGTGGTCGTCTGGATACATGTCTAGTTATAAATTGTTTTAACAATCTTTTTTTTCAGACCACGCAGATGCTGTCAGGAATTTCAGACCAATGAGTGTGACATCTCGACAGATAACTCTGTCATGGGATGCTCCGAGGAAAGCAGAAGTCGCTCATTATACTGTAAGAAATTAAAAGTGAATTTTGATAAATTTTGAATAAATCAAAGAAATCTATAATCACCATGATCAGTATGAAAGTTTAATATATAATATATACAGTAAAACCTCTGAAAACAGGTCCCCTTCCGGACTGGCTCAAACTTCCGCTTCTCTGAGAATTTTCCCTTTTCAGCGAACTTTTGATAAATTCTGAAAGCTTAGACGAATTGTCATTTTAGACTTTGAATACATTTTGTATTTGTAATCATTTGTGACACAGGAATAAAAACTATACGATGAATGGAAGTAAGTTGGTAATGATAACACAGTGCATGTATCTTGGAATTTTTGGAAACAGAATGATAGTACAGCTTATAGCTGTCACTTGCTCGGCACGCATGAATTTTGATGCGGACCAAAGTACTATATTTATCTACATCCGTTCTAGTTCTCATTCCATGTTGCAATGCAAGCCTATGTAAGTTCCATTTCCGTGAGTCATTTCAGTACTTCAATGATTTATTTATAGATACGATACAAGGGAGAGAAGCAATATCATAACAGCGGGGCCGAGGAGACAAGCCAGACACAAGCACAGAGTATAGAGGTTCCTGGACAACAGGATAATATCGTCATCAAAGATTTACAACCCAGGATGGTGTATCACTTCAATATTACAGCGAAATTTATAGATGGTAGCACCGGGTACCAGCAATCTCTCCAGTATCAAACAAAGATTGAAGGTAACTGACTGGTTCCCTTGCGTGTATCAATAAAATTATTGTATTCATTTATGTTTAAATCAATTGACAACCGAATAGTGTATTTACCGTAATATTCTGTAATAAATACATCATGGCGATGTTAACATTTTGGTCATCTTTTTAGTTTTGTTAGAATAAATAAAAACATTGTAAGAGCATTAGATTAATTTACAAATTTAATGCCGAATGATTAATCATGTTTTATTTTTGTGTGTATGGTAAATTCCTTAATTTACCAGGTTATTGTCAATGATGCTAGTAATTATGTTCCTATTAAATAGTTTCATTGTCTATTGTACATTTGTTACAGTCAATCCTATTCATGTATTATTATGTCCTTGCTAGACTAACACTTGTTTTATAGTGAACTCAGTCACTAGAATATTCTATTTAAACATGCTTCATGTATTTTCAGCCCCAGCATTTGTTGCCACACCTAAGTTAGCTAGAGTTGTAGGTGGACGTATGATGTTGGCCCTTAAACCTGCATCTGAGATCAACGGCCATCTTGCTTATTATGAACTGGCAGTGATTCCAGACGAATACGCTGTGAAGAGACCACAAGACTTTACTGATGTAGATGTATGTACTAAAATAGAATTGTTCATATGGAGTATTCTAGTTAAACTTATAAATACATTTTTTTTACTGAATATGTGTCTCTTTATGTGAGAAAGTAGACGGTTGCTTATGGAGGATGGGTGTCTTGTACTGGTTCTTCCCAGGAATGGTGTCCAGGTTAACAGTCCGCCTCATATGACTCTTATTGTTGATAAGTAGTGTAAAACCCAATGAAACAAACAAACAAAACTGAAATATTATGTCTCTGTTGGATAGGCTGCAGAAGATATGCTGGTTTCTAAAGGTTTCGTTTATATAGCACTTTTTCTATTTTCTAGCTGACTAGTGATACAATGCCCAACCATCAACCAGCGACCAGTCCATACATTGCGGCAAGGTTTGATCCTCGTAGACTACCCGGTCAGTTTGAATTAGGAAATGAAAGAACTGAGGGTGGTTTCCATAACAGACTGTTGAATGCTGATATGAGATATAAAGTTTTCCTGAGGGCATACACTGTAACAAAGGTATGTTATTTATAACAAGAGTGCACCCGTCAAGGGGCATAACTCAGAAGTGCCTGGGCCGGTTTGGCTGGTTATCAAACTTGACTGAGATCTCATGGCCATTAATATTTGCATCAAGTTTGGTGAGGATCCGAATAAAACTGTTCGTATTTGAGAGCGGACACCATTGTGGACACCGCCATGGGTGTTCCTGGGAATAATACGACCTGTTTTTCAAACAGGCGTATAAAAATTATTATAAATGGAATTAGAAACAAGTGTTCACTATCATACTTGTCTTAAATTAAACTGTTGACATGCTTTATATATGAATTATTCTCATACATTGTTTATCACACACCAGTTGATTCTCAATTGGCCATTGTTATGAATTGACAATCTTGAATAATAGGCTTGAAAATTTGTGACTTTAAGGACCAAATAATGTATTTTGATTACACCAGGTATTCATAAAGTCTGATTCGAAGACCCAGGGTTTGTTGTACTTGAAATGTATAGAGACGTAATTAATTACATATCTGGTCTACTTAATTGTCTTGAAATCAATGTAGTACATTTGTATTTACATACATTTTGTGTTCATTGGTGGTCTCTTATGTATTGCTTAAATCTCATCAAATAGTACATAACTGATTAGTTTCGTTGTGATATTTTAGCTTTTCAAGTCCAGCGATTACTCTGATACTTTCTCGGTGACAAGTCGTAATTCAGGCAAAGATCCTAGAAAACCTTATGTGACGCCGGGACCAGAAAATACAAATGACCCATCATTGAAACCATCTGGAGATAAACATCTAGTGATTATCATCATTGTATGTGCTTGTGCTGGTATTGCACTTATCATAATTGGCTGTTCCGTGTTTGCGATAATCATGAGGTAATGATTAATCTTACGATTTATTTTTGTTACATTCATGTTTAGATTACTTAGGAGTAAAGAGACCCGCCTCTGTGGTTGAGTGGTTCGTTAACAGTCGCTGACTTCAAATCATTCTAACCTCTCACTGATGGAGTGACGTGGTTTTGAGCTCAGTTACCAACCATGTCTCTTTATGTGAGAAAGTAGGCAGTTGCTTACGGAGGATGGGAGTCTAGTACTGGTTCTTCCCAGGAACGATGGTTAGGTGAACTGTCCACCTCATATGACTCTGACTGTTGAAAAGGGGAGTAAAACCAAACACACATGTTTTCATAAGCGCTCATGGTGAGCGTTTATGATATATCACTGCCGTGTTGTCAACAGTTGTTTCTTAACGATGTCTCCTCAGAAATCACTGAGCGAGTTTTATCTCTTGTATAGCTTTCATGAAATTCATACATATTTTTTCTGAAGCAAGTTTTCTTACCTGTTGTGTGATTGCCATTGATGATAACATTAAGATTTTGTATGGTTTCTGTACAGTAAGCATAGGGTAGAATCATGACAACATGACATTGGTACCATTTGATTATATGCGTCTTAATTCACACTTGTTAGTACTTTATAATTCCTCTTAGTATATGTAAGTTCTACCTATATGCTTGGTTTACCAACATGGTACCCGTGTTGATATTAAGTTACCATTCTGTTTACAGGAGAAAATCAACCAGAAAAGAGAAAGCACCGGAACCAACCAGCAAATTGATTGTGGATAATCTTCCACCGCATCCAACCGATCCAGTTGAACTTCGACGACAGCACTACCAAACTCCTGCTATGATCAGTCATCCACCAATACCTATACATATGTTGGCCGAACACATAGAATCACTGAAATCTGCTGATAACCTCAAGTTTGGACAAGAATATGAATCCATTGAGCCCGGACAACAGTTCACTTGGGATAATTCTAACTTGGAATATAATAAACCAAAGAATCGATATGCCAATGTGATTGCGTATGATCATTCTAGAGTAATTCTTCAACCTATGGATGGTATTGCTGGTAGTGATTATATTAATGCTAACTATATGGATGGATACAGAAAACAAAATGCTTACATTGCTACACAGGTATTGTTCTTTTCTTGATATTTGCTCGTCTGTTTTTTGAAGAAAACGTAGAGCTATTGTGATCACTGCAGAGCATGTTGCTCATAACTTAGAAACTATAAAAGGTAGCAACATGAAACTTCTTAGGTGGATAGATCTCACTGAGGTGGTAAACAGATGAGCGTTGGTACCGCTTGTGGCGCTCTTGTAGTTTTTCTAGTTTTATTTATTATATATATTGCTATTATAAATGTATGTGAGTGTTTTTATTATGTGTTTATTACTGCTGTATAAGTGTACAAACTTGATGACTGGCAGTTTATGTATAATGTATTATGCTTTCATAAAACAATAATGTATCATTGAGTTTAGCACCTGGCTAATTGTGTAAATAAATCATGTTATTATCATATTCCTTATGTCTACAGGATCTTTTCTTCATCTACAGTGCAACCTCTCCAAAGCAACACAATTTGGGGGAAGCAACATTATGTTGTTGTGAGACTGATGCTATGCTATAGAAAGGTTAAATGAATAGAAAAAATATGCTGTTCTGTTAGGGGGGTTGTTGCTCAAGATAGGGCTGCTCTGGAGAGGTTGCACTGTACATGTATATCACATAGGTATTAAAACTAATTGCAAAATTGACAGGACAGAGGGTGATTCCCTAGAGACTCCTCAGTTGATAAATTCAACTTATCTACCAGACCAGCATGCCTGTAATTGTAGTAAGAGGGCTGATCCAAACAGCTAAATAAGAACAACAGTAGTTAAATATTTTGATTTGTATGATCTCTTTAATACATCAAAGCAACTGTCTTCTTTCAGGGACCTTTACCAGAAACATTTGGAGACTTCTGGAGAATGGTATGGGAGCAAAGATGTGCCACTATTGTTATGATGACTAAATTAGAAGAGAGGTCACGTATAAAATGTGATCAATATTGGCCAGGTCGCGGTGCCGAGACTTATGGTCTGATGCACGTATTGCTGGTGGACGTTGCTGAATTGGCCACGTACACTATTCGTACCTTCCACATTCAAAGGGTAAAAATTAAACATTTTTCTTCTCTGTTGATGCTTTAAATAAACAATTGAAGGGATGAGTGTAAGAAAGGTCTATCTCCTTTAATATCAAAACTGAGATAGGCTCTTCTTGTTATGACCCAATCAGTTGATCATCCTGTATTGGTGTTGTAGAGTCAAACCTGTGTTAATGACCACCTTCAAATAAGGACCACCCTGTGAATAAAGGCCACCCTGTGAATAAAGGCCTCCCTGTGAATAAAGGCCACCCTGTGAATAAAGGCCTCCCTGTGAATAAAGGCCTCCCTGTGAATAAAGGCCACCCTGTGAATAAAGGCCACCCTGTGAATAAAGGCCTCCCTGTGAATAAAGGCCACCCTGTGAATAATGGCCTCCCTGTGAATAAAGGCCACCCTGTTAATAAGGTCATTCTTTTAAAATGGTCTTGGTTTACTTAGAACAAAATTACCTCCACTGAAAGGCCACCAGTCCTGTCAATGAAGGTCACATTTTGTCTTTCCCATGGGTAGCCTTTGTTCACAGGTTTGACTACAATAATCACCTGATAATATGAATTGTCATCTCATTGTCTTAGACATGTTTCAAAATATATATTAAAACTGTGTAGTTAATCAGTATTTTATTATATGAGAAAGACTAACCCCCTATTTACCGATCCTTGAGTATCATACCAATCTGGTCTTCATTTATCACGTAACTACCCAGGGAACACTTGAGTTCTGCTGTAGATGAATTCCTACCGTACAGATACTGTCTGTGTCGCAATTTCTGTCTCCTGTTAAAATTATGCGGTGACTCATTTAAGACCGAAAGCTGTGGAGACTAGTTAATTCATTCTGAAATTCGTTGTGATTTATTACTATTCTCTGACTTCATGAAATGTTTACAACCACTAGACACGTATGTTAAATATATGAAAACGGTTCTTATCTTCCTGTGCCATGCTATACATACTGGTATAAAAGTCTGAAAATAACGAGTTCTTCTCTTTTGTTACGATAGTATGGAGTTCCAGAGAAACGAGAAGTTCGTCAGTTCCAGTTTACCGCCTGGCCCGATCACGGTGTCCCTGATCACCCTACACCATTGCTGATGTTCATGCGTAGAGTGAAGGCGGCGAACCCACCAGATGCCGGACCGGTCATCTGTCACTGCAGGTGATTAAAATTTATACACAAACATCAAATTCACAATTTGAGTTTTGTTTCGATTAATTTTGTTCTCAATGTGTCTATTCAATTGATGGTATTTACAATATGACATAAGTTCTTGTGTAATCTTACATATCCGTCTTCTTGATATTGCAGCATATTTTGTGTAATTACTATAAACCTACGAGTCTTGTGTAGATCATTGCTTATAATTGACAGGATATCACAAGAATTATATGCCCTTGAACTTAGCCATATAGTGTACAATGGCAGTCTTAGTTTGTGGAGCAAACTACTTTCACATTTTTCAAGGGATTCAATTGAAACTTGAAATATATCCTCAGTATGAACTGTAGATTTTCATTCACTAATTGCAGAGTTATGTCCCCTTGAACTTAGCCATATAGGGTACTATCGCATTCTTAGTGTCAAAGCGGTGGCAGGGGTATTAGTCAACTCTGTGACAAAAGCCCTAGTTGAGTCTGAAAGTGACCACAAACATTCATTTGTATTGTTTTAATTCAGTGCTGGAGTCGGAAGGACAGGTGCTTTCATAGTCATTGACGCTATGCTGGAAAGAATCAAACATGAGAAGACGGTGGACATTTACGGTCATGTGACATGCTTGCGTGCACAACGTAACTACATGGTTCAGACTGAAGACCAGTATATATTTATCCATGACGCGCTGCTCGAGGCAGTGACCTGTGGTAACACGGAAGTACCGGCTAGAAGTCTGTCCCCACACATACAGAAGTTAACCCAACCTGAACCTGGAGAAACCGTGACTGGCATGGAACTGGAGTTCAAGGTACGTGTGATTATATATCAATATACAACAAAATACTCACCTGCCATGTTTAAATCTTAACTTTCTCATTGTCTTTAGTCAATCCTCCTTGGTTTTAAATATCATGATATTTCTGTCTGTCTAACATCTTGTGTACATAAGATATACAAAGATGCTATTTTTCCAGTCAATGCGTGTTGATGCCATTTTAAGTTTTGATATTAACCTACCTTTCCTACATGAAACAGATATTGAACAGTGAGATATGAGGTATGACATTGTATATAAGAGAAAATATTTCTCCTGTTAAAATCTGAAACTGAAAGTTATGTGTCTGTCTACGAGATTTCAGATTTGATAGAAAATATGAACACATATCTATGTAAGAATCAGTATTATGTCAGTGTCAGTTGAGTTTACTTGTCGACATGATATTGTAGCTAGATATCGGGAGATATTCTGACTAGCGAGACCATGAGACTAAACATCCACATGTTAAATATCGTGTTTAAATTAGTACCTCAATTAATTTTGATAAATTTGTGTTTATTTATTTTCAACAGCTGAATTCGCAGATGCCAAGTAATTCAGTTTTGCAGTTTGTCAGTAGTTGTTGATAGAAGATGATTTAACTTGCTGCCTATTTATTCCTGTGTTGATTTGTATATTTCAGAGACTTGCCAATATGAAAGCTAGCCCCAACAGATTTGTTAGTGCTAATTTACCTGTGAACAAATTCAAAAATAGACTAGTCAACATTTTACCATGTAAGTTATGTAACTCTTGTACTCTCTAGCTGTGTCATACAGAGTTATCTTCATATCAGATCATCCCTCAAACACAGTCTATTTTTCATTTGTATTTTCTAATTTTTTATCTGTCTGCTGTTTTGAGATTGTCTGTTCGTAAATTGTAAGAAGATTGCTTGACGAAGACTTTTGAAATGTTAAAAAATTGCCTATTAAAGTGTATCGTGATAGCTGTACAATCTATTATTACTTGCTAGACTAATAATGACAGTTATATTAAACAATATGTTTCCTTTCTATTTAATCACACATATATATTTATATCATATATGTCTGCTGTTTACAGATGAATCTACGAGAGTATCATTACAACCTATTCGAGGTGTCGATGGGTCAGACTACATCAATGCCAGCTTCATAAACGTATGAATTTATACATTTACGCCTAAAAAAGTTAAAATATTAGAAATATAACCTTTCTTATGAAGTCGGTCATGAAGGGATGATTTGTGTTCTAATGGTTACGCACTGGACTACTGAACGAAAGGTCATGGGTTCCAAGTTGGCTCCATGGCACTTTCGAATTCCTCAGTGACGCTCTTTCAGTGTCTCATCCAACCCCATCCGAACTACTTTGCCAAGTACTGTGTCTAGAAAATCACAGGTTAAAGGGCGAGGTGTATATCGGTGCCTTACACGGGAAGATCTATTCTAAATAGGAATAGGGATACAGATGCCTGGAAATGACCATAGCCCGTTCAAACAACAGATAAATAAATACAGTCGTGAGAATAAGCATTGGTAGACATTCAGTTTATTACTATGATTTGCAGGATATCAAAATACCTATGTGTCAGTTTGCATACAGGCACTAAAGAAAATTATCAAAAGTGAAAATACAAATGTTTGTTTGTATGTGTTTTATCTTTGGTCATTTTAGAACAAAACCACTTCTTCTAATCTCAGTATTTACTTAAGTTTTTTATATTTGTTCTATCGTTGACACACATTATAGCTGTTAGAATTGTTTCTATGGCAACTTTTTATAAATATTTAAAGAGAATGTTGTGAAAAAAATGAGAAGTATTTGGTAGAAAACTACTTAACAATTCTACAGCAATTAAGGCGACATAACACTAATTAACTTAGTGAGGTATTGTTCTATGTTTCTAGGGTTACCGTTACCGCAAAGCTTATGTAGCTACACAAGGACCACTGGCTGACACAACTGAAGATTTCTGGAGAATGCTTTGGGAACACAATTCTACAATCATTGTCATGTTAACTAAACTTAGAGAAATGGGAAGAGTAAGTCACATTATTTAGATGCATGAAAAATCTTCACGTAAAATTTTTACATGATTGTACGGTCAAACCTGAGCATAAAGGCCAGCTGTGAGAAATACAAAATGTGGCCTTTATTGACAAGATTTGTTAGGAGGTTATTTAGTTATAAAAAATCAATGAAGATTTATCCAAGAATTGTTTTTACTCACTGGGTGGCACAGTTAACACAGGTTTGACTGTACAGTACAACCTCTGTAGAGCAACACCCTGTTGGAGCCCAAATATTGGCCGTTGTTTAGAGGTTCTTGCTCTACAGAGGTTTAATTTATAGTAAATATCAGCTTAGGGAAATTTTGAAGGTGTTGTTATAGAGAGGTTGTTGCTGTTCAGAGGGCCGCTCTGGAGAGGTGGTACTGCATATCATACTGTGTTGATGTATTTAATGTTAATTTAGTTGTTAATCTTTTTTGTTCTGATACCATAAGAATGCTTTAGTAATTAAAACTTAATGACTGGGTACTTATGCTGGTACCTAGCTGAACAAATTCACACCAAGTTCTTGGATTTATATAGCCTACTTCAGTCAAGGGAATCACATATTGCACAAGTTGTAGAAAGTAATGTTAATTTGTATCAAATTAACAACTAAAAGTAGGCAGTTGCTTATAGAGGATGGGAGTCTAGTACTGGTTCTTCCCAGGAACGATGCTTAGGAGAACTGTCCGCCTCATATGACTCTGACTGTTGAAAAGGGGCCTAAAACTCGATATAAACAAACAAAATAACAACCAAGTCTTAATGTTATACCTCTGTTGTATTGGACAGATGATGGCCAGGTTGCTTGTATTGGTTGGTTCATTGAATTTTTAAGATTCCATAGATTGTGTTTTTATAAGCCTGTCTGTTTTTGCAGAAAAATCAAACTATTGTGATCACTATGGTGTCTGCGTCAAGCAAAAACTTTAATGTAGCTCATAACTCAGAAACTATAAGAGGTAGCAACATGAATCCTCATAGGTGGATAGATCTCACTGAGGCAGTGAATAGATGAGCGTTGGCACTTCAGCGCTCTTGTTCCAAATTGAGTATTGTATGCTTTGTTTTTTGCTTTAGGAGAAGTGTCACCAGTATTGGCCAAGTGAGAGGTCAGCACGGTACCAATATTTTGTGGTGGATCCTATGGCTGAGTACAATATGCCTCAGTATATTCTGAGAGAATTTAAAGTCACTGATGCCAGAGTAAGTCACTTGAATTTATAATACAGCATTGACACTATTGTACATGTTTTATTATTATACCTCAATTTCATTCACAATGTTAATCTTCCATTGGCCACCGTGACATATAAATACTGTCAAACCAAGCGGGAAAAAATTTACTGTCGGAAAAATACTGTCGCCCGCTACCATAGGTACGGAATGTTCGAAAATTATACTGTACTATTCACACATGTGCAGTATCTATTTTCGCATTTCCGATGCAAACATATGACAAAAACATCAATATTGGTTTGAATTTTTTTTCGGTATAATAAAAGCTTTGCCTCGGTGAACAGTATTTCCTCAAGTTGACAATTTTACTGTCACCCTGTCAGACATGGAATATTTATATACTGTTAGTGTACACATATTTGTCATGTTATATAAATGATTTATTTCACACTCATACGCAAAGCTGAATTGTGTATAATTTACTCTCATTTACAAGTTTATGATAATGTTTGAAAGTTTGTAAATCACAATCAAATAGTAGGCCAGGATTCTCATTAGACATCAAAAGTTGAGGGTAAAAAATTGCCTCTTACTGTTGATAATATGTTGAGTCAGCACGATTTCCTACTAATGTAATAGTAAATTTGACCCCTTTAATACAACTTTCTCAAGAGTCAGAAGATTTATTTTGCTGAATTCAGGGGTCAAATTGACATTTTAAGGGTCAAATGAAAGCCCCGAGAAACCCCTAAAAAAATTAAAACTTTATAAAATTGTTGTCTTTGTGTATGAACTCTATTGTTAGCTACAGTAGATTTTGTAGTTATAGAAATTAATAATCTTGTTTTACTTCCAGGATGGTCAGTCTCGGACAATACGTCAGTTCCAGTTTACCGACTGGCCGGAACAAGGTGTACCTAAATCTGGTGAAGGATTCATTGATTTCATTGGTCAAGTCCATAAAACTAAGGAACAATTTGGACAAGAGGGACCCATCACTGTACATTGCAGGTTTGTTGAAATATCAACTTTCTCTAGAGAGTATTCTGTTGGGTTAACGAAATATGTATTTGTCAGTGCTGTCATTTTATCTGAATTGTGTCATCAATATTTGTATATTTCTCCTATTCAGTATTGTCATATATATCAATACCTACATACTTAATTTTATTTTTTCCCTGTTTGATAAAAGAGCTTTATGAATCTACTGCTACATCTTGATTCATGTAGTTATTATTATAAATTGAAAATAAAATGTTTTCTAAAAAAGCAAAGTGTCAGTGTCAGGTTTGGCAGTGTTCTGAGGTGAATGAAGTCTTAAGTCTTTTGAAATTTCTCAGGTGAGCGATTTTGGGGCCAATATGGTCCTCTTGTTAAATTTGTTTTAACCAGTAACGTTCCTGCTGACCTCTGCACATGTATGTCTGACTTGTAATTTTGTCACTGTATACTATAGAGTTTACATGTTGTAATTACAGTGCTGGCGTTGGTAGAACTGGTGTGTTTATCACACTAAGTATTGTATTGGAGAGGATGAGGTATGAAGGTGTAGTTGATATGTTCCAGACCGTTAAAATGCTCAGAACACAGAGACCAGCTATGGTACAGACAGAGGTAAATATACTCTATGTAGACTATATAGACTTGTATTCTTAATAAAGTTTGCGTACACAGTCATGATGATACTCTGTATGGTCGAGTAACCAGTTTTTCGTGGTGTAACAAGTTTCCACTTAGCACCGTTTCCTTTTACTCATGC
The DNA here is from genome assembly GCA_964023205.1 of Lutraria lutraria. NCBI lineage: Eukaryota > Metazoa > Mollusca > Bivalvia > Venerida > Mactridae > Lutraria > Lutraria lutraria. The sequence continues at coordinate 13,729,009 of OZ026838.1, forward strand.
TCATTATTCCAGAAAATTTGTAAACTTGCTTTAGCTTGCCGATTTTCGCAAGCAGTAAGTCACAATTAGGTCATTATGCAGCAATTATGTCAATTTCTGTAAATGGTCTTGAAAAAGCAGAGGTTTATCCATTGTACATGTACTCTCAGTCAAGTATTTTTTGTTCATTTTCAGGACCAATACCAGTTCTGCTACAGAGCTGCCCTTGAATACTTGGGATCATTTGACCACTATGCAAACTGACTGTCAGCCATGCAGGAACGTCATGCGGCCCTCAAATCCGATTTTGATTTTGGAAGCAACATTACCACCACGTCGCTTGTGCACAGAAGTAAAGTGAAATCACATCCTAGAAATAGTGAAGTAGCTTTGTAACTTTGAATTGTGTACAAAGTGTTGCTATTATTGAAAGCATAGATTCTATGCTCATTATGTGTACATTTTCTTCTATTAGAGTGAATGTATGTTAATATACCAAAAAAACATTCTTTTTGGACTTTAATGAACTTCTACACCAAACTAATTTCAGATTTGAGGCTGCCATTTTCCCTGTGGCATTGTGGGAATTTTCCTGTAAAAAATACAGGTCAATTCAACAACTCTATGCCACTGTTCATAAGTCAACAAGCATGGCATTCTGCATAGAAATCTTACAAGACAAGCATAAACTATGACTAGTATACTGTGTACATGTGTTAAACACATCCTACACTGGATTATAGAATTAAATATTGTATTGTGTTCATTCACAACTGCCAATTGTGAGAGACTTACTGAGTAAGCATAGTGTACAAAGAACAGCTTCACTGAACTGTGCTGTAACTCGTTACTATTTATAGAAATTCCAGAGAGATGACTTCATGAGACTGAGGACAACATTGTTTAATGACTGTGGTGCATGATCACTTAGTGTTTGTAACTACTTTTTACTATGTTATTATAATAATTATTCTGTCAGTATATATACTATATGAATATACATGTATTTGGCAGTGTTGTGTATTATTAAGACAGCGCTGTTTACGCTTCACTTTTATATTGTCGATAAAAGACGTTTAATTGTAGTCTTTAGACATGTATTTAAGTTTTTTGTCTTTTGATAAGTACGTGTGATTGAGTATTGTGTTATTGTGACATGTTAAATGTAAGGACGTCACATGTTGGATGTAAATCGCAATATGTAACACTCGTGTACGGATCATGTCACTATAGTGTGCAATATCTCATACTACCATTATTGTACATCATCATCATTATTATTATCTCATTTTAAACCAGTTTCCATGATAATGGAATAAAAAAATTTATGACGATGCTTTAGAGAGTAAAAAACTCCCAAGTGAGGAGTTTTTATTTGTAATGAATATTTACGGTCACATTTTCATCATAAATATTTTCGAAGCAACTAAGTTGTAGCTGATATAATGATCATTTATGACACTGCATAATTTTCACCTGCGTTATGTTGAAACAAGCATCATTTTACTCGGAATACATCAGTGTTTTCATAATGACATAATTTTGATTCATCAACTTCTTGCTACTATATAAGCGCATTATGTTTATTGGTATTGACATTTTGTTACTATGTGTAAACAGACATTAATTTTTTGACCACCATTGTTTTATAACATGCCTAAAATTCATGATGTTTACTAAAATCTACAATACTTTAATTGCCAAAAGAATTGCGTAATATTTCTCTGAAGTTAAAGTTTTTATTCTAATTTGGCGAATGTTAAATAAATGTTGACACACTGGATATATTGTTGCAATTGAGAAAAGCTTATAAAAGGTGAAATATTTGGGCATTATGTAATAAAACAGTTATGAAAATTACTTAGATCATTTTTCACATATTTTAATTCTTGAATGTTGTTTGTTACAATAAATTTACTGTAAATTAAGTGTATATATTATAATTCATAGTTTGACTGTATATATATAGAGAGAACTTTTAAGGATATTGTGCAGTTAATGTAACACAAAATAGCAAAATGCCAGCAGAAATCTCAAGTTTTAAAAACAGATTACTTTTATTGTTCCATTGTAATTGGTGATGTAAGAACACAGAATTCTGCAACAGTTTTGAGATTTTATCCTTTTTTTAAAAAGAATTAAGCAATTTTACTTAAACGAGTTCTTTTTTTATGTATTTAGCAGCACCCTCCGACTTACATCATTTTATGGTATACTTTTATTGGTATACTCCAAAGAAATATTGCAACTCATTTGTAACTTGTATTTCTTAGGCATTCCAAATTATTGATTTAAATTGTATGAAAAATCGTATGCATATTTGTCTCTCCTGAAACTAATTTCTCATTAAAAGGACAATATTGACATGTGCTGGTTATTTTGTCTGTTTTGATGTAAGAGTGTACAATGGATGTACAATTTACTATTTAATTATCTTCATTTTTTTAGTATAATTATATTAAATGGTATTACGCATACTGAAGTATTTCATCTTTCATTTAATGATATTTTATATGTTTGCTTGTATTAACAAAATATAGGACTTGTTGTTCATATGTTCTTAGCTGTAAGAATTTAATTGGTATATATAATTGCACAAAGTCGGAATACCTGATATATGACACTATACTGAAATTTTTCAATACACCATGACTTATTATCAGAATTTCTTGACGATCTAAGCATTGACCTACTTTGATTGCGGAATAAGTCACCTTTCTGAGATAAATGTAACAGCAAAAAAAAGCTTAATTGGTTTATAAGCAACAGAGACTGACATAGTAGAACAACTGGTCCTATATAAATGTACTTTTGCTGTTGTTGTGTTATTTTGTACTTGTGTGTGCGTGCGTCTGTCTGAGGTATTTTCTATTTTACAGCATTAGATCGGAACACAGAATTATAGATATATAACAGTATGTCTTATTTAACATACAATTTATACTATACATACTATCTATTGTAAAACTTCTTTCTTCAATTTTAAACACAATGACTCGATTTTATGCATATACATGTATGCATTCAAATCTAAGAAATCAAAAACTAATGTCACAAAATGAAGTATAAAGATAGCTATTAATGTATTTATGACAATTTTTATAAGTCAATACAGATTGACAAATAAAAGCTTTCATTCTCTCGTTTATAAACAAGCATTGTCGGCATGTTCTGGACTACAATGCAGCTAACATTGTCACGGTAACATGAATATTTTATTACAAGACATGGGATGTGTTATATATATACCATGTTTCGGAGACTCGATTATATTAGGTATTCTTACGTTTCATGCTAATTGCTTGAGTACTGCTGTGTAATGCTACATGTTGTACCATGTCGCTCATGTGAGTTTCTTCATTATTTTCACTCTATAGAAAACTAGATAGTTCTGTCAGAGAGGTTTCGTGTTTTTATTATTTTATTTGATCCTAATTCAAGAAGAATGTTCTATTTTTAAGAAAAAAGGTTCTTACCTTTTCTGTTCAGTGTAAGTTACGTTAGTCTGTGTGATATTGATTACTGTAACACTGAAATATTGAAAGTGTTTGAAATTCAGAAAAGAAATCTTATAAATTCTTCCTTGAATATTAACACCATTTGGACCAAATTTGACACAAATTGTTGGTAACACTTGATTTCTAGTTAAATACAAACATTATTTTGTGCTTAATTAAAGAAATAGACTGTTAGTTAGCAGACACACATGAGATATTTTTCCGTTGTTTATTTCTTTCCATAATGAATGGTAATTTTTTTAACAAGTTATTTATAAGTTCCCTACACTTGTAGTCTGGTTATAAAACAAAGAGTTTGTGAGTTAAAACAAGGCAGTAGCTTCTAGACATTGTTATTGTTTATATTACTTGAGAGAATGTGTGTTTATATATATACATGATGTACGTCCTAGTCATCTAATGATGAAATAAATCTCATGTCACAGAAAGAATCTTCTTTTGTTTATTATGACCATTTAGCTTGTTTAAACTCAAGCACCTTCATTTCATCAGCAATCCTAATCATATTTCAGTAAATGTGTATGGCCTAAAGATCTTGGACTAGTTCAATTAAGGGCTGAATCAGACCAGAACTTCAAGAATTATGGGCCCTTGACTTTGGAAATTGCTATATTTGATTTTGTTTACACTCTAGCGCTTCAATTCTTCACCAATTCTGATCATATTTTCAGTGAATGTTTATGACTTAAAGGTCTTTTATGAGTTTGATTATGGGTGGACATGAACTAGTACTTAAAGAGTTATGGGCCCTTGACTTAGAAAAATTGCTACATTTTAGCTAGTTAACAGTATTATAGCACCTTCACTGTTGGAAATCTATATAAACACGGCTTATACTAGATGAACAAGAGGGCCATGATGGCCCTTATATTGCTCAACAGTAAAAAATTATCCTGAGGGAAAACATCATCAGCCTATGTTAAATCAAGTGGCCTGGTGGCAGGCCAATTTTTACCCCAGGGCAGAAGGGGTAAATATCTAAGCTTTAGGCCTTGCACTTTCTGACAAGACGTTTTCTGTAATTTGTCTATGTATAAACATTTATAAAATAGAGTAAACCCCCGACCAGGGCCAATTTTGACCCCAGAGCAATGATTTGAACAAACTTGGTAGAGGTCCACTGGATGATGCTACACACTAAAGTCTAAGCTCTATGCATCATAGTTACTGACAAGAAGATTTTTAAAATTTCCCTATATAAGTCTATGTAAAATCAAGTTACCCCCAGGGCAGAGCCAATTTTGACCCTAGGGTCATAATTTGAACAAACTTGGTAGAGGTGCACTAGACGATGCTACATACCAAATATGTAAGATATATGCCCTGCGGTTTTGGATTAGAAGATTTTTCCAAATGGTTGCCATGAAATTAAATTTTCTGAAAATCTATGATAGAGCTCCATGCAAGGAACATCGCTGTAAAGTTTCGTTGAAATTTGGCAACTGCTTAAGAAGCAGATGTTTAAAGCAATTGTTGACAGACACACAAATGCATGCACCCACAGATGACAGACAACACGTGTTCATGCACAATAGTGAGCTAAAAATATATTACCTGGTCATTAATTATGGTGTCTTTGTTCGCAGGTGTGTGATCTAGGGCCATCCAATGGCCCTCTTGTTAGACATCTGTCCATGACTTTTATAGACTTCCTTTCTCGATTTATCCTGAAAAATCAGAGAAATAATCAAGGTTACTACATGAATATAAATATCTTTGACTAGAATATGTGCACATTTATTTATTATATTATATTATTGTTTCCATGGCAGTACATGTATCTTTTGAAAATATTGATCATCTTCTTTTTGACATTAATACAGTGCAATTTCTCTAGAGTGACTCCCTTTTAAGCAACAACCTTCATTCAACAACAGTATACAATTCAATCATTATTTAACCTCTCAACAATGACACAATTAAGCTTCTCCCAAAGGGTGTTGCTTTGGAGAGGTTGCGCTGTACTTAAAAATAATGGTAAAACAAATAGTTCAACTCTTCAGGGGATAATCAACACAGTTGAAGAGAACACACATAATGATGTAATACATGTTTTGTTTATATCGAGTTACAATTTCCCCTTTCAACAGTCAGATTCATATGACTTCCTATAAGCACTGTAGGTTCATGCATACACATTTTCTTACCAAAAAAAGCAATGCGAAAAATGCAATAAATTGAATGGTAAGGGGCTGGAAGAATGGACCATCATAGTACCCAGAGCTTAAACAACATACATGTTAAAATAGTTTAGGCTACACATCATTTAAGGGCAAGCTACGCCCCTGACAGGCACAATATAATTTATAAAAACATGCTTTTTGTTGTAGACTTAACAGACACAAGCAATAGGTAGTCATGCTGATAAATAGGAAGAAATATGTAAATTTGATTTATAAATGATCAAATCTTATATAATATTCAAATACATCAGACGCAGTTTCTGACTTAAATGGATCATATCACATCTTCGTGTATACTTCTACTAAAATAATATGCTTGATAAATTCAATAACACCAACAATTAGAGATAAATTACCCAATATTGTGAAGGGTTCGTGGAGAAACATTGCTTGGGTTCAAAGGTCATTCTTGATCCTAATCCCTTAATACCTTAGTATCTAAGGGAAGCAACTCGAACAGACTTTTGAATACAAAATAAATTTTCCCACGGTCCTCAGAATCATCTTTACATGATATCGTTTTTGTGATTATAATTAATCAGCTAAATAGATGTTTGACTTTAAGATAGAGATATTAGTAAGGATGTTAAATTAATTATTTGAGGCAGAAAAACAGGAAAATAAAGTCAAAAACACATTTTGTGGTTTTTAATAAGGGAGATAATTTGAACGTAGTGGTATGGTAATTTGGTGCAAAATTCTCCGTAATCTGAAAATAATTTCTTCAATATTTCTTAGAATCTTTGTCTTAGGATTATATTGAATGCATAATTATATATAGTTATCTTAAATAGGCTATACAAACAGAAAAAATGTCGAATTTCAGAATTTGAATTTGAAAATAGTATATGCAGTTTTTTCATAAATATAATTTTTATTTTCTATTCATACATGTTGGTGTATCCCCGCAAACAAGTCTGTACAAACACTTCAATAGATACATTTAAACTTGCAAATGTTGCAAAAAGTGTGCCATAGTTGTAATTACTACATGAAAATGCTCACATATAAATATATAACTAGTCATATTCAATAAATCACAGACACTTGCGTAGTTTCCAATAGGCACTGTAGGCACGTGTCTACATTTTTGCTAACAAAATAATGCAAAAAAATGAATGGATAGGGGCCGGAAAAACGGGCCATCAGATTACTCGAAGCTGAAACAATATGCATGCTGTTCTTACTAAACATTTGCAACTTTCTTGGAAAATCATTTGACAACTGAAAACTCAAAATGAATAAATCTAGCAGGGAAAATTGCAAGATCTTCGTATTAAATCATTTTACGCTATAGCACACCGAATTATGCTGCAGAATGCGTCTCCGGCAATCTACGGTGAAAAGACTCCCTGGATCCCCTTAGAAAGGTGCCTATATACACATCGTCATACGGCAAGCTACGCCCCTCAGTATGAGGCAGAAAGTTCACCTAACCATCGTTCCTAGGAAGACTGTGACAAGTACTAAATTTCCACCCAACTTAAGCAAATGCATATTTTATCATGTAAAGAGACATGGTCGGTAGCTGGGTTCTAACACACAACCTTTTATCAGTGAGAGGTTACAGTGATTTGAAGTCAGTGATCTTAACCACTCAAAAGCGATCACGGATGTAGGTCATATAATACATGTACTCGTGTATTACATTTTTAATGACATGGAGCTACCCAAGGTAATTTTGCATATTTTACAGATACTAACAATTGACAATTTATATCAAGGACATAATTGCTCAAAGATCAAGGTCACAGCGGACACTTAAAGTTTGTGCTTATTCCTTATATGTATATACTACATAGTGAAAGTATATGTTCGTGTCTGACTCATAACTTTGCTTAGCTTCATATAGACACTGTAGGCACGTGCCTACAATTTTTCTTACAAAAATAATAATGCAAAAACAAAATAAAATGAATGGTAAGGGGCTGGAAGAATGGACAATCAGAGTACCCAGAGCTTAAACAGTATACATGCAGAACTGCAAGAACTTCATATTAAAATATTTTAGGTTACATATGATTATAGGGCAAGCTACGCCCCAGGCAGACACATATACAATTTATAAAAAACATGCTTTTTATTGAAGACTTAACAAACACAATCAATAGGAAGACATGCTTATAAATAGGAAGAAATATGTAAATTTGATTTATAAATGATCAAATCTTATAGACTTATATGTGTTCAGAATATCCAAGCACATTAGACACAGTTTGTCACTTAAATGGATCATTTTACATCTTTGTGTATACCTCTACTAAAATAATATTCTTAATAAATTCAATAACACCAACAATTAGAGATAAATTACCTAATAGTGTGACGGGTTCGTGGCGAAACATTGCTTGGGTTCAAAGGTCATTCTTGATCCTGTTCCCTTAATACCTTAGTATCTAAGGGAAGCAACTCGAACAGACTTTTGAATACAAAATAAATTTTCCCACGGTCCTCAGAAACATCTTTACAAGATATCGTTTTTGTGATTATAATCAGCTAAATAAATATTTGACTTTTAGATAGAGATATTAGTAAGGATGTTAAATTCATGATTTGAGGCAGAAAAACAGGAAAATAAAGTCAAAATCACATTTTGTGGTTTTTAATAAGGGAGATAATTTGAACGTAGTGGTATGGTAATTTGGTGCAAAATTCTCCGTAATCTGAAAAAGATTTCTTCTATATTTCTTAGAATCTTTGTCTTAGGATTATATTAAATGCATAATTATATAGAGTTATCTTTAAATAGGCTATACAAACAGAAAAAATGTCGAATTTCCGATGTTGAATTTGAACAATATTATAAGCAGTTCTTTTCATAAATATATTTTTTATTCATATAATTTATATTTACGATGAAAAGATGCCCTGGATCCCCTTAAGAAAGGTGCCTACACATCATCATAGGGCAAGCTACGCCCTTGCATGAGGTATAATGTTCACATAACCATCGTTCCTAGGAAGAACCAGTACTAAATTCCCACCCTCCTTAAGCAATTGCCTACTTTATCATGAAAAGAGACATGGTCGGTAGCGGGGCTCGAATACACAACCTTCTAGAGAATCAGTAAGAGGTTACAGTGATTTGAAGTCAGTGACCTTAACCTCTCGATCCAACGGACACATTTCTAATTGAAACATATGAATTCGTGCAATTATATATTTATTTGGGTTTACACCATTTACACCACAGTCTATTCACCTAACAAGTTTTCCTTGACGGTATTCTTACCAGAACTAATTTACCCGTCCACAAAGACCCGACAACTTCTCGGCATGTGGAGGAAAAATCAAAATTGTTTTCGAATGTTCATGGAAAGGATGACCTGTGATCAGGAATCGAACCCGGATCAATGGATTACAAATCCAGCACATTAAGCTGCGGCCATGCAATTACTATAAGAAATTACTACAAATAGTATGGTCTCCTAAAGACCGCATGGTTTTATTGAAGCCATTTGATCCAGTTTGGTGTTATCTAGTTCATTATCTTCAATTCGAGTCCAGAATAGAACATGACAATACAAACAGAATAAACAACTTGTTTATTATGACTATGTTTGTACCAACCAACCGACTGTTTGTGACTACGAGACACTATTTCAATTTAACCAGATCCCCTCCTGAATTTGTTTATGAAATCGGCCAACCGCAAATGATTTTTATTTATGTTAATTTCAAACTTGTGCAATTATTTCTATGACAACATCTTATACACAGTCGAAGGTCTTTGATGATGATGATGATGATGATGATGATATGTATGCATCACATGGTCAACAAGACAAATAAAAAAGACCAATATAGTTATGGTACCCAGAACTACATCTCGTAATACACCCCAAAATAGTAACTGCATATGACGTCAAAAAACCTTTGTTACTAGTATTGACCAAGGGAAACAATTTCTTGCCAGCTAAGGTAATGTTCTCATTGAGTTATCTTTCTTAGGCTGAAATATGTTGAACTATAGCCGTCACTCGCTTTACGCGCATGAATTTTTATGCAGACCAAAGTACAAAAGTACTACGTTTTCTACATTCGCCATGCAAATGTTAAACTGGTTCCCGCTTCTTGTTGCAGTGCAAGTCTTTATAAGTTCAGTTTCATAACTACTTTCAATACTTTGATTCATTATTGGTCAACAACCTGCAACTTACAGAAACCCTTTGACAACAATCTAAGTTTTTGACTGACTTATAATATTTTTATAATCAAGACTGTGGTTTCGGACAAGAAGATTTTTAACATTTTCCTATTATAAGCCTATATAAACTATGCGACCTTCGGGGCGGGGCTATTTTTTTTACCACAAGCCTATAATTTGAACAAACTTGGTAGGGGTCCGCTAGACAATGCTATATACCAAGTATCTTAGCTCAAGGCCGTGTGGTTTCAGACACGAAGATTTTTAAAAAAGTCTTACATGAATTAGAGTAAACCCCGGGGCGGGGCCAATTTTGACCCCAAGACCATCACAGACTTAAACAAACATGGCAGAGGTCCGCTAGACAATGCCACATAAAAATATCTAAGCTCTAGGCCTTGTGTTTTCAGACAAGAACATTTTTTTTAAATTTTCATAAATCAAATGACCCCCGGGGCAGGGCCAATTTAAACCTAGGGCCACAATTGGAATGAACATGGTAGAAGTCCACTAGATATAAATGGTACACACCAAATACCTAACATAGTGCTCTGGTGAGCTAAAATATATCCACCATCGAGCTGACTTGCTCACTTCTTCTAATATAAGCACCTTCGCATAAATGGAAATATTTATTGTGCAGAAAATATTGGACTCACATGATTGATCTTAAGTATTCATTAGTTTACCTTTAAGTTGTTCAAACAATAGGCCTACAAGATGTATGCCAGCTGTTGACTATATCTTACAATATTTATAAATAAACTGAACATTAGTCATTTATACAGTACTAGAAACTCACACCAGAGCCGTGAAATTAGTAATGCTCTCCTGGACAAAGTAATTCTAATCACTCGAAGCGCCATTAAAATGATTAATTTAAAACTACCGTCCCCATCCCGTAATGTCAAAGATTTATCAACAATTAGCGCACCTCAAGGGGTTCTATATATTTGTACGTCATAATCAAGCCTTGGTGCAATTATTTCTTGTTAGATTTACTGATTGTTAATGTTACTTGTGGATGGAATCATTTGAACATTAAACAGTCTTAAATATTCTACTGAATCGATGAAGTTAATAATTTGTTTGTTGTGCCGCAGGACACAATCCTGTTCTATTTTATCAATACTACTACTAAAATAGGTCCATTAAATAGTAATTTGCCGAATACTTTTCATTAAACATGCACTGACATCACAATGAAGGGTCAAAGCAATCGGAACTCCACAGCGTCTGCCTAAGAAAGTGCCTCGGACGTAATACGCAGGTTTACGGGTTACTTCCACTCATGACCGTCCCTGAAAATCAAGTGATGGAAACAACCTGTTTTTCTTTCAATGCGAACTTGATGCCCATTTTATCAATCGCGAACGATAACATGTTTGAAAGACTGAAATTCTGACAAAACGAGTAAAGTAGTGACCGGGACCAAATAACCAAAATTTGTAACTCTACGCTTTACTAACTCTAACTCTAACAAGACGTATTTCTCAGTTACGGAAATGCCCGAGTAGTTACGATTGGGGACAAAGTTCAATGGACGGTACAAGTTGGATAATACATACTTCTGCACTTAAACATATCTCCGCCAGATAAATGAATAGCATATATATTATTCAGAGATTAAAAAGAATGCGAGGGGGGGGGGGGCAGTGTGCTTTAGTGGCGTTAATAAGAGCCAGCATTTACCCGTAACACTGGATTTTCACTTAGCTCACGAAGAATTCTAGATCTATAATTGTTTTCTTCTTGAGCAACTGGTATTGTCTCAGTTACTATATTAACAATTAATACCCGGCGATGCATGATTTAAATATTTCTTACTGTTTGACCATTCTTTCAGATTTGACCATTAGGTTTATGCACCTTTATTTACAGTTTACGACCGTTCTGTTTCCCGAAGTACTTGTTAACAATTACAGCAGTAAGCATTTTCACTGTAAACTAATCGTTTTACAATGAACAGTTCTAGAATGAGATTCTAGGCTATACTAGGCTTACGGGTATTGCGCTTGTTTACCACAGCATCTCACCGCTGGAAGTTCTAGTCCGGTTTGGATAGGAAAACCTTGCATGTTTGATGATAAACAGTCGATTACTGAGGTGTTTGGCACTGGCCTATCTAAAACTTGTAATCGATCTCTGAGCTCAAATCTCGATTCCATTCTCAAAGTACGATTGAAACAAAGGAGCTGATTATTAATTTGCAAAATGCATATATTCAGGTCGATTATGATGTAATATTCATGTATCAATAATATGAGTAATATCTGATCCAAATTTAGAAACATCAAAATACAAGCTATGAAATTTGATTAACAGTTTTATAACCACGGGACCTGGAACTACTAATGAACGATGGTAAGATAAATTGTCCACTTGTTTTAACTGAAATACTGGTGTAAACGGGCGTCAAACGCAACAAAAAGAACAAAGGCCATCGAAAATTCGTATTTTCAGTACGTGTATGACGCAATCTCTTATAAAGTCTATGATGAGTTTAAACAATCGGAACTTCTCGGCGTTTGTCAAAAGATAATGCCTCGGACATAATAGGCAGGCCACCATTTTGTTGTAGTACTTCATGGACGGTTACTTTTCGCCATGGCTGACCCCGGGAGTCCAACGATGGAACAATCTATCTCTCTTTCCATGGAAATATGACGCCTAGTTTATCATTCGCAAATGATAAACAACGGAAACGACTACCTAGTATTGAAAAAGTAGTTACCGGTTACCAAATAACTATAATTTGTAACCCTACACTTATGTAGGGGCGTATCTCTCAGTTACGGAAATACCCGAGTAGTTACGATTGGAGTTTAAACTTCGCCTAAGCACAGTGCCATTCAGTCGGAACTCCTCGGCGTTTGTCAAAAGATAGTAGGTAGGCCGCCATTTTGTTGTTCATGGGCTTCTTTCCGCCATGGCTGTCCTGAAAGTCCAACGATGGCAACAACCTTTCCATGGGAATATGATGCCCATTTTATCAATCACGAACGATAAACACGTTCGGAAGTCTGAAAATCTACGAAAACGAGTACCTAGTAATGATTTAAAAGCAGTTACCGGATACCAAAAAAAACCCTACACTTATATACAAGGCGTATTTCTCAGTTACGGAAAAGGATGCGTTTTGCAGCGTTTGGTCACGTATTTTTCTCCATGAGGTTCTCGGCACATTTTATGCGATATATTTTTCGGACATTTCATTGGACAAGAAATTAGGACAAACTGTAACACATTACACCACGGGAGATTGAAATTGTGATACAGAATTTAGTAATGATATAGACTATACCTAGTGTATATCATATACATGTATGAGTGATTTGTAGTAGCAAGTAACATAATATTATGGATACAATTTCAATCTTCTGTGATTACAGACATAAAGCGTTAAATTTACCTGTTTATCATGTCGGAAGTTGCCCTGTTGTCCCGTACATGTCCAGAGCCAGTGTCAATATATCGTCTGATTCTAAATTGCTGTTAGCTTCAACGACTTTGACGACTTTCGAACGATGTGTAAGTCAGATATTCAAGTTCTATTTCAACCTCGTACATCGGCCTATCTGTGTAGAAAAGACCTGATCACGGGATTCTCGAAACATCTCGTGCGCTACTCCCTCTCGGTATTTACGTGAATCCCGTGACCAGATATTTCATACGTAGACGATATCCTAAATACAATAAATATGTAGGAAAACACTATGCTAATTGATTTGTAATGCATTAAAACCGTACCGTCATTTTAGAATTCATCCACATATCAAGTACTTATTGTCTTTTAGCATCTGTATTACATTATATATTTTCATCAAAAAAAGTTTGTTTGCTGTAACCACGCAGTTGTATTTATGTTTATACAACTACCTGCTGTAACCCGACCCAGAAATCTTTCAGTGGGTAGGGAGGTAGGCAATTTTTTTACAATCTATTTTTTATATTTAACCCAAAATACATGTCAGAATGCTGTTTTAACGAAAACAAATCCTGAGAGGCCAAAACATGTTGGGCAGGGTCTTTTGGGGTGAGTAGGTAATGTTATGTCAAACAAAATAGTTTTTAGAATGGCCTAAAGTCAACACTCAAAAGCCATATAACATGACACTTGTATTTTGATTGTAATATTCAATAAACACAGATCCGGTGAAAGATTGTAGAAAACGGCGCGGCGTCCCTTGTTCGTTAAGAACAGTCACTGATTCATATATTGCACTAGAAATGTAGAATACGGTAGTTTGTTGTATACATACGTACTAAAGTCGTAGGTAACCGTTTTAAATGACATTCATAAACATTTCATTTCTAAACACCTAAATTAGTTTAACATATCTAACTAAGCCTTCGATCCAAACTAAATATATTATGTATCTCTGTAAATATGTATAATTTATTGTTTGATAAAACTTTCTTACACTGGTGGGGACGTTTAGCACTAAACTGGACCCCGTTGATCCCGCACAAAGCCCTTTGGTACTCTGCAACATGCCTGTTGTATAGACAGGGTAAAATGTTGTCCTTAATGAACACAACAAAGTTCTGCTTCTCTTTAACATTTGGTAGGTAGGTTTATATTGGACAACGACTACCGGCGTATGAAGGCCCACACATACCCTCTACTACCCATATACATTTTGTATATTATATAATAATTATTATATGGTGAAAAAAAACTTTTTTCTTAAAATTTAATTTGTAGTTATAAAACATGTCATAAACATAATATTTGACAGTGTTTCAGAGGTTAAAAAGAATCCCTGGGTAGTAGTCGGTCTGTGGGAGAGGCCTACATACGCCGGTAGTCTGTGATTATAACAACATGCGTGCTTGAATTCAGTACTCGATGTACATTGTTTGTATGTATAGTCAATATTCTTTCATTGAAAACTATCTAAAATATACACCATGGCTCCCATACCTTTAAATCGGTATTTTGACTCTTGAAATTAACAAAACAAAACTTCTGACGCTCGAAATTTACACCAAAGGGTCAATTATTGCATTAGAAGGAATTTTATTGACCCTTTAAATAATTTTCAGCTGAGGGTATTATTTGACCCTCAACATTAGTCGACTATTGTGACAACCCTGAATTACATGTACATAATTATGGCCTTATTATATGGGTATCAATAGCACAGACAATGTAGAACACTTCTGTGGAGTTAAGTTCGGATTCAACATAATTTTTTTTAATTTCTGAGCAGAACACCTAATGGTATGATTTACGTAAGATGAACAGAATCGACTAGGTGTTAAGTTACTAGACTAGGAGAACTGACATAAAAAACGACATAACTGGCGCTATAAATGATTTAGGATATTTTACCTTCACACAGCACCAAATAAAACCACACTTGATTGATTTCAATCGGAAATTCAGTTTCATCTTGGTTTTCAAGCATGCATTAACTATAAATATTTCAAACGAAATATTTCCACCTTTGACTAATCTCTTGATCATGGCTTTCTAATAACTTATTCATAAACTGAGTTTATGACTTTGAAATGGTTTTGACAAATATTCATAATTGAAGAGTTTATTAGCTTTCATTATACCGTTTATGAAGAATGAAATCGATATAAGGCTATCGATTAATTTCATTGCGTTTAAAACTTACAGGAAAATAAATTGTCTACATGTAGATGTCCACGTTTAAAACTTACAGGAAAATAAATTGTCTACATGTAGATGTCCACGCTGAGTGTCTATAATTATACTAGATTTTCTAGTTATGTCCGCCTTGTATTATTGCTATGCATTTAAAACGATTCATTTGTCGGGCAATTTGTCGAGCTTTTCAAACAAGGAAACGTCATGTAAAATAATTATATTGTGATAAAATAAGTCTTCTTTACTCTATTTATAACATATTTCCTTTTGACTGTTTAGTGGGAATATACTTTTATATGTACACAATGAATCTCTGCTCGGTTCTGATTGATTCTGTTCTGTTCTACTCGGCTCTGTTCTGTTCTGTTTTGTTCTGCTCTGCTCGGCTCGGTTCGATTCTCAGTGACTCTGCTCTGCTCTGTTCTGTTCTGTTCGTCTTTTTTTTTGTTTATTTCTGTATAAAAGAATGAAACATACCTACTGAATATAAGCATCACTAGCAACGTGAGTTTCTTTAATGATTTTCAATCATAATGTACTGAATAAAATGCCAATGTCATTGTCTATCGTCGTCACCTCGTCTATGTTGAAATAAGGAGTCAAGAATGACAAATAACTATTTAGGCTAATAACAAGTTGTTCACGTGTTAAATCGTTTAGAGAAATCAAGTATTAAATCTGTTTTTATTCATTTGTTTGTTAGCCTCAGTCGAGCTCTTTCTGGCGAATTATAGTTTGTACTTGCATACTTGCATAAGTCAAGCAATATAATGCATGTACAGTGCAATCTCTCCAAAGCAACACCTTTTGGGCGAAGCAAAATTGTGTTGTTGCTGAGATGTTGTTTGCTCTAGAAAGGTTAGATTAATAGTTAAATCGTACAGTTGTAAAAATTCATGCTGTTGTTGAATGGAGGTTGTTGCTCAAGAGAGGGCCGCTCTGGAGAGGTTGCACGGTACATTAAGATTTACAGTTTACATAAATTATTTACGATTTAGATATGGAAAATATCATAGTTCGTATACAATGTACAAGCATAATATGTTGGAATCAATTTCAGTTGTTTACTCAGCCTTCATCTCGTGTTCTGCAGTCCTCTTTTTTTACACTAATCACGTCTATTGCGATTAATGGCACTTTCTATGCATTACCTGAATCGCAATTTACCACGAAACTAATGCATTGTAAATAAATAATCAACATTTTAGTACGCTAATTGTTAAACTAATTGACACGCGTGGTGTATTATGCATTCATATTAACATTCCATTCGTATCGTTGACAACCCTGTCGGGTAGAATTTTAAATGAACTTCGTGGATTATTAGCCATGAAATATTTAACACGTTATTTCAAGCACAAGTCCCAGCTGAGTATACTTTACGTGCAAAGTCAATAAATAGCGTCAAGGTATCACGTGACTGTGTTTAGTGTAGCCAACTTTGAAATGATGAACAAAGATGGAAAGATTACATTAAAAATGGAGAAGATTTTGTCGTCTGATAATCAGACACTCCTGACGTTCATCTTTACATACCAAATATGGCTGCCTTTCATGGTTCATTTAGCTAATTCTTCATACAACGAGTACTAAATATTTTATGTCCATCTGATGATTGAGATCATCAAAGTTGCTAAAACTGTTTAGTATTGAAGTAAATATTTTTTAAATCATGTTAAATTCATCAATACATCAAACAGACGTAAGAAGACAGACTCGGATAAATATGTATAATTATACTTTTAACTGAATTTTGCGGTTTGAAAACTTATTTTTAGGTATGGAGACAACTGATATCCATGCAAAATTAAATAAAATGATTTTTCGCATGCGATCGTTTAGAATTAATGTCCTTTTACTGTCGACAATAGAATAATTTATAAACATATTGGACAGACGACGTACATGGTGTGTTGTTAAATACGAACCGATTTATTACCACCAACTCAACTTATCAAATATTTTCATGGTCGTAAATTATAGCCAACAACTATAAATGTGATTAGAAGATCACGTACAGAATGAAATGAACGAATAAACCACATTAGTTTCTATGATATAAACTATATTAGGAAATACATTCATAAATTTAACAGATGACCTGCTTAATTATCAAATTGTAAAATAATTGGCAGTTATAAAATGAAGAATATTTCTGTTGCGTGTATTTTTATTGTCATATGAAACTTGATCATAATAACAACTTAAGAGCCTCGTAATAATATTCAAAAGTATATATTTCAGGTCTAAAATTCGTATTTTAAAAACGAAATCTTGGCGCAAATATGTTTTATATATTATAACAAATTGTCTTTTTATTAAAATGATTCAATCTTCATGTTATATCTCTTTAAAGCCAAACTCAGCAATGTCCTCTAGAACAAATTCTTTTTTTTCTCTAATTGAAATCTTCAAACTTATCAATAATTACCATTGCTACAAACATTTTAATTCAAATCTTAATTAGTTCTATATTAACGTAAAAATGTTTTGATTGTGAATTTTCAGAACCGTGATGCCGAATTAACACAAATTTTAAGCAAAATCCCAAAATAAATTCTCACATAGGTTCATGGTCGCTACTCGTGATATTTTGTTTCGCAAAAAAAAACAGGATTACACCCGAAAACACGGAAAATATTCATGTACAACAACAAACAACAAATATCACAATAACATCTTTTGAATTCAAGGATTTATTTTCCTGAAGGTGAAACATTTCTATGCATCTGTTTTGCAAATATTAGTTTGAAAATAAATTTTAACCTTGACTTCGTAGATGACTGATACAATAGCTAGTCCATCTTATGCACGTCGATGTTTCATGAGGTAGGACTCTCTTTACTTTTACCTTGTATTTTCTTGAAATCTTCACGTTTTGTGTGTCATTAGTTATCATGAACAGAAATAATTAACGTGTAAAAATATTATAAAGAGTCAACTTGTAAACTTGTTTTTCTGTTCTAATACCTTTTGTTATTAAGTACAATGTTAAGTCGACCGTAGTGTCTCGTGATATTTTTAAAAAGAAACAAAAGAATTTTATGTTATCTATACATAATATGCAAACTATCTATAAGCTAGCATTATTTAAATTATTGTTCACTTTTAATCATGGTTAAGAGGAAATTCTTTGATGAAATTATATATTTCTGCATACTATGATTATCATTTTTCTGTTTTATTAACTTGAACTTTATTTGCAATGAATTATCATTATAATTCATTATGAAATGCCTATTTACCACTATCTTCTTATTTGCCTTCTTGAATATGTACTATTGTATTTTGTCATTTGTTGTATTTGAGTGTAATATTGAATGTTATATTAACAGTTACAGGGATAGTAACTGGCCCTATACGGGATATACGGTTCTGTGGGCGAGACCGAAGGTTTTCCACAGACCCGTATATCCCGTATCGGGTCAGTAACTATCCCTGTAACGATTATATCACGCAGACTACCTTCCTCCTCATTATTTGCAATAAAAGTCTCCATTACAGACCCAATATTTAAACAAAGATGTCGGGACTCGACCGTCGGTCTCGCCCCATATGGTTTTCCACAGACCCGTATATCCCGTATCGGGTCAGTAACTATCCCTGTAACGATCATATCACGCAGATTACCTTCCTCCTCATTATTTGCAATAAAAGTCTCTATGATTATGACGATGATCTTAACGCTTAAGTCAATTAATAAATATTCTGTTCTGTTCAAGACTTTTGATCTTCAAGCCAAAATGTTATTTAGGCAAGAAAAATATTCATTGTTAGACATTTAAGGGACTGTGCAATTTTTTCCAAAGGAAGTTAAACACCGAGATTTAAAATTTGGTTTAGCCCTTGCAAATTAAAGAAGTGACGTATTAAACAGAACATAACAATGTTAAACTAAAATGTATAATTGATTATTTGAATAGTTAAACAGTGGTTTAACGTTTATTTCAGTCAACACTTACTTTTTTGTTACAATTTCTAATACACCAACCAATAAAGAGGTTTGGTCCCATGAGTAGACTTGTAATTCATAGACAACACTCAATTATAGATTACAAGTCAGATGCCCGATAAGGCCATGTCCGCCAAGGCTGGTCATGGCCAGTAAAATCGTCAAACACACGTCTCCAGTAAGAGCACTGAACAGGAACCAATTTGAATAAATTTTACAAAAATAAAAACTTCTGGGTTTTTTTTTCAAAGTAAAATACATGTACAAGATAAATACCATATCATTATTTGTTGATTAGAAATACCAATGGATGCTATGTAATATAGCATCCCTGAAATACCATATGATTTGTAGCGTGTTTCCTTATTAAAGTGAATGTACATAATTACCAACAATAAAATGTATGTGAACACTTGAACTTGTACTTCAGGTTGTTGGAATCTTCACTCGACATGTTTGCTCTTCTCAGTACGTTAATTCTTGCGATCACCGTCGTAGGAGCCAGCGATTGTGATTCGGCACCAACTATCAATGGTTGTAGTATACCAGGTGGCTTAAGTTTCTTTTACAAGGAAATTTTTAGAGCTGATTGCAACAAACACGATATTTGTTATGTCTGCGTATGTATCTACTCAGTCTTTCGTTTACCATTACTTTGTATGTTACAAACAAAGCACAAACAACATCACTTATTTGCAATACAGGACCGGGCGGTGTTTATTTGGCGACCACGAAACAGCGAATGAATTGAAGATAGAATGTATATACAATGTGGTGTTCCCCAGGGCTCTATTCTATGGCCATTGTTGATTTCTGAACTATGTCAATGGCATGTCTGGTGCAGTGAAGAATAAGTTGTTACTGTATGTAGATGATTCAGGTAGTATGTTCTCTGATAAGGGTAGGTCTGAAATTGAATCAGTATTGAGCTCAGAAATGAATATTCTCAGTAAATGGTTAATTTGTAATAGGTTATCTTTGCATTTGGGGAAGACAGAGTCTGCGTTGTTTGGCTCCAAACCAAGGTTAAAGTGTCAACCCAATCTCAATGTTTTATGTAATGGTCAACATATCGTAGCTAAGGATTCTATGTATTTTTTTTCTAGGGTAAGTACTGGTCAGTAGATAGAGAGACCTGTGATGATCGTTTCTTGGAGAACATGAAACATACATGTAACACCCACGAAGAAGTAAACTTTGAATCGTGGTGTAAAGTTGTGGCTAATGTCTATTACAATGCGGTCGACGTGTTCGGAGGAGACAGATATAGGGAGAATTGGGAGGGCTGGTGCACAGATCCACGTTATGAGCGATGCATAAGTTAATTATTCAAACACTGAAATAAAGTAAAGTGTCGCATTCTGTATAACAATTACAAACAAACATTATGTAGATGGTGTGTTGTAGTTTCTGTATTGACAATGAACTTATTCATGTCTTCGTCAAGAAACTTTCTTAATATAGACGCAGACAGATGTATAGTGCAATATCTCCATAGTGACGCTATCTTTGGTTCTACATTTTCCCACAGCATGATTTAACTAATATTTTAACCTCTCTAGAGCAACAACCTCTGAGCAACAACATACGATTGCTTCTTCAAAAGGGTTTTGCTTTGGAGCGGTTGCACTGTACTGTTTTGATAGATATTTTTAAAAAAGGTATTCACAACTTGTAATAAACTCGTACTTTTGAAAAATAATTATATTAACAAATTTTACTTCCGGCTTTACTGTAGTTTCGTATAACATGTATTACTCTGCTTTTGTTTTGTTTGGATTTAAAGCGACAGAAAATGTATATCCTACTTTTGCATAGCGTTGGATATCGTTTTAGAAATACTGACCAATCTTCACTTCTAGTTTGGTTACGGATGATCGACTATTGATTGATCGTGTTGAAACATCATGAATGATTAAATACTGATATATAAAATTATTTAGTTGTTTTTTCTTACCTTGGTAACTTACGAACTACTTGTTCGTAATCATATGACACAAGTATTGTTACAGGTTTAACAGACTTCAGTAAACCTAACACAATATCCATCATAAACATTATAGTAAAAATAATGCATACTGGTGTTTCACGTAACAAACCTTCACTTTTAAAAAGAATGTGTATCGCGAAAAATATACACCATTGAGTAACATTTAAAACAGTAGTTAAATCATGACATAAATCAACATCTCCTTAGCCGAGCGGTTTGCTACAGTTTGCAACCTTAAATAAGCAAACATTCCAGTTCAAGGACAGATAACTCAAAAAACGAAATCAGTCACTCCCAATATGTTTCGCTTATTTTTTTCTGTTTTCATATGCTAAAAAACTTGTTGTGCAGTTTCCATTCTGCCTATCACTTTGTGTATATAAATTCTGTATTCTAGTAATATATATATTATAACGATATACATGTTGTACAAGCTAATAAAGTATATGTTCTGTTCTGTTCTGTTCCGTTCCTATATGTCTATGTGAAAACTGTAGCAAACGTCTTTAATTGTAATCATCGTACATTCAAAATCAAACTGAATTCGTATTCCACCGGAACCAAACTTCAAAAGTGAGGAAGCTACCCAGTCAGGTTGATGAAGGTCGGTGCTTTTCTCAGGTGTATGAGGACATCGTCACTGTTAAAAGTCATGGGAACAAAAAGTGAAGCGGACTGTGAATTCTACGAACTAGTCGATTTAATTAAAATGAACACATTTGAACTTCGTATACTAGTATGTCAAATAAATGATAGTTGGTTCACTTGTTGAAAACATGTACACGAAATCTTCTTCATATCACGTAATGTACACCGCATTGTAAGTTTACATTTCCTGTTTTAGTTCATTTTTACTTAGTAAGATACTTAATGATGCGTAATTAAATGTACTTCCTAAATTGTCCGTTCTACAATACTTAAGGTCCCATAAGCATATAAATTTATTGGTTGTAATAGTTTCTGTTTGTTCTATAATAGAGGAATCATATGTATTTTCCTCCCGTGCATACTTTATAGCAAGAAAAAATGTTTACATATTTCAAGTTTATAAAAGCAAAATCACAGTAAAATGAGTGTTTTTAGAAGAAAAAGTGCTCGTTTCGTCGGTAATAATTATCCTGGGATAATATCAGCAATTGTTTTTTTTTTTGCATATATTTTTCTGTAGTAAAAAGCTCATGGGGCTTTAACATGAATTGAAACTTGAGACAGTGATTTCAGTATGTACCGTGTGAAGGCTGCTGTGCGCTTAGTCCAACGTATTAAGCAAATACGATGGCTTACATACCCCTTATTACACGAAGTCGAAGTTGTTTACTTTTAGTACTTAATTAACTCTTTGAAAACATACCAAAAAATCTTAGTAAGTTAACATATCCCCAAAACATAACCCATAACACATGTAGGTAAGAATAGAGGGGCTGTAATACCCCCTCCCCAAGAGTCCTACGTCCCTTTCATTATTCCACTGAGTCCCGCGTCCCTCCATATTTTAAGGAGCGAGTCCCACGTCCCATTAAGACCGCATCCAGTTTTTTCCACTGAACCCAGCATCCTGCATATTTCCCGGGTCCCAAATGGGGGTACTACAGCCACAAGAAAAATTCCTACTAGAACAATACATCAACAATCATACCTTTGGCGAAACAATACCTTTCGCAAAATCAAAAACTTTCGCAAAATAAAAAAAACATCCGCACAAAAAAACACCTCCGGCAAAACCCAACCAATACTAGAAACATACAAAACATTTTAAGGACAATGGATGTAAAATACTTGCGTGTTTGTTGCGTTCACATGTCCGCGTTTGGTGAGAACGATTATGGTAGGCTTATCTCTGTTTCAATGAAAGAATATCTCGCATAACAAAAAATATTTTTTAGGATGGCCTTAAATAACCAGTTTTATGCAAAATGTCCCTGAATAAATTTTAAAACTGAAGTTGTTCCAAATTATCCTTTGCTTTGTGGTTTAACTCTTTTATTTTTTCTAATAACTACTAGTATTGAGTTTTAGAGTGAGCCATTCACATATTATGTCAATGGAAACACCACCACTTATGTTTTACGTCAAACAGGCACAAGTGGCAGCAGTCAGACGGGATATGAACGTTGGTAATATACGTATATATTTATTTATCTGAATTTAGAAGACACACACGCCGCTCTCCTATTGCTGTTGCGAGGTAACTATACTTATTTATTTCTTGTTTTTTTGTTTTCTTTTAGCTCGGAGAAGTTGAACATAATGGCTAAAGTTTTATTGAGCAAACATTTGTTTACGTTGAATTCTTATTTTCGTGACCATAAACCAAAGAATCAAGGAGATTTAAGGATTTGTGTTCCATGCATACCATGACATTATGCGAACTTTAACATGTTAGCTTCGAAATCTTAAAAAATGCCAAACTACTGATACGTAAAACAATATTAAAGTTTGTATAGAACTATCTATTGGATCACAGACTTTAATTGATCCAAAATGGATACCGTATAATGTATTGATGGCTCAGTTTGTGACTTACAAACAGATCTTATTTATGCGAATCAATTTAGCTAAATGACGAGTTTAAACAAGATCGGCAGAGAAATTGTTCAAACAAGAAATATAATATTTATTTTATTATTTTATTCATGGTAGAAACATTATATAAACAATGTTATTATTTACATTTAGAAACGTTTATTTCACGCAAAAATGATACAAGAAAACATATTTGAAAAATAATTCTAGGTTATGATCTATTTTTGTCAGTTTTGTCCAGTTTCACAAGAAGTAGATTTTAGGAAAACATTAACCCTCAATTCAGAAATTAATAAATCAATTCAAAACTAGTTTGTAAAAATTCTGACTATGCAAAATGATTCTAGCACTCAGTGTAACACACTGGAGCATAAAATTCAGTCTGTTTTATTTCAAGACAAACTCTCCAAGCATTAGATATACTCGTATAGCTCAAATAAAATCATGTAATTCATGGAAACAATTAATTTCTGTATCTTAAAGTCCCATAAGCTTATAAATGTATTGGTCCTAATAGTTTCTGTTTGTTCTATAACAGAGGAATCCGGTGTGTTTTTCTCCCGTGCATACTTTATAACAAGAAAAAATGTTTCCGAGACCACTATCGTATTTTTTTCAATATCATTGAAATAAATACTATTTATAGAACAGCTTTGTTTTACCGCAGTCATGCTATGCACACGTAGTAAAGTGACGTCACGCGCTCTACATATTTCAAGTTTACAAAAGCAAAAATCACAGTGAAATGAGTGTTTTTAGAAGAAAAATTGTTTCGTCGGTAATAATTATCTTGGGATAATATTAGCAATTGTTTGATTTTTGCATTTATTTTTTAAAGCAAAAAGCTTATGGGGCTTTAAGTTGTCGCTCGTACATAATTATGATCATGCTATGAGCTAATCGGAACTCCTCGACTTTGGTTTAAAGAAAAGTGCCTCGAATAAAATGGACAGGCTGCCATTTTGTTGTTGTTGTTGTTCACGGGCTAAATTCGATCATGACTGACTCTGGGAATCCAACGATGGAAACAACCAGTTTCTGTTTCAATTGGAACTTGATGCCCGATAAACACGTTTGAAAGTCTGTCATTCTGAGAATGGTTCTTGATAAAGAATGTTTAGTGTTGAAGAAATAGTGTTCAGAAAAGGCATTACCAAAAATGTTTAACGTACAAGGCGTATGTCTATGGGCGATACTAACCAGAAGTAACGGGTGTACTTCTCTGAGCTCCTAACGAGCAGATAAAACACGTCTCTGAAAACGCCTACAGAATAGTATTAGAATAGCGTAAAACAATGTATAAGTTTTCTACTTTCTACTGTTCAATTTATTTAATGTAATCGACGTGTAATAATTATGTTTCTATCAATTGAAAATTTGACTATTGAATTGCAATGAATAATATATTTTTGTAGGAGTATATACATCTTGTTGACTGTGTTAAAGACCGTTTATGTTCAATTTCAGACTTACATGTAATCGATTGGTTGTTCTGGTGACAAAGAAAATAAATTCAACAAGGCTTTTGAATATGAAATCTACGCTGAACATGTTTGCTGTAGTCGTCGTGTTGACTCTGACGTTTGCTGATGTAAACAGCGACAAGTGTGACACAGCCCCGGGGGTGAATGGATGCAGTATACCATTCGGCCTACCTTTCTGTTACAAGACAACTTTTGAGCAAGACTGCAACAAACATGATATATGTTATACATGTGTAAGTACTTCAGTTTCTTGACTTACTTTACATATTGTTTCAAAGATCCTGGATTCCGTTTCCAGGACATGTTTACAAACAAAGTGTGTAATTAACGGATTTCCTACATTAATTGTTTCACATTTAAGGATTTATGTCTTAAATCTTATTTATCACACATGTTTAATATAAAACCACAAAATATGTCCGCTTTCAAACGTAACCACACATATTTTACCTTTAAGGGTTCAAGCCTGGACGTCACCAGAAAGGAATGTGACAGACGCTTCCTTGAAAATATGGCACATACTTGTGTAACTGACAAAGAAGTAATCTTTGACCTTTGGTGTGTGTTTAAGGGTTGTATCTACTATGACGGTGTAAGGGCGTTTGGAAGTTCGTTATATACTCATAATTCCCCACGGTGGTGCACAGAATCCTGGGTCTCAAAATGTATTCAGTAATTCTAACCAGATGGTGAAGTTTCTGTAAAACTTCAGACTTTAATATAGGCACGAGCATGTATTTTTGTTTCTTTTATCAGACTTATCAGACTTCCAGTTTTGCACTTAGCTTCATTTAGATTATATATTATAAAAAATTCCTTGTAGCTTCACTGGATGTATTTGTTCTCATTTTATACATGGTTACATTAGTCCAAATATTGTCCCCGAGAAAAATATCCACGAATCAGAAATGAACACAAACACACACACACACACACACGCACACACGCACGCACGAAATTGATTGATTGATTGATTGACTGATTTATTGATTTATTGATTGATTGATTTCTGTAAGGAGACCATAGCATGTAAATTAAAAATATGTGTGCAGTAAATAAATATATATACATGAGACCATACACTAACTCCAGGGATAACACAAAAAAGAGACACTTCTTATCATGGCATACAGAGAGATTTTAAAAACCTAATGAAATATCAGAACAATATTGTATCAATATATTACTGATACTTAATAATCAGATTATGTCTCAGAACATTGGAATATTCAATAAATAACTGATGAACATTATTATAGATGATAGAGAGTATTACTGATAAAAGAGACATTGCTGCAAAAATATTTTCTGTAACAAAAAAAAAAAAATAAACCTTAAAAGTACTACATGTATTTAAATTAATTTAAACTTTTAAGGAACAGCTGTTTTAAAAGAAGACAGCTTATCAATCAGAAAGAGTTACCAGGTAATATGGTGGCAGATTTACGCCATGCCGAATTTTTCCATTTTTGCCGCAACAAAGCGAAAATGCGGAAAGCGAAAATACATCAAAGTTGACTTTGTCGTGTCCTCGTGCTTTCGCTTTGTCGCATTGTCGTTGCGAAAGAGTGAAAATACGACATGGCGTTAATCAGCAACCTTGAGTAAAATGTTGCATAGTGAACATCCAATAGAACAAATGTTTACCGGTCGACGGTCATTTGTAATTTATAACATTGTGCCGTCAGCCTTTCCTGGTGATAAAATGGTTGCATTAAATATCATACAGGGTTGTTTGATGTTTCCATTATAGTTTAATCAGATAAAACCAATAAAATAAATTAAAATATACACTTCAATATATCACATTCTCGCATAAAATGACTGACTATGTAAATGTTACCGTTTATCTATCAAAGACAAAATTACTTGAGGTTAATACGAATAACACGGTACCATTAATATCATAAGGTATATAATTTGACATTTCAACTAGTAAAGAGTTGTTTGAAACATTAATGATATACTATGTATATCATAAGGGTTCGGGGGCCGTATTCATAAAGTTCCTTAAGTTCTAAGAAATTACCTTGAGTAAGGAAAATCCTCATATATTTTCCCTAAGGAGTTTTATGAATACGGATCCTGGTTGGTAAATAAGACATTACATGTACTAATTATTCTGTTACTTTTCGATTTTTAAACAGTACCAAAATCATACTAAATCTACTTTTCAAAATGATACAGTACATACTGTATACTGTATGGTTTAAAGCTGTATAAAGGTCAATCAGTTGTGACCGGATCAATTATTTGACCATATTATTCAAACCTCCACTGAAGTCGCGTTTTTTTTTTGGGGGGGGGGGGATATAAAAGCAGACATTGGGAATAATTAATGTAGCGCAAAGTTATAATCAACACATACCCTTTTATTTATCCCAAACACATGTAATTTTGTTAATCAGTTCATATTTTTAGTGATTGATACGAGTGTATTGTTGGATTTATTGTGTTCAGTTATCCGATATATCACGTTGATTGACCGACCGTTCAAACAAATATGCTTTTGTTATTTCACATTTGAACTAACGAATAATAAAATTCAAAATACTATAAAACATTGACCGTGAAATATACATGTGCGTATTTGGTGAGTGCGACGTAAGACAATATGAAGAGGTGTACGGAAGTATTATTAGATGTATTAATTTGATACATTACCCAGTTGGTAATTACTTTATAACATTAAATAGCTATTCGTCAAAAAAACACGTCTTGCAAACAAGTTAATTTGCAGATTATGCAATATTACTCGAAAACTGTAAAATAACTATATAAAAATTGCATGTATCAACAGTTTATACAATATATGCGACACATGATTTTCTTAAATAATTTAATATTTGTAGTGGATAGTTTAAAAGCAAAGACAATAATTACAGCCAATGAAACTCAACGGATTAAGGCCACAATACCGTACATAATATACGAACACAAAACTTACACGATTATGTAATAATGATACAAAACTATACGGGGAAACACAAAGCAATACGAAAACCAAAAAAACATGACTTATACCTATTCCTCCACACACAGTACAGTCCACAATGAGTACACATCACGCCAACAGCAATACAACGTACAGTGAATAGAACAAAGCAAAATAAAAATGCAAAGAAAATATACAAATTCTTGAGAAATTTGGAACAGCCAATGGTCAAAGCAAAAATACAGAGGATTATACCTCGGATAACTAAATACAGTACAACCTCTCCACAGCGACCCTCTCTTGAGCAACAACCTCCCTTCAACAACATCATGATGTTTTCCTACGACACGATTTAACTATTAATTTAACCTCTGTATTCCCAAAGAATGTTGTATTGGTTCTAGTTATATCATCAGTCAATTGTATTATAGTCGTTTTATTTCAGTCGGGTACGTAAACTACCTCAAATAAACTTTTTGTACATAATGGTTGACCTTATAGCTACGTTCCTGTTTTCATTAAAAGATAAGAAAATTACAAAAATCCTTGGGCAGTTCGTAAAGTTTGTAATATATTGATGTATGAGATAAAAAGAACTCCGTACAATCATTTATAACATAAATTCTGTGGTCGGACAAGGTAATGTCTTAACATATTTTTTTATACTTCTTTTCAATATTTTTTATTTATATCGGTGACCTAACAAATAATATCACAATTTATGTAATTATATTATTGTTAATACAATTAGTTGAATCAGTTACTAAATTGTTTATTTTTGCTCTGTACAGAAACTTATTGACAAAAAAGGAATCACTTTAAAATATCAAGTTTTTGATGAAGCTACGCGAGCATATTTTATCATGTAAGGGATCAACAGACAGTTCTTCTGTTTGTGAAAAAGTGAGGTTGCGCAGTCTACACTACATAATTATACGTTGATCCTGTTATATTTTTCTCTAAAATAAAACTTAGCGGGATACTATTTATGTAACACGCATAAATTTGCAACTTTTAAGTATTTATTTTTATTAAAGGCAATGTCCGCTATCAGAACATTTAGATAATGGCCTATGTTGTAAAATATTGATTATTTCGATTAACAGAAAGAACCTTTGTATCATTGTAAAGAAGCTATCCTGGTCACTAATTTGCTGTTGTTTACCCCCATGCCTACCTAATCTATATTTTGACATACCCTTGTCATAAAGTTACTGTTGTTATAACCTTATTACCCACTGAATTTTATCAATTTCTGACATATCATTGTCATTTTATCTCTCTTTGTGTCACATACGAATAATTACTCATTAATTTTTATCGCTTGTTTATTGTCTAAATTTCTTCATGAACAAAAAGTTCTAATGATCAAATACACATAAATGAATATTTTTTTTATTGATAACCCAAATTACACGTTTTGATGGTTTTGCCGAGGATCATAGATTAATATCTTAGATTAACAGTGTTTTGTAGAAAATATCTAAACGATTGTGTTTCAGGACTATCTAAGGGTTGCATGTTACAAGATGAAGTCCACAATAGACATGTTTGCTGCACTAGGTATTCTAGTCCTGGTGTTTGCTGTTGTAGAAAGCGATTATGTTTGTGATTCCGCGCCTCGTGTGGACGGCTGCAGCATTCCTTGGGGATTAAGTTTCTGGTACAAGGAGGTGTTTAGATCCGATTGCAACAAACACGATTTATGTTATACATGTGTAAGTACTTGAGATACGTTGAAGTTTTTACTATTGTACATGTAATGTGTCAGATGCAAAAAGAGAAGGTTTTGAACATCAATCTTTCGAAATGCTTTAAGTAGCCTGTTCATACTATATTCGCGTAGTTTATCTTTCTTTGTCCTTTTAGTTCGAAATTATTTCAACATTATGCCAAGTCTGAGTTAACTTAAAAAGTAAAGAATTGAGGAAAATGCAGGATTCAGTCTCATGTCACAGATTGTATAGCAACACATACAACATTGCGACATACACCAACTCAGATGGGCATAGCTACATAATAAAATTAAAGCATTTAAAGTACTGATGATGGAAAGCGAAACTGTTTTACAACTTACGAGTATGTATCCGTATAAGAGTAATTATCAATACTTTTTACTTCTAAAACGATGAAATATTTCCTCAGGGGAAATACAGGTCTGATAACGCCAATCTAAAATTGTTCTCTGTTGTACACTAAATTAGATTTACATTTAAACTGGTTCCAATTCCATGCTGCAGTCAAACATAACGGGTACCAGTTTAAATTGCGAATAAACAGATATGTTGTAAGAAAAGTCAAAACAATGATATATTTTTTCGAAATATTGATTGTTCTGGACAAAGTTTTGCAGATTTTTTGTATAGATTTACAAACTTTTGAATATTTTTGGTCTGATTTGCATATAAGCGTCATAGAACGATTTTAGTATGCGTGTGCATTTTGTTGTTCTTGGGTCCATACATGTTGAAATGGCGACATAGGAATGCGATAAATCGCTTTTCAAATATCTGAAACGACTAATTGACGCAGTTCATATGCATTTTACATACAGATGTTTTTGATGAGGGATATTTGCTCTAGAGAGGTTGAATTAATAGTTAAATCATGCAGTTGGAAAATCATGTCGTTGTTGAAGGGAGGTTGTTGCTCAAGAGAGGGCCGCTCTGGAGAGGCTGTACGGTATTCAGTCAAAATAGTCTTCTTTTACAGGGCTCCTTCCTTAACGTTACAAGAGATGTATGTGACACAAGTTTTTTATCAAATATGAAACGCACATGTAAAACAGATGAAAGAGTCAATTACCCGAGATGGTGTAAAGGGGTGGCTCGAGTTTATTACTATGGAGTAAAATGGTTCGGTGAAATGAAATATGAAGACGAGTCCCCAACATGGTGTAATGAAGATTGGGTCCCTGAATGTATCCAGTGATTTGTGTTGGTCAATACATGTAGCTATACATAGCTAATGTTTAAAAATTTCTTCTTTTTCTGACAATAAATAAACTTGAACTTGCTTGTGGGAAGAATTAGACTACAATCAAATCTGTGTTAGAGGCCACCTCCGAATAAAGGCCACCCTGTAAATAAAGGTCATTCTTATGAAATAATTATTGATTATTTAGAACCCGATGGTAACCTTTTTTAACAGGCTTGACTTAACATTTGTATATAAGCACATAATGACAAAATACATTTCACTACATTTTGAAATTGAACAAAAATGGTCTCATTGTGTTTATGATTCATTTTTGTTTTTGCTTGCTAGAAGTGTTTCCTTGTCGCAATCTACACAAAAATAGCTTTAAGTGATATTGCATTGCATATTTATTTACACACGGGTGCTAATATGCACGAACGGAACTTAAGCAAGTAATACTAGTAGCTCCTTTGAAACCTGTATGAACTTTTCTCGCCTATCCCGTCTATAGAAATACAGGAATGAAAATTAATCACGGTTTCAATCAGTTTACAGAATAGAACAGAACAGAAGCTTTATTAACTTGTACAACATGTACATCGTTTACATAATAATACACATCACGTACAAATATGGTCACACATACAGTTTAACATACATGTAACAAGCAATTTTATTAATTTAGAGGATAAATATTATTTTTATTCACCAGTTATTATTCATAAACGCAATTCTGCAATGATTGAAAGCAAGTTCACAAAATTTACAAAGTTTAAGAAAAGTTTCTTTATCTTAACAATTAATCAGTTAAACAAGTTTATGCATCATGGTCTTAAACATATCTAAAAAGTTCATTCCAATGAAGTACTGGGTTAGACCTAACATGGTAAAATTCATTGAATTGATCAATACTGAAGTCATTAAAAATCTAGCCTCTTACATTTATAATGCGTTTGAAATTATATCATGTACAATAATTGATATCGTATAAAATTGTTTACATTGTCTTTATTTCCTGGTTATAAAATGTTATCCCATAATATATATTTGTAAGTCTCACTTTTTAAGAAATATTGTACTCTATACACATGTATGTTTTAACTAAATGAATGTATATTGTATAGTCAAAACTGTAAGTTCATCCATCCATCCACCCATCCATCCATCCATCCATCCATCTTTACTATACTATTTATTTCCGAATAACACGGACATTTACATAAAATGAAATTCATCAAAAATATCGTTTACAAAGGTGTATAACAGATAATTAATGACGTAGTATCTTGAAATCTTAATGGTTTCACAATAATCAAAGTTTTAATGTCATGTAGCGCATACAGCAAAACCGGGTATTAAATTACATAAAATCT
Source organism: Lutraria lutraria (assembly GCA_964023205.1). Taxonomy (NCBI): domain Eukaryota; kingdom Metazoa; phylum Mollusca; class Bivalvia; order Venerida; family Mactridae; genus Lutraria; species Lutraria lutraria. Next base: position 13,761,635 of record OZ026838.1, read on the forward strand.
TGTTTGGTATTTTGAAAAAAATAAATCACATGCGTACATATACATATTGCATGCATTAACCAACCTGGTCTGTTTTGTATGTACATACATCTTATAATAAAGAAAGTGTCAAGGTCGACAGTTACTTGAAAACTTTGTACCATAGTGAGGCTAAAGATCTGCATATAAATTTACGTGCGGAAATTCAAATTACGTCAAAATTCTTCAATAACTGATATAACTTACTTAATTCGAGAGAAATAACAATAATCAACGTGAATGCGCTTAAAAAATATGTGTTAAATCGTATACAACTACCGTCAGATAGTTTAATCCTACATTGATATTTATAATGGGTTCCTAGGGTTTCTTTGACATGCCAGCTACTTTAAACGTGTACTTGAATTATTTGCAAAGCGAATTTTCGAGAGTATGAGAGTTTTACCATGACACCGACAAGAAACGGAGTCCGGTATTCCGTACTTTATCTATCCAGTAGGCGGAGTTACGTAAACTGGTTCCCGGAGTTACGGAGTTACGAAGATTACCTGGTTTCTTTAGAAAAGGTATGTTTGAATAATTTATACTCATATGGGTAAAGAAACATGTTTTCTATAACTAACGAACGGTTCACTTTGGTCTCACATTAATTAATTAATTATTTTATTTATGTATTTAATATTTTTCTCATTCATTTATTCATTTATGTAATAATTATGCATTTTTAGTATATCTATAGTGTAAGGTGATTTTTTGTCAAAATTGTGCATGATATTTATGTGGCGAACCCCTTTTAGGGTTTTAAACGGGACTTTTCCTCACACAAATATGCAGATCTTTGCCAAGTCGAAAAAGAGTTTCGCCAATTAGTTGAACTAATGAAGAGGACGTTTATAGTTTTGATATAATGTCGGCTTTTGTTTGCCTTGTCCTCGGGCTGGATAACTTCCTATTTCTGATGTAATCATGACCAATTCAGGATATAAAGTTACAGTTAGTACAAATTAAGGACAACACTGATGAAATGCAAACGTTCCTAAAACTTTTTATTGTACTCTATGCAGACGATACTGTAATCTTAGCAGATAGTGAAAATCAATTTCAAAATGCTTTAAATGTTTATGAAAAATACTGTGATACTTGAAAACTTACTGTCAACATTAATAAGTCAAAAATTTAGTTTGTTCAAAAGGTAGGCTGACTCAATACAACTTTACATTCAAAAATGAACCTTTAGATGTTGTACAAGAATACAATATCTTGGAATACATTTCAACAGATGCGGGTCATATTTCAAATGTAAAAGACATTCATCTAATCAAGCTACCAGGGCTATGCATAGTTTCATTAAAAGTTCAAACCGTTTTAACCTTCCTTTATATTTACAAATTGAACTGTTCAATAAAACTATCAAATCAAAACTTTTATATTGAACGCGTTCAACTAAAATACCTGAAATTTATTATGACGAAACAGGATGCACACCACTATCTTTAGATATCAATGAAAAAAACAATTACCTTTTGGTCCAAAATTTGTAATGTAAATCTTGGCACGCTTACGAATAAATTATGTTTTATCTATAAAAATATGCTGAATATTGTGAAAACACATCCGAATAAAATACTGAAATTAAATGTGATATGGTAACATATGGACTAACATCAGTTTCTGAATTGCAAATGGTTAAAATTCTCAATTGGACGAAAATTGAAAGATCTTTTTCTTAATGAATGGAATTCTTCTTTGGAAAATTCAAGTAAAGCTGCGTTTTACAAACTTTTTAAGTGCAAATTTGAAAAATGTTTGCAAATATTATTAAAACAAATGAACTTATGAATACAAAAAGTAAACAAGAGTCAGTAAGGCTATGTAAGTTCGTTAAATGTACAAATAAATCAAGTTTAATACATTAATACTGCTACTATCGTTTAAGAAATAGAATGACCGTAACTCGTTTGACTTTTCCATGTAAAGGTCAGAATAAAATGGTTTAGTCTTTAAATTCAAAACATGCTTTTGTATTTGTAAAACAATATACTCAAATTGATTTCAATATATATTTGAAATGTGTGCAAATTTAATTCTTTGTTACCAATGATGAATAGTACAATTAAGGATTTCATGAATTCCCTAAATTCGCGAGTGATGAGGTAATACACGTAATCACTAACTGTTCCAAGTAATAGGTGAAATCATTAAGTACACACATTCTCTGTAACATGATATATATTTTTAGATGAAAACATTGACTCTCCTGATTCCCTTATTTTTTTCGTTGTTAGAAAGATTTCATTTGTCATTTTCAACTGATCTTTATCCAAGACGCTGCTGATTTTCTTATATACCTCCCAAGTTGCAGCATATTATACCCAGCATAGTTTCTTTTTTTGTCGCAGGTGTATTATTTTTTTTAGTTTATTTTACAATAATGCTGCCCTATCATTTTTTCCTGTCGTGTTTCAGAGCAACAATATTTTACTGACAAAATGTTCGCCATTTTTGCTGGGTTGATTTTCTTGTTCGCCACCGTTGAATGTAATTGGATGTGTGATTCGGCCCCGGATGTAAATGGTTGCAGTGTAGAAAACTACTTTTACAAGGATGTTTTTTATTCTGATTGCAACAAACACGATGTGTGTTATTCATGTGTGAGTATGCTGAAGCCTGGTAATCATGTTCAATATCGATGTATAAAGTATATGTTTTGTATGCTATGTCATTAGATATATATATCTAATGACATAGCATACAAAACATATACTTTATATATCGATATATATATGTAATTAACTGTAATAAAACGCTGTATTATTTCGAATGCAGATTTAAACTATTGTAAAAAATGTCCGTTTACTTAGATAAAGCTAATGTGTACGCATTTTACAAAAACTGTTGTCAAATTATTGGGCTTGTTTGTACTGGTAATATAATCCATGCTAAATTTGCCAGTTACCCTGCGATGAATTGGTCTCTATTTTCCGCATTGTTCTGTGCAGTGTATGTCTTCATACTGTCTCGGAGCATAATGCCATTTTTGTTCGGTTCCTCGAGGCCAGTCGTAAATATATAATGTAATTTCAGTGGAGTTGCTGCGTAGTCTCCAAAGCAAGATAGGTACCGATTATGTGGAAATGAGATAACAATTCGAATGGCGAAACTGGTACTCAGTTTGTAGATTTGTCAATAAATATTTAATATGAAATTGTCTAAGTTTCAATTCTAAATATTAACTTTCTATAATAAGAATGAAATGACATAAATCTTTTTACGATATAACTTCAGGGAACTTCACTGGGCGTTTCACGAACAACATGTGACATCAGGTTTTGGGGAAATATTATAACAACTTGTAGAACCAATTCTGATATAAGGATACGTGCATTTTGTCAGGCGGTCACCTTCGATTATTTTGTTGCTGTGAGATTGCTTGGCAAGTCTCACTACCTAAAGAATTCACCATCCTGGTGTAATGAATACTGGGTGTCAGATTGTATGAACTGATAACACCAAAACTGAACAAAACCAAGAAGACACGAGTACATTTGTAAAACCAAAAATAACATTTTAAACTACTTTATATTATGTATATACAAATGTATTTAAAAGTCAAACATTGTACCATTTGTTTTTGTTTAGAAATATTTTTTGTGATAAAAAAATAACAGGATTGGCAAGAATGCCAAAAAAATGTATTTCAGTAAATGATCGTGCCATGATACATGTATAAAGATGGTGTAAATTATTTTAAGAATCTATTATTTCAAGCATTGCCATAAATACGCAATAAGCATCCGTAGTATCAGCGTGATGTCACATGTCAATAAAGGCCACCTTTGTCTGTCCCAAGGGCGGCCTTTCTTCACAGGTTTGACTGTACAACCTACCATGTATTCACTATATTTAAGATGGATACTTTGTGAACAAAATGTTCTATGAATTAACACGTGATGTAATACCTGTTTTTACTTGAACATTAAATATATGCTCGTTCTTACTTACATATGCTAACAGAATTTCCTTGTTTCCATCTACCATACTCTTGACAATTACCAAAAGGTGGCTCTTATAACATTGTACAAGCATTTACGAATCTGAAAAGGAGAGTGTTATTTGCTTGAAACAACCTAGATCTATATTGTTTTCGTATATATTACATTTTTGTAAGTTCAATATTCATGTACGTCGTTAAAGGGGCATACCCTACATACTTGGTGCATCTAGAATCAAGGCAAAATGATGATAAATTAGAAGCTTGTAAAGAAAAAAAGCCGACGAAGAAAGTTTCAGCCAAAATTCATCCAATAAAAAAAATCACAAAAAAATAAAAGATCGGAAACTCTTTGGAATTTATTGTACAATTTTTGGATGGAAATGATTTATTATTCATAGCTATAATTTTTGCGGCTAGTACCTAAACTAGTCATTGTATGACCCAAGTTCTTCTTGAAATTGTCCATTATATATTGTTTTACATATACATTTAGCACAGTTTTACAGTTTCGCAGAATGTTTGTCAGTTGTAGGGTATGCCCCTTTAACGTCATGGTGATTTTCCTTCCTAAAATTGATAGTCTAAAATAAAGTGGTTTCTTCGCATGTGTTTATTATTCTTTGTTTATTGCTAATACTTTCTCTCCAAAATATGATACACAACTTTGCATATAACACAATGTGATCTTAAGTAATGCTGTTGTTTCTGTTGTTTTTGTTGCTATTGTTTCTGCTATTGTTTCTGTCGTTGATTCTCTTGTTATAGTTAGCTAAAGATTCACCTATCACGCAGGTCAGCACAGTAGCAAGTATCCCGAGTATTCTTACACGATGGAGGCCTATCATCGTACGCACAAATTATACATAGCGCTCTCTATACATTTATGTATTGAACAATGGTGATTCATTTATATGTAAATTCCGTTTTATTTTGACTGATATTGCTTTATAATGAGTCATTCATAAAGTTGCAATCAATATGCAAGCTGAATACGTTACCAGGCAGAAGCACCTCAAGACTCAAGTTATATAATTGTTATATTGGTGTGTGGGGGAATTTTTTCTATCATAATTATGAAATGTCTAAAATGAGGAATCTTGAATCAGGATCTAGACTATTAACTTTTCACGCACATGTGCATGTCGTGGCATCATCAAGGTTGCATCTTAAATTTTCGCTTTTTAATAAGAATATAGTACAACCTCTCCAGGGCTGCCCTCTTTTGAGCAACAACCTCCCTGCAAGAACAGCATGATTTTTTACCATTGCACGAATTAACTATTCATGTAACCTCTCTAGGGCAACAACCTCTCAACAACAACATAATTCTGCTACTCCCAAAGCGTGTTGCTTTGGAGAGGTTGCACTATACTTATTTGAAAATATCTGATACAAAAACAGTCTAAAACGAAAGTAGATTTATACCATGTTATACTTGACTGAAGTCGGCATTACCTCAGTTGTAACACATCGTCAAATGAAACTGGTAGAAAAAGCAATGTTTGATATGATATTGTATAAATAGTTTGTTGCTAAATAAAGTATGAAGACGGTGATCTGCTGACTATCAGCAGTGATTTGTTTTTTCGCTATAGTTACTGTCTTATATTGGCAGTTTCCCCTGCATGACATGAAGTGTTTTCTCCATGATCATGTAAAAAGAAGAAAAATGTAACGGTGTTCTAACCATTGTCACCAATTACAGTGTAGTAATATTATATCTATGATTTAAATAACTGAATAATCACATATTCACAGAAAATAAATGTTATTATATTATATATTTTATAATTTATGTTGCGCTACATTTCCCCTATTGACTGGCATGGGTAGTTAGAAAATTTAGGAAAATAATCACAGATCAGATACGATTGGTTATTCCAACCACCTACGTGTATTAGTCCTGTTTCATGGATATGTTATTCCTCGATGAAAACAACAACAACCAAGCTATATTTATTTTAAGTATACTTATGTTAGAATTTATTTAGAAAATTCTTCTAAATTAAGCAACCTAAGCCAGTGGATTTCCATGAATTTGATTTTTATTACGGTAAAATAAGTCTGTCGGTGTATATATGGATATTATTAATAAATGAATTCTAACCGACTTAATGTTGGCCCGCTCGGCACTCTAAGACACTCCAATCACAACTGAAAAGCCGTCAATTTGTGAAGTGCCATATTACTTCAAGATCTCCGTAGTATTGTAACAATATAATACACATATCAATTACATAAGTACCGGATTCTTTTTATTCATGTTTACGTTACATACACTTTTTGGTATTTTTTTAGTTCAATTTTTATTATAAATTTACGGGCATATTAAGTTAACTACTTCAAATGAATAATGAAATGGATGTTAATTGTTATTAAATAAAAGATGCAATGCTGTTATTTAACTAACGATTGTGTTGTACTATTCTGCATACTATACATATAATATATTATTTAATAAAAATAATTAAGATATAACAATGTATTTACATATTTATAATACTAGTATATATTTAAAAAATGTCAACCGGTTTCGTCTTCCGACTCTTCAGTGCTTAAAAGTATTTATACACTGAATGGCGTCAAAACCGGTTGGCAATTTTGAATTGTATTAATAATACCCATGTACTGTTAAGTATTATTATTAGTTTACTTGACTCGGCACAATCTTTGACATTATATATATTACAATTACGATCTTCCAATATTAAAGTTGATGATTTTCATTAAGAATTCATGAATTTGATTTTCATTATGGTAAAATATGTCTGTCGGTGTGTTAACATTACAATTGTAACTTCATGATTGTCTAGTCATTGGCTTACAAGTCTCCACCAGAAAGTTGTTTTTAATGTAGAATTAGAAATAAGCCATTTCATTATCATACACGTTAACTAGAATATTGAATCGATCTTTGCCAAGTAGAAAAAATCGACTGTCGTAAATTGCATGGTAGCAACATGTGGTACAAACATTAAGCTAGCCGTTTGTGCTACATTAAAATAATTAAAAAGCAAAATAACATACCTATTAGGAAAATAGTTCTTCGATCTGGGTGTTCGATCTGGTTGTTTCCTCAGCAACCTGGCTCAATCGGAACTCCTCGGCCTTTGTCTAAAGAAAATGCCTCGGACATAATAGACAGGCCGCCATTTTATTGTTGTTGTTCACGGGCTACTTTCCATCATGGTTGACCCACGGAATCCAAAGATGGAAACAACCTGTTTCACTTTCAATGGGAACTTGATGCCCATTTTATCAATCGTGAACGATAAACACGTTTAAAAGTCTGCCATTCTGACAATGATTCTTGAAAACGAGTGCCTGGTGTTGAAAAAGTAGTGATCGGAAACCGCATAACTAACATTTGTATCCCTACACTTATGTACGAGGCGTATTACTCAGTGACGGAAATACCCGAGTAGTTACGATTTGTATTATGCAGACTTTCTGTTGTTCTTTTATCGAACCATATTTTCGCGATCATGATACGTGTTTTACAAAACATTTGCACTGTTAAATGTAACGTACTTTTTGATTGCATCACATCATTGTGCCACCCCCACCATCAAGTATTCAAATGATTGACTCATTTCATGATATAAAGGTCAATGTTTATCTGTACCATCACAGACAGAAGACACTACGATACAACTACTGGATTATTTATCACATTTGACCTTTATTTTTTGACAAAATGTAGTCGGCGGAATTTTAAATGAGCGAATAGTTTTAAGAGTTAATTCGGGACCGCCTTTAAGGCCAATAAGAAGCTAGTCCCCAAACATGCTGTCCTTAAATAAATGTCAGTTTGATCTTCAAAGTCATGGCGCGGGTGGATATTTTGTTTATAAAGGTTGGATCATCGAAATATTTGATAGGTTGATCAACAAGTGAAGGTTTTATGACAGTAACGTTCTGTTTGAAACACCATTTGTAACAAATAAAGGATATCTTTAAAGTGTAATTATATTTTAGTGTAGACTTTCCATACCAACTGATGTGACGTGCTTAACTCAGCGAGGTAAGATAATTGCATGTTAAATTGTATTGTTTGCTTAAAGTTCAGGCATGTTTCTATGATTTTTCAGAGACTACTGTCTTTGATATTTGGTACTGATAGCAATTTACTGTCCAGAATCAGAAATGTAAGAAATTTACGGAATATATCTTTATCATACTTTCTAAAATAACCACGAGATGAAATCTATCAAGTTCGTGAAATTTTCATTGTTAAATTCCCGTGAAACTTTGTGCTAGGCAAATACAATGTGCATGCATATTTTCCACAGCGGAGACAAACTATAATATACAATGACTTCGACAAAGTGTTCGCAAGAAAATGGAGTCTGTAACGAGCTAGATGATGAATACCACTATTTAATACTTGTCCGCTAAATTTTAGAAATAAACGCATCAAATTTAACGTTTACTTAGTAAATGATACATCATTATTTTGTAAAATAATCACGCATCCATTTTTAGAAATGAAATTTAAACTTGTGTTTAATTTATTCATCTTGTATCAGTCAGTGGATTTGACAATCTCACAAATCCTATTGTAATCTGCGTCTTTGTACAGAGACACAGTACATCCTCTCCAAAGCCAACACCCATTGAGAGTTGCAAAATTATGTTGTTGTTGTGAGATTGTTGCTCTAGAGAGGTTAATTTAATAGTTAAATGGTGCAGTGGGTTAAAAATGTTGTTGTTGAAGGGAGGTTGTTACTTAAGAGAGGTTGTACTGTACATGTCTAGAGTTGTTGTCTGTCTTTGATATTGTTATTTGACTTAAGAAATGAGAAATACATGTATTTCACATGCAGCATTTGTTTGCAATTTAAGTGACTTACGGCACTAAATCAAGACATTCTATGGATGTTTCATAAACAGAAATGTATAGTGAATTATCGTTATGACAAACTTTGCGGATCATGAGAAAATACCACGTCTTAACAAAAAATCAGAACAGATGTCGGTTGATAGGCAGACTCATTAAAAGTTTATAATTAATATTCGACCATATATGAATGGCAAACTATTTTGTCTTAAATTGGTTGGAGTCATGTCAGAGAGAATTAATTTCGAAATACGTCCTGTTAACCATTTCTAAAAACGTTCGTTTTGAACCAAATACAATGGTGTTTCTGCAATGTAGTGAGTGACCTGGATCGCACTTACCAAATACAAGCTTATATGTATATATATATCCAAGTGTAACAAAATGGAAACTGTATACCTCTTGTTAAAACATTGAGATGTAGTTCAGTGTACTTAGATTATTAACGAGTACAAATTACCTTAAACAGATCCTTCCATGCACCACCATGTAGAATATACGTGCAAACCATCGTATGAGTAACAAAAAATTATGGATAATAAAATATGCATCTCAATTATATACAATGCGACACAAACATAACTATATATTCTATAACATGCCATGCGTAGTTAACTTACGATGTTTTTAGATGAAATAGAATTTGTTATTAAAATTCAATACAGGAATATTTCACCTACTAGTGTCTTATCGGTGGTTGCTATCAACGTAATATCGACATCAGAGGATTATTGGTGCCGTAATTCCGCCAATATTACTTAGATATTAGAGAAAACCGTAACCTATGCTGAACATGGGACCAGGAACCTTATTATTTAATTTCTCGCTCCTCCTAGGACAGCATAAATTCGTTAAACGATCGCTCATAATGATCTGAACGCCTTTTAAAGCTTTATTTATGTTAGTCTGTATTTTTTAAACTACATGTATACAACTCACTCCTATCGTTATTAACAGTGAAATTGATCTATGTACTTAAACGTACTTCACATCTATAATTAGATATAATTATTATATTATTCAACATTTTAATCATCAACGCAATGGTCGCGAACTGTCTGACAATGTTTTTAGCTTGTACGTACTGGTTCACCTTGGGTGTCGTTCACCTTGGGTGTCGTTCAGGTCGTCTCTTGCTGGATGTTCGCTGTTTTCATTAATTTACACAGTTTAGATTAAATTATGCAAAAATAGAACACAATACAATCTACCCAAATGTTGTGTGGAATATTTTCCTTTCGCTGATTCTTTAAAAAAACTCTAAGAAATACATAACATGTAGCGATGTACAATGTAGTTTCAAATGATATCTGATGCGGACGTTTCTTCTTCCTGATTCAACACTCTTTCAGTAACTGAAGATTATGTGTTTCTGATTTTAAAAACCAAAAAATAATATGTTTCTAATAATTCAATTTAACGTAGGATTAAAAGAATTAAACCATGTACAGGTATTGTTGGCTGAACGGTGGAGGACTTGAACAAGGACAAGGTAACAGTGATAAGGGATCTAGGGACATCAACCGTACCTGTCTGTATTACATTACTTGGCAACATTGTTGGAGAGCAACATAATTTGTATGAGTCTTTTGTGTACAGAACTATATGCCTATCTTGTTCTAATATCTGATGGAACTACATGTACATTTGTAGTATATAATCTTCAGGTTTAAGATCCACATATAAATGGCCATTGTGGTCGGTTGGATGTAACAATCGAAAGTATATTATATAACTTTCTTCAAAATATTTGAATCGATTAATGCAAATAGAATTTTTTTGTCAGTAAGTTAAATTTAGAGGCATTTACATTATTGTATAGTTACATTTTTATAAAAGGTGGATTTTACCGTCTTTTATTTTGTTAAACTCCATTGAGTTATCTGCTTTATTTTTACAAGTCACTCTCATTCATCAAAATGATCTTGGCCAATGCCTATCACAAGGTAGTCTACAATATGTTTGACTGGGGACGATATATTGTCCCGGGTAAGTTGGGTGGACCAGTGTGTTTCGAGACTAGTAATATTGAGAAGAAAGAACAGTACGATATGTTTATTTGTACGAACTGAACTTTGTTACGAACCAACGGCATTCATCAATATACCAGTTGTATTGTACATGTTGCTTGGGCAATTATATACGTACAAAGTTTAATTATTTGGTCACACAACAATGTTTTACCTGCATGTATTATTTTTTGAATTTCCAGGATTCATAATCATCAGTTTTTAGGAAACCCTCTTAGTATGCCGGGATTCTGGAGACATGGCCGTAAATCACCACTAATGGAAAATGATCAAAGAATTTATAGTCATCAATATTTATAAATTAATTAATATTAATTATAGATTTTCTTTCTAAACTGGAAGTGAGAATATTACATAAGCACGCATACATCCAACTTCAATTGATCTTAAGCTGTGAATTGCTAAAAACCTCGAACTGGAGATGAAATGCAACAATGAGTTATGTTGAAATATTTATTGCAAGTGCAATAATCGACCCGCGAAACATCATAGGTCTTTTATGTGTATATTCATGAAACATCTAAATAAAATGGAGCACAAAAGAGCTGTGATTTTTCGCGCCAATTACATTGTAAGAACAAACGTTTAATAGTTTAATACGATATTAATTTGGTTATGAATACCAACTGAACACTCTGAGGTGGCATTGGTCTGTGTCATATTTTATCATTCAACGCAATTATGGCAATTAGAAGCTTTACAATAATAATCAGACAAGTTAAATGTCAATAGTACAGAATTTCTAGTGTAAATAAATCCAGTAATCTGATAATATTTATTACAACGAAGAGACAATATACATTCAACCAATTGATTTTAATTGTCAATATCCATGCGACAAAATCGTTACACTTTTCCGTCTCAGCTAAAACAATGGTTGTGCAAGCCCGACCGTGTTTCCCACACGACATGCCGTTAACTGTACGCAATTTGGTATCATGGTATAATCGGTACAAACTATCGGTTAGTGATAGATCGATAAAATACTGTAGCATCGTCCTCTTTCAATGAATTGTTATGTTTAATATTTCACGCGTTCGTTCCCGATACGGTTCCATGATAAAGTCTATTATTAATGCATTATGACAAGTCATTCGATTCCTGTACACTGGCGTCCCGAGTCGTTTCACGCTCGATGTGTTCTTGGAACACAACCTGGCATTCTCTCGTTGGTTCCTGTTCATCCATGGCGACACTTTATAAACACCACAAGCACGGTGATCCGGAGACATTCCACATCGCGACACGTTCTAAGGAGGACGCTTGGTAAAATGGAAGAGCAAATATTTGATCAGATAATGGTTGGGCGCGCTTTCTATTCAACTATTCCAACTATACAACTTACATTAAAGTTTATTGAAAGTTGAATATGTCGGACAATACTGTGTATGATAAACTTGTTAACGCCATGTCTAAAGGCACTATGGAAACAGGGGAAATGCTTTCATGGGAAGTTTGACTAATATAAACAGGTAAGGTTTTATTTTACATGTATCGTTTGACGCTGAATTATTGAATGATTGCAAACATGATGTTAGCGTATACAGTGTCATGTGTACAATTATCATCATGTTGACTTTATTGATAGCTTGACTCACATTGTTAATTGGATTATTGTCTGTTAGTGTTAGATTCTTAAAAATCTGGTTACAACGACAACGTTCGGGTAAGCTTTGTAAAGTTTCGTGAGGTTGTGTGTGTGGCAATTTCTTACTTATTTTGCCTGAATTTTGGCATTCACCATTTTTCTATTTATAGCATGTAATGTTTATTTGATTTATCCCCCCCCCCTCTCCTCTCTCTCTCTCCCCATTGACTCTCTCACCCCATCTCCACTTTCTCCTTCTCGCTTCCTTTCGTTGTCCATCTGCGTGGTATGAAATTATTATAGAAAAGTAGGTGAAAGTAAAAGACATACATGTATAATGTTCTTTGTTTAATAAAATATATTTTATTATTTTTATTATTTGATGTACAAAATCATAAAATGATTCTGTGTGACTGTAGTCACGTAGTGAAACTTAGACGAACTAATATTCATAACCCATTCGTACTTAAAAAATATTCTTTTATTTCGAAAGTGTTTGTTAAATTCCAGATATAATGAAATTCATTAATAGATAAACTTTAATTTTGAAAACATGAAACAATTTTTTTTCTTAATTTCAGCTCTGTTATGAAGACGAGTATAGTTTTACGATTAATTCTATCGAGAAATTTTCTAACGAATTAATATGGTATTTGTTTGAAACTATAAATGTCATCATATTGCTTACGTTTCCTTCCAATTATGAAATATTTGTATATGATTTTGTATAAATAATACATAGAAAATAGTCACTGCAAAAACAATAAAACTATTGATTTAGAAATTATTGTCTGGGTATTATGTATAGAAAACAGTAATTTTCTGATGCTTGTGGGGGAGCTGACGGACGGCTGCATATTTTCGTGAAATCCCTGGGGAAATCACGCAGAAACAGCGGATGATACAAACACACATTTGGATATAATGTCTGAATATACTCGCATTGTACTACTGTATTTGTGTATGTTACGTCACCAGTACAATACGTATTTATAAGTTATAGTAAAACATAAACCTTTTGTTACAAATATACTGGCGAATTCAAGGGGATCGCACATGGAGCCCCCCCCCCCCTAAAAGTCCCCGACCATAGCATTCGAAAAAATTTCTATCATAACCGCAACCACTTAAATGAGGTCGAAAATGGACTCAAATCTCATCATAATGCACAATCTCACTTTTCACCCTTCCTCTCAATACTAGTAGTTTCTTAAATATTACCCTCCCCTCCCCCTTAGCCTAGACTTCTGGCTCCGCCTCTGAAACCTATACATTAATACACTACCATAAGGACTATAAATGAACTGGTTTTTACCTAAATTGGTCTCATTAGGATGAAAATAAAAATAAGTTTGTTTGGAGTGCTTCTACCTACCCACGAATATCCTAGCAAATAAATAAAATCCCTACCTACCTACCTACCTACCTAGTGCTAAAATCCTGGGTCGGAACACTCCAAACAAACTTATTTTTATTTTTTGCCTTATTAACTTGAAACAAGTCGTCGGTCTGAAAAAATTAGAGAACGTACCGTTTTGTTATTGCCACGATCGCTAAGTTTGATTAACATTAGTTTTATTGTTTTAGAAAGTGGCCGAAACGGTAAAAAATAGAATGTTGATGTACCGTATGAGAAAGTCGAGGGTCGTTGGCAAATATTTAAGCAGGTCGGGTAAAACCAGATACATTTTTAACCTTTCCATTATTAATTTTCTGAAGTGCCGAAATAGTTTACGTATTGCGCTAAATGTTAACACATTGAATACCATGCATATTTGTATACATATATGTTGTGTCAATAGATTTGAAAATGCATGTACATGTATAAAGAAAATTTATACTTCGAATATTTTATCTTATTACCCGTAATTTTATTTTTACATTTGTGAACAAAGTGGCCTAATCATAGATTTGAAGAGTTATATATTATTAAAAACATGTAAGGATGCTTCAATTATCAAAATAAATGCAAAGTATTCTCTATTTGTGATTCATTTTACCGAGTTAATAGTATCCTTCATCTTCAAGAAATGCGTCACAATGTTGAAACAGCGACAATCTAAAATATGTGTCACCTACCTCGATTACGATTACGTCATCTGTGGATAAACATTTATTTTTTTTAATCCAAGAAAGTGTTTCCACGAAACGGCTCAAAATATCAAACGATGGAAATAAGCTTGCTTTGTGTGAATTTAAATGTCTTGACATATTACGTCATAGTCTTTGGAAACTGAATATAATGTCAAACAGTATTAGTTAGCTAGGACCACCAGACCGACTTACTGCTTACACACTAAGAGTTTTCCCAGTATTCTTAGGATTTTGACTCCGCTTTGGAGAAAAACACACGTTTAATCATCTATCTGTTTATTAATATATAAAATTACAACAATATGTGTATGTGATATAAATAATGTGTAATTACTTGATATGCAATATGTGGATAATGCCTGTTGATGCAATACGTATTTTTCTCCATACCTTGTATAAAATTTTTATCATTCTATTATTTAATTGTAAAGCACAATAGAATATTACTTAATTTTTGGCACTATATAAGTGCCATACACTAGGATTTGTATTTATAAACTTGCGATGATATATATAAAATTCAAAACATGTATGCTAATACATGTATAGATATACTTGATATGATGAATATCATTCTTTATATTAAATATATGACGTTTATGCCGGAGGCCTTTTTGCGAATAAACTTTGAAACTTGAAATTTATTCATTGGTTGCGTTGTAATCAATTTTGTAAATTTGGTACACGTATATCTAATTAAAAGTATACTGATTCTTTATCTAATTGAGTCATACAGTTTAACCCCTGAAAACCGGATCCCTTCCGGACTGGGCCAAAAGTCCGGTTTCCTGAGAAATCCAGTTTTTAGAGAACTTGATAAATTCCGAAAAAATGGGACTTGAAAAATAATCCGGTTATTTGGGAATTCCGGATTTCAGGGAGTCCGGATTTCTGGGGTTTTACTGTATATAAATTTATACGAGTTTATTTCATATACCATTCAGATTCTCAAAGGTAAAATGAGAGGTTATGAATTTTACACCGTTAGCAGGAATAATTCTTCAAGATGCAAAAATATGACCCCAAGATTAGATACATGTACCCACATGTATGAATCTTCAGCATTCGGCTGTATTGTATATAAATTGTAAATGGTCAGAGGCATTATATGCCGATAATACCAATAAACTTGAAACTTGCAATTCTATACATGGAAAAATAAATTAAATTGTTTAGGAAATATAATCATGAATATTTCTCAGCATTCGATGTTTGAAATACTCATTGTATCACAGTAAAAGCTAATTTTATATTCTCCTGTGTTTCGGGATAACAAGTCACTTTGATTATTGAGACTAACATTGTCCTAAAGCTGTTTCTAAACTATCGGTGACATGTGTATATCGCGATTTCACAATGAAATATATGAAAAATTAATGTAGCAATTCTGGCGTCGTAAAAAGTTCACTTTATCGTCAGAATTGATCGTGACGAGGTAAACCATGCTCGATTATTGGCCATAATTTGTAAATTAAGCTCATTAATATTAATTCTCATATTTTAAAATCATTGTATTAGAACGCTTCGGTCTAATCGTAAACAGAATATATTGGGTTAAATCAGTGAGCCACTCAAACGTCTCATTATTTTATTGTTTTATCGATTTATTTTTCAACAAATTTATAAAAGCGATATCCTTTCAAGTGAAATTTGTCAATATATAAATCATTTCATTCAGTATTTGTTTTTAATAATTCATACCACAGTCAGGTAACTGGGCATACATAGCTTTCCGGTCGCAGGCATGACAGCTGTATCATATGTAGTGTATGACATTTGACGAGAATTTCCCGCACCAATGGGTTGTGTAATCAGATGAAAATTATAATCATAGTAGATCTAAAAACTTCAAATGTAGATTACTGCATGTATTAAATGTGAACGAAATTGATTATATCTTACAAACAGCCTCAGCGTTGATGACAATTAAATATAACATACAATTTTATCAACTTTCAAGAAGAATTAAGAAAAATACTCGAGCCTACGTTCGACTGTCGATCGTAATGGTTAATTTGAAGGCGGATACTTAGATTAGAGATCTATATCTTTATAAAATAACATTCTTCTCTTGATTGTTGACTGGTGTGTCCCGTACAGTCGAACTTGTAATCATACCCGTCAGTGAATAGGGGCCATAGTTTGAAAGATAGACACGCCTGAGCGGATACTAGTATCTCCCAAAACCAGAATTTTAGCCAGATCCGGAAGGCGTCCTCTTTTCAAGGATTTTACTGTACATGTACATGTTATATAAAAGGTTATTAACCATGTTTCTTATATCCTATAGGTCGGATGATACACGTGTATAGTAATGCACGATGAGTAAGACTTCATAGCTTGTTTTAGCCATGATATCATTGTATTATAATACTGTTGTACCTGATCAATCGTGATGATGCTGGACACAGATGGTGATTATTAAAGATGGCGTACTGCTCATTATTTGGCACTAGTGGAATAATCAGTGATTGTCTTTGATTATACACTGGTGCCAAGTAACCAACAACGTCTTGCTTCAATAGGAGGATATACGTACATGGATAGAACAGCATCTGGCTTGACTGCAGGAAGTAGAGTACCTGGCTATTTCTGGTCGGAATAACTATATCTCGTTTACACCGCACCCAGTTACTCCTGGTTGGAATAACTATATCTCGTTTACACCGCACCCAGTTACTCCTGGTTGGAATAACTATATCTCGGCACACCGCACCCAGTTACTCCTGTTTGGAATAACTTTATCTCGTCACACCGCACCAAGTTACTCCTGGTCGGAATAACTGTATTTCGGCACACCGCAACCAGTTACTCCTGGTCGGAATAACTGTATCTCGGCACACCGCACCCAGTTACTCCTATTTGGAATAAGTATATCTCGGCACACCGCACCCAGTTACTCCTGGTTGGAATAAGTTTATCTCGGCACACCGCACCCAGTTACTCCTGGTTGGAATAACTATATCTCGGTACACCGCACCCAGTTACTCCTGTTTGGAATAACTTTATCTCGGCACACCGCACCCGGTTACTTCTGTTGATACCATCAACACTTTGGTCCATGAGGCGAATACTAGTAATCTAAACGTCGATACAAAGGTCATCTAAATTTCTAAGCGTTTTGTTCGGGTAAGAGATGCTTTAGAATAACACAGATTTCCCCATATACAGAACAAATCAACTTTTCCCTTAAATCAGATTTCGGAAATTTCACCTTTGTGCATATAAGGGATTTGGATTTGAAAATTTCTGGCTGGAGTATTTTGTTGAATATTTCTATATGAACCGTTAGATCGTCGAGTAAATGTCTGATACACAATTTCATCGGTGACAAACTGTATGGAAGACAAACTTTTTTCAACAATATTCCCTTCAATGCTATGTTGAATTATTAACAAGCTAATTTGCAATCAATAGATGCTAATGAAATGAATATGAAACCACTACGACACGAAACCATACAGAATTCTTGACATGTCATAACTAGTCCATGAATGTGCTCATAATCGTCCATCAATTCTATCTATAGAAGGATTTAACGTTCTCGCCATTAACAATGCTACATTTATAAAACAATTTGTTTACTTTATTGGACGTGTACAGTAGAACAATGCACGGTTACTGTCACTCAGACGAGCTTACAAAACTATGTTAAGGTTCATTGTACTCGAAATTTGAAACATAGACCTCTGGTAAATAAAACGATTGTGCTAATTTTCCTTTGTGTTGCAACAGCTTGTGCGTGACTAACGAAGGATGAAGATGTTTGCGCGTATTGCGTACTCTTTCATAATCACATCAGAAATCCAAGAGAGCTTCAAGAACGCCAGACTATAACTATCATAGTTTTTCCTCCTAGTTGCAGTATGTGCAACGTGATACTGTGCTGTTGAGGCGTGGTTGAGGCCATAATTTGCAGCATAAACAAATACAATCACACAAGACCATATATATACAGAATATTTTGTATAAAAGCTAATTGGTGGATAATGACTAGACACAACTGTACTTAATGTTTTCTGGGTCGCACTTACAGTCAGTGTCATTGGGTAACATTTCAAGCTTTGTTGATGGGAACCGACTCCATTTGTGCCCTTGGGAAGATGCACCGACCTTCAGTCAGCTAGTTAGATTTTGGAAATACAAAAACAATGTATTAAAAGTTAAAATAAAACAAAAACCTTCTTTATTTCGGCAAACAAATAAGGTAAGGTATACTAAGATCGAAAGGCTTTTCTTTTCTATATTTTTTCTGAGCACTTTGTGTTAGAGTATCAGGTGCGATTCATTCCAAACATTTTCGTACTCTGTATTTTGCCGACAGAAAATTTAAGGTTGACGCCAAAGTTTTGGTCGGTCGGTCAACACGACTATGTTGTCTTGCCTTACATGACAGACAACACAATTCAATGTTTACACAGATAATTATTAAGTCAGTTATCAACACAAACATCTACGAGTATATAAACATTAATACATACTATAATTGATCTATATTCAATGCAAAGTCATTTTGAGAACTGGGACGTGTTTGCTGAAAGGTTGATAAAACATACACTATTTTATATAAGACAGGTTGCAATTGCCATCTAGAGTTGATGTTGACGTTACATACAGACGGAATAGGCGACACCACACACCAAGACAAACCCTACATTGAACATAGTACATATTATTACATGTATATCATATAAAATCCACATTTCTAATACAAACAGCTAAATACCTAGCGATGTTAGCGAACAAAACTTTTCTCAAGTCATGTTTGACTCGATGAGCAATATTCATGTTGAACGGTGAGTTATAAAGAGTAGCTAGATACAATGAAAGGAAACACTTAGAAGTAGAGAATATATTTTTGTACGAACATGCATTGGTGTTGATTTTGTATGCGAATTAATTGAAAAGGTAACAGTCATTAATGAATTGCATTATGTTCTGGGCGGGACATTATGTCAGATATTGTTTTTGGCGATTCTGGCAATGCTTTAAAAGCGATATTAGTCCTATATCCCTCGTCCACCATTATGAACACATTCTTGGATTTGATTGTGTTTAAATAAATGGATATTTGGTGAAATGGATAATTATTTGTTGTTTGAATTTTCTTTCATGCATATAAACATGTACATACTTAATTTAATTATTGTATTAAATATTTGTTGGGATTTGGAATTATTTCATTTTAATGAGGCCACAGGTATACTAGAATGTGTTTAGTGATTTTCTTACGGTGAGTTGTCTGTATTTCGTGTTTAAGTTATTGAAAGTAGCATTTTGTAAGAATGTCGAGAACCAGACTGAAACAGCTAGTTATTATTTTTATTTTGAAATAATTAAACCTGTAAGTTACGTATTTTCGCGTGAGTGAGTGGGTAGGGGAGGGGAGGGTTGGAGAAAAGGAATCATGGAATGGGAGGTAATATTCATCTATATATCGTATATGTACAATGTACGTACTTATTCTATACCGATATCCAAACAAATCAGGATCGCATGAATTTTATGAACGGACACATAACAAGAAAGGGGTCAAATTCGACGTTTACATGCAATGCATTTTGGAACAATTATTTTATATTTTTAATATCAGGTTTACATTATGACATAATGTATCATCTCCGTTACATCTATTCTGTTCATATTCTCTGTATTTCTGTCTTAATGAACCGCAAGGCTTAATGGACTTGAATTTCAAATAAACATTTAATTTAAGTGCTGCGTTGAAGGTTTGTTTTTTCTGGTTACGTGATCATCAAAAAGGGATAGCTAGGTAGTTTTATTGTTCTTAAAAGTGGTGTGCGGAACTGTTTAAATAGTGGGACAGTGGATGTATGGTTCCTCGTATCTAATAAAAAGTCTAGAGTGGAGTGGAAAAGTTAGAAGAGGCAGAGACACCAGAAACGAACATTTTTACGCCAATACTCTTCCGTGCCGCCAGGTATTTAAATCTTACATTTGCGTCAGACTAGTAAAAAATCGTGATGTTTCATCGGATTTCCACAATGGTACCGGTAGTACAACATACAATTATATTTCATAAGACATAATTTGGTGAAAAATACACATGTTTAGTTGTAATATGGTCTGTCTAATATTTAATATTATATAATATATAATTATTGGTTGCTTATATAAATTACGCATAGTGACGTCAGCAACAAAATGAAGACAACAACATTGCCGACACTCTCAGTTCGGTTATATATTAACTGTCTGATACTGAATTAAAGCGTGAGAGCATTCGTATCATTAAAACATCGAATTTTTTTTGCTACGAACATTATACAATGTATATAGCAACGTCAAGGTAATTAGCTTTTAAACAGTTGAATTGTGCAATTTAGAAATGCCACAGGAACGTCCGAAATTTCTAACTTTCGCGCGACGTCCGTTAGTATTATACTATTATCTGTTCACTAAATATATTCCATGGTGTGTCCACTAGGTATATACTCTAGTGTGTTCACTAATCTATGCCTTGATGTGTACACTATTTATATTCACTGGCGTGTTCACTTATCTATTGCTTGTTGTGTCCACTAGATATGTTCCCTGGTGTGTTCACTAATCTATAGCTTGTTGTGTCCACTAGATATGTTCACTGGTGTGTTCACTAATCTATAGCTTGTTGTGTCCACTAGATATGTTCACTGGTGTGTTCACTAATCTATAGCTTGTTGTGTCCACTAGATATGTTCACTGGCGTGTTCACTAATATATAGCTTGTTGTGTCCACTAGATTGTTTCTTAGATTAGAAAGTAGTACTCTTTGTATGTAACATATAATCAAGACGAATAGTGACACATATACGATGTATACACTGTTACCATAAAAATTCAATCGGAACATCTCGGCGTTTGTCTGAGAAAAGTGTATTTCTCAGTTACGGAAATGCCCGAGTAGTTACGTTTGCAGTTACGATTGTGACAGAATTAAGTTTGATTGATGTTTTGTATTCAAATTCAATTTAAGAAAATATTGGTTTTGCTTTACTTCACAATAATTATGTTTTTGTCAAATATGGTTGTTTATTCGTTTGGGTTTTACGCCCCTTTTCAACAGTCAGAGTCATATGAGGTTTACCCAACCATCATTCCTGGGAAGAACTAGTATTAGTCGCCCATCCTCTGTAAGGAACTGCCTGCTTTCTCACATAAAGAGACGTGGTCATTAACTGAGCTCGAACCCACGACCCTGTATCAGTGAGAGGTTACAGTGATTTGAAGTCAGCTACCTTAACCACACGACCATCGAGATGGGTCTGTGTCAAATATGTACGAGAACCCTAAATGAAAATTGAAGTTAGAAAAAAAATAAAAGGATCATATTATTAGTTATTCGTGTAACTATTATTAAGATTTATTTCATGTTTAATCATGATATATTGTGTTGTGAAAACACTCGTCATTCTACTGATAACAGGGCTTTGACAAAACATTTCTGTTTAACAAAACAATAACATTACGTTAAATTATTTAATAACTTTATTTTAGCTGATTATTTCAAATCTATAATCGACAAAGAGAGCCTTATCTAAACGTATTCAGTTCAAATGCTTGCAATACAATTGTCAATGTTATATTGTGTATGTTTGATTGGTATAATGGAATAATATATACTGGATAACCATGATTGACTAATTGGTAATATTTGTCAGTACCTGTTTATTTACATCTTAAATGATTACTTCGATGGAACTTCTTTGTGAAGTGTTCACAGATAAACAAGTTGATAAAGATTTACAATTTCATAAATGGCATAATTTGGCTTTTTCTTTGCTGACCTATCCATTTCTGTTGCGTATCCCAGTTTTCTGTTCCCAAATATTTGTATTGAGTATTTAATGTCTTACAAACTGTTTTCCTGTGTTTTATGACACTTGGTTTTCACAAGTTGTAAGTTTTAAATGGAACAAAACAATATTACTTCAAATGATATCACTTGACAAACACCATCATTTACGGTACAATTTGGTGTCTGGTCACCATACACTGATCACAAAGTTAACCAACTGGAAATGGTCCAGAGGCGAGCTGCGAGATTCGTGAAGCACGATTATTCACGTACTAGCAGCGTCACTGACATGCTATATCCGTCTTAAAATGGGACACTCTACAACAACGGCACAATAACACCATGCTCTTTAAGATCTTGCATAATCTTGTAGACATAACACCAGACCCGTCCCTCCAAAATTCTAGATCTACAAGATACCATAACCATCGTCTTTGTCAAATTCCTGCACGAACATCAGGCTATCAGAACAGTTTCTTTCCAGCAACCATAATACTTTGGAACCAACTGTCTCAAGTAATTGTTTACCAGGCCAGTCTCATTACATTCCAATCAGCCTTGGCCAGTCAACACACGCATTAGATCCTCATGATATTTTATCCTTTTAAATGTAAATAGGGGAACTTTTATTTCTTAAAAAAAACTCAACTTTGGTAGATCCACCAAAGTCAGTCCTGCCTGTTGCGCATGTGTAAAAAGACTATATTGCGAGTACACTCCTTATGGAGGAATGCAATTACTTGAGATGATGATGATGAATTTATCATCTTATACACTGATAAGGAAACTACCCTGTGTATTTTAAAAATACTGATTGGTCTTTCCAATCACAATCGATATTCTTATTAATTGATATATAAATAAGGTTCAAACATTTGAAATGATAAGACGCAATACATCAAATCCGAACAGCCCGCAGTATGATTCAAATTGAGTCTTGCGATATTCTGTTTGTGACTGATGAAACAGACAATGCTAGAGAATGTGTAAATCAGATTAGTTCTACCACCAAATCAAAGAAGCAAAAGATAGACTTTCTTCAGAGAGAAATCGTGACAAAGCAATTGGTTCAATTCACTTTCTGCGAAAGGGTGTTTTTGTTGTCGACCATGCGAGATCGCCATTACAAAGTACGGTGGTATCGTGGATACACATGTTACCGGATATTGTCGGCAATTATGATAAATGTTTCATGCTGTGCATTGGGAAGGAAGATTTGACAAACACAGCACAATACGTTGCTGTAGGCCGGTCTGAATCCAGGAAAAAATTCTATGTCAACTCGATCAGCGAAGTTGAAACGTGGTGGCCGCCATCTTTGAAGTGTATTTACAATGTCAGCCGTCAACGAAGCAATGATGATGGCTGTGATTTTCACTTATGGCCAGTCAGAGAATCAGAAAATGAAGTGAAAGCTCTGGCAACAACTGTAGAGTGTTTGTTTGCGAATGCTGGGCTATTGAAAGGTAGCACTCCAGAGGGAAGCAATTGCTTTGTCGCCATCCTCAATCCACCTCTTTATAGTGACGATGGCCGAGAGACAACATACGAGCTGCAGGAACAGTCGCAAATTGATGGATAAAACTTCCACGGCAAACAAGGAGACACTGATAAAATTAACATCACAATATACGACAAGGCGGAGCTTTATGAAATGTTTACTTTGGATAATGTCTGATCTTAGATACGTCGGACCTCGTCGTCCAAAGAATAAAAAGCCAAAATCCTGTGGTGGTATATGTAATGCTTGTCTTAAATATATCTTGCTTAAGACCAGTTTCATCATTGGATTACCATTTGGTTCAGCTTATGTGTCAGTTGTTGTTGCGTTCGTCGTTTCTTGTTTTCTCACCATACTTGCTCTGACTATACTGTATGGAATGCCGAGAGAGAAATAAAAAGTTCATGCAGCTTCGAAATAACGTTGAAATTACCAAAACTTCGAGTCTGGCGCATGAAAAAAATGACGGCGTTAGTTTTATACGTCCATGTATCCAAGATAATATTGAATTTTACATGAACAAAATAAACATTGAACTCAGTATATGTAAATTGATACAAATATATATGATTTATTATTAGTGCTACTTTAAACTAGTTTAGGTAAAACGTTTTAAGAAGAATTACTTTGTATGGAAACATATTTATTATTTCTTCACTAAAACATGTTTAAACAGTGATCTTACGGTCTCTACAATATATACAGTATGATTTGCAACCAGTCTATCCCGGTTATCGTGACTTCCGTCAATCGAAAAGCCTTTGTTGATTTTATACGCACGGGGTAGAGCACGAGTAATTCGTGCACTATCAGATTGTCCGGGAAATGATTCCACTTTTAAGTATGTAAGTACTTATGTATATTGGAAATGTCGGTGTATAACATTATGTTTTTTTTGCAATTTCAAGAATTTTACAAATTAACGAATCTAGGCTGTGGACAGGTATTATTTATAAACTTTGTCAAAAGCGGTGTTATCATGAAAACAATCGAATGTCTGTTTAAAGATTTTATTCCTTATTTAAGATAAATAGAGAAAACCTCGGTATAAAAATGTAGCAGGTGTCTATTTCTGATGTGTTGTATACTTCCTATAACTTGAGTAAACTTAGTGAATATAAGCCTAGCAGGCTTTTGTGTAGGTGTATTCAGACGCCACCCATCCAAGCTGAAATAATGAGTAATACAGTAAAACCCTTGAAAACAGGAATTCTCAGAAAATCGGACGAATTCATTTTTTTCTTCAAGAATGCTAAACATAGTTTGTCTGTTCAATCATTAGGGTATGATATGGAACTATTTGATGTTACTTGTTATGCGTTGTTTGGTATTTTCATATTTTCAGTAAACCAAAACGCATTTTGTCGGCATTTCCCGTATTTATCAGCTTTGCTCTTACTAAGATATATTGATGAATTTACGAACACAAAATGAAAAATTTTACTGTCACAAAATTTGACTCAAAATTATTTTGAAGAATCGCGGTTTTTAAATAATAATTGGCTGCTTACGTCACTACCGTAGTATATTTCTTTCCATTCATAACCTTGGTGAGAGGCATGATGTCCGGTATACCGAAAACACTGGTCTTTAAACAAGCCGCCATTCTCTGTCGCATACAAGTCCGGGTGCACGTGAATGACCACACCTTCCCAATAGTTGCCACATATCATAGAGCAGGCAAAACTACTACAAACCATCCCACATAGTACAATACACAGGATGAAAGTTTGAGTCTGTGAAATAAATCAATATCATTCATTGTAAATGATGATATGTTTCATATATATACAGTTTTGATAAAAATCGAATTAAAACATATACATTTTGTTGTTCGGTTAAGACCATTTCTCAACAGTCGGCCGGCCTATATACCGAAGAGCTTCCGTTCAACTTCCGCCTACGAAAATAGTTCCAATTTTTCAATTCAGTGGCATAAATACAAATTCAAATATTATATGCTTTCATGGCTATGCAAAATCGTAAACGGTCGTAAAAATCTAAACAATCCTCTACCTCGGATTACTATGTACACTACATATGTATTAACTATCAGAACGCACATTTCAATAAATGATGACGTCATAATCCACGTGCTATATATGCTAATAGTCGGGTTCCTAGCTTGTAATGTAAACATTTATAAGTCCGGCATCATATCATAGAATTCATGGATGATGCGATGATAAATGTAAGTCGAACAGATATTTAAAAAAGTCACTGGCGTAGCTTCCTATAGGCATTGTAGGCACGTGCCTACACTTTTTCTAACAACAACAAAAATAACAATGCGAAAAACGCAATAAAAATGAATGTTTATGGACTGGTACTGGTACATATTCATGAAGCGAGATGTGCAAGACTCAATTTACATGCCCATTGATTCTCACATTACAGAGTTATGTGCCCACATGGTGATAACATATTTCATGTTTCATTACAATCTCTTAAGGAATGTGGAAGTAGTTCGCTCCACAAACTTGTGATGCTGTATGTGAATGGACCAACCGACCGACCAATATACCCCCTCTCAAACTTCGTTTGATGGAATATAACGGCATGTATAAATAGAAAATGAAAAAAAAATATGAAAAGAACAACTCTGCATATAATATTGTTCAAATTCAAATTCATAAATTCAATATTTTTTCTGTTTGTATAGTCTATGTATAGATAACTCGATATAAATATGCATTTAATATCATCCTAGGACAAAGAATCTAAGAAATATTGAAGAAATTGTTTTCAGATTACGGAGAATTTTGCACCAAATTACTATACCACTCATTCAAATTATCCCCCTTATTAAAAACCACAAAATGTGATTCTGACTTTATTTTCCTGTTTTTCTGCCTCAAATCGTTAATTTAACATCCTCACTAATATCCCTATCTAAAAGTCAAACATTTATTTAGCTGACTATAATCACTAAAACGATATTATGTAAAAATGTGTCTGAGGACCGTGGGAAAATTTATTTTAGATTCAAAAGTCAGCTCGAGTTGTTTCCCTTAGATATTAAGGTAATAAAGGAATAGGAACAAGAATGACCTAATGATCTTACTAAACGTTTTACAACTTTCATGGAAAATCATTTGATGATTGAAAATTCAAAATGAACATCGGGGAAAACTGCAAGATCTTCATATAAAAATATGTTAAGCTACAGCTCATCAGATTATGCTAAAACAAATGCCCCGGCCCCCCTTGTATAGGTGCCTACACATATAGGGCAAGCTACGCCACCGGTAAGTGGTTCGTCGGGAAAGTGTTTATTATTTAATCGATTAATTTAATGTTGATAACGTGTAGCTTCTTCTTCGAGCATGTCTTCTTGTATGAGATATTACATCCAGGATAAGTTGAGTATATAAAGGGGCAGGTAATCCAGACTTTATATGCTAATTGCTGAACGACTTTAGGTGATCAGATGAGGAACATAAATCAAAGTACTGAACGCACATGGAACGGGAACAACAAAGGTGCCTTCAGGGCTAAGATTTTAATATTTTGTTTGAATTACAAAATATGTCCATATGTGATCATAAACACCGAACAAGCTCCATTGCACTTTACACGTTATCTTAATTTTCACGCGAACAACATTTATTACACCCAGTCTGGTAGAAGAAAATCACGAGTTGGCATGTTTTGATGGTTCTTTAAAAGTTCTTAGTTATATTTCTAAAAGTTAAATTATCCTAGTTCAATTACATGTACTTGATTTTATCAGATGTAAATTTTGCTGAGAATTTTGGACAATTGAGATATTCGTAATACATTTGACCGTACAAAATAAATTACGATTCAATAATAGCATCATTTATGTATCAGCATTGTTTGATTAAAATGCATGAAAAGAATCTTACCTGAGCCATGGTCACAACTAAGACATAAAATATTAATAATTTGGTCTCGCGGGTCTTTCTTATATATAGGCAACTTTTTGTGTCAGCTTATCAACTATAAGGAAGAGGAAACCTAAATAAAGGGATTTTATCATTGAAGCGGACATTAATTGGACATTAATTGGACAATTCTTTGTGAAGTGTAATGTCTCGTACAGCTGTACTTGTTGCTGTTGTTTTTGCATAGATAAGTCTGAATCTAAGTCATACATTAAATTAATCATACCTTTCTCACTGCACGATTCTTACATTTTATACTCGCACAAAAAAGAAAGTCGACACTTCGTCATAGAGATATAGAACCAAAATATATATGTAGGCAATTCTAGTGTCAGAATGTTGAAAAATGTATTGGCTACACGATTTGCGTAAATGGAAGTATTAAAAATGTGTAATGTTTACCTGGCGGTATGGTTAGAGAATGTGCGTACATTCGCACTCACACGACCACCCTTCATCCGTGCGAATTAATTTTCTTGCTTTTAAAGCATTCACAACATTTTCAAAAGTATAAAAATAATATTTAGACTTTTTTGGTTATATTGGAGATATAAAAAAACTTTCTATCAATATAAAAAATGGCATCCAATTTTTTACTACTTTGTAGCACCGAACAACATAAGAACCTTCAGAATTCAGAAGATTGTTACCATAATATTTGCATCCGCCATAATGCTAAATGGAGTAAGTAGATTTTATGTTCAAAAACTACGACAGACCTTCTATGTTTTAATATCTTGAACTCGTCAATTGCCATATATCTCAGATGATTTTTGTTAAAGGGAGATTAGAAACAAGATCCTATTTACTGACTGCTTGATAACCTTAATACCTTTGTCATCTTATGTATTCTCATAATTTTGTTGACTTAGCAAGTACATAATGTGTGTGTATTGATTGTTCACCATGATATATATTCATAAATGTTATATTTTTTATACAAGACGATGTACGTACTATGCCAGGGATGCTATATATTACAGCAGGTAGTTGTATTAACACAATATACAACTATCTGATTACCTGCAATATAGCATCCCTGACTATGCACAAGACTTACAACAAAATAATATTCAGATCTGTTAGATAAATTCGCTGGTTTATTTGTTACTTTTTGTAGTCAATTGGTGCTAAAAGCGGTAAGCAGTGTTTGTTTGACAATGTTCAGGTATAATATAATGTTGAATTAATCAAGTTATTTCATATTGGCTTCGTTATTGGGCCAGTGAATGTCGTATTGGCCAGAGAAAATAAACCTGTCAAGTTTTCA
Source organism: Lutraria lutraria (assembly GCA_964023205.1). Taxonomy (NCBI): domain Eukaryota; kingdom Metazoa; phylum Mollusca; class Bivalvia; order Venerida; family Mactridae; genus Lutraria; species Lutraria lutraria. The sequence continues at coordinate 13,790,637 of OZ026838.1, forward strand.
GATGTTTATAACTGGCATTCACACACACCCTAGGACAGTCAAATTTTCTAAGGATACAAAATAGTACTGTGTGCCGACTTTCAACACCATTTTTTCATAAGTCATACCCAAGTACCAGTATATTTCATTTCTATGGTCGGGTACTTTTAGGAGGGTTATAAGTTTGAACGTAAAATTATGCCTGCTATACTTTATTCAATACCGTACTTGGCATACAAAAAAGATATTCTACTGATAAGGACTATGTTACAGAAGTACAGCAAGGTTCAACACTAACAATACATGTACTTCACAAAATCATTTCAAACACATACAACAAACCATGGGGTTACAAAATGTATCATTTATTGAATTTTCACACATGTAGCCGAATACAACACAAATATGAACACTGTCAGTTTAACATGTTAAATAAATGCCTTGAAATATGAGATGATCTAAACAAACAGAGTGATTTTATTGGATGAATGAATGATTTCAGTAAAGTCAATTTTATTAAATAGGTGAATAACAATTAAAGTTACCATGGAAATATCTAACGGCATGATAATAATGATACAATCATTGTCCAGGGCTTACAGAGAAAAATAAGAGATTGTTGTATCTGGGTTCCAGCCAGTACCACCAACCTGTACTACAGTGAAACTTACACAGAATATACAATAAGACACTTTATATATATATAACACCAACATACACCATGTAAAAAATCAACACAATATAAAAATGTCCAACAATAGTGTCACAGTGAAATCTTGAACATTTCCACATAAATTCTTATCAAATACCAATTACTCAACATTCACAAGGTCAGAAGTTGAACCAACATTTTAATAGACATCATGTAAGTAACATAAATTATATAAGATGTCTACACTAATCTTCATCTTCCTCGTCATCATCATCGTCACTGATGACGGGTCTAGGACGACCACGAGATGGCGTACTACGCTTCCCACTCACAGGTGACTGCTTGATTGGAGTTTTATTCTGATAAAAAGTAAAGCAATAAATGTATGTGAAAAAAGCTAGACAAAATTGACACAATGAATTATAATCTTCAAAATGATCAGGTTTTTTTGTTTTAGTGGATTCAACTATATTTCAGTAACATACAGTGGTCAGACCAGTTTTCCAGGACTGTATTCTAAACAGCCAGAGTCATTGAGGCACATTGAGGCAGTCGTGGTAAAAAGCAGGTAAAAATTGAAATAAATTACTTTGAACAGGACAATACTCCAGGTGTGGTTTTCGTTCAAAAACCAAGAAAGTCATAAATAAAAGTATAATCAAACATACTAAAGAGTTTAATGTTTTTCTTTTTTCTTACAATACATGCTTCGGTGATCATAGGTGTAGAACAAGAGTGCCAGGTCACAAAATACTCAACATAATTCAGAGGTGGAGGACAATTAGGATGTAATATCTTCAGTCAAATTTGTCACAGACAGGGTAGCCTTGCCCAGGGTTCTAACTCACAGCCTCTTGATCTTTTATCACTGAGCTGTCGGGCATAAATCGTTCTCTATCAACTTGTCGGACAAGGTTTGGTTATGGATGGACCGACATACCGACTGATAAGTGCAAAGCAATATAGCCATGCTTCTTCGAAAAGGCATAATATAATAAATTAATAATAATAATATATTCATAGCATATTTCATAAAAATACGCAAAATTACAACACAATTAATATGAAGAATGGTTATAATATGCTTCCCAGAAAATATAAGTGTACTTTTACTTCAGTATTGTGATATAAATCTGTTTTAAAGAAATTACTAATAAACAAGTAGTGCACAAAAAGAAGCTTATGTCTGTCTTTACACATACTATTTTCAGGAAAGCACTACAGTAAATTCATACAAGAAAGTGACTAAGGATTAAAACTTGGTATAAAATCATTTTCAAATCAAGACTTTTTAAATCCAACATTTTCTATGTGAGAAATTTCTTCAGGCCAAAATAAGCAAGAAAACAAGAACAAGCCATACAAAGTTTTTTGAAAGAATTTTATACACTATTCAGCAACGTAATCACTTTCTTCTAGAATTACAATGAAGAAATAATGAAAGATGAAGATACCTCATTTTCTCCTACCTTTTCCTTCTCTTTCGTCTTGTCTTTGTCCTTCTCTTTACTTTTTGATTTTGTAGACTGGGCTGAAATTATTCAATCAATAATTTGGCATAAAAAAATTTTGTTTGTTTCCTGTAACCCAACCTACTCTAATTTTTTCCCTGCCACACTAAACTTTCTATTCAGTCTATTAAATCCCCTTCCTCACTTGTTTAACCCATTCAGCAAAAAAAGCCCTACCAATGTATCTTATTTTTAATTTGCAACATATTTTCTAGTAAAATAACAAAAACACAATAAACTTCTGTTTGTTTAAGTTCCATTAGCTTTTTGCTATAGAAAAAAATATGCAAAAACATTCAATTGCTGATATTATCCCAAGATAATTATTACCGACGAAACAAGCCCTTTACGACGTGTGCATAACTTGACTGCGGAAAATCACAGATGTTCTATAAATAGTATTTATTTCAATGATATTGAAAAAAATACAATAATGGTTTCGGAAACATTTTTTCTTGCTATAAAGTATGCATGGGAGGAAAACGCCCCAATTCTTCTGTTATAGGACAAATAGAAACTATTACGACTGATAAATTAATATGCTTATGGGACTTTTAAGTAAACGCCAAAATAAACTTATGAACATGGAGTAGATAACAATCATTAATCTATTTCTCAAAATCAACTTTTGTGCTATAATCAAATTGAAGGCACTAGATTATCATGATCTGACATTGTCTTCTACATGATATTCAGCAATGAACAAAAATACAAGGCCGCAGCTGTGCTCCAGTGATTTGTGTGCTGAAATTGTAACCCTGTGATCTGAGTTGAATACTGTGGCCGGTCATACCCTTCCATGAAAATTTGACAATAATGTCTCTATTTTCCTCCACATGTGGCGAAGTTGCTGATTCCATGTGGAAAGAGTAAGTTAGTACTGGTTTGAATACCGTCCTGGGAAACTGGTTCGGTGAATCGGCCATATGTAAGTAAACTCAAAAATTGTTGAACAGCGTTAAACCCCTGAAAAAAATAACCAAATACTAGTGACTTAGTGTAGTGATTGTAACTTACTGTCTGTATCATCACCATCACTGCTATCATCACTGTCACTGTCGCTGTCATCATCAGATGTGTCATCACTGGAATCACTACTATCCTTCATCATTCTCTCCTTAGCATTAGTTAATACAGATTGTAGGACAATGGAATCTTCATATATCTGTAAATATAGATGTAGAGTAAATGAATTATACAACATCATTGCATTAAACTGAAATCACTGATTGTACACAACAATGCAATGAAAAGTAGCAGTTTAATATCTGAGAAAAGACTGATACTTTACAAATAGCAAAATTTAAGAAAAAAATCTAATTTACACCATGACTATAAGTCTTTGACTACAGAAACATCTATTGACTATAGTATACTTGGAAATAACAATTTTTAAACTTTGAACTAAAGTTTCTATTAACATGTCGATGGAGTTTACTTAATAAACTGTAATGTAAACTTCACATTCATGAACAACACTGATGATATAATTCATTTATTGTACAAATCAAGTTACTTAAACTAATGAAGCAAATACTATTCTAACAAAATGCATGAATATAGACCATATACACCACAAGTTTGATACAGACCTGCGATCCTTCCACGTTATAAAGCTGTGCATTTTGACAAAGGGAATAAATATCATCCTCGAGATCTTCCAAACATCGGTATTTGTGATCCTTGATACGTTTCTATAAAGGAACAGAATCAAAAACTTATACAATAAAGCTAATGCTATATCGTTAAATAATTCAATGTTGAAAGCATTAGAAAATCCATAATTTCAATTTACTGACTGCAACTACAAATTTAATAAGTGAATGCCTTCGTCTTTTATAGTGAGAATGGCTTATAAAGCAAACAAGAAAAGCCTCAATGATGAATGGCGACATCTCAATGTAACGTAAACTTTATTGATATCAATAAACATACTTTGATCTTCTTGAAGTCCAATGGGTTGGTAATGATTTCATAATATTCTGGTAAATCTTTCTTTGATGGTAACTTCTCAAAAGCAGCACTGAGCATTCTTCCATCACTACAAAGTAAAACGAGAAGTGGTCTTCACGGAAGAAAACAATAACAGATTTATTGTTAATGAGCAATTATCATAACTAGGGGCATATAATTAGTAACCAGAACCCAAGATAAACAATCAATTTTAGTTAAAACTTAACAAATGTACAAAGCTTAGGTAACATAATATTCTTCATTCCTTACCTATCTTTGTAGTTAAGAACAATATCCAACAACTTCTTTAGTTGAGCTTCAACCTTAGGTGGATTTGGTTTCAGCTTCTCCACTGGAGGTCGACCTCTTCTTTTCTTCACTGGCTGTTCACTGCTATTTTTAGGGGGCGGAGTTTCTGACGGAGCCTTCTTACGTTTCCTTGTTGGTTTCTTCTTCTCTTGTCTTTCTTCTCTCATTTCTTCCTCAAGTTCATCAAGATTACCATCTTCAATAGCCTGTTATATTAGGAATAATATGTTTAACTATCTCCACAAGAAGTAGAAAGATATTGATTTCTCTGAGACTAAGATTAAGAGCAAACACAATCATTGTATCATACTCGTGTAAAAGTAAAATAAAAGTGCATGCAGATGAGTTCATTGAAGCAGTTTCTGGTCTCTTATGCAAACATAATATGTTGAAACAATTAAGTATAAATATAGTGATGAAGTATAGTGTCACATATTCAAAGTCAACTAAAGGACAAGCTGGAATAGATAGAACACTTAATTTAAGATACCACTCAATATAAAACACCATATATAAACCACAACCAGTTATAAAATTCAAGTTATTGAACATTGAGAAATTACAGGTACACATATTTCTTTTGTGATATGTAACAATCCAGTGACAGACTTACCCTTAACCACTGCTTCTCAGTAAGAGCATCAGAATAATCTACTTCCTTTCTCTGTCTGGACCCACGTCCAAACATCTTCTCTTCTTCCTCTTCCATGGTTAATCTTTCAACCTGAAACAATACACCAAACATTCAATGGCATAATATAGACCTGTATTTAAATCATGCTTTCTTGAGGTCTATGATCAAAATTAGAAACGTGTCCGGAGGACATAACGAATGCATCCGCTGAGAGCTAAGTCAAAAAGGGGCCATAACTCCTGTGAACTTGTTTGGATTTTAACGGAAAGCGTACCCGACCTGTATTATATTATTATAAATTTTCAATGTAAAATATAAAATCAATCCATGAAATATTTCTTGATTTATCGCTTGGTGTAAATTTGAACGGACAGACTAATGACAGACGGACTGGGGTAACACTTTATGCTCTTCCGCCATTTTGACTGGCGGGGGCAAAAAAAACAACATCTACAACCAGTAAAAAAGTTATTCATGAGTCAGTTTATTGTGAAAATACAAATATATGTGTATATTACATTTTCTTCAGGCGATCATTTTTACAACAAATTTTAAGCTAGAGTTTCAGAAACAAATCAATAAAATTGATTTGAAAAAGGCAGTGAACAATTTTATATACACAATACAATTAATATAAATAAAGACAGAAATATTGAGCCAAGGAAGATAAATAATGCATTAAATTAAACAATAAGTGGGTGTATATCACCTACCTCAGCTTCATCCTTCAAAATCCAGGGAGGTAACTCAGGTTCTTCCATTAGACGAGGTTTTCGTGGCACTTGTTTGGCCTCTTCACGTCTTCGATCAATATCCATTTGCTGTGCAGAAAAAAAAAACAAGTCAACAAATACTAAATGGTAACCAAATCAGCAGCTAATACTAAAGAAAGTAATACTTTGTAAACTGTTTGTAAATCAGATTAGAGCAGAGTAAACTGAAATATTGATTTCTTGAGACTTACAGTGCTGTATCAAAGGCAGGTTTTTACATAAATATTTATCAAAGACTAAGAAAACTTGCACCATAAAACTAACATCTATATGACCTTGAAACAGTTACGTACTCAAACATTCAAGAATGCTGTTTATAAATGTCAGAACTAAAATTAGATCCATCTTAAGAAATAATATCTTATAATTTTATTGATTACTGATAAACAATATCATACAAGTCGTAACTGATTTAAATCAGGATTATCAGTAGAACATTGAATACAAACCTGGTAAATGTCAAACTCCTCTTCAGATCTAGCTAACATCTGATTGATAGTTTCATCATCAGGTACTTCATCTTCCTCCTAAAACAATACAATAAGATATTGTACAACTCGTTACAGAGCCTTGTTTTACATACTCAACTATTAGTACATAAAATAGACAATACATTGTACACCAAAAAATATTGCTGAAAAAAAATCTTCAATACATAATTATATTAAGCATAATTACATAAGCCTCAGTAATAGAAATTGAAGCATTTAAAGCAATCTTTATGACAAACTGTGTTAACAAGCCAATCAAAAGCTGAAAAGTTACATTTATGGCAGTTGCATAGTTTCAAAAATATTTTATTGCAGTTGTAAGATTAAAACATGAGCCCAGTACCTGATACAACAACTTCTTCAAGAGTCTGCATGTCTAGGCACAAAACAACAGCAACATGCAACAAAACCAAGAAAAAAAGTTTTACCTGACCCTAACACTATGGTAATCTATAGATGAACATCCTTGAACAATTCTCTTGAACTTCCATGATTTAAACAAAAATTTATACTATACCAGCTCAGTTGAAGGCAACGGGCATACCTCGTCACTCTCTGCATCCTGCTGCAACAGATTTTTCAAGAACATCTGTCTCTCATAACCTGTAGATTTCTGGTCGAACATACCAGCTTGAATAACTTTCTCATCCACATTCAGTTTGAATCTTGCTGCAGCCAAGATTCTCTCCTCGACACTCTTCACCGTACAGAGTCTGAGCACACGTACTTCATTGGTCTGTCCGATACGATGTGCTCTGTCCTGAGCTTGTAAATCCTAAAGTATTCAAAATGGAACTAAACTTAGTATAGATTAACAAATATATATAGTGTTTAATTGTATTCTCTGTGTTTGTCTTATACATGTATAAGGTTCATTCATCCAACTTCAATTGCAATGAGACCTTACCTATGGTATGATAATTTTGCAACAAAATATTTTGACATTGTAAAGTATATATATCAATAGAACATTTAAATGGAAGCAAGTATACATACATTATGTTGGGTCCCTTTGGATACAAAATAAAGACTCACAAATAAGCAATCTCACCTGATGAGGATTCCAATCTGAATCAAAGATGATGACAGTATCAGCTGACTGTAAATTAAGACCCAAACCTCCTGCCCTAGTACTCAATATAAATATAAAATAAGGTGAATCTTCCTTGTTAAACAATGCTAACAACTCCCCTCTGTCTTCAGCCTTAGTTGTTCCATCTAGACGTAAGTAGCGGTAACCACGGAACAGAAAGTAATCTTCAAGAATACTCAATAATGATGTCATCTGAGAGAAGAGTAAAACTTTGTGTTTCAGAGATTTCAATTTGGGTAATATTCTGTCCAGAAGTTCAAACTTTCCAGACACACGATAGAGGTCAGGCCTGAAATAAAAAGTTGAATCTTGTTACATTAAAATTACCAGCAAGCTTTACAAGAAACAGAAGCTATCTAAGTTAGTAAGATTCTGAGAATAATAAAGCTTACATTAGTTCAAATAATTTTGAGTTTCAAAAACTGAAGATAATTCATTAATACAACAACAAACAAGGGATGTTCATCAAAATGTGAAAAAAATAGAACCAATTAAGCTCTTAAAAGGTGATAAATCTGATGATTTGATGACAATAAGTCCTACCCAGTTACAACACCAGTGAGTCCTTGGCATTCAGCGCAAGCTTCTTCAATATGATGAAACATGAATGGATGATTACAGATCTTCCTCAGCTGCATGATAGTGTTCATCAAAATCTTAGCTCCACCTTTACCCTGTAAAACACACATAAATTATTCACATAAATCATAAGTCTTAAAGATGTGTATAATTTTTTCATACTCTAAAATTACACAAGACATCCAAACAATTCACATAATAAACAACTCATTGTCAGAATTAATTTAACTAACAATATCAAGTCCTTATCATAAAGTGGCAGTCACTAACATGACACAGCATTTAATAAAGTTTAAAATACATATGCTTCTGGTGGCAGCTTGACTTAACTTAGTAAAGATGAACAGACAAGGCATTCACTATATGCCCAATCTGGGGCATAAAAATGAAATGACAACCAATGCAATAAATATGGGTCAGGAATTTTTCAGTAACACTTGACACAAGAAATTGGTATGTGAGAATTTTTCTAGTAAAATGTATGTATTGCTAAAAATATATCAGGTCAAAATTGTCACAAATGATTTATATTTGCTGTACCTTCTTCTCTTTCTCAGATCCATCAGTAAGAAGAACCCCCTTGTTCTGCATGTGTCTGTAGATAACACGTTGTAATGCTGACATGTCACATTTCAGTACATACTCAACCTGTAATAAAACATACATACATAATATACTTTGTAGCAAAACACTTGACACTATCTTTAGTAGGATATTGTTAATGCATTACATTAATATTTAATCATACTTTTCAGAAACAATATTCTGAAGACATATTGTATCAAATTATAAAGATGAAAGTATAAGATTAAACTAGAAATACGTCCGCAGGACACCCCCACTGAGCTCTAAGTCAAAAAGGGGCCATCACTCCTGTGAATATGTTTGGATTTCGACTGAAATTAAATTTCAGTTGTATTTTATTATCATACAACTTCTTGTATAACATGAAATCAATCTATGAAATATTTCTTTAGTCATGGCTGAAAAACCAAAATTGAAATGGACGGACAGGGATAAGACTTCACGCCCTATCTCCATTTTGAATGGCGGGGGCATAAAAACTGGTAATACTTCTCTTCGTAAGTCAAGCATTTCATAGCTAAGGCTTCCATAACGGAATTAAAATCTGGATGAGGTTTTAACATTAATTTAAAACTATACAAATCCCTTGACAGTGAGTCAATCTGCCAGAGATACCTTACCTTCTCAGGAAGCTGAGACTCTACCTCTTTCTTAAGTCTACGTAACAAGAAGGGTCGGAGTACTTTATGAAGACGACGAATAATAAGCAAAGATTCTTCAGCATTTAACTCAACCTGAAAAATATCAAAGTATCATTTTTACTAAAATCAAATAAAGATTCAAAATGTTTACTGTAGAGAGACAGACTATATTAATAAATATTATCTTGTCATCAACATGTTCCATAAAGAGACAATATAGACACAGTTTAAGGCAAATCATATTCATTATAAAACCAACAGACCTCATGAATTAAACTGGACACGCCTCCATGGCAGTGGTATAACATAAATACTAACTTATCAATAAACAACCGACAAGAAAATTGGATCCTTCAGACATCAGAAATATCAGAAACAAACATAACTAAGACTGATTAATATTTACTTACTTTTTCTCCAGTCATAGCAAATGGAGCATTAAACCATTGTTCAAATGAGTTACAAGACTTGAAGATACTTGGTAACAAGAAATTCAGCAAGGCCCACAACTCTGGCAATTTGTTCTGTAAATGATGAAAAGAAAGTAAGACAAATGTTCTAATTCAATCAACTGCTATATATAAAATGTTTAATAGCAATGTATAAGTTTTTTTAATGATACAATTATACAACACATTTTATAAAAAATGTCACTTAATGAACTTGGTTATTGCTTTCATATTTAATATAAACTGAATAATTCTAAGACTGTGTTTCATTAATCCAGCAATATGAAAACTAAATTTCATTACATAATACTGAAAACTATGCATGCATCTTTAATTTGCTTATTTGCAGCAATGTGACTGATTCATAAAAAAATTCCTTGAGCTGAACCAGTCTTTAGCAATTTTGATGAAAATTTTTTGTGTGGTTGTTTTTCAGTACAAGCATGTTACATTAACAACCCCCCCCCCCCCCACTTACCTACCCATTAAAGGATGGCCTAAGTAGTACATTTTCTGAGGTATAACTTACCTGTAAAGGTGTTCCAGTAAGAAGTAATCTAAATGGTGCCTCATAGTATGTGTTCAATATCTGTGTTAATTTACAATGATGATTCTTCATACGATGGCCTTCATCAATGATCATGTACTTCCAGCGAATCTAATAAAATATTAACTAAAGGTCAAATAATGATGCTATATCATCTTTGAATAAGAATTTAGATACAAAGAAGCCTGAAAGTCCTTTGAGAATTGTAACTATCGTAACATGAAAAAAATCAAAGCCAAGAACTTATCTTAGTCAAGAGCACCTAGTGAAAGCTTATAATCAAAGTGCTGAAAGTAGTCATGGAAACTGAACTTACACAGCAACATGGAACAAAAACTAGTTTAACAATTGCATGGTGGATGTAGAAAAATGTAGTTCTTTGGTGAGCATAAAAATTCATGCGCGCTGAGTGAGGGACAGCTACAGAAAGCTATAACCATCGTTAGTTCCCAAAAAGGGGACAAATGCAAAGAATCTACTCACCTTTGATAATATAGCCTTGTCTTTGATAACATACTCATATGTTGTCAGTAAGACATTGAATTTACCTCCCTTTAACAGAACACCAAGTTGCTTTCTGGCTTGAGGTGAACCTTTATACTGAACTTTTATCACTGAGGGAGACCATTTCTCAAACTCTAACATCCAGTTTGATAAAGTTCTGGAAATAAACAAGGACAACAAAAGATAAACAAAAGTTATTGTATTTTCATATCATATGACAAAATACAGTCATCTTTAGAATTAATAATAAAATGGTACGGACAATATAATCATGATGCAGATTGTGGCTAGAAAATTATATTTCACAAATAAAGTATTTCTTATACAGTCAGTGTATATTAAAAGACTTAATATCTAAATAATGCCATTAGCAATTACATATTGTTAAAATACTGTCAAATGATGACTTACGATAATGGTACAATGATCAGGAATGGACCATTCACTCTCTTCCTCTCCATTAAGTATGTTATAAGACCTATGGTTTGTATAGTTTTTCCTAAACCCATTTCATCAGCTAGAATACCATTAAGGTTATTATTGAACAAGGACACCATCCACTCCAGTCCTTTGATCTATAAAAAGCAAATGAAATTAGACAAGAAACAGTCTTAACAAAGCATATTTTCATCAGTTTAAAGGTAGAACTTGATTTCTTTTGAGAGGCAGTTTTACCGTCGGTATGACGCATGACACAGAGTCACATCTTGGTGAACATTTCTGCCAAGTATTGTTACTGAGTGGACACAAAATAAAATACCGACTTTTTACCTTTAACCTTAAAATTGTAACCTTGACCTTGGAGCTACAGCCATGGAAGTTGCGCGCACACACAATGTCTAATGATGGTTAAGATTTGTGGTGACTTATATCAAAAGTCCTCTGATGAATGACGAAGTTACAGCACAGAGAATTTTCGGGACAGACCGTCAGACAAAGTACCTCATCTATAGCCCTCATTATTCTGTAGTTGGAAGTATAATTATCCAAACAAGAACACCACAGTACACAAAGCTCACCTGATATTCTTTCATCTTTCCATTGATCATAATAGATGCTTGATCAAAAACCAACTCTCTAATTTCATGAGCTTGACCGTAATAATTCTGTTTGCTCATATATTCATCATCATGTACACTGAAATCACAAACATAAAATTGTTCGACACTTAAACCTGTCAAGCATGAGATGCATAAAATATATAGAAATATACAAATATATGCACTTAAAAGTAAGACATAGGCTAACAACATAATGTTCTGAAGTTGGTATGTCATACAATATCAAGATGTGTTTTTAAAACACAATGCCCCCTGAGAGTGACCTTGACCTATTGATCTGAAAACAGGTCCTGTAGAGATTGTCATGAGGAACCAACATATCAAGTTAGATGACTGCAAGTGGAAGTGTTTTGATTTTATAGACATTTTTAGTTTGGTACAAACAAACAGACAGACAGGCCAAAAACAATATACCCCTGATCTATTGATACGGGGCATAATAATCTTATTAATCTAGCTATATTGAACAGCTTTATGTCTTCTATAAGGAAAGGGTAAGTTTTAATCTCAAATAATTGATAACCAAGAGTCCTTACCCAGCAGTTTCTGGTCCTTCTTTCTTCTCTTCCATACTTTTCTTTTCCTCATCGTCATAGAACAAGGTCACTTCTTCTTCCTCTTCTTCTTCTTCACCTGATTCTTCCTCATCTTCCTTAGGAGCAACTTCAAACCTGAAAATGTATACATTCATTCTACAATGATCTTGTTTAAGAATTTATTTCAGTTCAATTGATAAAATTATACTTTTTTCTAATTAACACTATCAATGGTATGAATTCTCATAGTTTCATGAAGTACAAACTAGTGAAGTTGTTGGACCCAAAACACTGTCAACTAAACTTTTGTATGTTAAACATACATTACACTGTCAAAAACTATCAATATAACCATCTTTACACACCATACCTTATTAAATATTTTCATACTTCTATGGAAATTTCTAATGGAAATTAAATAAATAAAACATTTTTTTATCTTTCTCTCGAGTTCTTTGCTTATTTTCTGAAGTCTTTCAGATTTATACCAGTAGTCTGTTAACCTGTTTAATGCCCTAACTGAACATGTTCTCCACAAGTTACTGTTAAGTTATTACATGAATGATCAGCAGTTGAGGATGAATGGCCCCAGACACAAGGTCTTTGGTAAAAAATGTTACAGAAAACATGCACAGCACCAGAAGTTTAAACTCATAAACCTTAGTCTATGTCTGTTCACCTAATACAACTGAGCTGGTGTAAGTTGGTGTGCTCTAAATCAAACTTAGAAGAAGAAATAGATTATAATTTTGTAACTTATAACTTACCCTGGATTCATTTCGAGCCATTCTTTCAGATTACCAGACAGTGGTGCATCTTCTCCAGTTAATATTTTTCCTGTTGACTTTTCAATAACAGCAACCCTAATCTCATCTCCAGGTACAACGTCATCCTAAAATAAATATGTAAATAGTGCATTACAAATAAATATGTAAATGTATGACATCTAACCTTTCCTATAGAAGAAAATGCTAATACAGACTCTCTCTCCCCCCCCCCCCCCCTCTCTCTCTCTCTCTGTCTCTCCCCCTTTCTCTCTAACTGAACATGGATGACTACAATTCAGCTAAATAAGTATACATGTACTTATTTATTTTGCACTTACATTTTGCATCTTCTTCTTTTTCCTTTTTTTAAGTTTCTTCTTCTGGTCTACTTTGTGTTCCTCCACAAGTTTGGTCAAGCTATCAATGTATTCATCAGTTTGTTGTAGAAGATACATTAAACGTTTATCTTTCTTCTGATCAATCAACTTTCTGTAACCTTCTTCATCTTCAGCCTGGTAAAAGATTAAATATATTAGATAATACAGGGGTAAGAACATGATAAATGACCTTCAATGACTATTCAAACATTGTTTTCACAAGAAATTCACTAAGAATTATCAATAATAAAAGAAATCATTGGTAAATAACTTTATTCAGAATTTCAACCACAACATGGAACGCACCAGAAGACCATATAAGGGTACATACCATCAATCTACGAAGACGTTCCTTCTCCAATCTCTCCTGTTCTTTCTTCTGTTCTCTCTCAGTGTTCATGTGATGCATCAATACAGCCTTGTTCAACTTGCTCACCTTGGAGGAGATTGAACGATGGAACTCCTTGAATTCTTTAGCATGTTGTATAACAGCATTAAGATATTCCTGAAAACAAGCAAAGAAATGGCAGTGTAATAGCAGAGAATATATACAGGCTGTCTATTTATAATCATTAACAATATTTGTGCTCTTCAAGGTCAACAACTTACTAAAAGATATTTCACACTATTCAATGATGTGTGATTTTGTTCATACAATTATACACAATTTCTAAACATGATCCGGTCAATACTAATTCATTATTTAAAAGATTACAAGACTAGGTTGTCCAGACATAAAACCAACCTGGTGCTTCTGTCGTCTCTTTCTCTCTTGTTCAAGTTTCTGTTTCTTTTCCAATATTTCTGTTGATCTTGCTTCACGCAATGTCTGACGTTTACCACGTTTGTAAGCTTTGAAGTTAAGAGCAGTTTCCAGTGTTGTGTCTCGTCTCATACATGCTACAACTTCTTGACGTAACTGAAAAAGTATAACAGTAGACAGATGAATCAAACTGTTTGTACAGGAACTAAAGGTTCTATATCAAAATACAAACAACATTATGTTGTATAAAGGAAGTGCTATCACTCAACTCAGGGCTCTCCTTTGACTCTTGAAATGGCATTTTGACTCTTGAAATTTGAAAAATAAGGTTTTTGACTCTTGAGAATTGGAACCAAAGGGTCAAATTTACTATTACTTCAGTAGAAAATTATGTTGACTCTTTACATTTCTATCAGCTAAGGGTCATTTTGACCCCCAACTTTTGAAGTCTATGGAGCACCCTGCCATCTTATAAAATTTTCAGATGGTAAAAACAGAACAAGAGTGCCATTAGCAGTGCCAAAGCTTGTCTGTTCACCGCCTCAGTGAGATATATGCAACTATGAAGTTTCATGTCGCTGCCTCTTACAGTTTCAGAGTTATGAGCTACACTAAAGTTTTTGCACGATGCAGACATCGCAGTGATCACAATAGCATGACTTTTTCTTTGATAACAGACGAGTTAAAAATTATATATAAGGGCACATAATAGATTAACTTACTTGTCTTTGGAAATTCAGCAATCTCAATGCTCTTAGTTCTATGGTTGCCTTCGTCTTCATGTCATCAGAAAGTGTAGCTGGAATGCCTTGCAATTCTTTTACGCGAGATGAAATACGAGCAGCAATCCTGCAGATAAGTAGAATAAAAAATATATTGTACATTGTATTACAAAATTATATATATGTTGAATTCACTAAATCTTACGAGTCATTAAAAATACTTAAATGATACAGATGCGCATGTTGATAAGTACTGAGTTTATTAAATTGTTAGAAAGTCTTCAGAGTTTCCATTCGTGAAAATACACGGAAGCCATTGTTAACTTGACAAAAATTGTGTATAAGTACCAGTAATCACTAGAAAGTAATCTACATAA
The DNA here is from genome assembly GCA_964023205.1 of Lutraria lutraria. Classification (NCBI taxonomy): domain Eukaryota; kingdom Metazoa; phylum Mollusca; class Bivalvia; order Venerida; family Mactridae; genus Lutraria; species Lutraria lutraria. The sequence goes on from OZ026838.1 coordinate 13,805,940, forward strand.
TTAAAAAAGATGTGCACAAAAATGGTACCTATTTTCTCTTTCATTCAATAATTCAATTGGATCAAGTCCAGCAGGTTTAGAAACTGGTGCAATTCTATTCTGTTTTTGTTGCATTGTCATTAATGCCTGTGTTGAAGCATTAGGAGGTACAGCGCCAGGTCCAGACTTCTGTTGGGGTGGAGTTGTACTGGGTGGACCACTAGGTCCAGGAGGCTGTGTTTGCGATGTGGGTGTGGCTGTAGATGATATTGGAGACTGTGATTGGCCATGTGGCTGTGGCATAGGAGGAGCCTGTGGTTGTTGAGGCTGTGCTTGATGTGGTGGTTGCTGATTGGGAATTCTCATATTCTGCTGGGGGTCACCTATAAAGAAATATCAGACATAGGATAAACTCACAAAGAATAAATAAGATAATATTAATTCTATAAAAAGAAATACTCCTAAATGTAAATTAAATTAATGTTTCCTTAGGTAGTTACAGAGAACCAGAAAGTTATAAAATTAAAACAAAACACAAACTCAACCATCTATTCATTATTCAATAAAATAATTATTATTTGGTCTAATGGAAACCCTAATAATACCTTGTGGTCTTGCCATAGGGGGCTGAAAGGATCTCTTTCCCTCTAAACTAAGTCTAAGCTGATCTGGTAGAGGTTGGCTCCTAGCTAATAACTTATAAGCCATAATCTGAGCCCTAAGCTGATGAAGTTGTTGAGGAGCAAAGTTAGAATTCCTCATTTGTGACTGTCCAGGTATTTGGTTCCCAGGACCTTGATTCATCATTGGTGAAGGCATCATATTACCTGACATCTGACTGGATACTGGTCCCATATTTCTACCTTGCATGCTCATACCTACAAATAAGAAAGGCAATTAGATATGTTTTGTATACTCAATTACTTATAAACTAAAGATGGACTATACATTCTAGATCTACACAAGCATTATTTTAAGACAATAATAATATAAATACCCTTATTGAAAGGTTTTAACTAATGATATTAAATTGTTTCAACATAAATTTGTAAGTTTAATTCTAATCATATTTATTGAAACATACTCAATAAATAGCGATATAGTTTCCATTTAGTTTTGTCCATACCAAAGATGCACAATAGGCAAGTCACAAACCTTGATTATAATTTCCACTATCTACATTAGGGTTTGGTCCACTTCCTTGACCTTGACCCATACTCATATGTTGATTATCGGTACCTCCACTTGATGGCCTTGGCATCTGGTTACCCATGTTTGGTCCAGGCTGACCAGGCCCACCCACGTTACCAGTCATATGTGAACCTGGAGCAGGCATGGATTGGCCTACATGTTGACCCTGCTGCATGTTACTTGAAGGGCCCATGGAGCTACCAGATGGCACGTTAGGATTTTGGCTCCCACTCATCATAGATGGGTTGTTCATATATCCACCCATATTTGGTCCACTCATTCCGGGACCAGGCATACCAGGTCTTCCCATTGCTGGACCTCCAGGGGCAGTCATGTTAGGCCCTCCCATGGCAGGATTGCTCATATTTGGTACTGGTCCCATGTTACCTCCTTGAATACTCTGCGGATGCATGTTGGTCATTCCTTGGCTACTACCTCCACCACTTGGCATGTTCTGTTGATTTGGAGGCATACCTTGAGGTCCGGACCCTGGCATACCTTGAGGGGCACCAGGCATTGACTGAGGGCCCTGCATTCCTTGAGGGCCCACTTGCATACCTTGAGGCCCAACAGGTCCACCTTGGGGACCTTGCATTCCCTGCGGTCCAGGCATCCCCTGTGGGCCACCTTGCATTCCTTGCTGGTGCATACCACCAGGTCGTTGCATGTGTCCACCATACTGTTGTGGATTAGGTGACATTCCCTTTTCTTCCATTTTGATGTTCTAAAAGAAAGAGAAATAATAGTTGAACACAGGGTTTGTAACAGCGCTTGTAATACACTGGACATACACTGGAAGCTATAGCCTCTTTGAAAATAATTTAGTCAATAAGTAAGAAAATTATACTTCAGAAGTTCAGATGCATGCATCAACTTACTTGTTGCATTCTTTGTATATTATCAGGTGTGTAGGCAGGTCCAGGTGGGGGGGTTGTCAAAGGACTCCCATCTCCTGAAGCCATTCTATGTAAATTAAAAACCCTTTATTGACTGCCTGACACCATTCGGTTTATCTGAAAGAAAAGAAGTATCACTTTATTAAGTGTTACCATCTTCCCATCACTGATCTTACAGCAATTTTCTGCAAAACATGCAGGAGTCTCATGGGACTTTTTCTTTCCATGATAGAGGCTGAAATTGGGCGACTTCCTAATCCTAATTGCAACAAGAGGGCCAAGATGGCCCTATATCGCTCACATGACAATCATTCTTTACTCATTGAAACATAGTTTTGAACCCATTCTACATATAAATAAGACAAACATTCTGACAAGGTTTGGTTAAGATTCATTCAAAACCTTGACAACTACAGCATAGACAAGGTTTTGACCTTGTGACCTAGTGTTTGACCCTAGATGACCCATGTTCGAAGTTGTCTTACATAGCATTAAGACAAACATTCTGACAAGGTTTGGTAAAGATTGAATCAAAATTTTACATCTACAGTGTATAATATGAAATCAATCCATGAAATATTTCTGAAGTTATTGATCAATCAGAAATCTACATTAGGCTAAGATTTAAGTAAAAACGGGCCATAACTCCTGTGAAAATGTTTTGATTTTACCGGATATCAAAACTTGGCCTGTATTTTATAATTATACACCTTCATGCAAAATATGAAACCAATTCATGAAATATTTCTATCTTCAAGAGTTATTGATCGGAACCAAAATTTGAACTGACAGACGACTACCAGGGTTTTTTCTCTCTTCGAATGGCGGGGGTATAAAAATGATTGTTTATAATATTTCAATAAATAATGCTTTGTGAACTGGGCTGAAAATAAAAATAAGTGCTCAGACCTACTCGCTAACTCAGACTTCGAAAAAGGTGCCGGACTGGTGGACTTGTCCAATAGATTGTGTGTTGGTCCAATAAAGAATCTTATCTCATTGGTCCGACAGTCCAGTGAGTAATTTACTTGATGTATACACAATTAAATTATACTTGTTTACTTTTTCGGTCTGACAGAATTTTCGAACTTGTCAGACCGAATGTGACTTTGTCTGCCATTTTTTTTTTTGCCCTTCGCGAAGACTACCTACTATATTGCCAAAAGATATTAAGGTTTCAGCCAACCTGCAAAAATACAAGATTTCACTCAAAAAACATCTTTTACTTAACACGTAGTTACGTTTGTATTAACATCAATTGGTTAATACAATGATTCCTTACTATGATTTATATATATATATATTTTTTACTTTTACTCCTGTTAAACTTGATCAATTTAGCCATCATTATTACGAATTTGTTGTGCCTTGCTATGACATGTCATTATTATTACAGGACCACAATGGAAATAAGGAAATTCATATTTCCTTTTTTGTGTCATCCTGAGTATATATATATACATGTACTGGTACATCTAAAAATTTATTAGTATTATATGTCATTAAATGTATTATTCTAGTCTTTTGTAACAATGTGTTTTTTAAAACATTCATATATTGTATTGTACCATACCATGTGTTTTATATGCTGAATAAATCTATCTATCTATCTACTCACAACAATCCTAGCAAATAACCTACCTACCCGGTACCACAGATAATAAACAATAGATGATAGAAAGTTTATATTGGTTGAATAGATAAATGATTAGGCTACAAGATGCGTATATGCTTTTTATATTTTCTCCTTCAGTAAAAGAATTACGGGGCAAAAACTCTTGCGTGGTTGTGTCATCCATACATAAAACTTGTTTCCCTTGTATTATTTATATAGTATATAATAATATAGCGAATAAAGTCAATGAGCCGTATCCCTGTGCCCAGTACTAAAATGCTGGGTCGGAGCACTCCAAACAAACACATTTTATTTTCAGCCCTGTAGCATGTGAAATTGTCATATTCTTCAAAGTCTAAAGCCACTACGAAACAAACATCTGACATGTCAGGCCTTTGCGGTTCGGGCCAAATCAAAAGTGTCTCGCCATCCCAAACAATAAGGACTACACGCCCGGGATACATGTGAGATCATATCGATTAACCTGGCATAATTGTCAACATCACAACATAAAAGACTAGAAAATCGAGGTAACATACTGATAGTTACATAAAGATATGTTTGGATTCACTTTCAGGATCTTGAGGATAAAATGATCGCCCCACATCTAAGCATACAGTGCTAAATTTGTGTCAACGAAGATTAGCGCCAATATACAACAACTACAATAGTAATTAGTAAACGGCAGCAACACATCTACTTTCGCTTTCTAATCAATCACAATAGAAGATGGACAAAAAGTAAAACAAAGGCTTAAACAAGACAAACGATGAAATACAGAAAACCCGGACGCCATAATAGCCTTGAACTGTGACAAAGACATGAAAGAAACTAATAATAATCAACAATTATGAATAAGAGACAGAATCCTTACACCTTCAGCGTTAATCCAAACTTTAATACATGGTCCGCCTAATTACCGTAAACATAAAGCGGTACTTTCGTGTAAGTAGCGTGTGTAGTGTAAACTTACCGGCAGTTATTTTATCGATAAACAAATTACACAGACACCACCGAATTTATGCGCATTCTTACTGCGCAAGCATTATCTAAAGTCTGTTTCATTCGTACCAGACTACAACCGGACTATAGTCTATTTTTCGATATAACGAAAATGAGGTCATGTTATCATATTCGTGATATGACTTCGGGTTTACCTAAATGACATTTGTAAAGCGATTTTTTTCACGTTATTAAAGATTTAAAAGTAAAATATTGTTATCTTATTATGAAAACAAATTTAACTATGTATATTACTAACATTTATTAAGTTTGGTGACAAAACCCCGTACCATCATAAATTATAGTAACTACCAATTAAATGATCGGTTTGTTTTCAAATAAACATGCATTTAGGTGCATCTCTATCAGTTAAAGTCACCAACGCGATATAAAAGACAGCAATCACATTTCCCTCCGAAAGTCACCCATAAAATGATCCTAATGTATTTTATACAATGTTACAGATAAGAAGGAATATAATTAATAAATTATATTAATACCTTTCTCACTGCACGATTCTTACTTCACTTGATTGTCACATATGTACACGTACATAGCACGATTCATGCATTTTATATATACCACACATTTCAAACACGGTTCATGCATTAATTTATGTGCTTCACAATTTTTTGCTACTGGAAATATTTGTATCTGTTTTCGCAGCAAACAGCATTAATTTGAGTAATTAATGTCTTTAATAATATTAAATTAGCTTTCTAATTTTTTTAATTTTGTATTTAATTTAACATACTTTAAAAAAGATATTTTTATCATTGAATTAAACATTGAATGAACAATTAAAGCCATATAGTAACTGATTATGTAAACGAAGCTTGTCCTTCCGTCTGTTTTATTACCCCCTACTGTGGAACATGTAAGACGTACTTTCCTTTAGTCACATGCCGAAAACTAAAACACAAGAAGTTTACCCTGTTTATCACCCTTCATTAAATTTATCCAGAGAGATAAGATATTAAACAAAAGATACTGGAGAAACTTCAAATTCACGACATAAAAAAATAATATAGATCTAGAAGCCATACATTTTGCTATATAGTTATATAAATTTTAATAAAATAGAAAATTACACATTTAAATAGATCTGTTCAGTTAAATTCAATTAAGAAATATATCTAGCCTTTGCAATGTCATCAGCATATTTAAAAGACATCATTTATCTGATTAATCTGCGAGAAAAAACGCTCTCATCATTTTTATAAACAATAATAGACTGAAATGACCATGTCTTATATATGCAGATATGCGTAACTAAGCGGTCGCTTCCCCGTCTCTATGCAGCCATTTTCATTGCGACACCAAGCTTAAACCGAGAATAATAATCAGCAATCATGAATAAGAGACAGAATCCTTACTCATTCAGCGTTAATCCAAACTTTAATACAAGGTCCGCTTAATTTCCGTAAACATTTATAAGCGGTACGTACTTTCATGTAAGCAGCGTAGTGTAAACTTATCGGCAGTTATTTTATCGATACACAAATTAGTTTACAAGCATTATCTACATTCTATAATTAGCGTTTGCGTCATTAACCTGTCGTTCGTTGGGCCTCATGTAAGAGAGAGATAACGAACGACAACTCTGTGTAACATAAACTGGTTCTCGTTTGCAGTGCACCAAAGGAGTCATCGGGATCTCCGTGATACAAACGCTGAGGTCTTCACCGTCTTGAGAATCTATGAAATGTAAAACAATTTATTTAATTTTATCACAGTCCTTTTAAATGAGATTTATCATGCATTAATGCGCATGTAGTTTATAAAAGATGCGCGACATTATTCGTTTCGTTACTTTTCATTTCGCAAAAAGCCAAATGATAGACCAATGAAATTCGTTATTTTGTTTATTTACAAATGGCGGCATTAGGACAAATTTGTCAACCACGAATTTGAATAGTAATAAGTGTGACTGTCGCATGGTAAGTACGTTTGAAAAAATAGTTGTTTTTTCACAGTTACCTTACGCTAATCGTTAATGTGCAACCGTAAATTTATGGTTTGTTAACTTTATTTGGTGATAATTTATCGGTTAACATGACCAGACAAGCAAATGATTAATGATTCACATGTCCAATGTAGTCATATATTCCTTGAATTCTTTATTGGTCATCAAACGGGACATACTGTTTAATTCCCCATGACATGCACTTAATTATTTGTATGATACTGAAGACAAACTGGCCTCACGACAACACACTTCCATTTCATTAGTTTGTGTCACTCAAACCATACTCCATAGTGACGAATTTTAGTAAACTCTTAACTTCTTTCAAATAATACTTGATTGAAAAACTGGGCCATTTTGGACTGGTCTGTTTTGGAAGTGGGTCGTTTTGCACCGACACTGACTTTAGTGACAGGTATCAGGACGTCTCGACCCATACCTGATTACATTTAGGCCCCTATTTTTATATCTTTTTATCATGTTTTTGATGTTGTGACTTGTAGCATTATAAAAAGTTATTTAAAGTCCCATGAGCTTTTTGCTATGAAAAATGTATGCAAAAAACAAGCAATTGCTGCTAGATAATACGCGCCATTGCTCTATTAATTTTATTATCCCAAGATAATTATTACCGACAAAACAAGCCATTTTTCTTCTAAATACACTCATTTCGCTGTGAATTTTGCTTTTGTAAACTTGAAATATATAGAGCGTGTGACGTCAATTAATGCAGTGTGCATAATGACTGCAGTAATTATTGACTACTCATAACTTGGAAGTCTTATAAGTTATATATTGATTATGATATCTTTTCATTTGCAGATGTCATTTGTTCGTGTTGGAGGCAGAAATCCTCCACGGAGGAAAACCAATATGAAGAAAAAAGTTTGGGATGTAAGACTTTTGATTTGAAATTATGAGGAAGAATTAATTTAAGGAGTTTGCTTCCATATGGAAATTAAAACTGCTAAGTGGAAATCTGTGGGTAGCGATACATGAATATTATGATATGCTTCTAGAGTTATTTGCTGGGAATTTAAGGAAACTTTCTCATATTCTTTTACATCTCTAGCTATGACAAGGATCACACTTTTTCTAAAAATTAAAGTTGGACATTTTCTTTTGTAGGATACAGTCAATGACTTGGATGCTTACAAAGCCACTCCAGATGAAATTGTAAGTTAACAATTTACTCTAGTCAAGTGTCCATTTTGTGTTATCATTTTCCAAATTGACTTTCCTTAAACCACAGCAATAATTTGTCAATTATTTATTATTTGATGGTCCTAAATATGAATCATGTTGCAGAAAATTTTAATTGGGATATATGTGATATTCCTAATTCCTAATGAATTTACAATATTCTTATGATTTACACACTTTCTTTCATTGTTAGTCCTTTGATTTTAGGAATACAGGAAAGCTTCTCACAGGTCTAAGCATGCTGTTTGCACACATTTAACCAGACCAGGATCTGCACGTAAAGGTAAATATAAAATTTGTCTTGTTGTCAGACAGACTTTTGTGTTTGAATGCCTTCAATTCAATCTGACATTCTTCTTAGTATCTTTTGATTAAACAATGATTGCCCATTTTACATTAAAACAAGTATTAAAGTAGCTTTTTGTTCTTGTTTATCATCTTGATTTATATAAAAGATTTTTTATTACAAATTTTGATAGGTTTTAAAGCTATGAATTAAGGCACATTTCACAAGACAAGTGCTATTGTCAAATAAGAGTTTATATAAGGGTCTTGTGTTGTATTTTAACCTTGTTCTTTGGGTAAGTCATGATGTATGATCTTCTTAAAACATTATTTGTTTCATTTTAAACCACATATGGTTATTTTCATCTGTAAAAAATATGCATTCTGTGTATGAAATACATGTTATTTCCTCATATTTAGGAAAAAGAGCAAGTCCATTCAGAAATAATGTGCAGGCAAGAAAAATTGCCATTATGAAGGAAGTTCTTTATGACCAAAAACAGGTTATCATAATTTTTGATAATTTCATGCCTTTCTTATTGACAATTTATGGACCATTATGATTAATGATTCTGAAAACTATTCAGAATCTATCCAAATGCACCATAACTAAACTCCGTTTGCTTTGAAAGCATTAACTATGTTAAGATACATGTTGATTGTTTTATAACAAACACATTTCTCATCTAATCTCTGAAGTCAATCTATCATGTACAGATGTTCGTTTGAACTTAGTCAGTAAACACTTGTAATTAAAATTGGTGCCTTAAGTCAAATGAACTGATTTAAGTGATTGTTAATTGTCAAGTTAATTTATTTTATATTTGGCCTATATTACAGTTACAAGAAGTCCTAGAGAAGTCAGACACAATGATGTCTGTTGTGAAAGATTTATTTGGGGATGATCCAAGAGTATGATTTTTGTTCAATATTGATTAATATTTACACACTTTTATTAGCTTTGGATTTTTTTGCACTAGCATCTAATGATGCGGGGGCATAAAGCGATTGCTCTGTCCATACTAGGTTAAGAAGGGTTAACAGTTGCGTTTATATATTAAATCGCTTTTATACTCGTACAGTTTTTGCCTTAGACATTTCCCAATTCATTCATATCACCCAACCTCAATTTATTCTTGTCAGGATTTGGACTTGTTTATATGCAGGGGTGACAATCCTGAAAGAGTATGATTTCTGAGCTAAATAAAAGTTATTTGATGAAAATATCCCAAGAAATGGCAAAGTTACGGTCAGTTTTATCTGCTCCGATGGATTTTCTTTAATACCTGTATGATTTTCAGGATTTAATTTGGCTCCATTGACACCCCTGTTATAGGAGTGTGACTCAATACCAGTAATTCCACTGAAAGAAGTGAACTTATTTTGTCTGATTTCTTCTTCAGAGATTTGCTGGTATCCCTTCTGTTACCACTGCACCAAATTCTGGTAAACCTGATATTGCATCTTCTCTCATCAACTTACCACCTGAAGTACGAACTAGGTCAGAGGACCTTAGTGATAGCGTAATGAACCAGTCTGCCTTAAATGCATTACAGGAGTCTGATACAGGTAATATAGTACCTTTTAATTTGTTGCATGATTTATTGACTTACCTGTATCTAAATACTCTACCCTAGTGGTGAATTTTAATTATTGATGACTTGTTTTAGTGATTGAAACATTCTTGGAACAAAAACCTTGTTATATATGAAAGTACTAATGGAAACTGACATTACATAAACTTGCACTGCAATATGAAATAGGAACCAGTTTAACAATTGCACAGTGGATCTAGAAAAACATAGTACTTTGTAGTACTTTGGTCAGCATAAAAATGCATTCATGCTGAGCGAGTGACAGCTATGGAAAGCTGAACTTTTGTTAAGTGTCCAAAAATTTTGATTGTAGTAGCTTGAATTTGGAAAAAATAAGCATATTTTTATTTTATATGACTGAATTTTTTTTATGTTCTTAATCAGTGTAAGAACTGTTTGAATCAGTAATTAATCTGTTACTAGACGTTTTACTAAGATTTTCCATGTTTGATTTTATAACAAGTTATTCTATTATTATGTAAAGCTTATGATTTGCTGAACCATTGTAGAATGAATTAATGATAAAATGCATCCAATTATGTTTCAGAATTAGATGATTCACACCCAGTACCACTGTCATACCAACCGAAAATGAACATGAGACGATTCCAGCAGTTTTTAGAAGCAGAAGAGAAGAATTCAACACTTAGTACAATCAGTGGTCAGGCTGGAATGAGTCACTTAGGACAAATGATGGCCAGTCAACTGAGTTCAAGAAATGTTGCACAAAGTTCGCACCTCCCTGACCAAACAAATTTTTCATCAAAAAGTGAGTTTAGTTTATGGAATGGTAATATCAAAGTACTGAAAGTATTCATGGAAACTGAATTTACTTAGATTATACTGCAAGATGAAACGGGAACTAATTAACAAATGCATGGTGGATGTTAGAAAATGTAGTACTTTGGTCCGAATAAAAGTTATGCACGCCGAGCAAGTGACAGCTAAGGAAAGCTGAACTATCATTTAGTTTCCAAAATGGAATGATAAGTTTAGATGGTGCTTGTGCTGTTTTTTTTTTTTTTGGAACAAAATATGAAGTTATAAATATGATAGATGATAAAATACCTGGTTTGTTTTAGATGGCACTTTTCAAACACCACCTAGATACAAGAAAGATATGAATGAATCTCTGGAGATACTACAGCCACCTAAGTCAGCCATGAATGATACAAGTAAAATAAATAAGACAAAGAGACGAGTTCCTAAACCAGAGCCTGAATTAAATACCTCAAATCTTAGTTTGGTTGAACTTAGAAAGGTAAATTAATTACAGTAGAACATAGTATAGTTAGGTGAACTCTTGGGAACAGTCAAACCTGTGATTGTGGCCACCTTGGAATAAAGGCCACCCTGTGAATAAAGATAATTCTTTTAAAAACTGTCATTGATTATTTAGATCAAAATTACCTCTGAATTAATAAAGACCACCTGTCAATAATGGCCATATTTTTCTTTTCCTAAGGTGGCCTTTTTCCCAGGTTTGACTGTAATTACTGCATTATGTCCATATTGTATCATATCCATGTAGTAAAGGAGGGCAGGTTTGGGAAAATAAACCATCATATCTGAATCTTTACTAAGTTCGAGTTCACTATAACGGTGTAGTTGTATTTAATACATTGTTACATTTAGTACTGTATAGCATATTAATATCTTGCATTTCATAACATGTATAAATATCATTAATTGGTACTATTGTACATTATAGGTATTAGAGACACTTGAGGATGAGATAGCTGAGTATGAACTTCACACAGGTAGACGCCCACCAGCTGAAAGGAACAGACAGGAATCATTTTCAGGATATACACTGGCTATTGTTGATTCTGTCACTAAGCTTACCAGATATTTGAAGGAATGTGAACTCCGACTTCAAGCTGAGATTACTGTCAGAGAACAGTTAACTCAAGATGTCGTACAGTTTAGAACTCTGGTGGATTCTTTAACTTCCGTAAATATTTCTAGATATTTTTTTGGTATTGTTTTAATATGTTAATTACAATATGTAAGAAATTCTTGTATTACTTATTTAATATTATCACTACTATTAGATTAAGTATGCCAGGACAGTGTTTCATGCATAGACCCTGAGATTATAAAACTTAAGAACAATCTCAATTCCATTCTCAAAGTATAATGGTTGAATAGTTTGAGCTGATTTATGTTTAAGTACATGTTCAGATACTGTCAGACTAATTTATTGGTAAATATCATTATTGTCTGATTGCAATGAACTTAGAAGGTATAAGATTTGAGCTCACAGACCCATCTCAATTTTTTTAACCTCGGGGCTTAGCTTGCTTTTTGCTGTCTGGGAATATTTTTTAGTTATCATCGTAAAGAAAGATGTTTAATGTTTATGACATTTATATGGATATCAGTCTTTATTCAATTTTACCAGTTTCATTATTTAATTTGACAGGATATCATTATCACACAAGAAGAATTTCAAAACATGATGTTAGAATTTCAAAGATTCAGAGTGGAGACTCGGGCTGAGATAACAAAGTTAAAGGTACATTCATGTTCTAAATCTTCTTAAAACTTATGTCTCCTAAATTATACAAAAGAAGAGTGTCAAAACTTGTGATTGTGCAGTTCTGTAAACATTATTTAATGATTAAAATCATTTGATTACACTTAAAATCTCTGATCGAGCTATTCTAAGAAACAGCTCAGGCTACTGATATATCTGACAAGAGTATTAAAGTAAATTTTGCTATGAATTTGTTTATAGGATGATAGTTTACATTTAAACATTTTACTCAAATTTGTCCTCTCTGTATAATTCTACCTGTAACTCTAAAATGACATCTTGCATGTACTTACTAGGGAGGACAAATTCAGAAAACTGAACAATGGAGTCCGGCACAGTCTGTGGCATCTAACCCCAGTGAGTCAGCTGTTCACCAGACTGAACCCTTAGATCAAAGAGAACAAGATGTATACCAGTCGGCAGTGTCAGACACTCATGAAGCTTCATTGACTCAAACACCACCAAAATCTCTACAAACTCAATTCAGTGCTCCAGGTAAAATTCTAGTTATCAGCATCATAAAAATAATTCTCTCTTCTACAAACAGTTTACTATGGTGGCACAGAGATGACATGAGTTAGTAAGTCATGGCCACAACTAAAATAAATTGCACACATGTCACCTCTGTGCCACCATAGTTTACACATTTTTGTTCAAAATTAGCTAGCTTTAACACATGACTCCTTCCATGATGTCAGTAGAGTAGTATATAAAACTTATGTTTTATTTCTATTTTTATAATGAGTGGTTTTTGACATGATGAAGAATTGATTTTGTTTCCTTGTAAGAATTTTCATTTATGATATGCACAATATTAAAATAAATGAACACTACAAGCGTTTGTCTTATTTTAGATCTGCCAACTAAAATACCTAAAGAAATGAATGCATTTGGTGATCATTTGAAACCTGTGTCTGCTGCAGTAATGTTGTCTCCACCTGTTAGAAGATCGAGAATTGTTGACCAAGAAAAAGAGGCAGCTAGTAAGTGTCCATAAATTGGAAAGATAATTTAAAGAATGTGTTATAAATGTGAGGCTGTTTTTCATTGTTATATTTTAAATTAACATTCTCATTTCTTTTTCTTTGGCTTGGAGTTATTTCCAGCGATTGGAAAATGGCTTCAGATACCTGTTTATGTGGTATGATTATTGTCCATGTGTTTACATAGATTATTATCACTAAACACAGTTTGATTGTTGATTGTTTGATGATTGTACTATTTCAGAGCAAGAGTCCCTTCTAGATATGCAAGGTTATGTATCAAGTGTAGAAAGTAATAACTCTGCTCTACAAGATGACTTTGCTGAACTACCAGCTTTATGTCCTTCAAGTCTTGCCCAAGTGATCAACCCAAATAATGCACCAAAGGTGTCTGGTACTGTGCCTGGATACCATCACCCAAACACAGCGCCTGTTAGTGCTCCAGTTAACTCTGTAAGTGTACCTAAACCTACTCCTCTAGTTCAGAGTAATGTTAGAATACCCCTACCCACAGGGTCAGCTGGAATTCCCCAGAGACAGCAACAAGAACTGCCTTTGTCATTTTATGAAAAGCAACAGCAACCAATTAGTGTTATACCTCAAGATAGACCTCAGACATTACAAAGATCACATGATCAGAACAGTGTCGGATCACATGATCAGTTAGCTGATACACAGAGGTCACATGACTCACAAGACTCAAAGGGATCTGACAGAGAATATCTTGCCTCACAAATTGCAGCACTGAATCAACAACATGCTGAAGCCCAGAGACGGCTGAATGGATTAATGAGCAGACAAACCGCTGTACAGGAACAAGAGACCCAGGCACAGCAACAACAACAAATGCAGCAACAAAGTCAAGCTGCTAGAGGGCAGGTCGTTGAGAATCAACAAAGGCTACAGCAACAACAGTTACAATATGAACAACAGCAGAAACTGATAGAACTAGTCATGCAACAACAACAAAGGATTCAGGAACAGCAGCAACAACAAAAACAACAACAACAGCAGCAACAGTTTCAACAACCACAACAACATATTATGAATGGTCGTCCCAAACCAAGCATTCAGCCAAGTATGAAGAATGGTAATGATTCTCTAAGAGAGTCAATGGAACTTCCTGGTTATAGACCAATGCCTAAACAGGTGAGAGTAAGATACTTTTCTCATATCCAGTGATGTCACTTATTATCTCCCACATACACATACTTTTCTGTCAATGTCTCTCAGCTTTTTACTAGATTCTTGTAAAACAGGAAATGAAAACAAATGGTATCAATTTTACAATTTCTTTCATGCAAGACATGTTCATGGTAGATCAAAGATGTTATAATTTACAAGAAAATCACAGAAAATGTTTATCAAGCACACTATTTCTTGATGGGAAGTGATCGTTTACTATAGGCAATTAGGTTACAAACGTTTTAATGGAACAAAATGCTGAAGTTAAACGTAATGGTGAATGAAAGATTATTCATATCAAGAGAAAAACAAGTATCAGATGGAAATTAATTGAGACTCAGTTGTATGCTCTGGAACTTATTTTCAGACTTTTACAGAGATTAATGTAAGGGATAAAGAATCACATCTCTGGATAGAGATTGATCACTGGTATCAACTATCATATATTTTCTGTAAAATGAACTTATCTGTCTCAATTTTCAAAAGAATTCTTACTGATACACAAGCTGCAAATCATTTCTTGATTTTCCAATGAGAACATATTAACAAATATTATTAAAACAAAGTCTTCAGGTACTTCTGGATATTGTGTTAACATAATTATGTTGCTTAATGTATTTCTGTCTTACAGACTGGCCTGCCTGCATATCCAGTGTCACCAAATATATCTCCTATATCACAGAGATCGGATGGCTACAAGATGATGTTCCAGTCCGTAGATAGTCAAGTAAGATTAACCTCTTGTATTTTCTATTCTTGATTTGTTACATTCAACTGTCCACATTCCTTAACAATTTCTGTGAAAATGCTTTTGATTATATGACCTTAAGTTTATATCAATTCAAGATAATTATTACAATGAAATTTTAAGCCCATGTACGCTAATGTGTGTTGAATGGTTAAAACCATTATTTCCAGTATTTTTTTAATTTGTTATTTATGTTTAAATCCTCTGATACCTCTCCTTTACATTCATTGATCTATTAAGTTATTTAACAGATCTTACATTACCCATGTTTTCTATTCTATCAGGTAATAGTTTCTAACATTTTGTGAACTGGAGTTATTTCTTTGAATATTATTCTATTTCAGGCTTCATATATGAATGTTCCAGCAAGTCGAGGTATAACAGTGTCATTACCTAAAGTAGATATGGACCAATCTGGGGCTGGAAGTCCATCGCCGAACCATCAACAAACAGCTAGATAGTGAATATTCTCCATTGATTGTTGGCTGTGATAGAAGTGTTTTGATAAGAGATGATATATGTTTGATTATACAAATAATGTATCAGTATTTTGTTTGGAAGATTAGTATTAGAGACATAGACATTTAGTAATATCCTTGAAATCAGTTCAAATGTCTCATATAAGTTTAGACCGTGTGACAACATAGTAGACAAAGTCATGTTAGATTGACATTAAGAGTTATGATCGGTTATAAGCAGTTGCAAATATGATACCTTTTGGTCTTCTCTTGCTTATGATCAGATTGTAAAAGATTATTGCAAAAGTTAATTTGACTTTTCATTAAGTGAAATGTTGTTGGAGGCGGTTAAAAAGGAGAATTCTATCTGATTGGAGTAATCTGATTTTAAGTCCTATAAGCTCCTGTAAATGAACAAACCTATCTTTAGGAATCTGTGTAAAACAACTGGTGTTGAAACATGACTGTGATAGAACATTCCTGAGAACTTTAGTATACAGTACAAGTGGGTGATAATCCTAGTTTGCTTGAATTTATTTTCTACTTTAGTGTTGCAACTATGTAGTGGATTTTATAATATAACATTGTATGTAGCTGTTTCATGGTAGTTTTGTAGTTTATCAACAGGTGGAGATTCATTGTTTGCTAGCTAATTTCTTAATGTAGGAGAATACATTTATGATTTACTGACAAATGTACTGTATCTGTTGATGAAGTACATATTTTTGTAATTTATATCTCTTGTTTTTGTACAGATACTGTTCTGAACAGTTATGATTGCTATATACTGCTGAAATATATAATAGAAAAAATTGTTGTTATTTTTTGTTTGGTTTTGAGAACAGTTGTGTCATCTTCAAGTATTTTGTGTTGAGATAAATATGTAGTATACTCCACTGATAATGACTTACTACTTAATGAAGATAAAACAAGTGTAAATTAATTACAGTTGCTGTTTATTCATATTTTCAACAAAAGCGACTAGTTTACAAAACATAACTTCAGAATTTACCATAAATATTTACATGAATAAATTATCTAATTCACTAAAAGTTTCAATACACAAATTAGTATGTCCTCCTCTATCTTCACAGGAGAGTAAATTTGCAAAGGCCTCAGTATACTATCCTAATTTATATCTGAACATTTGACATTAACACTTCCAAAAAATGAATCTAAGTTTTATCTCAACTAATGTCGATTTTAAGGACAGGATAATAAATGTAAACAAATTAATATACATTGACAAGACCAGACTTTTGTAGACTTGATTCAGACCTTCTGAGTAGGTTTACAACAGTTTTACAATTACTAAACAATGGCCAGCAAATAATGTGTGATCAGCATACATTGGTTTTAGTATATATATGCTTTTAAATGAAACACCTAAGTATAAATAAAACAAATTTCAGGATATTTTGATTATTAAGATGTTGAATTCTGTACAATGTTCTTTATGCTTTCCTGGTCTGTAATATGCCCAATTATTGATATATTATGCAAAATGGCACATAATCAATGCAATTACCAGTAAGTACTGCAGATTGACATTTGATTTTATTTTAACCTGACACCTTCAATATAATAAGAACCAATGAACATAAAAAGTGAAATTTGAAGTCTAAAATAATATTCCAATATACTTAATTAAAATAATTTATTAATGAATTTAAAACAAATTCAGCCATAAAAACTTTAGGAAAGAAATGGCATCTCATAATTCCATGTAATGTCCTTATATATAACATAAAAATGAGAAAATGAAACACTTGAATCAGGTCCAGCCATAACAGAATATCTATGGATTTATGAAGACTAATCATGAAGATGATTACCCAAAATGGAATAAAGTACAATGATAACAAACACTGACACATACATGCATTCATTTTCTGCTGACAAATATATATACTATCAACCACAAAAAGAGAGAAATACATAACCTCATATATTCATAAAAATGTCATGAAGACAATCTTTTTACTCTTCTAACAATAAGGAAAGGTAAATAATTAAAAAGAGATAATAGGAAACAGTATAATAAAATAGTCAGATCAGGAAAAAAAGGTTGTTTTCACTTTTTGATTTATTTCGCCAGTCAATAAGTACGAGCCTCAGAGTTAATAGAGACAGTTCATTACACAACGATCATAAAAACCTTTGTAAATTGTTGCAAGAGTATGTCACAGACTAAACTGGATCTCCACTACAAGATATCCAAAGAAATAAAATTACATTTTAAACATTAATTATTTCAATTACTAATACTTCTGAAATTTAAGAATAAGTTTTGCCTCATTACATTAATACCATGAGAAGAAGTATGTTTACTGAATGAGTAAATGAGACAGATTCGAGGTGAAAGATGATGTCATATTATCATAGAGAGCCTCCTCTGTAACTCATCAGTAAAATCATGGCAGTCTGATTTGATGTGTAAAATATCAATGCCATCACCAGGGTGTTCGAGATCTCCTCATTTGTCCTTCTTTGACTTCTTAGCAGCTGCAGCATCCTTTGTCTCCTCTTTCTTCTCTTCAGGATGGTCTTCATAACTAAAGAGAAGATGTCAGTATTAACAGACATTTAACAGTAATGTTTACATGCAACTATGGATAAATACTGTATGGCAGAGTCAACAAAGTATTATCATGAAATCTGAATCTTTGAACAATCTGAAGTTCATACTGTAACCTTCTTATAGACACTATATTCAATATTGTAAACATTAAAAACATACATCAATTCATCATTGAAAATTCTATTAAGAAAAGGCAGCAATAAACAGAATTCTAGTTAATTTGTAAAAGATACTTTAGAACAACATGACTGTAACATTTATCAACTGAAAAAAGTCATGTCACATAACTATATGTCATATGTTGAATTAGGCAAAACGTATGCATTATCAACAAAAAATTCTGAAGTACTATTTTAGTATGTCGTGATTTTCAATACTGATAAAATCTCAGTGCCTTTAAGCTAAGTTGGGTTATATATTCACCTGAACAGCGGTTTGATTTCTCCTCTTACAAGGGCAACTAATATTGGTACACCTATACATGCTGGTACTAGATATAACAAGGCGGGCTGAAAACACAGAATTATGTCATACAGTGATACACAATAAGTATAGTCAAAGTACTGTCTGTATCAAAATGCTTCTCATCCAAAAATTGAACCAGAATAATAATACAATATCATATAAAATAAAGATCATTTAATCTAACTTGAATAAAATACAGATTGAGAAGAGCAAATTAGAATGTTTTCAAACAACTAACAGATAAAATGGAATTATCTGGATTACTGACTGTTCAGCACTAGCAATCATTTCTCACTTGAATATGTTGATAAAATGAAAGTATTACCTGTGCATGTTTGAAGACATGCATGACTAGTATAGTAGCTAGGAGGCCAAGGAAATAGGCAAGAAAACTAGCGTAGAAATACACTCGACTTCCCTTCTTACGACTGAAAAATCAAGAAAAAGACTTCACATTAATTACCAAGTATATCAAAATACATTGATCTGTATAAACTCAAATAATGCACTCTTACTATGTAATATTGATATAATGCACACAATGATGTCTCAGATTTGCTTATTTGTTCAAAAAATCATATAATCACAATCATATTATCTATAGTATGCTTTATCTAGCAAACTATGCACTTAGACATACATCAGAACATAATTATAAAGCTGAACATTAACAATACTAATATTAAAACAAAAACAATTTGATCAAACATGTAACTTAATAGCCATTCTTTTGCCGAGTATCCATTCTACAGAGAATGATATTTAACATAATTGGATGAATACAAGAAAACTTCATACCTGAGATCAAACCTCAGGAGGAGTGCAATGAAAATACCAGGGATGACAATATCACCTAGACCTAACATAGCAAAGTTACTAGCACCAAGACCATTCTCCAACAAATCTTGAGGAAATACCACTGCAATAAAATTACATAATTCCATCAATTTATATGAAAGATATCAGACTCAGAAACAAGTGATATCTACTGACAGATGAGACATACCCGGTAAGTGAAGTAAAAATTCATTGAAAACTTAATATAAATAATTAAGGTGATGTGAAGTGTTATGATTTGGTTATAACATCTTTAGTACAACTATTTAAATTACAAAATACATGGCAATTCAATGGTATGGATTGTAACTTGCAAGTATCAAGAAGTGGTCTAAGACAGTCTCTGGTTAACGAGAATTTACTTACATTTTATGGGTGCATCAAATGATTTGGCAACTGTCACCATGACATTGGTGCCAAATACCCAGAACACATCATACACAAAGAGTCCACCGAGAAGAATACAACCAGTGGTAATACTGTTTAGTGACAAGAACTCAACACCATTGACAGCAAATGCAAGTCCAAACAAATTGTTAGCAATCCAGTGCTGTAATAGAAAATGAAAGTGCAATAAATACTAAAATTAATGCCAATTAAAAAGCCTTTCCTGGTTAAAGAACGTAATTTATTAATAAACCTGTGATGAGTTGCATACCAGTTAAGTGTCACTGTGATATAAAGCTTGACAAATATGAACAAAATAAATCATTCTGTATATTAATGAATTAACTCATGATCATTTTTGCAAGTACTTGTAAGACTTAATTCTAAATTCCAATTGACAATACAATATACAATTTATTGACAACCTTCTCAACACTCTAAACTATTTTCATTATAAGCTTACCTTTTTCATCAAGTACCACACACCAATAACAGCACAAAGGGCAATGACTAAGACATCTTTTCTGTCAAACTGCCAATTCACCAGTTCTGTAAATATGATGGAACAGACTTTTAGGACATGTACTGACTTGACTGATAAAAAATAACCAAAGATACAAAAAGTACTTTGTAATCCTAATGCTGAAAGAATGTTGGTACGTAAAATATCTATCTTATGAACATTACAAACGCATTTACAGAAACAATAGAATACGGCTCTGAACATATATTCAGTATTGCAGATTACATATTGTATATAAATAGAGGAACTGCCACTAAACAATTTTATTTAATCATTACAAAGGCATTAAACATGAGAACGAAAGGAAACTTATTGACATAATGTAAATTTATTTATAAAAAATGTGTCATAACATTTTAGGATTTGTTGTGAGATATCACATTTGGAATATCAAAAGTAACTACCGCGGTATACAGTATACTAACTAGTAACTTCATTGATCAGCTGTGATTTGCTAGCAACATTTTTCACCTTAGAAAGGTGAAAATGGCAGGGTACTTAGAATGAGGGAAATAGGGAAAAATAACATAATAAAGCAAATATATTCTCCAGTCCCAATAATTGATTACCAATAGGTTATAACAATGATAAGTTACAATCATTACAGACAAAAAATTATTCTACAGGTTAATTACACAACCTTTTTACCAAAAATTTCTTTATGAAGAATTTATAAGATTCAACTGAAAGGAATTTTTTTGGCAACAGGGTAATAAAACAATCTTCAGAGAGGGGAATACAAACACATTCTTGTCTTAAGCTAGTACCTAAAAAGGGACTTACCTTCTTTCTTTTCCCCACCACCCTGTGTAAATATCATGTGATATTCCTGGTTGGGAAACAATGGAGGAATCAATGGATGTAAGATTGGGCTGAAAGAAAATAAAGATCTCATAAGAATAACTATTTTCTGAAACAATTTTTTGCGATGAAAATTTATACTATTATGAGCATTGACAGTAAAGAACATGAAACAAATCTACATTAAAATTAGTATTAATTATGCTTAACTGTTTAATAAGCCAAAGGTTCAGACAATATTTACAGCCTTCAAAGTTTATGAATGTATGTATCCAATGAACATACTAAATATGTCATTAAATATATTACCTGGCAATATGGGCCAATGCTAGAACTCCAAGGAAAAAGAAGTAGACAGCTAGCAACATGTTTATGTACTCTTTAGAGAATATCTGAAAGGAAAAATATATGTATCAGATTATATCACACAATGTTCAATGATTAAATTTGTTAAATATGTATCTGATGATGTACACTGTACTTATATCTCAGAATCTCTACATTTCAATGCCTTCTAAATCCCAACTTTCCAATGATATACAACAAGGAAGTAAAATTTAACCTAAACTTAAACAGATAAAAATCTGTGAAAGGAACCCATCATTATTTTACTTCCTTTCGATAGCTTTTTCTAAATACTAGAATTGCACCTCTTTTGTGATTTTCAGAAGTGTACTAATGCAGTAATAAAAGTTTTACCTGGAAAACAACATAGATCCCGAACAATGTACAACTTGCAATTATGGGAAACATTGCTGCATCCTTACTGGACATGGTCTCCGGTTTCTCTCCTGATTCCTAAAATAATAGAACAAGCATTAGATGATGTAAGTGAATTATTGGCTACTTAGATTAATAATATGTCAAAAAATAATTACCATATGTTTATATAGGAGCACCATACAAACCCAAATTTTCAAAATGAGAACTGATGAAAGCAAATTTTTAAGGCAGACACATAGAGGCGTGTTTCTTTTTCTTCTTACAAAAATTAAGCCTGAACACTAAACTGAACATTTACACATTCTACATATTACCAACATTTAACTAATTATTTAACGACTCGACAATATTGTATTGTTACCTTCTGCTCCTTATGGTATCTCACAGAGCGGAAAGATCCCAGGAAAATCGGAATTAAAGCCATGATAACGAGACTGCTATATGCCACAAGCATTCCCTCTGGTGTTGCAGGAATTTTGGCCGTTGCATTTTCAGCAGTAGCATTTAAAGTTTCATTTACTACCGGCATTTCTGTCCCTGTGTCTGCCATGTTGACGTTAATGACTGACTGCCGTTGTATCTGACTCTGTGTACCGAGACGCTTGAGCTCGCTTTGGGATTGAAGTATTTTGAAACTTAAAGCGTCTGAAAGGGTGCGTTTTTTAACAGAGAACCAGTCTATCAACGTGTCATTACAGTATATGTGTTACGCACTGTGATTGGTTTAAATAATTTATAACCTGTTTAGTCATTGGGCGATTAGATGTTGTAACAAACATGGCCGCCCCCATGAATCGTGTTGGTATTTTTATTAGAGGACACTACAAAAATCATTTAAGATTAGGTGTATCAGTCAAAAGTTCAATCAGCTCTGAAGCGACTGACGTTGAAGAATATGAAAAGAAATTGGAAAAAATCCGTGACTGCTCAGGGTTGTCAAGTAAATTGAAGAAACGACATTATGCACAAATGCCCGACGTAGTTTTCACAGAAACATACAAAGGCGACCGACGATCAAAGTTAAGGAGTCTATATGCCGAAGTTGGTGCATCATCTGGTAATAACTTTGCATGACTTTTCAATGTCTTTCATCTTTTTCTCAATCATTCAATGCACGAATAGCTTTTTTGTTTGATACTCTGCAAACAGCTTACACTTGCAGAGTTAGGATCTCACTTAACAGCATTAAAAATGTTATTGAGGTGAATCGTCAGAGCACCGCACATCACAGGTAAAGGCAGCTGCTTACACGACAATCGTTAGGCCATCCTTGAAGTATGCATCATCCGTTTGGGATCCAATTACCGCTACAGTACAGATGCCCGCACACTGGAACATGTCCAGAGAAATGTTAATTGATTAACAATTATCTATATTGCTCATCTGAACTAATTATGCTAATTTCATTCATCCAAATAATGTATTATAATATCAAAATTAATTTTCACTACTCTGTCCAACAATTACTGGGTAACTTCAATGTGTCATTGGAGGTTTCCTTGCTTTAAAATTTCTGTTTTAAATGTTTTACACCGTAGCCTAAACAAACATGGACAAATGAGCATGTAAACAGAAGCGAACAATGAATAGTTGTAAAAATGTTATGTTCTTTTCCAGGCATTAATCCAAGTATTATGTACCCTAGTAAAGCTGAGCTTGAAGATTTACAAGAAACTGAAAAGGACTGGACACCTACTTTCCAGCAACTAAAAGATGAATTGGAATGTAAAAAGCAAGCTGAAGCTGAAGCAACTAGATTAAGGTTCTTTAATATTTGATTTTATCATTGATTAATTATTACTTCATTATTACTTATGATATTACTTGCTTATTAAATGTAGTCAAAACTGTGAACAGAGGTCACCCTTGGGAAGATAAAAGGTGGATGTTATTCAGAGGTCAGTTTGTTCTAAATAATCAATGACAGTTTTTAAGAGTGACTTCATTGACAGGGTGGAGATGGCCGCTAATACAGGTTTGACTGTATATTCAGAATTATTCTGTTTACTGTTGTAAAAAAACTTGTATTAATCAGTTTTCCCTTCAAGGTATTGACAATCCCATAATACATTACATACATGTATAAGCTTTATTCATTTCAATTTTCATGGGTGTCTTATACTACATTCAAGTGACAAATATGTATTTGCCTAAATTTTTACCTTTAAGAAGTATGAACTGTGAACTTTTATACATGTACTTCCAAATACTAAAATACTACTAACTTAAAATGTCATCACTTATGGAAGAAATAATTTATTAAAATTATTATTTTGATTCAGGTTAGAGAAAGTTGAAAAAGCAATGAATAAAATGGATCAACTTATAGCCCAGTATCACCAAAACCAGGAGAAGATAGAAGGAACAGATAAGCAACAAAATGAAAAGACAAAAATGCTTTTACTGGAATTCCGTGAGCGATATGGATTTTCTGTGAAACCAACATCAGCAAAATTTAAAATGTTCAAACATGTAAAAGCAGATGAGACCAAGGAACAGAAGAAAAAAGACAAGAAAGAAATAAAAAAAGAACAGACAATGAAAAACTTACAAGCTATTTTGAAGAAACAGAATGAGAAAGAATCATAATGCTGTCTAGCTTTATTTGGATTAAATTAATTTGATGTTCATTGTCATGAAAAACTGAATTTTTTGTTTTGGAGTTATTTACTGCTGCTGCATAGAAATATGTGTGTGTTTCAGAGAATTTAGAAGCATTTGTGGAAGATATCATCTGTAAAAAAAATCATACATTGGTCTGCAGACATGCTTACAGACTGGAGTATGTAAGTTCATGTCAGATATTTGTTATCAAACTGACTATGTTGTTTACATTTAACTAGGAATCACTCCATATTTGTTGTGAGAACTTGTTATAAGTGCATTTCCTGAAAAGCATATCATGGTCTGAATTAAATTTTGATATGAGTTATGTGCTTTTTATGCATTTCATAAAAAGTAAAATAAATCACTGATTCACTCTGTATACATGTGTTCTTTCAGTTTTCAAAAAAATCTTAACATTAAATCAAATCTACTCTGTGTCAAGATGCAGTTGTACTTGGCTAATTGGAACCTTTGAATCAATAATTCTGGGGCATATAGCGATTGCCTTGTCTTACCATACAGTTTAAGCTGCCACCAGGAGCATACCGGTATGTGTTTGCTGAATGCAGCATCTTGATTATCATGTATTTAAGGTCTTCCAAGTCTAATGGAGCTCAGGATTTATCGGCATATATCGCCACATGCTGTCCGTTACCGTGTTACGATGGAACGTTTTCCGTATAAGGCCGTAATGATCCATTTTAAGTTATTTTTTGTACAGAATGACTATAATAGTAGCAACCCCAGAAGCTAGATGGCTTATCAGTAGATTATTGGAGAAAATCAATAATTCCTGATACCATTGGTGCAGAAATTAGTGTTAAACTTTTATTTGTCATTGTATTATAATAAAATAAATATATAATTAAAGAGAATAAAATTGTCTTTAAAATGATATAAATTTTGTATTAATTGGTTGAAAATGATATAAATATATGATTAGATGATTATCAGATGTCTGGTGAAAGTTACAAGTACACAGTATATCACGTTTTCCGGTCACGTGTTATGCCACATGTATGTTTATAGATCGTTTGCGACCCCTATGAAGCTCATGAATATTTATGAGGAGGCGTTTTTCAAATTGTCCAATGAATAACATTTACGATGGTGTTCGCGAATTTCACCTACGACCACCCTACGCTGAGAAAATAGGTCCGAAATTCAACCCAATTTTATTAATATTTCTCAAACAAAAAAAATCAGTTCGCGTACATTTTTATAAAGCTAACATTTTAACCTTTATTTTGATACCAAAATTATTCATCGGAAACGATGATAAAGGCGTCGCATTGACATTTGAAAAACGTCATTCAGAAATTTTCCGCGCCGCCGTAAATAAACAAGCGGCGCCATATTGGTTTATCCGTGACTCGATAGAAGGTCGAAAAAAGTGATCAAAATCGTCCATAAAAGCAAATTTTTGAAAACAATTATGATTTAAATCAATAGGTAAGTGATATCCTCGAATTATTATCATGATCTTCTTTATGAATTATTTTTCATTTTTGTTAAATCTCTTGTTTAATTACGTTCGTACCACGAAAAAAAAAATGTAACCTCCGCGATTTTCGTATGTGTTTCGTAGATTTCGATTTAAATACTCGCGAATTACAAATAAATCGTACATTTTATTATAACTTTGGTATATATTGTGTGTTTTAAAGATTATCTGATAACTACTTTTGAGTATATTTTCGAAAAATGGAGAAAAAACGACCAGTTTCTGACGTTTTTCGTCCTCAGTCAATTTCGACCCGTCATTCTTGCGATGTTGTATAGTGACATATTTGTCTTTTTAACGATCATTTTTGTTGTTTTATTGCAGTTGAATGCTGATTATTATGGAAAATGGAAAGTCCAGGTCCTTACTGCCAAGCTTTAGGAATAAGTTATGATTTGCTTGAAAATAAAGATAAAACTTTTTGTGTTACATTGTCCAATGGTGCTGTCTTAGAAATTGTACAATATACCAAGGAAAGAAACATTAACAACAATGAACTTGTAAATCTACTGGCTTCTTTTGACCAGAACTTCAGTGAAAGTAAAACACAGTCAGTTGTAAGCAAAATTCAGAGACTCACTGAAAACAAAAGCAAACTAAGACACAAGAAAAAAGTGAAAGGGGTTAAGAATTTATCTGAATTGCTAGCACAGCCTTTCACTGCCATTAAAGTCACCCAGAGACCACTAACATTGAATTCAGAGAGTGTGCTCGTAAAGGAAAGTGAAACAATAGTGCAAGTACAGTCAGCACCGACAGACAAGTGCCGCAATACCAGTACTAATAGTGTAGAATGTCAGACAGAGGATCTCGAGCAAAGTGAATGTAGTAGCGAGAATGTGACTAAGCGATGGAACATGAAGAAGTATCTGTGTAATAAACAAACACGAAAACTTCGGAAACTAAACAAAAATGTTGCTATAAGTCAGAACCAAATTAAATCCTTAGAACAAAGATTGGGACACTATTCAATAAAGAATGTTAACAAAAGGGATACGACAGCTCGTAAAAATCTTAATTTGTTGCGCACGGTCCAGAGAAGTGAAAGGAAAATTAGTAATCAGTTAAGGATAGCGAAACTTAACATCGATCAACTTAATCTTACAGTCAAACATTTGCAGACTGAAAATGCAAATCTTACTGAATCTGCTGAGTCTGTGCAAACTAAACTTGACATTGAAGTAGTTAAAAAAACAGCCGCTCAGAAAAGTAACAGTAAGCTCAGAAGTAAAGTAGAAAAGTTGAAAGGTTCTATGTCAAAATTAGGTGCAGAGACATACAATGTTGATGAATTGATGTTAAAGTGCAATGAGTTACTGAGCAAGACGGAATCACTTACACACCATCTATCAGAAAAAGATGTACTGTTATCCGAGCTAGAAGAAGAACTAGAGGAAGCCAAACGTCCCATGAACATTAAAACTAAACAAAATGATGGCTCTTACATTGAGAATGTTAGACTTTGTGTGGTTCAATTAGTTGGTCTTGAAGTAGCAACGGAGAAAGTGTCGCCAGTTATTCAGACCGTCAGTGAAATTATTTTTGGAGTTAATTTCTCTCCTAATGAATTGCCAAATAAAACAACAGTACAGACAATAGTAGATGAAGGACACTACCTTGCTAAAGCGTACATTGCTGACAGAATAGACAACTGTGAAAGTTGGGGTTTAAATCGGGATGGTACTTCAAGAAGAAAACAAAAGATAATTGACACCAGCGTTACGCTCGACACAGGCGAAGTGGCAAGTCTCGGATTCACTCACATTTCTCGGGAAACTGCTAAAGTAATTCATGACACCACTCAAGGAAAACTGAATGAAATGGCTAATATTCAAACCGAAATATGTTTCGAAAATGAAAAAGTTTCTGATGATTTCATTATTAAGTCCCTGACTAAGTTGGCTTACAGTATGAGTGACAGGGCTAGTAATGAAAAGTTAGCAGACAAACTTTTGAATGAATGGCGAGACCAGATCTTGCAAAAATGTGACTCGAACACTGAAATTCAGTCTGTAAAACACTTCCACTGTATGGCGCATGTTCTTTTAGGATTCCACAAATACATATGTGATGACTTAAAATTATTACAAAAAAGCATCGTACAAGAGCATGGGCCATTAGGTCGAGACAGCTTGCCGATATTCAAATTCTGGTCGAAGACGGGGACTGTCATTGAGCGAGTGGTACGCACTACATCAGATATATTTGGACCTGTTGGAGATCACTATGGTCTTCGCGACCGCTGGGAGGCATTTTGTTCACAACGAGGAATCAAGTCACACATAGGAAGCTATCAAGATAATCGATTCAATGGAGTATTCCAAACTTCGGCAGAAATTTTGATTCATCATGAAGAATTCAAAACTGTTCTTGCAACTGCCAGTGCCCCAAACAAAAAACTGCAATCTGTGTCTGCAGACTTGGAATCAGATATTATTCTCACAATGCTTGTTGTGTTTGCTGCAATATACATCTCTGTTACTGGTCCCTATTGGCAGTTAGTTACCAGTGGTAAAGTTGCATATCTAGAATTGTACAAGTATGTTCAAAACCTGAAGAATTTTCTTGAAATATGTGAAAAAAAACCTATGAAAATGTTTGAGTTTAACCCGGTCTGGTGTGAAGAAGAATATGATGTAGGTCTGAAACAAAAAATAATGAAAGCAATCAACACTGTACCAACAAATAAGGATATATTATCTTCAGTCATGAAAACATCTTGTTCTGCAATGATTAGAACCATCAACAAACAGCTTGAAGACTTTCTACCAGGAGGTGTTTTCTGTAAAAAGCCCAGTAAAGAAGATCTGCAGAAGACCGCATTTGCTCATGTGACAAACCTCGCTTGTGAACATCACTTCGGTGATCTTGACAGCAGTCAAAAAAGAAGACCGAACGCGTCTATGTATCATCATAGTTCTGTGCAGATGTTAAAAAGAAATCGACTTAAAATGAAAAGGTGGTATGACAATATGTCTCATGATCGCAAAGTTGAGCTGTGGAAGAAGGCCAGGAAAGGTGGTAAGAAAATGCGTGTGAACCATCAGACACATGAAAAAAGAGTGATGGAGGACATAAATTCTCAAATGAATGAGAAACCAGCAAAAAAACGAAAAGTAGAGAAAACACCCACTGAAATACATGACAAAATCTCAAATAAACTACCAAATAAAAACACAATAAAGGAGCAAGACTATGTGATTGTCGCCTACCAGGATAACTGGTATCCAGGTCTAGTGTTAAATATTTCAAATAATGATGAGTTATTTTTCAAAGTGAAGTTCCTTGCACATTGTAAAAAGGCAGGTACATTCATGTGGCCAGTCCGAGAAGATGTTCAAACTGTGAGTCACGAGTTCGTAATTGCCTGTGATATTGTACCAGAATGTTTGAATTCTGGCCGACAGTGGCTCTTCAAAGATTTCAAAAAGTTTGAAGACTTGTATGTCATGTATAGGAGTTTGTTTTTCAGTGAAACTGAATAAAAATACTGGTGTTTTCAGCCTACAGTATAGTTTATATCAGTGTTATGTAAAATAGTGTATATTCATGTATATATGTTGTGCTCATTGTAAGGAAAATAATATTTATAGACATTTGTTTAAGTTTAAACATAGTGACAAAAATATTTAAGACATGTATGCCTATCTATTGGTTTGTTTTTCAGTAAAACTGAGTAAAAAATACTGATGTTTTCAGCCTACAAAATAGTTAATAACAGTGTAAATGTAAAACAAATGTATTTATTGTATATATCTATGTAAAAATGTTATGCCTTCTGTGTTTTTGAGATTGTGATAATTTTTTGTCGCTTTAAATAAATTAATATATTCCATTTACTCTTTTGTTTGTCAAATTACTTGTACAAGGACTTCATTTAGACTCTTTTAAGGGCTTTATTTGGATTCCACAGGAAAAATGCTAAAAGATTGCCAAGTCTGAAACTGATATGACATTATATAGAGGAAATATGGAAAAAATACTGAAAAAAAAATATCCTCGGGTCCACGAATCAGCATTGGACCGCATCGATTTTGTGTAATCAAAAATTCACCGAAAACATACATGTTCACAATATTCAAATTGTCATAACTTTTTTATTTTTGAAGATATCTTGAAAATTTAAAAAGACATGTGTTTATAATTAACAGATCTACAAGACTGTCTTCTTTAATGTGATATTCAATAACTTTGAATTTTTGACTGGGGTTGCTATTAATAATACTTTCTAGTTCAGAATGTTGGTTTATGCAGGTTAAATCGTACAAAAAATATGCAAAGTTAACATTTTCTTTTCTTGAAATATTTTTTGCCAATGACGTCATAGGAATTCCCAAACGTACAAAATGGCGGACGACAGTCGCGACCAAAGGGTCATGTTACATAAAAAATATCCTACAAAAAAAATATCATACATTTTTTTTTTAAATTATTATTTGACTGTCTATAAATATGAAATAATATATATATTTTTTTATATGTATTTTTTTTATGTGACATGACCCTTTGGTCGCGACAAGTGCGGTCGTTTCTGTAATTACAAAGAGAAAGTGATACAAGTTCACATTTGATGCATGTTTATTAAATATTTGAACAAGAAACAAGCAATTTCATAACATTATATTTCATAATCATACATAAACACATCAGCTGTACACTGCATAC
Source organism: Lutraria lutraria (assembly GCA_964023205.1). Lineage (NCBI taxonomy): Eukaryota > Metazoa > Mollusca > Bivalvia > Venerida > Mactridae > Lutraria > Lutraria lutraria. The sequence goes on from OZ026838.1 coordinate 13,836,678, forward strand.
TAATATTTAGGATAAAATATATTCACAAAAGTTCAACAACAGTCTTTGGTAATGTAACATCTTTGAAGCCATGCATATAACACAATGGGTGTAATTAAGCTGAATGCATGATACTGGTAGTGTTATACCTACAGTATCACATGAGACGAGGTAAAACTGAATCATTCAATAAATTGCACCAACAAATGTTTGTCCTTGGGTCTATTAATCGTTGTACTGTCTATTAGAAAACTAGTTTGACCATAATTATCAAATTGAGAAACATTACAATGATCGAGTGTCACAGTCTGTAAATTGTGTAAACTTTGACCCAGTCTGTACAATTGGCTTCCCTTTACTTCACTACCATGTAGAGATAATTCTTCTAGTTTGGGTGTATACTAAAATATAAAAAAATGAAAAACATCTATGTATAAAATATTACTTCAAGTATGTTTATTTAACTTGTTGAAAATATGTCAGCTTTTATGCAAATTTGAGTTGAAATAAGCTAACAATTTATGTGGTAACAGATACTGGGAGTATTTGTAATAAATATAATATATAAAGACTCTTAAAGAGTTGATGTCACCATTCAAGATTCATGTATAGGCCTTAAATCTCGACCAATTATTATGAAAGTAATTTCATAAATTAATGTGGATTTAACAACTAACAACATATAAATTTTCTGTGTTAGTCAACATTTTGGCGCAACCACCTTTATCAAGACATAATAAAATAATTATAAAATAACGGATGTTACGTCATAATAATTTCATATCAAACGTAACATAAAATGGGGGGAATGCATACATTACAGTAACAAAACATAATTAGTATAACGCTTTTGGATTTAAGAAATAAAGATATATCCTATAGTAATATATGATATAAAAAAGCAAAAATAGGATACAACGAAAGCAAAACATAACTACACAGTTATTCTTTAACATTAAATAAAACTCCTGAATTCAAACCATTAGGATAAAGAGCTAAGTTCATAAATCCAAAAGGTTTCTTTACTAAGGTGATTTATATTATTTTTAACAATATCAATAGGCATAAAAGGCATAAATTTCATAACCAATTATTGAGACTGTATTTTCCATTACAGACAACCATACTAACTTGTATAATTTATTAATCTACTGGGATTATATATATTTACTCACATGAGCCAATACTCTAGCTAGATGAACCACATGTTTACTATAAACAGAAAGACGTCGCAAAGCTAATAATGGAGTACTGTGGTAAACCTGCATCTTTGTAAGGCTTTCAACATGTAAAGTCAATGATACCAACTTTGGACATCCCTGAAAAGTTAAAATTTGAACACTTGAGAGAATGAAACCTTGTTCAAGAATAAGTACCGGTAAGACAAACGAAAAAAGAAAACAAATACTAGTACCAGTACTAGAATGAAATCTTAATGTACATACACTGCATCAAAAATATTAATACACATAATGCATACTTTCACGCATATGTGAGATAAAAATCAATGCTTTGCTTGATGCAGCACAAATTTGCTATTATTTTGGTAATTGAATAAATTGGTTCAAGATAAAATTAGTACCTGTATACGTAGATACTTTAACCTTGGACAGCTGATTTCTGAAAACAAAAAGAAATACAACTAAAAATTGTAATCTCTTTAATCCAGAATTATCATATCAGAGTTTCAAAACATCACAACTTCCATTACCATAAACTTGCTTGCTTATTCCTTCTACATAAATCTATTTACATCATCGCAATTGGACAAAAAATCAAAATGGTGGGAGTTTTTAAGTACTGATGAATAAAAAGTTCTTCACTGATTCGTGTATTATTTATATGTACCTAATGATGTCAGATGAATGCCTTGATCTAAGGTCAGGGACTGTAATCCATGAAGTGGAAGGAATAGGGTAGTCTCCCCTGGAATAGCTCGAACTTCTAAAATTTTCAATGTTTGCTCACACTGCTTCAAGAAGCACATACGATCAGATGGAACGAACTGTAAGAAATGTAAAATAACATATAAATATTGTACAAATGTGTTTACTAAAAGTTTTGACGAAACAACTCATGTATACTATAATGGGAATTCTGTTATTTAGGTATCTGATATACATCTACAGCATAACCTCCATTAATGGTCATCTCTGAATAACAGCCACCCTCCAGTTACAGCCAGTGTATTAGGAATCCAAATTGATGTTTTACTCTATTTTCACTCTCTCAACAACAGCCATCTCCTTATGACAGCCATCTTTGTCCTTCCCATTGGTGGCTGTTCTAGGGAGGTTGCACTGTATATCTTAAACAAATTTTCAATGCAGTTTAACCTATCTGTAGGGTTAAAAAGTAACCATATTTCTGAGATTAAATACAAGCTGATGCTAAGAAAGAGTTAGGCCAGCACATCCTCCCAGCATAAATATCGCAGAGTTAACATTTTTGAAGTTACTCTGCCAAGTATTTTGAAAGTTGAAGAACAAAAATAGATGATGCATTAGAAAATAAAGGAACTTACCTTTGGTAAGTTGTTCAGGGTTAAATGTTTGATCTTTATTATCGCTGAAGTTTTCAATTCTCTTAACATTCTATGTCCAGTAAGACTACAAACTTCAATACCCTCAGGTAAACACATGGACCTGTCATTAAAAATCAACATTAATTGAAATGAAAAAGAAATTGTGAGTGACATGGAAAGCATTCTTGATTTAAAGAGGTCAATTTGAAAGTCCCGGAATATACTTAAATTTTGTATCCTAAAACATAATCATACATGATATGCTAAATCTTAATTATAAATTCAAAGTTTTTCTTTTAGTTTCTATTATATTGTATCAAACCAACATGTGAAGTGGGTGATCATAAAACTACCAGAGTCTGTATTAGACACTGAAATCTGTTGGGTACCAGACTTACACAGTACAGTCATTTAAAACAAGAATATCTATACTGATGCCAAGTTACTCTCATGAGCAAAATGAGTGATGTTTAAATTGTATGTCACTAAGATACATTTTTTACTATATCATCCTACACAAATGCCGCGTTGCAAAATAAACATACAGAATATGAGCGAAATTTGATTCATTAATATTGTATGATTGACTGATATGACAAGAATATTTAATAGAAAAATACATACTTCAATGACAATGATCCAACCAGGTTCACAAATTTCAAGCAGCCATTGTTGATAAATATATCATTTAAAACTTCATCAGTAAGTCTGTCACACTTTATTATTGATAATTCTGTGAGATTCCTACATCTGAAAAAAAAACCAACAACACTTGTTCAATTTAAAACAAAACTATAAGAGAACTGATCCATATAATTAAGTATTTACAAATGTCCACAAATGTCATGAACAACTGAAAAATATTTACATAATCATTCATGTCTGTAAAGCTATAAACTAAAACAATATAATGAGAATTAATGGAGCAATAATTACCATTAATGGAATCTGATTATTAGAAACAGACAGTGTCTAGATTAATTAAGATAAAACAAAGATTGTACATGTATGATATATAATAGAACTTAAAAATGATTGGCAAGATCACTGCAGTAATATTTAATATTACACATGAAAAAAAAGAAGTGTTTGTGAAACACGGATGCCCCCTAAAGGCCAACTAGATAGTATGACCTTTACCTACTGACCTTAAAATCTATAGGGGTCATCTACATGTGATGACCAACCTCCCTACTAAAACTGAGGAGCTTAGGCCCAACAGTTCTCTAGTTAATGCCCAGATAAGGTTTGGTTTCGGACAGGCAAGCAGACAAACCGACCGACATGTGCAAAGCAATAAACACTCTTTTCTTTGAAAGATGGAATAAAAACACTTTCTTATGAATGAATAACCTCAATTATTTTAAAACTTCCAATTTGATTAACAATGAAAGATTTGAACTAGTAATTACCTTAGGCAAATTTTATGTTGAGGTTGTGTACAGATACCATTCAGGTGTAAGGACTGAAGATTATCACATATAACTGTAAGATCAACAAAACTAGTTCCAGTTACATCCAGATGTTCTAAGTTCACACCATGTATTGTACACATCTGTAGCATACTACACCACTGAAATAAGGACATCATTGATACATTAATACACAAGTATACAAAAAGTATAGAAAAACAATTAAAGGAAAATTTCACATACAAACAGTAACAGAAAAATTCAAAGTTATTCCTTGATAGAAGATTTCAAATATTCCAGTATAATTGTAATAAGAAAAGCCTTACTTTCACAGAAAGGTTCTGTAATGTTGATGTATGCTTCACAGACAGTGTGCTCAGTGTATTACAACTTTCTATCCTCAAATCTGTTAAACTTGGCCAACTATGTATAGACAAACTACAAAATAAAGCAATGGGTTATCAGATAAAATCACATTACTGGTAATAAAACATATAATACTAAAATTACTAAAAAACTTTATTGATTTAATGTATTTTGAATTCAGTTACAAACTTAAGTATGAATAAATAGGTAACACTTAAATGTGGTATTCAAAGTTGAAACGAAAGTTTCAAGTTGTAAATCAGAACACGCAAAAAAAAATATGTAAACTGAATAAAAAGTGAAAAGAGCCAAGAATTCATTTCTTGTATGTACAGTAAACCCCTGACAATCATACACATTCTGAAATGGACCAAAAGTCCGATTTTCTGAGAATTTCGGTTTTCAGAGAACTTATTATAATTCCGAAAAAAATGTACTTAAAATTGTTCAATTTTCAGGGAGTTCTGATTTTCAGGGGGCTTACTGTATAAGTAAAGACTTACTGTGACAGAAATGTACATTTAATAAATTCTACAGTTCTAAGATGAGAAAAATGATGCAAGTTATTTGATATCACATCACCATGGAGACCAGGAAGATGAAGAAATTTCAACGATAATAACAGAGGTATTCCAGTATCATTTATAAAGGGTTTCTCTCTGTGCTCTGTGATTATATTTTCTAAGCCTTGCATCCTTGTCACCTAATAGAACGTAAATAAGACAAATTTATACACCATATCTCACTTTGCAACAGATTTTTATGAATATGAACAGATCTGATTAAATAGAAAGTATTTTATTTATTTTGTCTAAGACATGCCAATTTTCAAATGCTAATTTATAAGGTATTCCAAGCCTAAAACTCTACTTTTCTGACATATCTGCTTAATGCTACACACAAATGTTAATATTACAAAAATAGTATAGCCCAAATATCTTAGATACTTCAATTCATTTTATGACACAATTTCTAAAAAATGCAAGAGTTGTTGCCCTTGATGAAAAATAGAAAACTATTTATTTATTTTGGAGCTATTTTCAATATCATTTTGTATTTCTACTCCACATCGAGACCACCTCCAAGTAACAACCTTTATTTTTTGTCCCAAAGCTGTTTTTAATATGATCATTTTACTGTACTATGACAAAACTTTTACAACAGATAATATACCAGTATTTTTACTCGATTTGAATAGTCCATGACATGATATTAAATAGTTTTACAGTTTTGAGAAATAATAAAGAAGCTAGGAAACATACTAATTTTCCATACAGAAAACTGTCCATCAGTTCCTGCTCATTGAAGTCACGACAATTCTTTAGAGTTAAATTTACAAGTTGTGGTATATTGAGCAATAAACATGTAGTGTTGATACAATCCTGTAAATAGAACAAATAAAATACATCATTAATCAACTATCTAATACTTGAGGGAAAATTAGAAGAAAACAACACTTAATATAAAAGAGCTGTCGGCGTTACGAGTAAAAAGTCGGCCAATACGGACAAAACTTGGCAATACAGGATCAATATTATAATTAGAAAGGAAAATTCATATTGGTCGAGTTATTTGTCCAAGGTTTGCTGTATTGGTCTGAGCCCATTAGGGCGAAGGCTAATACAGCTGGCCATGGATATATATATATATAAATATTGATATTTATTAGATATATTTCTTATTTTATGGTTAGATCTGAAATAATCAGTTACTGTTGATGGAAGAGCTTACGATCCCATTGTCTTTGTTTGCTTATATAATGTAATAATAATTATTTTGGACAGCATACACAAAGCCTACTGTATATCACTTTAATTCTAAATAAGATCACATCATTTAAGTTGCTATTTTCATACAAGCCAATCCCACTAACAAATTCAAAACAGAAACTCGAAAGATCAACATTGCCTACAGCTCCAATCATCAGCATATATTAATGATTCTATTTACACCAGAAAGTTCACTGCTGACATTTCTAATGCACAATTATACCACACATTATAGAATTAAGCTTTAGGGTCACTGGATACAATTATAACAGTTAACACAAAAAGGATGCGAAACATAAATGTCAGAGGAGCATTAAGTGCACAATCATTGGATGAAAAAAAAATCTAAAAATTTAATTATCTTAATTATCTAAGAAAACATGCATATTTATAGGCACAGGTATATAGATAAACACATGTAATTATATTATACTTACAGAGTATTTCAGGTCTGTAACAATAGAAGATTTTAAGGCAACTGAATTCCAAGAATATCCACCATATTGAAGATTCTGTAATGATGTCAACTGAAAGTAACAAATAAAGACAAACATTTTCTGAACTTGTCAATACAAAAGGTTTCAGAACTTAAATTACCGCACAAATGAACAATTAGGAATGTAGAGCCAGTCAAATCTTATAGTCAATATATTAAAAAATAGGATAAAAAGTATTAATTGAATGTTGGTTCTCTTCAGATAGACTAATTCTATAATGATTAACAGGTTGAAGTATAACATTACTGTGTACTGTATGGCAGGAAGCACTAGCCAGTCTAAAATAAATTATTTTGCAGTCAACTTGAAAGAAGAATAACAAGAAACTAATCTATTAAGACAAAAAGCAGTCTTAATTCAAAGCCTAAGACACACTTATCTATATTAAGTCTACAAGATAAGGGTAATTTTTGTTCTCTGATATCAATAAGGACATGTCTAATTGTACAGTACAACCTCTCCAGAGCAGCCCTCTCTTGAGTAACAACCTCCCTTTAACAACAGCATGATTTTTTTCCACATCACAATTTAACTATAAATTTAACCTCTCAAAAACAACAACCTCAAAACTACATAATAATTGTGCTACTCCCTAAGGGTGTTGCTTTGGAGAGGTTGCACTGTATATGCAAAAAAAATGGATTATGGTTATTGCAATTTTGTAGAAACAATCATACCACATAATTACATATTGATCAGAAATTACTTACTTGAGGTAAAATAATGTCATTCACATCAGATGGTGAGATATTTTTACATCCACATATATTTAAAGATGTCAAACATTGCTTGTTTAGAATAGTAGACAAAACCTGCGCAGCTGAAAGTCTAAATTATGATAATTGTCTAAAAGGAAAAGCAATATAAGTCATATATGATTCACAACTATCATTTTAACTAAGACTTCTTTAGATGCCAATTAATTACAATGTTATAGCCAGGATATCAGGTGTAGGGGAGGAACAGTGGTGTAGGGGTAGAGCATCAGACTCCTAACCCGGAGGTTGTGAGTTCAAATACCGTCAGTGGTGGAATTTGACCAGAACCTTCACAATCCCGTCTTTCGGCACGAGCACTGGTCAGAATCCAGGAAGCAATCATCGAGAGTAATTAATATGAGTTGCAAGAACTTGCTTTACTATCCATGTAAAATAAATAAGTTAAAACTACAAATGTAATTAAAACTTTCAAATAATGCATGTGATATGTGCATTGTATCTGCACTACATCCAAATGTAAGAATCTAATGAGCACGCTCTCAAACCACCAATAAAATATTTTATCAACAAAACATCAACATTGAACATAATGACATACTCATGATCCGATTGTTTGATAATAACAAATATTTAAAAAAAATGCAATCAAATAAATAAATAACAATGAATGTGTGTATAAAGATCAATAATATAACTATGCAGGGGTGTCAATAGACCCAAATCTAAAATCCTGAAAGTCATACGCTGTCAAATATTTTTGCCAAATAAGAGGTCTTCAATCACATTGTTTCCATTATTTAACACAGTTTGCATTAAAGAAAATCCTTTAGAGCAGATTAAACTGACCAGAACTTCGCCATTTCTTGAGATATCTCCATCAAATAACTTTTATTTTGCTTCAGGATAGATAAATCCAGAATTCTGGATATACCGGAATATTGTCACCCCTGAACTATGGCAACCCTTTTCTTAATTTCATTAATAAGAACATATAATAATGTATGTACTTAGCACAGGACTGTAGGTTTAGTTCACAGAGGGTATTTGAACTAATATCTAATGTTTCCAATGCTGTCATGTTATCGCAGGATAATGCTTGTAAACTAGAGCTTGTCAGGGATATCTTCTTATACCTATTATGTTCTTTACTTCCCGTCTCCAAACATTGCACTAGAAACAAGAATGTACTACTACAGTATGCCTACATGTATGTACAAATTCTGACCAAACATCATATTACATTGCTCCCCAATACTTATTTTTCAAGTGGACATTTACCACACCCCAAAAAAACATTACTGGTATAATATATAATACTTGAAAAAAATTTCATTGATATATAATTTGTTTTAATTCTAGACTTTTTTTACTTAATAATGAATTCTAAAATAATAACTTACATGAAGGAGCATTTCCAACAATCTCTTCTAGATTTATACAACCAGACACATCTAATTGTGTAAGGTTTGGACAATATGGTAAACTGACTTTGTTCAATGCTGAAGATAAAAGAACACTTTATTGGGAAATGCTAATTTCATATTACTGTGAATTAAATATCACGAATGCATACAGTTATACCATAGGTGTACACCAAGTATTTTCAATAATTTATTCAGTGTTTACCAGGCTCAAAACACTTAAGATTCAAGGACATACCTGTCACGTTTTTACCAGACAAATAGGGCAATCATATCAATTTTTCCCCACACAATTATGGCAATCATTTCACATTTTTACCAGACATACGAAAGTATGGCAATCATTTCACATTTTTACCAGACATACGAAAGTATGGCAATCATTTCACATTTTTACCAGACATACGAAAGTATGGCAATCATTTCACATTTTTACCAGACATACGAAAGTATGGCAATCATTTCACATTTTTACCAGACATATGAAAGTATGGCAATCATTTCACATTTTTACCGGATATACGAAAGTATGGCAATCAGATACAACTTTTACTATACATGTGTTTTCTTGACATATACATATATGAAACATTGTGAACTTCTTTTTACCATAGTATAACAATATATCAGTACTTAATTAGTTAGATCAAACAAAATTATTATAACTGCTAAATGTAATAAAGTACAGACCTATGCAATGGTTTAAAATCAGTACTTGAAGACATTCTAGACCAGCTCTGACAATCTGTGAACATAATGAGTACATAAATTACTACAGTAACATTATACATGAAATATATCAGACCAATGGAAACTTGGTCAAGCATCATTTCAACAAATTATGAATATATTGTTGCTATAGGTACATAAATAATTATTTCAGTTGAAAATTAGCTATAAAATAAAAACAATGATTCACGCTAATTTTTACAAGTTACAGTGCAACCTCTCCGAAGCAACATCCTTTGGAATAGTAAAATTATGCTTCCATTGAGAGGTAAAAAGGTGCAGGGTGAAAAAATCATGCTGTTGTTAAAGGGAGGGCCACTCTGGACAGGTTTTACTGTATATCCATATGCAAAACATTGACATTAAAACAGTTGGATAAATATAACTTTATCTAAACTTAATTATTTTAAATCGATTGTTGAGCACATTCGATTAACTTATATTAACTTCTCTGCTGTGACTGCTTTCTGACCAATATTTGCGCCGAAAGAAAGGATTGTGAAGGTTCCGGTCAAATTCCGCCACTGATGAGATTCGAACCCGCAACCTCCGGGTTAGGAGTCCGATGCTCAAATATGCGGTTGAGGGTATAAGGTGAACACAAATGTATCTTTCATGTTCATGTATTCACAAAAGCAAACAAGTACACTTTATTTGTAATACAACCAAATGTTCACTTACTGGTATATGAGGGTTGGGTGCACTAGGATCCAATGAAAATGTTTCAAGATGGGCACACCCTGTGAGATTCAGATGTGTCAGCATTGGACAGGAATTTATCATTGTTACAATATTACTCATTGTTAACGACTGACCTTGCATACTGAAATACAATAATAAATCAATAATTTAATATTGACTAACATTGAACAGAGAAGCATCTTAAGTACCCATTTTTTGGATACTAAATAAATTGAAATACAATGTCATGTTGTTTAAATACATACAATCGTGGATAAAAATGTTTGTATCAGGTCCCAAATAGATATCAGATATACCATACCTTATTCTCTGTAATGCAAGGCGTTGAGATGAGTTGGTGTGTGCCAAATTAAGGAAATTCAGATCCTCACAACTGTAAAATCATTATCAAAATTGAATATAAATATATATAAAATTTTATAAAAACAATTAATAAATGTGAAGAGATCAACACAAATACATTGGCTTGATGAATCCATAAGAATAAACATTTTACACTGTCACAAATCTGACATAAAACTCAGACCATCCTTAAAAAATGTTTTCTGGAGATAATGTTACCTACTCACCAAATGGCCCTAACCAACTGTTTTTTAGCCTCTTTGGTAGATATATACTTTTTTCAATATATATAAATAGCATTTTGACAGGTCTTTTGCGTTCAATGTAAAAAACAAATTGTAAAAAAATATGTCCTTCCTACCTACCCATCAAAATTTATCTGGTTAGGGTTACCCCAAACAAACAATTTTTAAGGATGGTCTTATTTAATAACTTTCACTTTTCAATTTTTTATGAATAAAGAAGAATTATTAAAGAATTTATGAAATAATTGATATAAAACATTTCTGTTTATCTTCTGTTTACTTCTTATGATCATATTTTACAAAGTTAATGAGTATACATTTTTTGTACATAAACAATTACTTACTAGATAGATTTACTAATATTTCTTTCTGGTGTTTATTTCTAGCTAACAAAATTTATAATGAAGCCCAGGGACAGTTACAAGCATTAGTATACATAGACATTATACCTCTCTATCGCAAGATTCCTGAGTGTAGTGTTCATAGATACAAGTTCACATACAGCCCTAGCACTTATATTAGTGTTATCACAGATCGTCAATTCCTGAAGGACAGTACACTTAGCACAGATTGCATTCACTGAAATGTTCAATTAACAACTAATCAAATAAGATCACGATGATTGATCAAATTTGTTTAATCAATTGATTCAGTAAAATAATAAAATTAGTAATCCAATTCCAGCATTAATTACTAAGAATGTCTTATCAACTATCATTCATGAGCAACAAACTATATATTATGTACTATTTTTTAACCAACATGTTATACTAAAATAATATAACACTTTTAATTCTATAAGAACTGGTATCATCAGAGGACAATGTGTCACTCATGGACAGCATACTAAAAGTCTAGTAGTATACAGGGATTGATAATAGATAAAACAACTATAGCCCTTGCACTAGATGTCCAGGGCAACCATTAGTCTCAATATCATTATTAACAACATTGAAATCTACATACTGGTACTAAAGTCATTTCAAAATTTAAATCAAGCTAATTATCAGTATTATTGATTTTCATGTAACTAAGAAAGGTTCACTTTAGGTCACAAATCTAAAATCTGTATCATAACAAAAAAAGCCTACCAGACATATCAGTGATGTTGGACATACACAACTGTAGGTGCACTATTTTTGGACAGGACTTAAGAACATTTAAAACAAATCTGTCTGATTCTTTGAGGTTATCTTTGTGCTCATCTTGATCATTGACTGCAGCTTGCTCATCATCACTACTATAATGAAAGATAGGAATATAAGATATAAAATAACATTGTAACATTGACTTTAAAGCATTTCATTAACTCTTGAGTCAAGATCATCAAAAGTATTGGTTCTTCAACATTTTATCCAAATTATTTTTTATGTAAAATTATTATTTTTTGGTATTTTAGCTTATCATTAGTTATTGTAGCTTACCTAAACTCACTTCCACTAACTGCTTTCTCATCTGTAATAATTTGGCCAAGAGAAATATGACCTGTAAATGACAAAGCTATAACATAACATATGACAAGTTGTAAATTGATAATAAGCAGAGATCTAACTATGTAATAAACATAAAATGTCAACATGTATAATAGTTACAGAAAGTATACAAAGGTCACTAAAAATGTATAGTCAAACCAGAGTAAGTGGCCCCTCCGAACAAAGTTCACCCAGTGAATAAAGGTCTTTCTTTTAAAAGGCCACATTTTTGTCTTTCCCAAGGGTGGCCTTTGTTCACAGGTACGACTGTATTTGTAATACTAGTAATAGTAACATGCCAGAAAAATAAATCTAAGGAGTTACATTTATAAGAAAGAAACTTCATCTCGAAGTCCATGCAAATGAACAAAATCTATTCATTAAGATAATATAATAATATGAAAAGTGACATACTTGCATTAGGTGTTCTATTTAAAATTTGAAGTATTTTCGCAGGAAGAGGTATAGCACAATTTCTAAAGTCTAGGTATCTCAAACTCAGCCTGTAAAGATTTGAAATGTTATGAATAATGATAACATAAAAGGCTATGCTTTAATTAATGAACAGTCTGTACTCTTAGTCCATATTAAAATGAATTAAAACATGAAATCAAGTAATACTAGGAGTGTTGAAGTTAAGAAATTTTAAAGTAGCTTTCAAATATCATAGAGAAAACATCAAAAGAATACTAATTAAAACAAGAAGATTTAATAAAGAAATGATTCATACCATAAAGATGCAGAATTACATATGTCCCTGAACTTTGTGCATGTACATGCTACTTGACATACATCATTCCAAGCAAGATATGTAAATATTTCTAGTAAAACGTCAGATGGCAGGTATTCCAATAACGATAGAACACTGTCAAATGTATAAGAAAGAGCCAATCATTCAAAGATTCCCTAAATTAAAACAAATCTGTTCTCATACAATAAAATATGCAAAAATTGATAAAATGGTATTTTTAAAAAAACTGACGTAAACATGATGGAAATACATATTAACATTCAAAGCAAACAGATAAATCTATGCATTGATAATTTCTAAACAAAAGGTTTTGGGTTCGATTCTAAGCTGCACCTTTCTCAGGGACGCTTTTTCGGGGCCCTATCCCTTCCACCGAGTGTTCTGTGTCTAGAAAAATCACAAGAAAAAGGGCAAGGCATGTATCGGCACTTTACACCAAGCATGATAAAGAACTAGGAAAAACTAAATGCCCAGTCCTCCTGTATCTGATCTTTCTGAAATGACCCCAGCTGTCTAATGGGCCATTAAACAACAGATAAATAAATAATTGAATCATAAGTTCTATTCAAAGTTAGGAGGGGGGAAGCTTAAACAAAATATTTGTATGATTACTGTACTTTTCATCATCCTCTTCACTGCATTCCATGGGCTGCTCCATCATCCTTTCTCAAAAAAACATAAGTAGATATCATTAAAATACAATTCAACATTTCCTAGTGGGGAGAATTATCACTAATGTAGGACAAAGTGTCACAAAAGAAAGATGAAAAGAATGAAATATTACATAAGTTTTTAATACATTACCAAACATTGATACTGCCACCTGTGACGGTATCAGAATCAGTGAATTTGTCTTTAAATAAATGACCTAACTTGCACCAGGGTCTTTCAATTGAATGGTCTAGACGCATTTAAAACAGTCTTTAAAAATCACCTCCCACTTAAATGCTTACAGCACTTTTTAGGTCGATCATTACTTTGTACCGCCATGATTTTGATGACTTTTTGAGAAAAAAATGGAAATTGAAAATTTGCTACTTGAACAATCTGTAACAGCTTGTTATCTACACACATGAAAACGCTCTCTCGGTAAGTATCAACAGGATGACTTGATGTTTATACAGAGATAAGCGCATGAAGAGCGCAATTCCAGACCCATCTATTTGAGTGACACTGCTTACTAAACAATTTTTGTGTAAAACATTAAACAGTTAAAATCAGATTACTTCAGCAAGTAAAATTTCTACACTTTTCAAATTTTAAAGGAAAGTATCAAATGTCAAATTATGATTTAAAAACAATAGTGACTTCTTACTTACTTCCCAAAATAAACTAAAGTATTTAGTAATGTTATTATAGTTAAAATTATACTTTCACTTTGACATTCTTGACTTCCGCTTTGCACGAAGGCCTTCTTTTTGAAGAGTTTTCTATATCGGGGAGGACTTATTATATACAATAAAACATATTTTACATTAGATATATACATCGATTATGAATATTCTGAATCTCATAAAATCAATTTATATTATGAGAATCATTAGAATATACAGAAGCAAATTTTATTCATGATATATTTACAAGCATGAGAACACATAATAACTGCTCCCCATATTAGGCAATGCGGTACGATTTAGATCGACACAATTCATCAAAATGACTTTAGAAGCAATTAAGTATAAGAGAGGACAGTTAGATATTCTTGATCAGCTACTTTTACCTGATCAATCAACATATATTTCAGTAAATGACACTGAAGATGCATGGAGTGCTATTAAAAAGATGCAGGTAGGTTATGTTGTTTACCATATGTATAATATTTAAAAGTTCATTCCAATTTATGCTCTCTTCAAGAAATGATCATTAAAAACTTACATTTGATTCTTCTTCGAGGACTTGTCTTGGAATACTTATGTAGCTGCCATTGCGAAGATGGCCAGCAACTCCCTTGCCTTTCTCAGGAGGAACCTAGTCCAACTAATTAGACTGCTTTGTGACGGCGAGACATTTTAAGCTCACCAGAGCACGAATCTGCTCAGGGTGAGCTTTTGTGATCGCCCGGCGTCCATCGTGCGTCGTGTGTCGTTACGAATACGTGGCGTCCATGTTTACTTAAAACAACATCTCCTCCTACACCCCTATGCCAATTGCAACCAAACTTGGCTGGAATGATCCTTGGGTGGTCCCCTTTCAAAGTTGTTCAAAAAATTAAATTTCATTAAAAATTCTGGTTGCTATGGCAACAAATTGAAAAAACTTAAAAAATCTTCTTGTCTGAAACCACAGGGCCTAGAGCTTAGATATTTGGTATGTAGCATTGTCTAATGGAACTCTACAAAGATTGTTCAAATTATTTTCCTAGGGTCAAAATTGGCTCCGCCCCGGGGGTAACTTGATTTTACATAGACTTATATAGGAAATTTAAAAAATCTTCTTGTCAAAAACTACAATGCCTAGAGCTTTGATATTTTGTATGTGGCATTGTCTAGTGGACCTCTACCAAGTTTGTTGAAATTATGGCCCCGGTGTCAAAATTGGCCCTGCCCTGGGGTTTATTCTATTTTATAAAGGAAAATTTAAAAAATCTTCTTCTCCGAAACCACAAGGCCTAGAGCTAAGATATTTGGTATGTAGCATTGTCTAGTGGACCTCTACCAAGTTTGTTCAAATTATTGCCCTAGGGTCAAAATTGGCCCCGCCCCGAGGGTCACTTGATTTATATAGACTTATATAGGAAAATTTAAAAAATCTTCTTCTCCGAAACCGCAAGGCCTAGAGCTTAGATATTTTGTATGTGGCATTGTCTAGTGGACCACTACCAAGTTTGTTGAAATTATGGCCCCGGTGTCAAAATTGGCCCTGCCCTGGGGTTTATTCTATTTTATAAAGGAAAATTTAAAAAATCTTCTTCTCCGAAACCACAAGGCCTAGAGCTAAGATATTTGGTATGTAGCATTGTCTAGTGGACCTCTACCAAGTTTGTTCAAATTATTGCCCTAGGGTCAAAATTGGCCCCGCCCCGAGGGTCACTTGATTTATATAGACTTATATAGGAAAATTTAAAAAATCTTCTTCTCCGAAACCGCAAGGCCTAGAGCTTAGATATTTTGTATGTGGCATTGTCTAGTGGACCACTACCAAGTTTGTTGAAATTATGGCCCCGGTGTCAAAATTGGCCCTGCCCTGGGGTTTATTCTATTTTATATAGGAAAATTTAAAAAATCTTCTTCTCCGAAACCACAAGGCCTAGAGCTAAGATATTTGGTATGTAGCATTGTCTAGTGGACCTCTACCAAGTTTGTTCAAATTATTGCCCTAGGGTCAAAATTGGCCCCGCCCCGAGGGTCACTTGATTTATATAGACTTATATAGGAAAATTTAAAAAATCTTCTTCTCCGAAACCGCAAGGCCTAGAGCTTAGATATTTTGTATGTGGCATTGTCTAGTGGACCTCTACCAAGTTTGTTCAAATTATGGCCCCAGTGTCAAAATTGGCCCTGCCCTGGGGTTTATTCTATTTTATATAGGAAAATTTAAAAAATCTTCTTCTCCGAAACCACAAGGCCTAGAGCTAAGATATTTGGTATGTAGCATTGTCTAGTGGACCTCTACCAAGTTTGTTCAAATTATTGCCCTAGGGTCAAAATTGGCCCCGCCCCGGGGGTCACTTGATTTATATAGACTTATATAGGAAAATTTAAAAAATCTTCTTCTCCGAAACCACAAGGCCTAGAGCTAAGATATTTGGTATGTAGCATTGTCTAGTGGACCTCTACCAAGTTTGTTCAAATTATTGCCCTAGGGTCAAAATTGGCCCCGCCCCGGGGGTCACTTGATTTATATAGACTTATATAGGAAAATTTAAAAAATCTTCTTCTCCGAAACCGCAAGGCCTAGAGCTTAGATATTTTGTATGTGGCATTGTGTAGTGGACCTCTACCAAGTTTGTTCAAATTATGGCCCCGGGGTCAAAATTAGCCCTGCCCTGGGGTTTAATCTATTTTATATAGGAAAAATTAAAAAAATCTTCTTCTCCGAAACCAGTGACAAGGCCTAGAGCTAAGATATTTGGTATCTAGCTTTGTCTAATGGACCTCTTTAAAATCTGTTCATATAATGGCCATGGGATAAAAAATGGCCCAGATGGGTCACTTGATCTTACTTAGACTCGTATAGAAAAATTCAACAATGTTAATCTCCAAATGACCTTTTCTCCTGGTGAGCATTTATAGGGCCATCATGGCCCTCTTGTTTAGACTTGGCTCCGTCCCGAGAGGATGGCCTTTCCGAATTCGTTCACAAAAATCGGCCAACTGGAAAGCCAAATTAGTAGGGCTAAGGAGGAACCTAGTGAGCTGTCCACGTGATATGAAGGCCCTATGCTACAAGACACTCACTAGGCCAATCCTTGAGTATGTCGATCAGTACACCACCACTAACACTAACCACTATCAATTAGCTGGAAGCTGTCCAATGCCAAGCAGCCAGATTTATTACCGGCGATTACAAGCACTAGCCATATGCTTGGTGGTTTGGATCAGCAGACACTGCAGTAGCACCTCACCAATGATGCACAGGATCGTGTACCACCTCATAGAAATTCCCTTGCCATGTAACATCTCTCGGTCCATGACCACCAGCAACTGAGTACACTCTCGCAGGTATCTCCAATTTCACTGAAGAGTGGGTGTATACCTGCACTCCTTTTTCATCTCTGGCACAGCCTGAGCAGCGAGGCACTGTAGTGTGGGGAAGCATATTTTTATCATCTTTTGACTTGTATATTTGTGCGCCTCACATCTACCTTGTATATTCACACTCACTTCACGACGATGCTCCAGTGGATTTTACAATACCGGAAGATGAAGGAACAGTAAATCAATTAGACAAGCAGAATTCCTCCATGTTGTTAGTTTGTATACATTTACTGTTGTTTATCATACTGTCTAAGTGACTATTGAACTTAAATTAACAGGATTAAGTTTTATCACATTGGCACAAGTAAGTATGTGCATGTTCATATGAGTATCTCATTGGTTGTATGTATTGTTCACTTACACATTTTGATATAGCTATGAGATAGTCTCAATAATTGGACAAACAAGGCTTTTTTTACTCAATGCATGTTCATCCTAGTTTAACAACCCTTTTGTTATGGCAAATTTGGGACCAAAATTCCATCGATGAAGGCCCTGCCACCCCAAAACCTTGAAATAAGGGCTGTTTAATTAATTTATTTTAAACCGTGGGTACTCAGGCCTAAAAGATATTTTTTGTTTCTAGTAACATCATTGCTTAAGTAGAATCAGTTCTAGGCTTTTTTGGCTTTTTAAATCTAAGCTTGTGGAAAGGTGAAAAAAGGATGTACCATTCCATGGGCCTGATAGAAAGTCACAAACATTTATGTCTCATGCTGTGGAATGGATGTACAATCTTTAATTCAAGTTGGCCCTCTAAGGTCCAAATGTCATAACTACCTTGTTTATATGTGTTTTCATCTTTGATTCAAATACAATGTACATGTATATAATTATGGTTATTTATTTGTTTAAGTATTCGATATTTTACTATTTGTCAACAGGTGCGGGGAGCCCCAGCCATTGCTATTGTTGGAAGTCTCAGTCTTGGTGTTGAATTGTTAAATACAGACTTTGATGATGTGGAGGATATTACTACACATATTTCTAAAAAACTGGAATACTTAGTGTCTGCTAGACCTACAGCAGTCAACATGAAAGAAGCAGCTGACAGATATACAAAACTTGTCTACAAGCTCGCATTAGATGAGTCAGCAACAGTTGAAAGTGTTAAGAAAAAGTAACACTCTTTTTTTTGTTAAATATGATGTATTCATACTTTATTTAGCCTTAATGTATCTCTTACTTTTGTCGCTTGGACTGACATAATCAATTCTAGTTTTCCTATGTTAATACGTTAAAACTATTTACTTCACAAAATAGAGTTGTTTCCCTTATATATTTTGTGTTGTGTGACTGTGTTGCTGGCGGAGATTTTGATCATTATATCTACCGGTACTTGTAAATAAGAAAATAAAAATGCTCAAAATGATCAAAATTTATGTATTTGGCGAGACTTTAAGAGAATTTTGTCTTGACATTTTTCCTCATTATTATAGTTTATTTCACAAATAATTATTATGTAATCACTCGTTAGATACATGTATCATTGCAGACACATATTCTGTTACTAACAAACTAAGAAATAATATAAACATGTATTAATTGAAGATGAGGTTACAAAGAATTGAAAAAATTGTTAAATGTCTTAAATTTGCGATGTTATCTTCATAATTGTACAAGTCAATTTTACGCAGTGTTTCATATCAAGTAGGCGTTGCTTTGAATTTATGAGAATGCATTGTTTGACCGAGATGCATTAATAACTGTGTAATTATTGAGCAGGAGACCTGATTATAGGTTTGAGTATTCAAGTTTTTGTTGTTCTAGCTATACAGAGTTGAACAGTTGCCCTATCCAGAGAATTTTCGCTAGTTAGTTTGGAATTTTTATACGCCTGTTTGAAAAAAGGGTCGTATAATGGGAACACCAATGGCGGGTGGGTTGGCGAGGCGTCCACAACGGTGTCAGCTCTCTAATTCAAACAGTTTTATTCTGATCCTCACCAAACTTTATGAAAATGTTTATGGCCATGAGATCTCGTCAAGTTTGATAACCAGCCCAAGTCTCTCCCTTTGTTTTAGAATGGTTGAAGAATTTGAGCAAATGTTTAAAGACGATGTTGCTACTAACAAAGCTATTGGTACTTATGGTGCTGAGGCAATACTAGATGAATCAGAGCAAAAACCTGTTAGTGTTTTAACCCACTGTAACACTGGTTCTCTGGCAACTGCAGGGTATGGTACAGCATTAGGTAAGTATTCACACATAATGTAGGGCTTGATACAGCAATAAGATAGTATTCAAACACAGTGTAGGGTATGGTACAGTATTGACATTCACATACATTATGGAAAATCTCTATTGTTACTGCTGGTAAAGAAGAATTGTGTCATAGTGTCCTTGATCAAGGAGTGCAGTCCTGTAAAAGATACTGTACCTACAGAGCATTGTACCGTGGTTTTAACTTGTTTTCTATATACAGATATATATATATCCAGAAATTGAATTACAGTCAAACCTGTGAACAAAGGCCACCTTTGGGAAGGACATAATGTGATCTTTATTAACAGGTGACCTTTGTTTGAAGGTATTTTTGTTCTAAATAATCAATGACAGTTTTTAAAAGAATGACCTTTATTCAGAGGTTGGCCTTTACTCAGAGGTAGCTGCTAATACTAGCTCGACTGTACTAAGATATTGTACCTATTTTTGCTGAAGAGGTTTTTAATTGTTCTATAACTTTTTTTTTTATTCCAGGTGTGATAAGAAAACTTCACGAGTTAGGGAAACTTGAACATGCATACTGCACTGAAACGAGACCCTACAATCAAGGGGCTAGACTTACAGCTTATGAGCTTGTGTTCGAAAAAATCCCAGCTACACTTATCTGTGATAGTATGGTTTCTATAGTGATGAAGAAGAAAAATATAGCTGCTGTTGTTGTTGGTGCTGATCGTGTAGTACAGAATGGTGATACGGCTAACAAGATCGGGACTTATCAGTTAGCCATATGTGCCAAACACCATAATATACCATTCTATGTGGCCTGTCCATTCACATCTTTTGATCCTACACTAAAAACCGGAGATGAGATTGTTATCGAGGAGAGACCGCACAAAGAGATGACTTGTGTTAAAGGTGTTCAAATAGCTGCTGAGGGTAAGATTATAACACAGGTTCTGTTCTTTACCGAATTAAACACATTTCTAAAAACTGACTGTATGAGTCAGTAATGTTTCACTTTTGAGTGCAGCAATATATTGAATTATTAATAATCATGGAATTATATATTAGAAATTTAGGTTAAATTTTCTGCAAATATTTCAATGAAATAATTCTCATTTATACATTAAATTATGATACCATATTTAAGGTTTATGAGATTCTTTCATTATGATACCATATTTAAGGTTTAAAATGAATTTTATTTTTCAGGTATTAATTGTTACAATCCAGCCTTTGATGTTACGCCTGCTGAGTTAATTACTGGTATTATTACAGAACATGGTGTATTCCACGCTGATATGATATATGATGCCCAGAAATCTTTATCTGGTGTGTCATAAAACACAGTGCAACCTCTCCGAAGCAAAACCCTTTTGGAGTAGCAAAATTATGTTGTTGTTGAGAAGTTATTACTCTAGAGAAGTAAAATTGATAGTTAAATTGTGCAGTGGGAAACAATCATGTTGTCGTTGGAAGGGATGTTGTTGCTCAAGATAGGGCCACTCTGGAGAGGTTGTACTGTATATTACATGTTTACTCATTTACCTAATAGTCACACTGTTTGTGTTCAGAGATCTGGAAAGTACGGTATTAGTTATTGCAACTTGAAGAGATAAGGTTGAAGATTGCAAAAAGCTTGAACAGTGATTCATGTGGAATCATTTTTAGCTATAAAGTTTCGTGCATGAAGTTTGTCTATGTTTATTATGGATGCATTTGTAACATGTCTGAAACATTTTTTATCATGAAGTACCTTTGTGGTCATTAATGAGGTTAAATGCTATTGTAAAACAAAATTTTAATAAGTGAAAAAATGTTATTATTCATAAAATGGTATGAACAGATTAATGCATGTATTGTGGAAAACATTGTTTACTGGGTAAATCACTTTCGCTGTAGAAATAGTGTCTAGTCAGAATTGTACAGAATAGTTGTGTATCATATTAACTAGAACATAATCAGTTTATTATCCAAACAGTGCTTACTTACATAGTCAAATCTGTGAATAAAGGCCACCCATGGAAATATATAATGTGGCCTTTATTGACAAGTGACCTTTATTTGGAGGTCAATAGTTCTGAATAAGCAATGATGGTTTTAATAGAATAGCCTTTATTTACGGGTTGATCTTTATTTTGAGTTGACTACTTGCGCAAATTTTACTGTTGTGATCTCAATATTTTACCCATTGTCAGGAATTACATTCATATCCAAGAAAATACAGTGTTCAGAAGAGATAATAGCTGTCTTTGTTTTTACTTCCAACGAATTAATTTGTAGAACTGAATTGACCATAACTAATGTAAAAACAGACATGGTAAAACATCTATGTATAGTAGAATATAATTGTGTAAGTTAATATTTTTGATAGCCAATCCAAGTCTTAATAATCAAGTTCTTTATGCTCCTGCCATTCGAAGAAAATTTTGTTACCCCTGTCTGATCACAATTTTTGTTTCAGAGCGATAACTCAAGAAATATTTCCTGTACTATTAGTTTCCTATTGTACATGAACGTGTGTAAAGATGAAATATAGTTCAAGTTAGATTTCTGTTAAAATCTATACATTTTCACAGGAGTTGTGGCCCCTTTTTGACTTAGCTCGCAGCGGGGCGTTTGTGTCCTCCGACCACAATTCTAGTTTGCCTACTAATTGAAGGCAGTTATTTTCATGATGATAGTGTTTGGTGAATATCTTGTAATACAAATGATTTTTAATTAGAAAATTGTATGAAGCGCTCTCAATAACATTTTCTTTTTATCGTCCTTTCTTTTCACTTCAGTCTTCAAATCCACTGTAAATATAATGATCTCAGTCTGTCTGCAATACTGCACTCCTAATAAATGGTATCTTTATTAAAGCCCTGGTACAATTCTATTGAATCATGGCAGTGACTTCCTTGAGACGAATACAAATATTAAACTATTAAATTCCAGGATGTGCCTTAGACATCAAGTCTACACGCATAGTTCATTACAATAATTATGTAATTACCGATAGCAATTAAAGTGGTTTTATAAAATGATAAATTGTATTGATGTTATGTGGATGAAATGTTTCAAATGGTTTATATTCTAAGACAAATTCATATAGGTCTGTA
This sequence comes from Lutraria lutraria, assembly GCA_964023205.1. Classification (NCBI taxonomy): domain Eukaryota; kingdom Metazoa; phylum Mollusca; class Bivalvia; order Venerida; family Mactridae; genus Lutraria; species Lutraria lutraria. Next base: position 13,859,573 of record OZ026838.1, read on the forward strand.
CATTGTTTGGATGTAGTATAGTAACACGCATAATGACTGGGGTCATTTTTTCTATGGTTGAAGCATTTTTTTTTTATTTCAGCTAGGTGGTAAAATAGAATTTTATTTTAATGTTTTGCTATTGAAATACATGCATAATTTTCAAATATCAGTGCCTAGGCCTTAATTTGGAGGTAATTTTGTTCTAAATACTGTGGAATCATTAATTTTCGTTGCAGATTTAATTTCGTGGATTTCGTGGGTTAGCTCATCGATGAAATCAAATTCCCACGAATTTATATGCAGAGATAATGCATTTGGTTTCAAAAATCAAAATCCACAAATTCATGTCCCCAAGAAATAGGCATTTTAGTAAAAACCACAAATATTGAGCCCAACGAAAATAAATGAAAATACAGTAATCAATGATGGTTTTTATAAGAATGACCTTTATCCGTAGGGTGGCTTTATGCGGGGGTGGTCACTAACACAGGTTGTCTGTATTTAAATCATTTTGACTATTGTATATTAGAAAATACTAACAAATATAATACAAAATAATAAACAAAGAGACAAGAATCTTTGACGAATCACTCACAAATGTCTTAATGATTTTGAATACAAGATTTCTGTAACATTGATATAACCAACCCTAACACACCAGTCATTCCTGTACTCATTAAAAGGTGAACATATTATCACTTGTTGTAAATGTACAAAGTAATTACTTTTTAATCACCTAGCACTAGATAACATACAGGACTGACATGATATAGGAGGCTGTCTCCAAGTTTCTAAATAACAATGTACCATCAGTGCTGCCAAGATCAATATCCAGTCAGGTAATGTCTTGTAGAACAGGACTGGCTAAAATCGCTAAAAAACGTAAATTAATATTTTAAGTTATTTACAAAGATTATATATCATGCTTTAATACCAAGCAACAAACAATTCTAACAGAATGCACAAAAATAGTGTTTTATTGCGATCCCTTAATCGACTACCTTATCAGCATTAACCATCTCTAACCTGTTGTGCATTGTATTGGTACAATATGATATTATTAATTTGTCAATGACAATAATTTGCTATTAAATCTAAAACATTAAACATTTGCGATTTTGATTGGCTATTGAAATTGAATGGGATGCATCAAATTCGTTGATTTCATGAGACGATAATGACCCAACACTTATATTGTTAATTGTTCACTTAAAATACACAGCAGGAGTCATTTTCGAATTAACATTGCAGTCTTATTTGATAATGGATTTCAAAGCGGTTTTCGGTATCTTGTGGCACGACGCAGGACAAAGACTGATCACAAAAGCTCCATGCAGTCAATATGACTGGTCAATCTGAAAAGATTCACCAAGCTAGCATCTTGTGTTTAGCACACGACAGTTGATCAAAAGCGTTGGATGCTGCTTTTATCCCTCCAGCATTTTGTCAGAATTTTACATCTATGCATTTCTGTCTCCTGACTTTCATGCAGTGATCACTTTGTGAAAGTTTCAATTAATTGTGAATAAGGATAGTGTTGTTAGAAATATCAGACAATTCCCTCGAATACAAATGTATTGATAACATTATTCATGCTATGCATGACTTCACAAAAATTACATTGTCTGAGAGTCAAATTGCTACTATCATTGTTTCAATATTAGCTGCTGTCATTATAACTTATTGTATTCTCGAATTTTATACAATCGATCAAGTACAGTCAAAACTCATTATATCAAACTCCCTTATATCGAAATCCCACAAAAGATGCACCAAGTCCCATGAACTTCCATATAACAAGTTTCTACTGTAAGCTTCTAGCTCTATGTACAACATCTTAACAAATAACAAACACAGTACTTTAATAATCAGTTTATATGACAAAATACGGTCAGCTCACAGGGTGTTTAAGACGACATTTACATTTTCAAAGATGTACTCGACACAAATAAATGTCAAAAACTACACATACTAGTATAAGAAAGAAAATGAAAATTACAATGAATAAAAATCAGAGAAAATGTTACAATTTCTTCAAAGGAAGAAAAATCATACAGAAATGTACATATATTAAAAAATATTTAATCAAGAATTCACTCAGTAATTCATTACAATCGGCGCACGTTGACTGACAACATCATGTCTAACCTCTAAAGGTTTATTGTTAACAAATAATCATTATTCTCAAGTGTTAGGTATCTAAAACTTTTTTACCATTTTTGTTTGTTTGGGTAGGTTTCATGCTGAATTTTAACAATATCAAATTTACAGTGATCATCATCAGCCTCTTAGCACCAAAAAATAGTGCTGTAGTGGTCTTCAAAAATATTCATTTTCAGTAGCTTTGTCCCCCCCACAGGTCCCCCTATCCGCTAAAGTTTTCTCAATTTCGCAAACTTGCACCCATGGTGGACTAACCATTGGACTACAGCCGTGGCTCTATGTTACTTTTACTTTAACTATTCTGTAACCAATGATGACTAATTCAATACAGCTGCGTAACAAAATATTTTAATGGATGTTCATTAATTTACAAAAGCTCATGGAACATTACAAATAAAGACTTAAAAACTTCTAAGATTAAGACTTTTGGTTGAATTATATTTCATACGGGTTGAGTATGTTTCAAATTATGAAATCCTTTGGGAACACTTAAATTATTGGAATATAATTGAACATACATTGGAAATAACCTAATAAAACAGTACACAGAATGTAGAATGATAACTGCTGTGAAAAAGTTAGGGGTACCTTTTAAAATCAACAGAAACAAACCAAAGATCATTATGATATTTTTTATCTACAGTCTGTGGTAATAATTTTTATAAATTAGAGTCGATCATTTGTTTATCATTGCTGTGACATATAAAATTCTGCATACAGTACTAAAATTGATTTTCTGTGAGTCATTGCAATGAAGGAATCAGACGACACCAACTTTTGCAGACGTATATGTGCATACTACAAATTAACCAATGGGAGAGACCTATCTGGCTGCAACTGATGGAAAAGAAACAATATTGTCTCATAAATAGACAGCAAAGATTTAATGGAATTAGAAGTGTATGTGTCTCCTTTTATATCAGACTATTATTTTATGGTGGAATACATTAGCTCACACAAGATCAGTTACAATTTCGTAAACTGCATAAATGGAAAATGCATGTAAAACTACATGTTGATGAAGAAATAACTAAAGATTAAATAAGTACAGAATACTGATAAAATAAAAACCCTAAAATAACACAAATTACAAAAGAAAAACAATTGATACTGTAATACATGTATTAATATTTTCCTTTTTAAGAGAGATAAAACATAATAATTGAAGTCACTATTATAATTAAGATCAAACAAACATTGCTGTGTGTTCTACCAGCTATTAATCAGTTCAAAGGTAGTTGACATAAACTAGACCAAAGTAAACACTATTGCAGTATAGAATTAATATCATGTACATATCTAGGGTAAACAATATTCTGAAGACACAAAAACAAACTGACTATATTATCGGATTATAAAGAAGGTAAGTTTAAAAAGAAATAATAACCAACAATATATACTAAACTACTCGTCCGAAAAGAGAACAGGAGTGCTGCAAGCAGTACCAATACTCGTCTGTTCACTGCCGCATTGAGATCTCTCCACCTATGAAGTTAAATGTTACTAGCTCTTATAGTTTCCGAGATATGAGCGACATTAAAGTTTTTGCGCAGACGCTGACACAGTGATCACAATAGCTTGACTTTTTCTTCAGAACAGCCGAGCTAAAAAGGTGTATCAATCTGCCTAATTTACAATGCTATCAGGAAAACGATGAAACATTACCGTCATTAAATATTTAAACTGTGACATCATCAATGATGTCATCAACACACAACTGCAGCAGACAACAATCATTCACAAAATTTGAGTATAATATAAGAAGAGTACAAAAAGGGAGATAATTATACATGAGTAATAAATTAGCCATTTTTTAAAACAAACATTCAATACATCAACAGCAGAAAGTAAAAATCAGCCATTGTTGATTTACACAGACAGAAAAATTTGTTTTACAATCATATAGGCAGGGGAAAACACAAATTGTCACAAGATGTAAAACACGTCAAATCTTTGGTTGCACTTCTAATACGCAATATTCATTGGTACTTTCTATATCAGTAATCACATGACATAAGCAGTATGAACTTTACATACAGATTTGAGATTTAAGCCAACTGTATACTAAACTTACTCAGACATGCTGTTGAATTTTAAAATGTGCTTAATATTGCAAATGTTCAATGAAGAATGACAATTTCCCTGGCATTAATATACCTAACAATTATGCAAATTTAAATCCATTTGGGGTAAGAAATCATTCGCTTAATTCATTAAAATCACTCCAATAATAATCATTAAAAAGCTTTATAATGATCACCATCATTCAGTGAATGAAACCAAAGGAAATTATAGAACACTATGAATGTATAATGTTCAGTAACAGAAAATGAAAGCATTTCATTTATTGATTGTATAACAAATTCAAACCATGTACAATGTATCTATATTAATACTTTAATAAACATGCCTATGATTTGATTGACAGACAGACATAAATGGAACACAGCCATATTTAAGATACCCAGATAATTCATTCATGTTCAGATCATTTTATAGATACAACATTTATTTGTAATAGCACCAGCAGCAAGAAAAGATTATGTTGCCAAAACCAGGCATACTTATTCAATATTTCCTCCAAGAATTACAAGAAATTTTACTTTGAAGAGTCGATTTAGGATTTTTAAAAATCTATTAGAACATTGGAGAGCAAGATATTCATCAACAAACTAAGTACATGTATTTTGTAAGGTAATGCTCATATAACAAAATATCTACCCAGAGGACATGAATGCCCCTGCTGAGTGCTAAGTCAATAAGGGGCCATAACTCCTGTGAAATCTTTTGGATTTTAACGGAAATCGTATTTGACCTGTATTTTATTATTATACAAGTTCATGTACAATATGAAACCAGTTTCTGGAGTTATCGCATGAACAGGGGAACACTTCATACCCTTCTGTTATTTCAAATGGCAGATCTGAGGCAAAGCAAGAAACTACTTACTCCAAAGAGAGTTTGTTTATGTTACAATGTTTGTACTAATGTTACTATTTCACCAGTGAGCTTAATTGACTCACAATTGATGACATTTTAAGACAAACTAAATTTAAATACTAACTCTGGTAATCTTTCATGGATTATAGCTTGGTACAATTTTAAAGCAATAAGAAAATCTCAAATCAATCAAGACTCCAATCTTTCAAGAACTTAACAGACAGAAGCAGGTACAAACAGCGTGTCAGAATTTAAATCTGTTTTATTTAGAATACTTCTTATCAACAAGTGATTGCAAGTACGGACAGACAATTAATCAAAATAGCAATAAGCAATTAAAATATGTATTCCTCTCCAAAACAGCAGAAAGTTATCTATGTTAAACTGGAGAATATTTCCAACAATTGGCAAACCATCAAAGATTTGTCATAAGTAAACAAGCTAACAATGTAATGATTGCTGGGTACTTTTTCAAGACTGAAATCAGAGTGAATAGTTTCTATTATTTACCTGTCTACCTCCTGTGGTACAGTGCAAGGTTTGGAATGTAGAATATGATAGGTGAAATCTTGGACATACTTAACTAAGTGCATGTAAAAGATATTGACCGTCAACAGTTACCGCAACCAGGGATCATACCTTCAACCTACATTATTATGCTGGTGACAGACTTTTACCTTGGGCTTCAAGGGCAGGTTATAACATAACATGATATATCAAGGACAAGACAATAGTGATGTAGCTACATCTAGACCATTATACATACAGTCAAACCTGTGAACAAAAGTCACCCTTGGGAAATACAAAATGTGGCCTTTATTGACAGGTGGTATTTATTCAGAGGTCATTTTGTTCTGAATAATCAATGACAGTTTTTAAAAGAATGGCCTTTATTCACAAGTTGACTTTTATTCGGAGGTGGCCGCTACCACAGGATTAACTGTATGTGTATATTGGTCCTAGGCTACATGTATGTTTTTATGTAGCAGATTATGAGGGGGCTGATCAATGGCTAACCTTATAAATAAGTCACAAACAAGACTGAGAATTAATCAAGAAAACAACATAATTATAAAACAGAAACCCATTCCTACACACACACACTTTTAAACAAGCACTGGGAGAACGAATGTACAATTTATACAGAATAGAGACAAAAAAGAATAATTTTTGTAAATACATAGGACTAATTTCAGACCTCTCTATATAATATGATTAAAACATGACATAATCAAGCAAAATGAATGCTTTTCACAATCATAATATTCAAATGAAATTTTTAACACAAATTCAATATACAGGTACAAAGGACCAAATATTACACAAAATATCAATAAATTGAAAAAAAAAAGAAAACACTGGAATCTTACATGTACATCATACAATGTAGAACATAGTCATATTGATCACTGATTGATGCAAAATTGAGAACAACAAATGCTAAATCAATGTGAATTATTTGTTTAATCATCAATTCCAATCTCTGTACGAATAACTAGGTGTCATGTCACTAAGTAAGGTTTCAAAATTGTAAATCTTCTAATTTTCATCAAATTATTTCAAAATATTAATTGTTTCTAGAATTCATTTTTTTATGGTTTTAACATCATTCGTTACAGGCACCAGTTGGAACAAAAAAATGGAATGTTTGTTCTCAGACAAGATATATTTATGACATTGAGCAAATTATTTGATCAGGTCTAAGAGATGTAAGTTTCGTTACATAAAATTTTAGCTATTATATTTATGTATACACGCCAAATGTCACCGTAAGTAAAATTTGTATAAAAAATTATTTTTTCGGAGATTTTGTTATTGTAATTACAAAATGGTTATTTAATCATACACAATTATTTTAATCAGTCACTCCAGAGAATACAATAAAAAATTTCTCTATAGATGCCTGGTCAAGAATTTGGCAATATTGCACTGTAAGGTAGGGTTAAGATAAATGTGTAATCTGATGTTTATTTGTCAATGAAAGATCATTAAAATTTTGTGATACATAGAGTCAATACAATAATATGATAATTTTGTAAAACAATCTAACCTGGTTAAAGGTGGTCGATTAAATAAAACATACAAAATTATCAATTCATACGACGCTTAAAATACAAATAAAGAAGTCTATAATTACATAGTATAATACAATGAATTCACAAGCAGAAGAACTGTCAAAATTTTAACAGACAGTAATGGAAATAATCTTATACAATGGATGAAACAAGCACATGTAACATTTAATTTCTACAGTAATGACATGAAAAAATCAATGCAGAGTAATGCAGTCATGTCTGCTCAATAGGTATAAAACTGAGCAAACAAATTCAATGGAAATTCACAAGACAATATCACACAAAACAAACCTCGATAATGCTCAACAGGAAACTTGTTTAGGACTGTGATGTTGATCAATCCACATTTGAAAAATACAAATGTATCAATCTACAAAGTATTATCAAACTGTGACATTTTGGCAAAACATCTTACACAAGCAAACAATTCAATAAAGGGCCATCACTCTTGTTACAATTTAACTACTGGTCTTTAGATAAAACTGCAAACATTTGAATTATAGAACATTTGTGAACACCCAGCATCAGAATAAAATAATGTTCATAGGTTGGAATAATGCCCGCACAGACATTTAAGTCACTAGTTAGAAAAGCAAGATGGAGCATGCATGTGCTATGTTAGATGTAGGCTTGTCATGATATCATTGGCGATTGAACAAAACCTCCCACAAGGAGTGACACAGACCTGATGTTTTGTCTACAGTATCTGCCCTCCGATTCCTTCACCACATCTAGTTTTGGTGTACATGAGTGCATTATATTGAAACAACTTGAATGCTGAGTCAGCGACTTATTGATTTTGTTTTGCGGATGTTTTGTGTAAGGAACCATCCATTTAAGTGTAACTAAGTTTCTCTATACTACATAAACACTATATTCTGAATGCTTACATATTTTTCTGATTCAGAAAAATGTCCAAAATTATGCATACATTATACATGTACATTGAAAAAGAAATTAAAGTGATAAAGTAATGTTTAATAGATTATCTTAATCTTTTTTTACAAGATTATGCAAGTAATATATCTATAGAGACCTAGTTCAATATTCGGTCTTAGATTTTCCCCAATAAGGTGTTATTCAAATTGATTATACAAGTGAAGTGTAAATCAATTAAATCATGAAATATCTACATCATGAAACATAGGCCAACAGAATGACATGAGAAACCAAAAAAACTGTAACAAGAAACCTAAGATACAAAAAATGACATGGATTTCAATTAGAAACTTGAATGCAATAATTCAAGCTATGACACATTATTAACATACATATAGTATCGAAAAAATGTTACCAAATTCGAGAAAAAAGGTATTGGTATAAAATTGTACAATAAAACAATTAAATTAATTCATTAATCAACACAAGGAAACGTCTTTCATATATCGTAACAACCATGTAACTATATAAATATTATATAATCATATAAATTATATAGTTATACATATAATAATGATAATAAACAAGTACATTATATTCCACAGCTTATCAATGTTCCAAGTATATGCTACTGGGGCATAACAATTTCCTTTGCAGACATTGTTTCTTGGTTGATGTGTTGATAACCAAGCCACTCAGCTTACAGAATTTGGATCACACTGTAACAATCGAACGATCGAAGGGTCACTTTTAGCTCCCTCAATAAATTCAGCCAATGACAACTGTCCATCTAAGTTCTTGTCCATTTGACGGAATATTTTATCTGTACGTTTCTCAGGAGTCGACTCATCTTCCGGCATCTTCATAACAGTACCAACCATTTTGTAGATTGCCTGAAGAAGTAAGAAATATCGTATGTCATCATTTATGATGTATTAATTATGATATATAAATAGTACAGCTGTTCAAAATATAAAGAGATTAAAGAACATTGTTGAGTATTAAAGTACCAATGTTGCCAGAAATGGTTATTTTCCCAGCAAAAAATTCTTCCATGATGGATCAAACAGCATATATATTTGGTAGTCCTATTTAACAAATGTAATGAACAATTATCTTTTCTAACATACTTCATTTAAAAAAAAACTGAATATCAGAGGGTTGTGTCGCGTTTTCAGAGAAACTTCTAAATATCCTTTTTATGTGTAATTGGTGATCTTGACCTTTGACCTACTAACATGACAATGCACAGGCCTGTAGAGGTTGTCATGAGGAACCAACATGAAGTTTGGCAATTGTAAGTGGTTAAAGTTTGATATAAACAAACAGATAGATAAACAGGCAGACCAAAAACCGATCTATTGATACCAGAGATGTTAGGTGGGTGCGTGTGTGTGGGGGGTTGGTTGATTTGATAAAATCTGATCAATTAACACACTCTCATTCAGTGTTTTGTTTGTTTCATCCGGTTTTATGCCATTTTCAACATTATTTCAGTCATAATGTGGCGGGCAGTTGTCCTAACCAGACTTCCTGGACTTCATTTAGGCCTTAACTAGTATTAACTACATTCTATCCGTAAGCTACTACCAAGCTACCCCACATAATTTAGAAGTGGAGGACAATTTAACATAGGATGTAATATCTTCAGTCAAATTTGACACGGACAGTGTGAGCCTCGCCTGGGGTTCGAACTCACAACCTCTAGATCATCAGACAAACGCTCTAACCACTGAGCTAGCCGGGCCGGCTACTCTCATTCATAGTATGATACTATCCAACATCTAACTTTCTATAACCCTTGATTGACTCAGACATTATAAAACATGTGTTTCAGTGATATATTCAGATATACTTCTGCCAACAAAACATCAAGTTGGGCACTTTTATTGTGAATGTGTCAGACTCAGAATATCATGTACATCTCTACAAATTTACACCCACAAAATGGCCACACCTCGCGAATTTGAATATTTCACATTTAGTCGCTGGTATGAGATTAATAAAAGTACCATAATAACAAACAGGTACACAAATCAGGTGAAAACAATTTCCGTTACATAATGAATGAGAAATGAAATTCTAATGTGCTAACATAATTTGGTGTGGAAAGTAAGAAAGTCAGCCAGTAAAGGGCAATACCAATTCTCACAGAGACACTTTTATGGGTGCAATCGCCCAGACAAACTACTGTCATAAAAGCTCTGCTATTTTAATTAATTACCTTAACTTAACTTAGCAGATTACCTGGTGTCATTTAACTCAAATAGTCTTGGTAGGTATTCTTGATTAATTATTTTAAAGAAAATGGAAAATTTATCATTTATTTGAGGACCAGTCAGAGATATTATCGCACTAGCAGATTCAGAGAAGGGGCCATTATTTAAGTCCCTGACCATGGATAGAAATCAAATATCGTTCAAAGGAATAACATTCAATTATTTAATTCTGAAGCATAATGGTCAAATCATACCAATGTACCAAAAATTGCTAATAAAAATACCTCAATAAACTGACAAAATCTGTGAAGTATAATGCCCCTAAGGATGTTTTTTAGGATATTTCTGGTAGTTCTGCAAATGAACCTCTTGAATATATTATTTAAACGAGTGACTTATTGAATCAAGCTCAAGCCTTCTCACACTATACTCATCATAAATAGACATTCACTGAAACATTTATGCGTTTCATGATGACAAGAATGGCAGCTATAGAACAGTAGCTAAACAGAGATAGCACAGTGACTTGATTTAAGGGTCGGAGATGAAGAAGTTGACCTTTATTTAAAGATAAATGAATATTCATCACCATCACAGAAGTCTTCTTTAGTAACCATAGGAATAAGCTAGAGGTGGTCTCCTGACTAAATTGACATAACAAGAAATATTGAAATCCTGATATTCGTCAATCTTAATGGTGTTTAAATTGAAGAAATGCTAAGAAAGCTCTATTGTACTGACTTACTTGACTGTCAGGGGATAAAGATCAAATCAGTACAATATTTATACCAATATGAACAAGAAATGTGAAAGCAACGATCATTAAGCCTATTCACAAAGTTCACTGATAGAAATATATCTATGTACATCAGACTATTTACCATATTACCAACATCTGTGAGGTTTCATTATGGCCATCATTAAACGCTCGCCTGAGAACAAAGACATTATAATTAATGACCAGGTAATATATCGTTTCCATCTGGTATAACCCTAACCCGTTTCTACATAGATTTGGATAAAAGAACTCTAATTTTCAAGAATACAGGATGCAGGTAAATGCACATTCTGTGTAAATATGATTATGATTAGTGAAGAATTGAAGGTGCTATAATACCGTAAACAAGCTATATAGAAATTGTTCTAAGTCAAGGGCCCATAACTCTATTTCACCCATAATTAAACTTGTCCAAGTCCTTTAGGTCATACACATTAAATGTAAATAGGATTAGGATTGATGAATAAATGAAGGTGCAAGAGTGTAAACAAGCTCACATACAGCAAATTTTCTAAGGGCACATAACTCTTGGAAGTCCTTGTCCGATTTTGCCTATAATTAAAACTTGGCTGAGACATTCATCGATCCTAAAAGATGGTCGTTTGAGGTAACCCAGAAAATTTTCAGTTGGTAGGTAGGTAAGAAAGATTTCTTTTTTTCTTTTTTTTTAACCCAAAATATATGACAGAATGCTATTTTTTTATTGAAAACAAAATCCCGAGAGGCCAAACATTGGGTAGGGCCCTTTTGAAGAGATGGTAGCGTTACCACAAACAAAATATACTTTAAGGATGGCCTAATCAACATAATGTACAATAACATGAAACTACTGGTAGTACAGAGTCTCAAATCAAACCATATAATAGGAAACTTATACATAGAAATACCTCATACAATTAAATAACGTAACAATTTCCTAAGTCAATTTGAGCTTTCCGTATCCTCAAGAGAATTCTTCAGTCTATAAAAACTTCTTTTCTTAAAAAACTTCTGATCAGCTTCCAATGATCTTATCAAACTGACATCCAGCATGACTCAGCATATTGGTAAATTTAAGAGTTCCAGACATTTGTTCACCTACTTTAATGTCATTTTTATCATTGACAACATTACTGTACTTTTTAAGTCTATAATATAGAGGCTGCGGCCATGGTTCAGTGGGAAGTGCATTGTACATGTAACCAGGACCCGAAGCTATAAAACTTGAGATTGGTCTCTGAGCTCAAATATCAACTAGAGCTATCACTAAAGGTGATGAATACCCCCAGATGCGGCCTTGACACAGTTATTGTTACATTTTACAGAGGGAAATATAATGCATTTTCATTTTTTTAATACCTGCAAATTGTTGCTTAGAAATATCCTGACCAGTTTCTAAATATACATTATATAAAAAATAACAAAGGGCCATAACTCATTAAAATTTACTTGGACAAAACCTATTGTGGACATGCACAACTTGGCAAACTACTTATCACTTCTAAGAAGTTTCACTGAATTCCTGCATGTAGTTGCTGAGAAATGGTATGGACAAAATTTACCTAATTGTATAAAACAAAGGGCCATAACTCAGTGAAAATTAATCCAAACAAAACCTGGTTATTGCATGCACAACTTGGCTTACTTTTTATAACTTCTGTGAAGTTTCATTGAATTCCTATGAGTAGTTACTGAGATATTGTATATACACTGTATAAAAAACAACAAAGGGCCATAACTCAGTGAAAATTTAACCAACCAAGACAAGCTTAATGCATGCACAACAAGGCTAACTACTTATCACTTCTGAGAAGTTTTATTGAATTCCTGGCAGTAGTCAATGAGAAATAATCAGGACAAAATTTGCCTATTGTATATACTGTAGAAAAAAACAAAGGGCTATAACTCAGTGAAAATCAATCCAAATGAAAAATGATTTAAGCATGCACAACTAGGCTAACTACTTATTACTTCTGTGAAGTTTCGTTGAAATCCTGTGAGTAGTTGCTGAGAAATTGTCCGGACAAAATGTGCCTATTGTATATACTGTATAAAAACAACAAAGGGCCATAACTCAGTGAAAATTAATCCGAACGAATAATGCTTTAATCATGCACAACTGGGCTTACTACTGATCACTTCTGTGAAGTTTCATTGAGATCCTGTGAGTAGTTGCTGAGAAATTGTCCGGACAAAATTTGCCTATTGTATATACTGTATAAAAACAACAAAGGGGTATAACTCAGTGATAATTAATCCGAACGAAAATTGCTTTAAGCATGCACAACTAGGCTTACTACTGATCAATTCTGTGAAGTTTCATTGAGATCCTGTGAGTAATTGCTGAGAAATTGTCCGGACAAAATTTGCCTATTGTATATACTGAATAAAAACAACAAAGGGGTATAACTCAGTGAAAATTAATCCAAATGAAAAATGCTTTAAGCTAGCACAAATAGGCTTACTACTGATCACTTCTGTGAAGTTTTATTGAAATCCTGTAAGTAGTTGCTGAGAAATTCTCCAGACAAATTGTGTCTACAGACCCACGGACCGACCGACCGTCAAGCGTGAATCCAATATAGCCCCCATATATTTCATATCTGGGGGTATAAATATTGCCTTTTAATGTTCCACTAAGCTAATTGTAATCAGACAATAATGCTATTGTTTTTATACAGCCTGACAGTATAATTGATTTGAATATGTATTCAAACATTAATCAACTCCTATCTTTTAAATGATAATACTTTAAGAATAGAATGGCCAGACCCCAAGGTTATAAGATCTTGAGATCGGTCACTGAGATCAAAACTCATATTTTGTCTTTTAATGTTTTTAAGTTAAATATGATCAGATAATAATGAGATCAGAATTAAACTGAATATATAAGGTTTTGCTTATTATAGTGTCACCCCTATTGAAAGGGCCAGCCAAGTTGGCTTATGAGACACCTATCTTATGTTCACGCAGTACCTCCCAAATCCCTTCTCCTTTTGCCGGGTGCCTGGCTAAGATGGGCCTACGGTAACCATTATTTAACTAGCTGGCGGCTCACCAACTGACCGCATCCGTTCTAACCCAGTCTCCACTGTGGTTCGAACCTTCGATCTCCCGCTCCGAAGGCGGACACCCTAACCACTCGGCCATGGTTGCGGTATATATTAAACATTTCTCAGCTCTACCATAATACATTGAAATTGGAATTGAGATTTGAGCTCGGAGACTGTTCAAGTTTTATAACCTCGGGGCCTGGCCATCTGGGTTCAAATCATGGTCATGGCAAGTCATACCCTTCTATGAAAATTTGAAAAAGATTCTCCATTATATATAGAGAAGTCACTGGGTCCTAATGCCGAAGGGTAAGTTAGTACTGGTTAGAATACAGTCCAGGATAGCTGGTTAAGTGAACCAGTCCAGCACTGCATTTAATCTACTGAAGTTATAATGTAGGCTAAAATCAATATTGTCTCCTCAAAGCAACAAGTTTTTTAAACATTCTCTCGAAAGTTTCAGTTCAATGAGTTGTAAGCTTGGTGAACTAACGACAGGGGAACCATTTATTACGACAGGGAACCATTTATTACTGTCTTCAACTTGAATTTAAAGTCAAGAATTCCTTGAAACGATTTCCCTAAGGAGAAATTCATTCAGGTTTTACATCTGAAATGTTGCATATTATAGACTGACATAGTATGAACATCCAATATAATGTGTACCAATAATAACTTATAACAAGTTATTGCAAAATAATTTCAAACCATTGAATCGAAATAAATGCTAATATCATTAAATCAAGGATGTAAAGAAATCAATGTTTTTTTACATTTTATCAAAATTTAAAATATATAAATATACCCATCAAATTAATATTGAGTTCAAAGCATGTAATCCTTATTTAACCCAATCATCTATTTGAAACGGATTAATACTTTTTATATTGAACTTAAGCTTCTATAAGACTGTGAATTAGAAACTGATTTGCAAATATATTTCTATTTCAAATGGGTGCAGTCATTCACAAATTTGTTAACATATTCTAATATTCTAAGCGAATCTCAAAGACAGCCAATTTCAACATTTTCATTAGAATCAAATCCACCTTAGAAAAACAATTCCTGAAGAAAGATTCTGAGACTAGACAGTTGATATCTGATTAGTAAATAAACTACCTGCACAATGCACCAGAATTATTCTGTATGACTGATTTCAGCATTTACATGCAACCATTGTCATTAACAGTAAGCTCTTGTTATGACATATTGATGCACAGAAATGTAGTATAAGATGATTCAGCATGTTATATCAGGTACTTCATGATTAGAAAACAATTACTGCATTATACAAAGCCAGTTTAGAAACAGCTATATTGCGTATTTAAGACATCTTAACAACAATTGCGTATTTATATTTCATAAAAAATAATCATTAATTTTAATTTTTTGAAGAACACTGAACTGAAATATCTTACAATAAATACTTTCTTCTTGTTTCTGATTTGCAACACCCACATCTCTCCCGAATTGTAATAACTGAGGCATTATTATTTTACAAAACAGTAATTATCACAACCACATTAATTTGTGAAAATTTTAATCATTACACTGAAAATAACGCACTCACATTAATATTATATAGCTGAAATTATCATACCTCACATATTGATATTATATAATTGAAATTATCACACCTCACACATTGATATTATATAGCTGAAATTATCACACCTCACATATTGATATTATGTTTCCTACCTACCTACCGACTGAAAATTCTCTGAATATGGTTACCGCAATGAAACATTTTTTAAGGATGGCCATATATCAACTTGTTTGTTTTGTCGAAATTATTGCACTGGCATTCAAATTTTTAAGTTGAAATTGTCATACCTATTTTAATATTGTAAAATACCAATATCAAGATTAATTTGATTATCAAATTTACATAAATACGTAAGGTAGTTATAATTATCACTATGTATTTTTTTATGATGATTGCTAATTGCACTTTACTTATCTCGCCTCGTTGGGAAGTCTCAACGGGATTATAACACTAAACACTGAACAATAAACAAAATGCCAAACAGAAGATAAAGCCTCTAGATTGCCCATTTAGGAATAAAAGCCTATAGACTATGCGGAACACTTGAAGGAGATTGTTTTACCTACAACACATTGAAACCAGTTATAACATACAGGCGTGAACCCAGTCTAAATTCATGTGGTTTCAAGAATATGGAATATATTCTAAAAGTTGCTGGTCTTACCCCATGTCAGTCAAGAATGTGACTGATTTTTGGATAAATGATGACTATATATATAGGCAGGTATTGTGTTTATATCGAGTTTTACGTCCCTTCTCAACAGCCCGAGTCATATTTTGGCGGGCAATTAACCTAACTATCCCCAGGGAAGAACCAGTACTAGACTCCAATCCTCTGTAAGCAACTGTCTACTTTCTCACATAAAGAGACATGGTCGGTAGCTGGGCTTGAACCCATGACCCTCTATCAGTGAGAGATTACAGTGATTTGATATCAGTGACCTTTACCACTCGACCACGGAGGCGGGTCATAGGCAGGTATATTATGCATTTGACATAGCGAAATAGTCAAATTATGAGAATATCACTACAATCTAACATATAACTTAAATCTTTTATACAAAGTAGAATAGATGAATGCCTATATTTGATGAAGCAAACAAATAATTTGAGTTTTATGCCTGTTTTCAACAGTTTTAGTTATTTACTGACAGGAAGTGAAACAAATTGGTTTTCCTAGATTAAATACCATACCTAAAATTGTTTTCATGAGTAACTGCCAATTTCTTAACATGAATGGTTTGAGTACATACATGTTACATACAATACTTAACAGTGACATAGTACTACATGCCCAGCATTCAAAAACCCAAACATTAAAAGTGACATACTCGTCTAGGATACAAATACCCAAACCTTAAAAGTGACATACACATCCAGGATTCAAATACCCACTGGTCTATAGACTTAGCAATGACGTACATGCCCAAGATTATTGGTCTATAAGAATAACAGTATCCCTAGTGAGTTTAGAGTCTCAGTGAGTTGTCTGACTTTGTCAGGAATCTGTATACATTTGAAAGAAATACACAGACACTTTTATCCATTCTGGTTCAATTTAACATACATGCATCAGCTTCTCCAGTTTACTTAAAACTATTTCTCTGTAATATTCATCAAGATGTAGTATTGCATTAATCTAACACTTAACTCTGACAGTTAACTTCAGTAAGTTGTCTATTATATCTTACACAGGATAAATAAATCAATAAAATTCTTTCTCAAAATTACCAGTAAAATATTTGAAAATATGACAGCTGAGGAATACATCATGCAAAAATCCCATCAAATATGAGTGAAGAGATCAATATAAATTCATACATGCATCAGTGTGTGTGAATTATAATCTTTCAAAGTCACAAAATGGGATGAATATTTAATTTAGTTTAATCAAACCGATGGGAAATATCAAGACTTAATCTCTCAAGAAGAACTGAAAAATAAATTTATCCGTGGCTTAGTGTAAACCCTTGAATCCCTTAAAATCAATCAATAAAGTCTTCATTTTTTATTTCCCCTTTGATTGTTGATTTCTAAACAAATTGCAAAGCACTAAATCATCGAATAATCTTAGTAATAAAAACAATCTGTTACACAGACATTCTATCTAAGAGTGCCACAAGCAGTACTTAAATGCTCGCTTGTTCACCGCCTCAGTGAGATCTATCCACCTATGACGTTTCTTGTTGCTGCCTCTTATATGGTTTCTGAGTTATGAGCTCCATTAAAGTTTTTGCATGACGCAGATACTGATGCAGAAGACACAGTGATCAACATAGCCTGACTTTCTTTGAAAACAGACAAGCTCACTATCTTTTGAAGTTTTCTTCTTCAGCATAACAGTGCAGTCAATGCAAAATGTGCAGTGCAAAATACATCAAAAGTTACTGAAGAGTTAAAGCCCTTCTTACCGTATACAATAATTTGAATTCCAAAAAGCTTCAATTCTAAATTTCTGTTTTAATCAATATTCATTTCCGACAATTTGCCAAGAAAAAATTAACAACGATAAATACTTGTCAAGGTATTCAGTGTTTTTTTCCAGGTTCAGTGACCATTGAAAGGAAAAGAAAATCTACGTTAGCCACTTCCGTGTTTGCAGACAATACTAATGGCTATCATATCGATATTTCACGTATAAAACATCAGTAAATTACTTCACACAGCAAATAATGAAACAATGTAATGTTTTACAGTTGATTGGACTACAGATTACAATTTAGTTCAATTACCAGGCTTTTCTGGTTACTAACATTTAATCAATTTCTAGTTTAATTTGAATGTTAAAACAATTGAAAAAAGTCCAGGAACTAAATTGGACCATTGAACTGATGGCAGCAAGGCTGAAACTAGAACATTGACTACAGTTCATAATAACAAGAACCAATGACCTTCAATTACCAAAATGACCTAAAATAAGCAAAAAATTCAAATTCAAGGGCAGATAACTAATAAAACGAGATGAGTGACCCCCATTTTTTTTCACATAAAATGTTTCTGTTATCATGATGCAAAGTTTAAAAAAATTATGTTGTACACTTTTCATCCTGCCTATAATGTCTATGCAGTGAAAACTGTAGCAAACGTCTGTAATAAACCAATGTTACATTAATTTATATAAATATCACATTCCCGACAGGGTGTTATCAAAATTTGTCAGCGGGAGAAAAATAATGTTGCCTCAGTCATATAAAATTGGACCAAATTGTTACTTAGAAAATGTCAAGAAAAAATAATAACATTGGAGCAGAACATACCGAATAAAAGCTAGCTTTAAGCTTACGTTTACCTAGCCCGCTAGGAGAACATAATTTGATAAACAATAAACCATCAATAAAAACTAGGAGGATTACAAGGTAAATGAAAATTTAATTTCTCTCCAACGGTGACACTATTTTCATCTGGCAGACTTAATCCTAGTCAACATATGAAAATATTCCAATGATTGAGATTATCAGAGGAGAACCAGAATGATCAATCACTCAGCATGCCTTGTGATTATATTCCAATCTCATCCACTGAAGCCGGGAACAAAAACACAAAGCTTAGGACATAAATCTTGCATAAAACACTAAGTCAAATATTGATACTTGCCATAATATTGTTATCATCATTGTTTAATGTATCACAGGTTAGATTTTTTACTTGGAGTACCAATAACAGTATGTTTGTTATTATGACAGTCATTGTTATAAATCTATCATCTATACCAATTATCTCTGATTTGAAGCAATTACAGCTGTGGGAAATCAAGACATTATGATTCCTTTCAGAATGACAAAATGATGCAAAATATAAACACTAGGTTTACAATGGGGATATAGCAAATAAAAACTATCACAATACAATTAACAGGGATGCAAAGCTCAACAGGTACCAGAAAATATCCGAATTACTGGAATACATCAAGAGATTTGCAGGAATGGATCCAAATTTGGTTCCTAATCAGTTAGTAATATAGACAACAAATTGTAACTGAAGTATGATTTTCTGTTATTTTAATGTCTTGCTTTTACATCATATCATAATTATGTGTTCTGAATAATTACTAAAAGTCTAAAATAAATGTTTTCTTAATAGACTAATAATGCAGTGTCATTTTTGTTGCTCACTCTTACATTTCGTTTGATGTACTACATGTAATAAATAAGTTACTAAAATGTCTTGAAATTTGGTACGTATAACTCAAACTGCCATTCTTTCATTGTTTGTGTTCTTTAGTGAGCTACTGTTGGAAGAGAAACAGACAGATTTGCATAAACTTGCAGCATTGTTTTAACAATGATCACCGAATTAAATTCATCATTACGGTATAAGGTATAAGGTATTTTGAGGTGTTTGTTTGTTTGTTTGCTTATTCATTTTAGACTATGAATTAATGCCATGTTTCTAAGACAACTGATCAAGAAGTTTGTATGGTTGATTTTTATACAAATTTTATGTTATAGAAATGAAGATGTGAATGCAATTAATGGACCATCTCTAAAAAGTTACCTCATGCCTCTCAGAAACAAATTAAGGACACCATGAATTTCTCTTGCACACTTCATGAACAATTCATGTAAAATGGAATTTTCTTTCCTTTGATGTTGAGAAAATGGATCTTTTTTTTCAAATTGGGAAGGTACCATTAAGTTACTGGTACCAAAGGAAGAAGGAAAAAATGCTGAGCACTCAGTAGCTATTCATGCACACGTGCCAAACATCAAATAATCACACACAGCATCACACATTTTTGTCAGTTCAACACCATTGTTTCCATGGTTTTTGAAGAAACAAAAATTTGAGGTACTTAATAGTGGAGATGCATTCATTAGATGATATTTGGTAATATTAGCATTAGTTCAAATACATCACGGATCGAAATACCAATGCATTAGATTAATCCCAAATAATTGCAAACATAATAATATTTACCAGATGTTGAACCATTACTTTCAATATAATGATCTATTAAGAGAAAAATAATCAATAACAAATTTTGTTTATTTAAGATTACGTTGAAGATAAAACAGAATATTTGTGGTTCAAGTACCCAGGTAAATGCAAGATTTTCAAATAAGATAAAAGATATATTTATAACTTCTGAATCATATCGTAAGTACAAAAGGTAGGCAGACATAAATTCTGTAGAAATTTAACTGACATTATTTTACCAAGACATGACAACCCCGGTACCGGAAGCATTATGCATAATGATAGATATAAATATCATGACCAGTTCAAAGCTTCAAACTATAATTACAAAACTGTCTCAAAAAGTCAAAGTCAGCAGATCAGGTTAATTGTAGGGCTGCAATGATTCAGGTACCTTACTGTTTGATTAGAATTCAGATAACCTTCTTGATTATCGAATAGTCTGATTCAAATATCTACATCAATAGACTACATAAAATGATATAGGACCTGACTTTTGAAGTGCCAAAATAATTCATACAAGTCATTTTGCTGTTAAATGCTGAAATATGTTTGTTGTCGTGCCCATGCAGTAGCTTACGACTTTTGTTGCAGACTCTGCATATAACATTCAACTTTGTTGCCAACCTACCCAAATCTTTTCTTAAAATGTCGCCACAGACAGACTTCATTTTTATGAGGCCCGTGGATCAACCAGCCGTTTTTTGTTCGCCATTTTTTGTTTACATGCGACGCAGTAAATGAAATGATGTGCTCTGATTGGATTAAATAAATGTGCGCTATCATACAGACAGAAACAAGATGTACCAAACCAAAAACATAGAATCCATAACGCAGCATTGATCCAAAGCCGTGTATTTGGTTATATTGTACTCCTTAGGTAATTTATTGCATTCCTAGTTAACTGCTTCTTGAAAAACTAGAATGGACTTAACTAGCATCTGACCAAATCAATTAGGTGTGGAAGGAGCATGAAGGGAGCTGCCCCTCCCACTCAAATCTAGAAGAAAATTAATGTATTATAAAGGAATCCCAAGATACTCCCACTTTCATGTCACATAATGTGTTCAGAAATATGACTCGAGTTTCAAGTAAGGTGACACAAGGTTTTTCTACCAGTAATATCGTTCACCGAGATGTGTTGAAGTCATCCCCTGTGTAAAATACCATGACAACCAATTACAAGATAGATGATTGAATTGAAGACATTTTCTGTTGCCTTAGAGAATTATTTTGTAATTTTGGTACCGAAAATTAGATTTAAAACAAGATATTCTGCTTCAACGTAGAATTAATTATCCTACCCTGAAGCACTCGGGAAGACATCATCTACAACTTGTTTAGATTAAAAGATGATTACAAAATATGATAGGAGAAATATTAAATACAGAGAAGAGAAAACTGATGTTTGGGCAAAACTGATAATGATCGAGTGAAAAAATATCTTAACTCACTCATAGCAGTATTGCATGATTATGGTAACAAAAAATAAAACCATCAATTGTGTTTGTTTACATTTTTCGCTTTTTCTGAAATACATTTGTATTGCGAAATATCTATGATGCAGAGTTACAATAATCTAACTGTGGGACAATCAATTCTCAAACCCCATAACAAAGAAAGCTTAATGATACATGTATTTAACAACTTAATTATAAAGCCAAAAATCATAGTCATCATTGGAGGCTTATACATAAATGTTGATCCGACCAGCCAGCAGGAAAACCATGAAGTGAAACCAATCAGGGATATGAAATCATGAACAAATTTCATATGTAGTCATAAACCAATATATTTTAGACAAATTAGACCTTGTATCATGACAACCGATTTTATTATACCTCATTAGTAGTTCATTAGACACAAGTTGTGAAAAAAAATTATGTAACTACGTTCTTGTTTTGCCTAGCTTACAATCTGACTGATAGTAATTACAAATCAGAAATAAATAGGCCTATTAAGAATTCTGTTACACCCACACAAATATTGGTAATTAGTTTAAACTTGCTGTTATAAATAATTCAAACACCAAACAATAAATTTACCAAATATGGAAACATCAGTGTTCATACAGCCGAGGCAGAAATTCAAGAACTAGGAATCTAAAGGTTTTGCTGCATCTAAAACCATGAATTTTTTTTTAAAAATCACAGAACTTCTGAAAAACTAAAATTCTGTTCTCAAAACAATAAAAACTTGGCATGTGATTTTCTGAGAGAGAAAAAAACATTACAATTGAAGTAATGGTCAGTATTAACACAGAATTTGAAAATTTCAAAGAGTTTATGACTCAGAATATATCACAGACACCTGCAGAACAAATTGTTAATGGGTAAGTCATCAAATTTTTTTCGCCTTGCCGTTTAATATTGCTCTTGACCTACATTTGTAACCAATGAAAGTGTTTGATACAAAATCTTCAGCTGAAGTAGGAGTTTTTCTCATAGGTTAAAAGCATTGTTACAAATTTTTAGGGCAGAATCCATAATTATTTGTTTTATTGCCTCTGAAAACAATGCAATAATAAAAGTCGAAAAAACCCATCAATACAAACGCATATTGAATACCAAAATGTTTAAACCATGAAAAATTGTACTAATTAGTATTTATGTACAGTAAATAACATAAATATATCATATATAATCTAATTTACAGAAAAATAGTTGGTATAACTCAAGAGTTTTTGTTTATAGCCTTAACTGTTAGTATTCTCGAGAAGGTCACATAATTATACTGGTAGTCCTCAGGAGTCTTTCGACACTCAATACTTTGTTCCACTTTTTAGCCAATTTGAATACATGAGACAAACTTCTGTGTTAACAAATTTTCCGATTATTATTTTAAAAAGATATTTCTTGTTAACAATATTTCAGACATATATGGCAGTTTACCTTACCAGTTTTCCTAGACTGTATAAATGGTTACTAAACAAATAACCTAATTCTGTACATTCATTTAAATACAGTGCAACCTCTACAAAGCGACACCTATTGGGAGTAGCAAAATTATGTTGTTGCGAGCTTGTTGCTCTAGAGAGATTAAATTTATCATTAAATCATGCAGTGGGAAAAAACAATGCTGTTGTTTTAGGGAGGTAGTTTCTCAAGTGAGGGCTGCTCTAGAGAGGTTGCACAGTACATAAAAAAAGAATTAACCATCTAAGCTTAATGCAAACATTTAACTGCAAACATCTGCAGCTCTCTGATCAGTAAATCATGATAAATGTTTGCTGCAACCATTGGCATGTTACTTGTACATAAGTAAGAAGATATCAGTTAGTTACTATTTTAATCTCCAGAATTATAAATCGTAAAATAGTTAGGAGTTACAAAGTTTTAATTGATCTCCTTGACTGGCTATGTGAACATGTTCCTTTCCAAAGGAATTCATGAAATCATGAACTTTTCTTGAACTTTTCTTGAACTTTTCTAACATTAATAGTTCATGAAGTACGAATAACTATTTAACAGGGATTATGTGCATGGCAAATACTGCTGACTGAAGTCCATTCGAACTTACATTTCGAGGGTTCAACGCAATAGAGTCGTAACTCATATTGAAACAAGAACAAGTTACGACAGTGTTGCGCTGAGCCCTCGATTTGTGGGTTGGTAAAAAAGTATGGCTGAATTTACATGATCAAGACAGTATAAATAGGTGACTGCTACCACCAGACAAAATTCTCATAAATTTCAATTCCTCCATGGTTCTAATTAAGTGCAGGCACAAAATTGGTATTGAGTATGGGTATAGCACAATCAATATTATACCTGGAATCTCAAACTAAATTAAAGTATCAATGTTGTGTAATACAACTAGATTAATTCTGAACATGCATATTTCCATGGCTTATATGGGCTGACAATGGGTACACCCAAGTGCGAACATTTCCAAATACTATAGACTTCTTCTCATCACTATCAATATATAAGGATTCCCTTAATCCAATTAATATCTCAATGCTTCAATGGTGTGCAATTAATCATTTATCTAAAACCAGCTTAAACAGCAATAAAGTTTAATTTTGGACTGGCTTTTGAAAACATTACCATAGAGTAAGAGATATTTGATTCTTAATCATGTGATAGCACCATCATTGAAGCAAGCCAAATCAAACTTCCAAATCAATTAGTCTTAAAAATCTTGGGCACATTTATTTTAGCCAGTCCAATCATAGGCCATTACATTAATATTCAAGTCATGTGCGCATTTAAAGTCACTGTTTAAATTTTACAGAAGATTCGACCTAGGGAATTTCGCAAGTATTTTCAAATAAAATTCATGTTTAATATTGATTGCAAAATGGTTGTCCATGACAGCTGACTTGCCTTAGATGAAGTTACCTATTCATCTGCTAAGAAATTCCCCTCTTGGAAAGTATAACAGGGATGAGAGATGTCAGGGTGTTGTGTCTTTTTTATAGACGAAAGTCGGTCATATTCCCAAATGAAAAAAGTATCTTTTTTTACCAATTCAGACAAAAATTCCCAATTGAAATAAAAAAAAAAAACATGACAAAAAATAGAAATTAATTGCTTTGAAAAACAAGAGATCTTTCCTTTTAATAGACTTTTAATGATGGAAAGTATCTTTTACTGGACAGTGTATTCTTGTTCATTTAAAAATTGCAAAATTGCAGTCACGCACATTTTCCCAATTTTTTTTTTTACAAAAAACTGCTGAAATTCCCAATCCTAAAGGTATGGGTCATGTCCCCCTAAAAAAAGAAACTGGATGTACAACCATAGATGTACAGGGAATAGATTACTATTATGTTGGGTTATTGTCCTAATAAAAGCCTGTGTCTTGTACAAGTCCTCAACTCACAACTTGTAAAATCACCAGTCCTCTAAGTAATGACTTCTTAAACTAACATAGAAATTAACCAGCCAGGCTGAACCAAAGCATACAAAACTACAGTTTATGTAATCAGTCATACTGTAATGAGTATGTTTCATATTTTATCTAATGAAACATCCTGTAGTCAAAGTTTTCAGACATGAAATCTTTATTTAATCTTTCCTTCATCTACAACTTAATGAGAAAAAAACTTAAGACTTCAATAACATCTGATAAAGACAAGAAACAATTTTAGATTTAATTCAGAACATGAATATAATGTAGAATATAATTATCTAACTGCTATAATCCATATTAATTGATAACATGCGCACAAATTTTGCAATAACAATCACACCAAGCGCTAGAGGCAACAATCTGCACAAAGCTTCATGAGTACATGAAAAACAATAGATGAAACAACTCTATCAAAGCATCATGCATTGATTGAATATCATGACTCAATCAAACATCTGTATTTAAAGGTAATGATTTCATAGCTTGGCTATAAATTCCTTGAAGTAACTCCCTTATATAGATTCAGACTTTTAGAAACAAACTCTTTACTTTATTTAACATACTGGATGGACAGATCTAATGTAATAGCACTAGTCTATTTATATTATTGTTTCACACACACTCTTAACATCAAGAACAAGTTATCATGTATTTCCTATATGCACGCTGCATATAATATTGACTAGAAAAGTCTCCATTGCAAAAATGGCTAAAATGTGAGTTGTTTTCCAGTACATTTAAGAGAGAAATCTTCCTTGCATTATTAACTTTGGAAGAATCGCACCTGCTCAACAATAAATTGGCTTCATGCATGTACAGAAATATTACAAATACAGTCCCTAAATCAACAATTTCCGACACTTAAATGTGCAATAACATGTATATGCTGTTCCAGCACACCAGAGTAAATTCAACCCCAGATTTAAATCAATCTCAAAAATGGTATTGGAATACCTTAAGTTCTGGACCTGCCGAACTTTAACATATACCTGCCATTGGTTATATCTAACATTTAATACCAGGATAATTCTTGACTACATAATTACTATCTTCATGACTGACATTCAACAGATCTTTTACTAATAAATGTTTTTCATAAAAAGGACACTTTTGTGCTCAAAATCAACACTTGTTTTAGACAGACATCTTCCAGACTTGCTGTTACATCCAGCCACTTTTCTATACACAAAACCCTTCATTTGACATAAAACCAGAGCATCCTACTTTAACCTCTCAGAAACATTTTCATCAATCAATGACCACACCTAGCAATGATTATTCATACAATATCTAATTTGTCTACAGGAATCTAATTGAGAATCATGATTTTGTGTAAACCACAGACAAATTATGCAGATTCTTGAATGACAAATTTCACCTAACAGTACGAACATTAGTGAGGAATATTCTATATGTGAACAGTCTGATTAGATTTGTCCATGAGAACTTTCAGACAAATATTCTTGTCACAACAACATTATTATACACTGACATCTTATTCATTCTTTTTTCTTACATGAATTTCCCCATGTTTGAAAATGTATCATTGAATTTAAGGGTCATTAATATGAGTTTTTTACATTAAATATAACTAGAGCTTTGTCACAGAAGTGACTAATACCCCCACCACCGTGACAGTACACTACATGGATAAGTTTAAGGGCACACTCTGGAATGTGTGGAACTCCGGGCATGTAAATTGTGTCTTGCACATCTACACTAAATCACAAAACTTACGTAATCTTCAGAGTTTATCTAAAAATTGTTTCTAAAGGGCCACCAGAACCTTTTTTAAGACTGAAATGTTCTGGTCAGTCAAGTTGAATAAATGGAGATCATTAATATAAAACAAACCAATCAAAAACACACCATGCCTGCCAAAACCATAATACAGATGCATTCATTGACATTTACCATAATATATCAGGGTCAACATACTCATATTAACTTATTAATCCCATAACACAATGCACTTAATACTGTATTATTATGTCTTTAAGTTGGTGGGGTTAAAATTTGGTGTTTTTTGAAAAGTTCAATGTTGGCGGTGGTCGAGAATTGGCGATTTCTTAAAAATCCCCCAAAATAAAACCATGCATTGTCCGTCCCCCACTAAAATTATATTGATGTACCGTATACTTTAATTTGCTATATATATCTTATAAATGTTCTTTGTTTGTAACCATTTTCAGTTTTTCACGCCTTCCTACTTCTTGTACAAAGTTCTTTTCTTTCTTTAATATACATCGTTAATAGTATCCCATTGTTATAAAAATTGCAAACATAGTCTATGTTTGGCACCTTTCATTAACAAATGTTCATGGTTGGCTTGATTGTCCATATCACTTAGCATTTTTTTGTCATTCAGACAGTAACTCTTTATTTGTCCCCTACATATTTGGAAAACAGTAATTTTTTTTGGAAACTGATATTTCAGCTTTCCATAACCAACACTCGCTCAGCACGCATGACGAGGGTTCAGCGCAACAGTGTCGTAACTCATATTGAAATAAGAACAAGTTACGACAGTGTTGCGCTGAGCCCTCGATGAGTTTTGATGTGGACCAAAGTACTACGTTTTTGTACATCCGCCATACAATTGTTAAACTAGTTTGCCGTGCTAGTCTATGTAGTTTCAGTTTCCATAAGTACGTTCAGTACTTTGATTAAACTAATACTTTATAAAAAGCTAAACAAGGAAAATCCTAGATACTACATAAGCATTCAACTCTGAAAACATCTGGTTAAGTTTCACATTTACACAAGAATTCACATTGAGAAAGCAAGCATCATCGATATATTATGTAAATTCAAATGGCAGGATTCATGGAATTACATCTTCTTGACTATCCTCCCTTAAAACAACACAACTGATGCCTTTTGCATAATTTACCAATGATATATACATGTCCTGTCTGGATATAGAAGTATCCAATGTTAAAAACGGTGTCACAAAGCTGAGGAGCTAATATTGGCGGGCTATTCCACTAACTAGCTGTAATTCTCAGTAGACTTAACTTCCTCCACAAACACACACACACAGACAGAAATAATGAAGAAACTGTCAGATGCAAATCTAGCTTGGTCATCAATATGTCATACATCATCAGCTGCTAGATTTGTTTCCACGACAAAGTCATTTGTCTATGGTAGACAAACTTATCAATGCATAAACACAGCATCAGATCTATAGACAGTGAAGTGGCTTCTAAATAATCAAATGACAAGAGAAATATTTACTACAGCTTTGTGCTACCATTATACCATATCAGTCACATTTCCTATCCTTCAATAGCGTTATGGGAATGCTAGCTAATCCTATCATTAAACGATTCAAATTACAAAGTAGCTGACACATTCTCATAAGCCAATCATTTCAGCTGAAAAGAGAGAACTGTTCAAATTACCACACTGCACTGGTATGCAAATGTTGACAAAATGCCAGTCATGAATTGAATTAATATATATTTCATTTCTTTAACTTAAATTTAAGTCATTAACACCTGGATGCCATACATCATTGTTCAATGAATGTTTATGCCCCTGGTGGCATGCTTGACAATAGAATCGGAATGTAAATGAGGCCAATGTGTAAAATTAGAAGCAAAGTTCCAAATATACTGACAATTCCAGCAAAATTTCATTTGAGAAATCATCCTTCTAGAATAATCATGCAGTAAAATACAAATTAAAATGAACACTAAGCTATACCACTGGAAATAGTGTATTAAGCACCAGATTATGTGTCCCAAATCCAATCTTTTATCTACCAATCAAATTGCAGAATACAAGTATTTTATAGACTAGGACTAATGACACCAACACGAAAATTGTCATCAAAGTCTACTAGACTCGATCATTAACACACCGTCTCCATGCCTGACTCAATGAGACGGGAAAGACAGAATGTCTGTAGAGAGACGGATTTAATGGATTCTACACACACCAAAACAATCCATAAACAGCCTCATTAGGTGACTCTTGATTTATAGTATGTAAAACAACTCTCATAGGCTTTAAATAAAAGTTGCACTCAAGTTTGAAATCAGTAATAAAATAGAAGGGATCAGACATCACATAGATTCAACAAGATTTTTGTTGTGATGAATTTACTGATAAATAACCAGAAGCTATGGGGAAAAGTCTGAGAATGTGTCAGTCACTCACCTCGCTCATTTAAAAGGAATTATGAAATCATCAATTTTTCTTGAACTAGTATTGCGTAGTTCATGAATAGTTCTTGATTTATGAATAGTTCATGAATATTTCTTGAATTATGAATATTTCGGGAATAGTTCTTGAATTATGAATATTTCAGGAATAGTTCTTGACTTATGAATATTTCAGGAATAGTTCTTGAATTATGAATATTTCAGGAATAGTTCTTAAATTATGAGTATGTCATTAACAGTTCATGAATTATGACTAATTGTCTGACAGGGGTCAAGACTGATTAAGTACATAGGAGATGTAAATATTATGATACAGGACAACATAGAAGCAAAATGAAACTTGCTTACTGGAGTATATATATACAAAATATTCTCATCTATGATACTTACAGTGACTATTTCCAACATCTCATTCCGTGATATATAACCATTGCCATCTAGATCATACATACTGAAAGCCCATTTAAGTTTTTGTTCTAATTTTCCTCTAGATGTAACACTCAATGCACAAATGAACTCACGGAAATCAATTGTACCGTCACTATTAGCATCGAAAGTACGGAAAACATGTTCAGCAAATTTAGAAGCATCCCCATATGGGAAAAAATTTCCATATATTTTCTTGAATTCTTCAACAGTGAGATGTCCACTAGGGCAATCCTTCAAGAAACCTTTGTACCATTCCTGTAATTCCTCATCTGAGAATTCTGTATTCTGTCGGAGATCCTGTAGGACCTCGGGCTTCAATTTACTGTTAGCTTTACCCATGTCTCAGTTTCTTACCTCTGAAAATATAAAAACAAAACTAGAACACTGTCTTAACATCATCTTAGCTACTAACAATTTAAGAATAATCTTGCTTGTGAGGGAGCCATCCGGCTAACTTGATGGTTCTACTCAAGTGTGTTTTCCTGGCATCCTCCGTTACCGTTTAAGCCCAAAAAGTTGACAAAATGACCCCAATTA
This sequence comes from Lutraria lutraria, assembly GCA_964023205.1. Classification (NCBI taxonomy): domain Eukaryota; kingdom Metazoa; phylum Mollusca; class Bivalvia; order Venerida; family Mactridae; genus Lutraria; species Lutraria lutraria. The sequence continues at coordinate 13,890,102 of OZ026838.1, forward strand.
AAGTGACCAAATCAAGAACAATTTCATTTCCAAACAACCGCTTACCGAACTTGTTTGAGAATAATCTCAAATACATTATTACCAATGATCTTTATCAGCTGTTTAGGCATCAATCCTTAAGCCAGACCACAACTTATACACAGAATATTGGCAACAATAATGATACACATAAGATGGCACTTCTATTACTGAACATATTGACGTATGACAAAATCATATCAGCAGTAAGTCTTATTGTCTGAACAAAATGGTAAATCATACGTAGGAGTAACATCTATGTAGACATACCATATCATAATGGAATCATAATGTTAAATATAGATATATGAGGATGTGTAGACGTAAACAAATAGATGGGTCAATATTAAATGGAAGAATAAACCAAATAATTATATAGTCTTAATTTAATAGCTTTCCATCAATTGACAATTTAACGCTTGTATTTCTTCATTGTGTGAACTGGATTATTACATAGATAACCCCTTTGAATAGATTTCATGAAAACATTAATTGTTCTTGAATTATTCTTGCACCGTTCATAAATAGTTCATGAAGTATGAATAACTATTTGACATATATAGACTGGGACATAAAACTCTAAAATCTAATATTATAACATAATATATAGTGTGTTGATGTAAGAAAACAACCATCTTTCTGTTACTGCTGATCATTCTAATCAGTTACCAATTATTTTTAATTAAAACACCGAGGTTTTATCACAGGATATCAATTTGTGACATTTTAAAGCTTCAAATTATAGAGTAATGAAATCTACCAGCTTTAATAATTAACATTTACAAACGAATTAAACGAAGCATCCTAACTAAGAAGGAAACGGCATTTCTCTCGGTCAATGAATATTAATACCATCCAGTTAAAATATCAACAAAATCAATTAATGAAAAGCAATAAGAGTCATGAGCAGAGTAAGATAGATTGGGAAACAATCAATTTAGATTCATAACTGGACCTAACTACAAACCATCACCTTATCCAATTTACCAATAATCAGCAATTCTGACAGTACCTCCCTTCAGAGCCATACTTCTCTACAATTTTCATGAATAGAAATGACACAGCATGAGATAATTAGATTTCAGCCTTGTGCCAAATTCAAAGTAAGGAGTCAAAGCCCACTATAACACAATGTAATAAGGAGACATGGGCAGAGCAGAACTGCAAGTCCTCCTAGTTTGAAACGGAGCAATAGTTCAGCTTTCCATAGCCGTTACTCGCTCGGCCCGTATGATTTTTTATGCCAACCTAAGCACTACGTTTATCTACATGGAATTGTTCAACTAGTTCTCGTTTTATGTAGCAGCGCAAGTCTATGTCAGGGTTCAGTTTCCATGTGGCAGTGCAAGTTCAGTTTCCATGTTGCAGCGCAAGTATATGTCAGGGTTCAGTTTCCATGTTGCAGTGCAAGTCTATGTCAGGGTTCAGTTTCCATGTTGCAGTGCAAGTCTATGTCAGGGTTCAGTTTCCATGTTGCAGTGCAAGTCTATGTCAGAGTTCAGTTTCCATGTTGCAGTGCAAGTCTATGTCAGGGTTCAGTTTCCATGTTGCAGTGCAAGTCTATGTCAGGGTTCAGTTTCCATGTTGCAGTGCAAGTCTATGTCAGGGTTCAGTTTCCATGTTGCAGTGCAAGTCTATGTCAGGGTTCAGTTTCCATGTTGCAGTGCAAGTCTATGTCAGGGTTCAGTTTCCATGTTGCAGTGCAAGTCTATGTCAGGGTTCAGTTTCCATGTTGCAGTGCAAGTCTATGTCAGGGTTCAGTTTCCATGTTGCAGTGCAAGTCTATGTCAGGGTTCAGTTTCCATGTTGCAGTGCAAGTCTATGTCAGAGTTCAGTTTCCATGTTGCAGTGCAAGTCTATGTCAGAGTTCAGTTTCCATGTTGCAGTGCAAGTATATGTCAGGGTTCAGTTTCCATGTTGCAGTGCAAGTATATGTCAGGGTTCAGTTTCCATGTTGCAGTGCAAGTCTATGTCAGAGTTCAGTTTCCATGTTGCAGTGCAAGTCTATGTCAGAGTTCAGTTTCCATGTTGCAGTGCAAGTCTATGTCAGGGTTCAGTTTCCATGTTGCAGTGCAAGTATATGTCAGAGTTCAGTTTCCATGTTGCAGTGCAAGTATATGTCAGGGTTCAGTTTCCATGTTGCAGTGCAAGTCTGTGTCAGGGTTCAGTTTCCATGTTGCAGTGCAAGTCTATGTCAGGGTTCAGTTTCCATGTTGCAGTGCAAGTCTATGTCAGGGTTCAGTTTCCATGTTGCAGTGCAAGTCTATGTCAGAGTTCAGTTTCCATGTTGCAGTGCAAGTCTATGTCAGAGTTCAGTTTCCATGTTGCAGTGCAAGTCTATGTCAGGGTTCAGTTTCCATGTTGCAGTGCAAGTCTATGTCAGAGTTCAGTTTCCATGTTGCAGTGCAAGTATATGTCAGGGTTCAGTTTCCATGTTGCAGTGCAAGTATATGTCAGGGTTCAGTTTCCATGTTGCAGTGCAAGTCTATGTCAGAGTTCAGTTTCCATGTTGCAGTGCAAGTCTATGTCAGAGTTCAGTTTCCATGTTGCAGTGCAAGTCTATGTCAGGGTTCAGTTTCCATGTTGCAGTGCAAGTCTATGTCAGAGTTCAGTTTCCATGTTGCAGTGCAAGTATATGTCAGGGTTCAGTTTCCATGTTGCAGTGCAAGTCTGTGTCAGGGTTCAGTTTCCATGTTGCAGTGCAAGTCTGTGTCAGGGTTCAGTTTCCATGTTGCAGTGCAAGTCTATGTCAGGGTTCAGTTTCCATGTTGCAGTGCAAGTCTATGTCAGAGTTCAGTTTCCATGTTGCAGTGCAAGTCTATGTCAGAGTTCAGTTTCCATGTTGCAGTGCAAGTCTATGTCAGGGTTCAGTTTCCATGTTGCAGTGCAAGTCTATGTCAGAGTTCAGTTTCCATGTTGCAGTGCAAGTATATGTCAGGGTTCAGTTTCCATGTTGCAGTGCAAGTCTGTGTCAGGGTTCAGTTTCCATGTTGCAGTGCAAGTCTATGTCAGGGTTCAGTTTCCATGTTGCAGTGCAAGTCTATGTCAGGGTTCAGTTTCCATGTTGCAGTGCAAGTCTATGTCAGAGTTCAGTTTCCATGTTGCAGTGCAAGTCTATGTCAGAGTTCAGTTTCCATGTTGCAGTGCAAGTCTATGTCAGGGTTCAGTTTCCATGAGAATTTTCAGTACTTTGGTTTTTCCTATATTTCTGAATATTTCAATCTTATGCATAATGTAGATATAGGTCAACGCACTCATGTAAGAAATAATGAAAAGGCTTTTATCAAACTTGTATATAACTTATTGTGACATTAATAAAACAGTTACAAAAAAGCAATATGACTGGTCCTTATGAACTTAAAATTTTAGAATGAAAAAATTCCCCAGAAAGAAACCTCTTCTCGTCATTTTTAAGTAACTATGTAGATTGTAAAAAATATAGAAAAAATACCTTCAGTGCTTTGATAATTTTTCACCTTGTTTTCACCTATACTTACAATGTAACACATAAATACCAAGATATATTTTTGCTGAACTTAGGAGCATTTTGTCTTGTTATACAATTGATCTTTGCACCAGATGTTAGACTAATTTAGTGATAGAATATTTCTACAAAATCACAGGAAGTGAAATGTTAAAATTGAGAGCTCCAATCAGAAATGGTGGCATACATACATATAAATCCTATATAACTATGGAAGAAAGTTCAATTCCATGCAAATTAGCCTCCTTAGGGAACATAAATTGAGCACAAATGAATGAAAGCAAACTACTGTCCAAGCATCCAATCAATGCATACCATGGAGACTAATCAAGGGCAACATTATAGCTGTGTGCATCAATCTTAATGTATTTGTACAATTAATACAGTCAAACCTGTGAATTAAGGTCACCCTTGGGAAAGATAAAATATGACCTTTATTCACAGGTGGCCTATATTATGAGGTTTTATTAACAATAATCAATGACAGTTTTTAATAAAATGGCCTTTATTTACAGGATGCCCTTTATTCCAAGGTGTCTGCTAACAAAGGTTAGACTGTAAATACCATATTTTATACAACAATCATTTTGTCATGGATCAGTAATTGGTAGGTGTGAATTTCTGGACAATACACAAGTATAGAATGCTTGTAGCACACGGATCATCAATTCTACATTATTGCAAGATAATGAAGTTCTTTGTAAACAGGGTGTAATTTCTCATTTCTGATAGGACAGGCAACCATCAATCAAACAGTATGAAGAATTGTTGACCAATTTGATTGGTTAGGTACTAAATGAAGCAGTCTATAGACAGTCGGATTTAGTACAGACAGCAGGATTTAGTGAAGCAGACTGCCAATAGCTGGATTTAGTGAAGCAGTCTATAGATAGCTGGATTTAGTGAAGCAGTCTATAGATAGCTGGATTTAGTGAAGCAGACTGTAGATAGCTGGATTTAGTGAAGCAGTCTATAGATAGCTGCATTAGTGAAGCAGTCTGTAGATAGCTGGATTTAGTGAAGCAGTCTATAGATAGCTGCATTAGTGAAGCAGTCTGTAGATAGCTGGATTTAGTGAAGCAGTCTATAGATAGCTGCATTAGTGAAGCAGACTGTAGATAGCTGGATTTAGTGAAGCAGTCTATAGATAGCTGCATTAGTGAAGCAGTCTGTAGATAGCTGGATTTAGTGAAGCAGTCTGTAGATAGCTGGATTTAGTGAAGCAGTCTATAGATAGCTGCATTAGTGAAGCAGTCTATAGATAGCTGTATTAGTGAAGCAGTCTGTAGATAGCTGGATTTAGTGAAGCAGTCTATAGATAGCTGGATTTAGTGAAGCAGTCTATAGATAGCTGGATTTAGTGAAGCAGTCTATAGATAGCTGCATTAGTGAAGCAGTCTATAGATAGCTGCATTAGTGAAGCAGACTGTAGATAGCTGGACTTAGTGAAGCAGTCTATAGATAGCTGCATTAGTGAAGCAGTCTGTAGATAGCTGGATTTAGTGAAGCAGACTGTAGATAGCTGGATTTAGTGAAGCAGTCTATAGATAGCTGGATTTAGTGAAGCAGTCTATAGATAGCTGGATTTAGTGAAGCAGTCTGTAGATAGCTGGATTTAGTGAAGCAGTCTATAGATAGCTGGATTTAGTGAAGCAGTCTATAGATAGCTGGATTTAGTGAAGCAGTCTATAGATAGCTGCATTAGTGAAGCAGTCTATAGATAGCTGCATTAGTGAAGCAGTCTATAGATAGCTGCATTAGTGAAGCAGTCTATAGATAGCTGCATTAGTGAAGCAGTCTGTAGATAGCTGGATTTAGTGAAGCAGTCTATAGATAGCTGCATTAGTGAAGCAGTCTGTAGATAGCTGGATTTAGTGAAGCAGTCCATACAGATAGCTGCATTAGTGAAGCAGTCTATAGAAAAATAGATAGCTGCTGCATCAAGTGCCTTTAAGAAACATAAATGTGGACACACTCCCAGAATCATAACACTGCCAATGTGGATACCAAATGAATAATTCTAAAAGAAAAGAACAAATGACTAATAGTTCTACGAAATCCCTGATGGAATAAAACAGAAGCATTTAAATGCCAATTCTACACTGTGACCTTTGGTTTCATCTCTACTGAATCAATGTGATAAATACCATCATCATAAACTCTCCCTTATCCTGAAGTACCACTTTGTTAAGAGTATGATAAAACTTGAAGATCTTTATTGCTAGCATCAGGTCTATTAAGCCAAATATGGGGGCTATTTCATGACCAGCACTGATAAGGAAACTCATCAACAGTTCTGTAGTAAACCCAGGTTTATGTCACTCGTAGGATTTGAAATGTTCTAGCTAGAGTTAGATGACACTACAGTAATCCACCAGATCATCTAGTCTATTCATGATTTTCAGACATATTACACCCAGGAGGGACATCCTCAACTTGTCTTACAGATGATGGTTACTGACTTATGAGTGTAGGTTAATCTGAGCCACTGAACTGAGATGTTTGAACCTTACACTTTGGGCACATAGTAGGGTAATATAACAAATATTTCATGTGATGAGGTCAAAAGTGAAAATTTCATGAGAGAAGACAGTCAGAACTGCCCCTGTCAAACAGTTATTCATATAATATTTCATGAACTATTCAAGAAGTTTGCTGGAATTGTTCAAGAAAAAATTAATACATGTTTTCATATCATATTTCATGAACTATTCATGAAGTATTGCCAAAATTGTTCAAGAAAAATACATGTTTTCATATAATATTTCATGATCTATTCATGAAGTATGCTGAAATTGTCAAAGAAAAATACATGTTTTCATATAATATTTCATGAACTGTTCATGTAGTATGCTAGAATTGTTCAAGAAAAATACATGTTTTCATGAATTACACTCGAAAGGATTGTTCAACTTAAAATCCTGCATTAACCTATTGTTGAACATTTGTTGATTGTATTAGACATAATATGATACTAGAATAATCATACTGATAATGCCATGTATTGTTTGAGAATTTACAAGACTCATTTTTCTTGTATTGATTGATGACTTCACCATATTAAGTGAAAATCTACCTCTGTCAAATAGTTATTCATACTTCATAAACTATTATGAACTATTCATGAATTTTGCAATAATAGTTCAAGAAAAAAAAAAGTTTTCATGTTATTGGGTTATCCAACCTAGCCTATTGTTAGAGCTGTTCGTACAGTTTCTTAGAGCATGAATCGAACATGCTAAGTAAGAAAAGGTATATTTTTAAAAAGAAATATTTTGTAATCTACCAACCCTATTTTTGTAAGCTGAAAGATGGTTTAATTTTCCATAGGCGTCACTCACTCGGGGCACATGATATTTTAATATGGACCTAAGCTACATCATCCATGCAAATGTTACACTAGTTCCCATTTCATGCTGCAGTGCAAGTCTATATTAGTTCAGTTTCCATGAGTACTTTCAGTTCTTTGATTTCGTCAAGCATCTGATTACATGACTTAGCCTTATGAATGAATATTCAAACAATTTTAGTATTAACATACATCTTTACTCACTATCTTATATCTTCACCAGCTCATTAAGGATTATAAAACCAGATTTAGAACAGAGCAGCTGATAGGTTGCAAAAATAATGACAAAACTTCAAAACAAACTAGGCTCCTAATTTCAACACTTCTTTCATTTGAAATGTTAATCCTACTATAAGAAAAAAATACAAACTATAATCAATCTTCATTAGTTTAAATACATAACAATACAATCTTATCTCAAATTCCACTTCAGCAACTACACTGAGTTACCTTACAATTTATTGAATTAATAACAATCTCAATTAAGTAATTAAGTAAATCAATGATCCAACTAATTATTATTCATACTCATATGCATACAGAGACCATTTAGTTGTATGCTCTAATTACTGGAAACTTGATTCTGAATCAATAGATATCACCAATATTTAAGTTTCTAAGAGATTGGCTCAAAGTGACATACCCCCGGCAGTCATCCAAATTTGGTCAATTAGTGTTCAATTAATTCCACATACTGATTGTTTGCAATCCTATTTATCATATCAAGTGTCCAATTGTACTGACAAAAATAATCATTAATTTACAGCTAGAGTTATACTGATATTTCATAAAAAGGATTTGTGATAATTTACCATGCACAGCATGATACATAAGTATCCAAAATTCCAAACTGAAGCAATTTTACTTAATGTTTTAGATAAAATTGAACATTATAGAAAAATGTTATCAAATGTGAAATTAAAGTGATGAAATACCTCCTATTACTGATTATAAATCCAGAAATATAAAAATCATCTTAAAAAATATATGCACAATGTAGTGTATTGAAGAGTAAATAAAATTTACAGTAAATCCCAAGACTTAGGTATGATTAGGCAAGTATATCAACAAGACATCTGTATATCTGAGCACTTCACAGATTAACAGGACACTTCAATAAGATCCTGATCATCCAAAAGCAATATGAATGAAAATATACCAGTAATATAAAACTTTAATCCTCTACGACAAAAGGACAAAATCCACAGAGCGTGCGTCTACTGATGGATTATTGGAATCCTAATACTGAACACAGAGACACAAGTCAGGACATATCAGACACATCAGATAAACACACAACAAGACACATAAATCTGTTCAAAGATTGTAAATCGTATAAGCTGAATATATTACAACTAAAATACCCCCTCCCTGCCACCCCGGCCCAAGAATGTAACTTAATTTATAACTCATTAAACATCACATGCTTACTAGACAAATATACACAAATATGGCTGTAATGAAATATGAACGGGTACATAGAATAATAGATGGACTGACCTTAACTAGAGTGCATACTATTAATTAAAATTAAATTAAGACAAAAGGGTAAATGTATACTTAAGCACAAATTAAATTTCTATACAAAAACCAGGCTTTATCAACTTTTAGACTCTCTAGTTATGCTACATTTGGGAGCATGAAAATTTCATGCTATAAAACAATTTATATATGCTAGATCAGGATTTTATTTCCAGTAATTCCATATATAGACTAAGAGAACATCATCTGGTTTGATTTCAAATAAATTAACACAAGTTTTATGATAGTCCATAAAAATGTCAAAGCTTAAATAAACATTTATAAGGAATAAATATACAGTATCAATATTTGCTATTGGCTGTACATCTAGCTCCAAGTCCTTCAATGGTAAACTAACCTCAAAGATGGCATGAATACATCACTATAAAAGACAAGTTTATGACATACTCAGAGATGAACCCTTCCATAAATAGATTTTTTTTGTAAGCCATGTCTTAGATAAAACACTGCATCTGTCCTTGTGATCTCAAATAAATAAATAAACTACTTTCCACCCTTCTTAACTAGAGCTTTGTCATAGAAGTGACTAATAATCACTAAGAATGCGATAGTACACTATAATTATGGCTATGTTCAAAGGCACATAACTCTGAAATGTGTGGTTGACTCAGGGCATGGAAAATGTATCTTGCACATCTACACTTCATGGAGATGACATATTTCAAATTTCATTGCAATCGCTTAAGGAATGTGGAAGTAGTTCACTCCACAAACTTGAGAAGTAGTATGCGGACGGACGGTCAAACCAACAGGGTGACTCCAATATACCCCCTCTCAAACTTCGTTTGCAAGTGTGTAATAATAATTCAGGGATTTGTAAAGCAACTATACCTTACAGCAGATTATAATGAAAGGTTATGTTGCATCTGACATGGTAACAATGTTTTTTCAACAATGTCTGTACCTGAGATTTAAGTAGATAAGCTGATAAAACTGACCAAAGTTCCATTGAGCCTAAGATACTTAAACAAAGACAAAAGTGTCATGTGATAAGTTGAAAATATGCTGAATGCAAGAATGCTACACATTATATTGAGTCACAGTCATTCTCATTTAGAATAAGTCACTGTATATTTTCTTCTTTAACATTGCATTGATGACCTCTGACCACAATACAAACTCATTTAATCAGGTGTACACTAACATTATATTGATAAACAATTGTCGTGCTTACGGATACTTTAAGACTTTGCACCAAGTGAAATAACACTTGTTTACCCTTATATAGCCACCCAATATCATGAAAGATTGCAAATGCCATAGCATAATATAACTTCTCAATGCAAGGAAGCTCAAAATGAGTAAGAACCACACTGAGTCATAGAGACCACTTTCAATATGTTAATTGCACCTAGACAGTAAGTCACTGTGACATTCCCATAGAAAATGTATCTGTAGATTGAGATAGCTATCTGAAATAAATAAAATCTTAGAATAATAGTCCTGTAACTAGTTTTACATGGTGCATCTGCATGTAGATACAAGTAATAAATGTCACTAAAGATTAACAGATCTTGTCCAGACATCTGAGCTATTAGAAAATATTTTAGTACTGGCTGACATTCCCTACTGCAAAGCTCAGTTTGTGTAATACCAGAAATTTCCTCATCTCATTAGTAGAGAGAAAACTAAAATAGTATCCAACATAATATGGACACAATTATGGCAACATCCCAGAAGCTACTCCATCCATATTGACAGTGACCACATACTATCAGGACGATTGATCTGTAAACATCCTTGAGGTGAGAGATAGATACACTGATAACCTGGAAATAGATGCAGCTGACAAAAGCATACTGACATTCAGTGAATCTGAACATTTTCATGAGATGTAATCATGTAAAACAAGGAATTATGTGAACCAACAACTAAACAAACCTTCCAGTTCAGGGACGAGAAAGGCAAATGAGAAAAAATCTGAAAGGCCAGTTGTCAGGGGGGGGGGGGGGGGCTGTTTCAATCTTGAAATGATTCGGAAGGCTCTGAAAACGGCGCATATCTGCCGAATAGCTTAAAATTCTCATCCCTGCACATTACAAAGAACCTGCTACATAAACCTTAAGGTCAGAGCAATTCATGCAATTCAAGGGAGGATACAAACATATTGTTTCACTTTTATATACCGGTATTTAACAATTCCTGAGTCTGCTGTTAAGAGGACCCTATCAACAGGTTCAAGGAGGGTGACAATAGGCCAAGAGTCGGGGAAAATCCATTCCATAAAGGTCGACAGGATTCAACAGACCATAGCTGGAGAATATCTGAGAATATCACAGGGATTTATTACAATATGTTCTATTTGAATAAACTTGAAACTTGCTGTATATGAAAAAATTCTATGCAGACACATGTAGACGGCTATAAGTGCACATGTGTTTAATATCAACTTAACGCAAATCTTCCATTCAGAAGAGTTTACATGTTAATACAAATAAACACAAATAATTGCAACTGGTTACCTTGTAAGTGAGCTTTGACTGAGATAAATGAAAGCAATAATTTAAGTTTCATCAAATACAGAGGCAAAATCGACCCCAACACCACTCAGATGCATGGTCAGAGCTTGAAACACATTTATGGAGAAATACATTGTCAACTCAAGTGCCAAGATGCTGTTAATTATACATTACCTAGAGAAGTACTTTAGGCATATTTACAGGAGAGCTTGTAATTTGGCAAACTAATGAATAATTAAGTGGTGTATATCTGATGTGCAAGATAAGCTGAGAAAAATACAAGCCAGAAGCCAGTCACATCAACTTTGCTTGACTACTTCAATTTCATACTTTAGATGGGTAAATTACAATTGGACATGTGTGCATATGACACCTCTGTGTGAAGGATGGTTCATAATATGCTTCTTTACACTGGGGTTTAACAACTAGAGTCATGTGGCAACCATCAGTTGTAATGGTGGAAGGAACCACCAGTTGTAATGGTGGAAGGAGACCTCCAGGCAAACACCGTTGCAGAAGCATTGACATGCCTTAAGCTAGCTGGAGAGCTTTCTTACATGTTGAGGGTTCAATGCAACAGTGTTGTAACTCATATTGAAATAAGAACAAGTTACGACAGTGTTGAGCTGAGCCCTCAAATTTTGAAATTTGGTGCAGGTTCATATTCATGAAAACATGAGTTTTTCTTGAACTCTTCTTGCATACTTCATGAATATTTCATGTAGTATAAATAACTATTTGACAAGGAAACCCACAGCCATGAAGATTCTAGTACTTTCAATGCATGACAATAAAATTAGGCTTTGTACATAAACAAGTAACATTGTTAACTTCATACATCTGAAATTTGTGCATCATTGCATAATGTGTACTGTGTACAACATTGCATAATGTGTACTGTGTACAACATTGCATAATGTGTACTGTGTACATCATTGCATAATGTGTACTGTGTACAACATTGCATAATGTGTACTGTGTACATCATCGCATAATGTGTACTGTGTACAACATTGCATAATGTGTACTGTGTACAACATTGCATAATGTGTACTCTGTACAATTCTGTCAGCTAAACGCGAGTATCATAACAAACAATACAATGACAAGAATTAACAGATTCTGCTTTTATAAACACCATGGCACATGAATTCCATTGCAATCAGCTTAAATACTGAAGAACATTCTACCAAGGTGTAGCGTTACTCGGTACCTATAATATCCACCAAAGCTAGGAATTGTCAAATATTAAGTACTGAGCATGTTTCCTCTGACTTTTGTTTGCTTCAAGTCAACACTAATTTCCAAGAACTGAGGGAAAAGCAAACACAAACACAGAAACCCTAATTGAGATGACCTTGCCAGGAACTGCAGAAATTGACTCAAGCAAATTAAGAGCACATAAGCAAGATTTACTAAGATTGCTGATCTGCCTGAGTCCTATGTTTGAACAATATTCTGTTGTCAGAACAATTACTCTTCATTGATAATAATTGTCAGCATAATTCACCTTTTATAGACTTAAGGCTCAGAAGGTTGCCTGGTTTCATAGAAACTGAATTTCAGAATTTCCTCTGATACCATAGTTCTGAATATGTCTCACCCCACTACACCCAGCTGACGAGTCTTCTCATTCTGTACAATAACAATACCACGCAGGAAGTATCTAAATTATATTTCAATATTCATATGTGATAAGACCTTATGGCTTCTAGCGTCAGACAAACTCTGAGATAAAACTAGAGGCAGAAGCATTATTATACAAACTAGGGAATACATTGATTTTCACTTAAAGTTGTTGGTATGGCATCTTTCACAATTTTACTGAACACAACAGAAGTTCTTCATAAAATGTAAAAGATAAATCAGACGCCCATCATGGGATCTAACATAATGAGAAACATGGATTTATCATTGAAACATTTAGAAAAATCAATGATAATGAAATCTGAGTAACATCAATCATTTTAAAACAACAACAACAAAACATCTAAATCTGAGATTTTTGAAATTCAACAATATCAATTTCAAATAAAATATTCCCTCAATTCAAATGTAAAGTGCAACCTCTCCCTTTGGGAGTAGCAAAATTATGTTGTTGTTGAGAGGCTGTTGCTCTAGAGAGATTAGATTTAAGAGTTAAATCATGCAGTGGGTAAAAATCATGCCGTTGTTGAAAGGAGGTTGTTGCTCAATAAAAGGCCACTCTGGAAAGGTTGTATACCTTATAGAGTTCTCTGACATCATTTTTGATGTATGTGGATGGTAGAACAGTAGAGAAGACGATTGTACTTAGTTGGATAGATACACAGTACCAAAGAGAAACTAGAAATGTGTCCATTGACACAGGTGCCCCCACATTCTTATTTTGGTCATGGTACACTATGTGTGACTCAAGATTATCATACACCAATTACCCCCCCCCCCCCAAAAAATTCAAATTTTTATATCATTTCATAACCCTACACCTAATGCTTATGGAGATATGCATGACACAAGATTTTCAGACAGACGGGCAGATGGAAGAACAGAAGGACAAGAGTAAATGTGTATACCGCCCCATCTTTAATAGTAGGGGAATAAAAATATGGTAGACTAGCTCAGATAAAAAAATACAACTCCCTTTTCTGACGTTCACAATTAACAGATGAAGAGTAAGCAGTAGATGATTTCATCCAAGATTTTTAGACACCAGAACAAAAATCCTACAATGAAAGTAAACTATTCTGTTACATGTCGAGATAATAGATTCTATTGATTTCTTTATTGTCTTTCAATCAGTTTATCAGGTTATCAACCATGTAAGATCATTGATAACAAGATGTATCATTATAACACATCAAACATCAATCACAAAAAATTGATTAAGATATATTGACCAATTAATTAAACACATAATTGTTAGTTTTCTGAAGAATGGAAATTTCATTTTTTTTAAAGTCCAAATTAATCGAGTTATTTGGCTTGTTCATTTTATGCTGTAAGCGAAACAATCTGTAATGTTATTTGAACAATAAGTGTTGCCCCTAAAGGTCATCTGGATAGTAAGACCTTGACCTTTGACCTATTGAACTTAAAATCAATAGGGATTATCTACATGTGATGACCAACCTCCCACCCAAATCTGAGGACCTAAGGCTAATTCGTTCTCTAGTTATTTGTCGGACAAGGTTTTTGTGCTGAAAGTCACTGTGACCTTGACCTTTAATGTACTGACCTCAAAATACGTAGGGGTCATCTACATGAGATGACCAACCTCCCAACCAAATCTGAGCAGCTTAGGCCAAAATCATCCTCTAGTTACTAGTTTGACAAGGCTTAGTTATGGACAGACCGACCGACCGCCATGTGCAAAGTAATATACCCCCATTTTCCTTAAAAGGGTGCATATAATTACATAATATCAGACTTTTGAAATTTTTTGGAACACTGAGTCAACCACAAAATTCAGTTAATAATAAGAACAGAGGACAGTGACAATGAGCAGCAGCAATTTTATTTTTACAATAATTATATTGTTAATTCTTAAATTTGTCAATCAAAGCCATGGAAAGGAATTGATATAAGCAATATCTGCTTGTTTTCCAATCCATTGTATATAATGTATTTGCACTTCTGTAAATTCGTTTCTTGAATAAATATGTTTAAACTAAAGCCATTAATGCACAACAAATTGCATAAATTTCGAATACAGAATAAAATAAAAGGAGCGAAAATAAAGAAATCAAGATTATTCAACACCATATGACATACACTTAGTAACACACAATTTATAGACTGTAATAGGGTAAACTCCAATCATCAGTACAGAAAAAAAAGAATACTACAAGAAATTCTTCAAATTACTACCAGGGGATAGTAGCCTTGGATTTCTCATAACTTTCTTCTCAAGACATGCTATAGAATTACAGCCATATTATCTCTCATGCAATTATAATATTAGTATGCCTGTGACAGACGTCTGAGAGACTACCCTGGCATTATCCATATGTTGGTTCAGCATCAGACAATTTGATCATCAAAGAAGAAACAATCTGCATGCAATAGTGATATACGATCTGCACCTTAAATTAATTATGATTTTTGAAAAGTGAACGATAGTTCAGCTTTCCATAGATGTCACTCGCTCGGCGGGCATGTATTTTGATGCAGACCAAAGAAATACATTTTACTCGCTCGGCGGGCATGTATTTTGATGCAGACCAAAGAAATACATTTTACTACATCTGCCATGCAATAATAATTATTGTTGAACAATTAGTTCCTGTACTATGTTGCAGTGCAAGTCTATGTAAGTTTAGTTTCCATGAGTGAAATGATAGCTAGAATTGGGTATTGCAAATATTCGTTCATTGAAGGTAAAGATTACAGTAATTCAATTTTTGAATCTCTTCAAAAACATGATTTTTATCTTTAACTATTCTTGCACACTTCATGAACAATTTATGATGAAGTATGAAGAACTATTTACCAGGGGTTACATTCACTGTAATTTCTGCCTGTTACAGGAGACAAAACTGTGTTAGAAAAATCGAGGATATGATGATCTAAATGATATTCATAATCGCATCACGATCCAGTGAAAAATGATATCATCATAGTCACAGTTACTAAAACTGCAGAATAAATAAAAGAGAATGTATTCCCATGTATCATTTCAATTTCATGGTTGAATATGAACGATTAAAGTAATGTAATTATCATAAACAGCTAGAGGTGTTATTCCATCATTAATCTACTGGGAATAAGGCCTCAGACATTCACAGTGCACAGATTTTAAATAATTCAAATAATACTTGTATGCCAAACTCAAGCTACTGACATCAATTAAATTAATATGATATGCCAGAAGCTATGTAATCAGCTATACTTAAAAAGCATTTGGATAATTAGACAATAAATACATAGGTTGCATTGCATTGGTTCCGATGAATTTCAACAAATTCTTATTTGAACAAATATTTTCTCTTCAAATTCTCTCTATTGATAATTCTATACACAAGACACATCAACCAGGCTAACAGAATTAATGCTTCTTGGAATGTAATTCCTGAATGTATTGTCAGAAGCAATAATTAATAACCATGAAAGCAATAAAGAAATTTGAAAGAGCAATTAGATGTGGAATTTATACTTATATATCTTAAAGCACATAAAATATCAAAAGAGGAGAATATCCCACAGTGTTCATCATAATAGTGCTTTAAGAAATGCAAAATTATAACAACCACTTTAAGATTAAATTCAAAAAGAAAAAGGCCCACAGGGTAATCAGTTCAAATCCTTGAATTTTCTATTTTAGGTTTAAATTAAATTCAAGAAATACATTGTTAATAATTATGGGCTTTTAAATTCCATATTATACTTAATGTGCATAATTATAAGGTTAAAAATTTCAACTAAAACATATTTTTTCTGAGACTCTCACAATAACAAAAAGCAAGTCCGAAAATAAATGCTTTATGGAAATTGCTATTCAGTCATTTGGACATCTTTGTCAAAGACAACCATTACCTAAATCAGCTATGAACAAATTCTGACTCCTAACATCAAGGGAATGCTTTTAGCTGAGTTTGCTAGAATATCGATAAGTAATTCTATAGATATATCAAGTCACAAGATGGAATTGTCATCACAAATGAAAAAGCAAGCTAGGACCCAATTCTTAGACTTTGGAATCCAAGGGGAAATTATCCTCATTATATGTATACATTCATGGAATTTAATGTTCACACCTAGTCAAACCTGTGTTTGGGGCCACCTCCGAATAAAGGCCACCCAGTGAAAAAAGGCCATTCTTTAAAAAAAACAAAAAAAACATCATTATTTAGAACAATATTGCCTCTGAATAAAGACCACCTGTCAATAAATGTCACATTTTGTCTTTCCCAATGACGGCCTTTGTTCATAGATTTAACTTTATTTACACAAACATGTTCACACTCCCTCAGGATTCAAGGTAAATTTATTGTTCATCAAAAGGGAATCGTGACTGCGTTAAAGCTGAAGTGCTAAACTATATAGGCAGGGGCTTTGGGGGCTATCTAATTATTGAATTATTGTTGTAGAAATGTTGGGATGCCCTTACTGAATCATAATGCCCGAATGTAATGACATTAACCAATCATACATAAGAATCGGTTCATTCATTTTTAAAACACTGGCATGAAGACACTCAAGGTGAACTACAGTAATTGTTCCTACAAGTGAACACTTCTACAATTATGATAATCAAGATAAATTAAGTATTCACACTACAATTAACACACAAGAACACTCAAAGAAAATGAAATGTTCACACCATTTAACACTCCCACAATAACATTCAATGTAATTCCTATCTGGTTGCACACAGTCTTGAAGAAAGTCATACTTCAGTCTCACATAAAGCGAATCATTTAGTAAAACATTCAAATACTTTGTCTTGAAATCTATGAACATTATAAGAAATTAATCTTAAATCTTAAAAGAGTTTAATAGTAGAAATAATTTAAAACCACTACAAACACAGCAGGAAGACGAATTAACTGCAAAAACGTATCTTAAATAATCTAAGCTTGAGCAAATATCATATAATAATGTACCATAAAATGAATATTGAATTATGATGGTTATGCACAACTTGCATAATACAAGGAGAAAACTGATAACTTGCTTACATTAGATTTCTGAAAACATTAAAGTTTTGATAATCCAATCCCTTGTAATAAAACAGACACAGCTGCTTATATGAAATATGATAAAAATAAACAAATTGTTTTAGATGAGCATGTATTTTATATAATTTGATTTATGAGCATGCATGTTATGTAATGTGATTTATGAGCATGTAATGAATATAATGTAATATATGAGCGTGTATAGTACATAATGCGACATATGAGCATGTATCGTACAAAATATGATATATGAGCATGTATTGTACATAATGCGACATATGAGCATATATTGTACATAATGCGACATATGAGCATGTATTGTACATAATGTGATATATGAGCATATATTGTACATAATGCGACATATGAGCATGTATCGTACATAATGCGACATATGAGCATGTATTGTACATAATGCGACATATGAGCATATATTGTACATAATGCGACATATGAGCATGTATCGTACATAATGCGACATATGAGCATGTATCGTACATAATGTGATATATGAGCATGTATTGTACATAATGTGATATATGAGCATATATTGTACATAATGCGACATATGAGCATGTATCATACATAATGTGATATATGAGCATATATCGTAGATAATGTGATATATGAGCATATATCGTAGATAATGTGATATATCAGCCTGTATTGTACATAATACGACATATGAGCATGTATTGTACATAATGTGATAATGAGCATGTATTGTATATAATGTAATATATCAGCATGAAATGTATATAATGTAATATATCAGCATGTATTATAATTATATAGACATGTAATTAATGTGATACACCACCATGTATCCATTTAACCATGCATGTTACCAAACCTTGGCAGTTACAATAAATAAGAAATTATATCCATAAAAAATAATTTTCACAGAAAGAATGATACATTATATATTTTAATCAATTTTACAACACCCTTAACCAAACACATTGCATTTGTATTGAATGTCAGTGGATATAGACGAGTGAATACTTTTATTGAAGATTGTGACATGATAAAATGTGTCTATACCAGCATTAGTCAGAATACAAGGTGTGTATGTTACTAAGTGAAGGTAAATAGTATATAAAACACAACTATAAAACATGATTGAAAGTTCATTCTTCCAAACAAATTAACCAAATCCTTCGATACAGTGGTTTTATTTGCTCTATGTGACCTATACACAGACAATTCTTCAGTAAGAAATAAAGCATTTATATTATGACTTTATACAATGTGTAACAATATTAGATCATATAAGTATAAGAGTATACATATTGTTAAATACATCTAATATATATACTATACAATGTAGTTGTTTGTAATTTAACTTTCTAAAAGACTGAAAAGTACTAAATGAAATAGTAACAAGTTAAACACTAAAACAGAGGACATTGAAATATTCTAATATACAGTATTATGCATTCAAAATATGACAAGTAGAGCATTAACTTGTGAAACTAGACTTTAACTTTATCAAGCACCCCTTGTTTTGAAAACAGGACTTTTACGACTACCCCTGTCTAGAAATAAGGAAAGTTAATAATACATCTTTATGTCAAAAACAATATTACGAAAACAAGATGATACATGAATATGTTATTCCTAATTCAATATTGCTTTCCACAAATACTCTAGAGATGACAATAACATGGTAAATCATGTAACCAAATCCTAGGCTCGTTTTGTACCATGTTCTTGTTATCTCCCCTGAGAACACAACTAAAACATGTCATTTATTAAACATCCCACTCAAGGGTTGTTTTAGACTACAAGACAATGATGCATGTCAGTTTCAATACTAGAAAATATCCATTGAACCAATAAATACTCCCTATGTAATACAAAATATGAAAATATCATGAATTGTAGGGAATGCTAAATAAGAATAAAACATCAGTGACTAATGAATATTCCCATATGAATGTCCTTCCCCTAATTATTAAGTTGTCCTCATAGTTTTTGAGAAAACTAGAGCTGTCACAGAGGTGACTAATACCCCCACCACCGCTTTGACACTAATACGGCAATAGTACACTATACGGCTATGTTCAAGTGGACATAACTCTGCAATGAGTGCATCGCAGGGCATGAAAATTGTGTTTTGCACATCTACACTTGATGGTGATAACACATACCAAGTTTCATTGCAATAGCTTAAAAAATGTGGAAGTAGTTCGCTCCACAAACTTTATGCGGACGGACGGATGGACGGACCAACGACCGACCGACCAACCAACCAACCAACCAACAGAGTGACTCTAATATACCCCCTCTAAAACTTTGTTTCTTGTGATATGTTATTTTTCTTTTTTATAATTTTGCTTATTTTGTAATGTATCAAATTACAGCCAAGGCATACAATAATTATATTGCATAAAAAAAAAAGTTTCTGTGTAAATGCTTTTCTCCCCTGGGAAATTCATTAGGAAATAATCATATGGTAAATGTCACTAAATGGGAACATTATAATACACCACTGATCATCATCAATAAAAATGTCACCACTGATCATCATCAATAAAAATGTATGTTTTTATCCCAAATAAAAAAAAATCTAACAAATCAAATTTTAACTAAATACTAGCAATGCTTTCTGGGTAATGTGCTGTCAGAACACATTGAGCAAGTATCAAATAATGAGAGAATATTTACAGAAATCTGCTTAAATGAAGAATATGTCTAGTACTATTCTTTCACAATATTAACCTCACATCAGTTAATCAACACGTATAAGACCAAATTAACTGCACAAATTGCATTGTTGGCGGCAGTAAGGAAGATACCAAAAAGAACACGAAATTATGAAAGCAGAAAATAAGTTATCAAGATAAAAACTAAGTATAATACAATCATGCTCACTTCTTTCCTATATCATGCCATAAAACATGGTTTATAGCATAGAATTATCTACCATCATAAAACCTAAATACAATCCACAGAGAGAGAGAGAGAGAGAGAACTGTTTGTGTATTCACTGTAAACACATGAATCCAATAAATCCATAGCAAGTATACAAAAAATATAATATAAAAAGGTAGTCTCAACTCACTCTGTATATCATCCAAAAATACACAAATATTGAACTATTCAGGCAGTGTGTCAAATAGTCCCCTCTGGTTCATATACTACTATGTTAATAGTTTTACATCAAATCATGGATTCAAACTATGTCATAACAAAATCAGATATATATATATATATGTAAATGCACAAATAAATCTTAGCTGATCAATATTTGGCAGAGTTTAAATACACTGCTCTACATTAATAAGGAGCAGGCATAACAAAAATGGATTAAAAAAAATATTGTACATAACACGTTAGATTATCCAGGCGACCACGTCACGCCCATTCATTAAAGAGAGAACTACCGGTATATGATATTATATGATTAAACAAACTTCAACTGACCCCGTAAGTTAAACTGAATGTGGAGTACAACATGACATATTTACAGAAGCATTTAAAGTCTCAAACAATGATACACCAAAACCAATATAAGTATGTATTAACAAGTTAAGTTGAGCATTATTAATATATTCAGTCAAGTAAATACTTAAATACAATGAAGCAAAATATCAATCTTGTAAGCAGAAAAAAACATAAAAGTCTTTTTTGTAGGAGGTTTTTAAAATACTTTTTACGAACAGGTTTATGCACGAAATTTGACACTGTTCATGAAGTATGCAAGAACAGTGCAAGAAAAACTGATGTTTTCATGAATTCCATGCAAAGGAGAATGTTTGATGTCAGTGCAAGAATAACACAGATATTGAGGGTTCAATGCAACAGTGTCGTAAATCATATTGAAATAAGAACAAGTTAAAACCATGTTGAGCTGAGCCCTCGATTATTATATAACATGATGGAGAAATGTTTTATTAGAACAACTGCCGCTGTATTGGATTATTGTGTTTGATTTAAAGATGAAAAAGAGTATGCCTGGAAAGTGATAAATGTATTCAAGTTAACTTAAACATAATTGTAATCAGCATACCTTAGGTGGTACAAACAACATACTAATGTCATACCTAGCTGATATGCATTTAGCTTCCATCATGCATCAACAAATTATAGCAAATACAAATAAGACAGACAAACAGATGGATTGACTGTCATTTAATTAAATTATTTTAAGAACTTGAATTAGCAATCCATGGTCAGCATTTAAAAAAGTGTGCAGAACAGGCTTTAAACAAGATAAAAAGACACACACACAATACAGAAATCCACTATCACCAGCCCTCTAATCTCACATCCTGATGTGGAGACCTAGACAATGGTAGAGCAGTATACCATATTACATTTATGACATGTTCATTTATTTCCATCAGACTAATCAGCTGATCTATATTACCTGTGGTCAGTTAACAGCCCACATCATTACATGTTTCATTATAGCTATATAATTAGTTCCTATAATGATATATCTGTACAGTTATATGCAGAGATGAATGGTAATAAAATACTCAATCCAATTATTTAACTTTCATTACTTGGTGAGATAAGGGTTTTATTTCAAGAATAAGTATGTGTAAGATCCATTTAGTGTCAGTGTTATCTATAATACAGGGTTCAAAATCATATCTTCTATATTAATACAATATACTGAAATCAGAAAATACTTCGGCAAGCAATCAACATCATGGTATCTTAAAGAGGGATGTACTGGTGGTCCAGTGGAATTGTGCTGGACTACCTATCAATAAGTTAAAGGCTCGTATCTCAGCACTTTTTCAGTGTCCCAACCCCAGCTAGCAAGTCTAGTACAAACATCCCAAAAAACTATCACATTAAAATCTTCCTTAACAATGACATGAACATGTCCACTTATGTTCACAATTGTGCTCCCAAACAATCACATAGTAACCTTACAGTTGGTTTGGGGAAAATAGGTCAGACATCTCAAATAGACAGACTAAGGTCAGACATCTCAAATTGACAAAAGAAAGTGGTGAAGAGGTATAGCATCGGACTCCTAAACTGGAGGTTGTTGGTTCGAATCGGAACCGGAACAATCCCTTCTTTCAGCATGAGTACTGGTCAGAATCCAGGAAGCAGTCATCGAGAGTAGTTAATATAAGTTGTAAGAACTTGCTCTACAATCAATGTAAAATAAAATAAGTTTAAATTAAACAGACAAGATTAAGGTCAGACATCTCAAACAGACAAAATTTAGGTCAGACATATCAAATAGACAAAACTCAGGTTAGACATCTCCAATAGACAAAACTAAGCTCCTATGACAGTTACTTAGTAGGCACATCTATTGGTCATATATTAATCTCCCTACACCTCAAACTATCATTATGACACATTTGTCTTTGAACCAAATGAACATTCTAGTCCTATCAACTCAAACAATAAAACCACTCAACACTTCAAGTATGATAGAAATAGAGACTCAGGACCATTACATCCTGAAGCTTGTCACTGCCTGTCATACAGTCAACTATCTAACTCAAACTGTTCAGATAATGTACATAATAACTTGGAACCCATGAATTGCGGACTTAGTTTACAGTTACCATGGCAGCAGCAATTTTCTGCAAACTATTCAGTTACTGCACATTAGGCTTACAGACACATTTATAGAAGAAAGACAAAAGAACATTAATGATAGTATTTGTAAATGTAATACTGTAATGTATGGATTTATTTTCCACAGGTTTACTAAAATTTTCAAATGTCTTCCCTTATCTTAAGATTAAAAACTTTAAAATTTGACAGTAAATCCACAATCACATAATAAATAACCTTAGGCTTATACACTGTAGTGTATACATGTAGCTATAAAAATGAATTATATTGATTTCAAATAAAACATAAGTAGGCCCAATAAATTCTTCCTACAGTGCAATGAATGCAGTGTTCAAATTCCTTCAAAGGTCAGTGGTCAATATCTTAACAAGATCCGCCTCCGTGGTCGAGTGGTTAAGATTGCTGTTTACAAATCACTATAACCTCTCACTGATAGAGGGTCGTGGGTTTGAGCCCAGCTACAGACCATGTTCATTTGTGTGAGAAAGCAGGCAGTTGCTTACAGAGGATGGGAGTCTAGTACTGTGGTTCTTCCCAGGAGCATTGTTAGGTGAACTGTCCACCTCATTATGACCCTGACTGTTGAAAAGGGACGTAAAACCCTAAACAAACAAACGAACGAACGAACGAACGAACGAACGAACGAAGGAACGAACAAACAAACAAACAAACAAACAAACAAACACAAACACAAAAACAAACAAACACAAAAACAAACAAACACAAAAACAAACAAACAAACAATGGTAGGTACTTTGGGTATGATAGAAGGTAAGTTCATACAATGCTGTGGGTAAGGTATATGAAAGGTTTGTACATGTAGTATACTTAGTGTAATATTCATAATTTTTTGCTCATAATACGCACAATAATGACAACAATATGTTGATGATAAGACATGAGTTACAGCAAATTGTCTGGTCATAAACTAGTTGTTTAGATAACAATGCAAGTACATAGAATAATAACCTATGGCAATATAATGTTGCAGATTACCTTCTCATTCAATTACTGCCAAAATGTAAACAACAGACCAACTAGGCTGCTTTGAATCAGTTGCTCTGGCAGTTTTTGGATGTAAGACGTCTCAATATGACACTCTTAAAAATGTAAGTGTATAACATACTGCTTTAATATATCCTATTGCAACAAGTTGGTATAGGCTGTTTTGTCCCGAATAAAACAATAGTTTTTAGTATAGAACAATTTTAACAGTTATTTCCTAAGAATTCATTGTTTCTCTGAATAAATGTAAAAAGAAAAGGACTCTCAGAAATGAAGGTGCATACACAAAAAATCTCATCCTCCAAATAATGCACCATCAGATCAAAAACCAACCTAACTCACAGAAACATAATAATACAAAATGGAGGACAAAATATGTAAGTTGAGAAGATTATATATATCCATTTTAAAACAATGCCCCAGTCAATTATAGTCATTCATTCTTCATGAATTGTTCATGAAGCATTCAAGAATAGTTCATGAATAATTCATGTTTTAACAACTTCCATTCAAGGGGTGAGGATGAAAGAGAGTGGTGGCTATGGAAAGCTGAACTAGTATTCTGTTTCCAAGAAACAGTAAATTATTTAGATACTCCCGAGAAACATACATGAAAACAATCGACAAATAAAAACGAAATATTCAGTACATAATACCCTTTTGTTACTTTATGTGACCGCCATAAGATAGTGTTATGTTATATTTCTGAAGATCTGAAATGTCAGAGGCAAACGAATACACTGATACACATCATGAAGTATCGAAATTGATCACTGCATTAATTTTAAAACAAGCTACTGAATGATGTAATTCTCAGCAGAATCTGGTTTGTTTTGTTTTTGATCTTTTACAAGCTGGGAGTTAAAGAGGCATGCCCAGGAACTGCTATGTCTTGGTTTTCATAGTACCGGTATTACACCAAAATGCGTTGATCACTTGTAAAACCAATCATTACCGAAAAGTCAAAGAATGTGCGCTATAATGCGCGCATCAGTATTAATTGTTTGTCTATTTGAATAAAAGGCTGCCAGCCTTTTATTGAAGACAATGATATTTCCGATTCGTCTGAGAATTTAACTGAGCAACTGTTTATTGACATTTTTCTGTGATGTTTTTGGTTTTGACAGATCCGGAAAGGGTCTAGTTGTGAAAATGACAAATACTTTCTGAGCCAAAATCAGCGGGTTTGGTAAATCTTGAAATGAGCGGGATATTTTGTGACTATTTTACAGGATTTTCATTAATTGATTTAGGCATTAAAATAATACCAATTTGTTTGCTATTCCAGATGCTTCATGTTCCATCCAGGACATGCCTCTTTAACAGAATAACAATATTTGCAGCCTGATATTTCCAGGTAGCCTACAGAACAAACAGTTTTCCTCAGTGCATTCCATATAAACAGCTCATTTTATTCCTTTTAGCACACACGCCATCACACGGCTGGAATTACAGACAAGAAAATAGCAGTTTTCATTATCAAACTGCAACAATACTAATCAGCTTAAAAGATTGACCTATTCTTTTGATTGTGCTTCTAGGATTGGATACAAAATACAAAAGTATTGTCCGCAGACACAGAACATATTCCAGGCACTGTTGACAAATCCCTCAGTGAGTCTGCAACTCTGATAAAACCTACCCTTGTATAACAAAGTTAGCAGTCATGAGGGCGTCCTGCCAAGTGGGAAAAGTTCAGGCGTGGATCTCATCTGCTGAATCAACATATATACATAGACATCTATGATGAATAGATGTTAAGCAAATTTTACTAGCAATTGAACCCATAAACCACAGAATAACAATTCAATAGAGACATTTAGAATATTTTTTCCAGCCAAGATAACTCTTCATGTTGTACAGCTGAGTAACTGAGCAAGAACCAGGCCGACTTAACACATACTTGTATTAATATGAATTTAGCATGATCAACATTGGGACAGGAGATAGATAAAGTAGAACTATATTTGATTAACCAACATTTAGCATGTAAATCAACAGTAAAACCTCATATAGTCACCACCACAATATAAGGACTAGCTTATTAATGCGACCATATATAGCCTAGCCAGTTTTCATTAATTCTAAGAAATTCAACTGTGTTAAGACTCATACTGGTGATCCAGAAGATGATTTTTGGAAATTGAAAAATAGTACAGATTTCCATAGATGTCACTTGCTCGATGTGCACAAATTTTTATGTGAACCTAAATACTATGTTTATCTACATCCGCCATGCAATTGTTGACTCGATACCATCCCATGTTGCAGTGTAAGTCTATGTATGTTCAGTTATCATGAGTACTTTCAGTACTTTGATTAAGTATTTCAGTTTTACAGTAATTTCTACCAGAACATATAGTCTTAGGTACCATGACCCATATTTTGTTCTTGCATTTTAGATAACCTTCTTCATCTATCTTATAGTGGTATTCACCATCCATTAACTATCTATTCCCAGTCTCCATCCACACTTCTCCCATCCTGTTCCGGTTCATATCTCACTTTGATCATGACCATTGATTCAACTTATTTCCGGTTAAAAGTCTCAGTTTACTTTGATCCCTTCTATCTTATTGACAGTCACTCTCTTTGTAGGTAAATTTCCGATATTCAGCCCTAATAACAACTATCTGTTTAAGAGAGGCAGTGTTTTATTGATGTGGCTTTTAGACAAAAATCAGATAATGTGTGACCATTATTTACTATGACAAAACTGCCCAGAATCAACTATAAGAAACCCACAATCTACAAAAGTAAGAATACATATATTCTACCATGTTCAGCCAATGATAAGTCCTTGATTCACCATGATAGCTTCATTATCACCATGATAAGACCCATTCTACTATTTTAATTATGTCCATGGCCAAAATGATAAGTCCATGAGATTTCCATGATTCACCATGATAAGTATGTCCATGTTTACCATAATGTTTACCACAATAAGTTCATGATTCACCAAGATAATTGTCATTGTTTACCATAATTAGTCCATACGTACAATAATAAGTCCATATTTACTATAATAAGTCCATGGTCCACCTTGATATGTCCATGATCATGAGCCACCATGATATGTCCATAATTCACCATAATAAGTCATTGGTGTACCATGCTATGTCCATGTTCACCTAGAAAAGTTTATGATTACCATGACAAATGAATGGGTACCATGATGAGTGAGTGATTAACCATGATGAGTGAGCGATTAACCATGATGAGTGAGTGATTTACCATGATGAGTGAGTGATTAACCATGATGGGTGAGTGAATGATTTACCACGATGAGTGAATGATTTACCATGATGAGTGAATGGTTTACCATGAGTAGGTTATGGCTTACCATTCAAAGTCAATGATTATGTTGACAAAATAATCCCGGACAAATTTTTCTGTGATCAGTATGCTAGTAATGTCACAGGGATTTTCCCCTTGTAAACTTTGTCTCCAGTACTTGCCAGCAATGATGACAGAAAAAAGTAAAACAATTTTACTTAAATGATGTCTTATATTGAACTCAAAACAAATTAAAAATGAAGTAACAATTATACATTATCAACAAATAATCTTGAGATCAAGATCATATTAAGTTACATGTATTCCATGTACATAATACGCTATCCTTAAGTTTAACTGCCATCCATAAAATTTAATTTGCTTTTGGTTTAAATAGAAATAAGGTACAAACAAGTTTAAACACAGTTCTGGTAAAGGATGAAAACAAAGACTTAAATGAAATTAATCAAAAGTTACCCATGATAAGTTGGTTTGGCAAATTATTACCAACTAAAACAATACTTTGTGTAACTTGAATTAGGAATCAGTAATAAATGAACATAGAAATAAACAGTTGTGACAAACAAATCTTCTTTGCATGACAGGGCATGATCATTTCAGGAATTAATTGTACAGTACAACCTCTCCAGAGTGGCCATATGTAGAGCAACAACCTCTCTATAACAACACCTTCAAAATTTCCCTAAGCTGATATTTACTATAAATTTAACTTCTGTAGAGCAACAATCTCTAAACAATGGCCAATATTTGTAGCTCCCACTGGGTGTTGGTCTACAGAGGTTGTGCTGTAATCTTTTCCAGTCAAAACAGGTAAACCAAATTGAGTATTTCATTGAAAAACATCCTTGTGAAAGTAATGTAAACGAGAATTAGAGGAGCTCCATTATTCCTTGTAACAAAACTGATATGTTTCTCGAATTACTTCTGTGTTCTCTGATATTGTTGTTAACAAAAAAACATACGTTATAAAGTATGCTTGGTCTGAAAATTCATCAAAATAAATCACATTGATGACTACCAGATTAAATATCTGCAAGCTTATCTTACAATGTTCTTTCAGCTAACAGCCTTGTGCATTACTGACAATGGTATCATGCCTTTAATGATCATGTACTTAAAGAAATCAGCCTTGTACATTACAATGGTATCAAATCATGCCTTCAGCGATCTTGTTCTTAAAGAAAACAGCCTTGTACATTACAATGGTATCAAATCATGCCTTCAGCGATCTTGTTCTTAAAGAAAACAGCCTTGTACATTACAATGGTATCAAATCATGCCTTCAGCGATCTTGTTCTTAAAGAAAACAGCCTTGTACATTACAATGGTATCAAATCATGCCTTCAGCGATCTTGTTCTTAAAGAAAACGGCACTTTGCATCACAGTGGTATCAAATCATGCCTTCAGCATTCACATAATTGCACATTTCAAGGCTAATTACTTCAATATTTATGAACCATACTTATAGTGTGACTTCATTTCAATAAACCTTAAAGTCTTCACGTATCTGTAATAGAACAATAACACATACAGCTCCAACACATGAGAATTTAAAGCCTAGATTCAAGAGGGAAATCAATTTTTATATTCACATAACTGTCAGTGAATCAAGAAAAGTTTCTTAGATAAAAGTTCATGCTGGTAATGTAAGTATACCATGCTTGTAGGAATCAGTTCATACAATATAAATTATACAGTGCAACCTCTTCGAAGCGATATCCTTTAGGAGTATCAAAAGTATGTTGTTATTGAGAGGTTGTTGCTCTACAGAGGTCAAATTGATAGTTAAATTGTGCAGTGAGAAAAAATCATGCTGTTGTTGAAGGAAGGTTGTTGCCCAAGAGAGGGCCACTCTGGAGAAGTTGTACTGTACAACAAAATAAGGAAAAAGAGTAAGAAAAAGACAAAAATTCCTCCCTCAAATATCGTGATTCCTGAGTCAATGAAATCATGATGCCGAGTGATGTTAATATGATTATATTGTGTGACTCAATACAAGTAAAAGTAATGACATTCATGTTTTATCATTTGCACAGATCATCACTGTGTTGCACATTAATATTAAATTATGGATTCTCTGTAGATTAATTGATATTATTAAAAATTACCATTTTTTTCATGAATAGCTCTATTTGGTAAACTTTGGTCTCGTAAAAATACGTATTACTGTCATTATTCACTAAAATCCCTTAAAACTGATACACACATGATCCAACATCAACAATGTGTTTCATGTGATATAATTTATACAGTCCTATTTAATAGAATGCAAGATAATAAACCATCAGAACTGTGAATCATTTTATCAATAGCAATAAAATCAATTTTCATCCTAATAAAATCCTTTATGCTTATTTAACACCATTTGTATTTCATAGATGTTCAGTACAATCAGTATTTTAACCATGTATATAGAAGTTTATTGTAGAATCCAGATAGGGCCACAGTGATATCACCCCGCACCTTTTCTATTTTCCCTATGAGAGCCTATGTAAAATCAAGAGACCCTGGGGCTGAGCAAATTTTTACCACAGGGCAATAATTTGAACAAACTTAGTAGAGGTCCACTAGACAATGCTACATACAAAATATCTAAGATCTAGGCCTTGTAGTTTCTGAAGATTTTTAAAATTTCCCTATATAAGTCTATGTAAAATCAAGTTACCCCTGGAGCGGAGCGGGAGCCAATTTTGACCACAGGGCCATAATTTGAACAAACTTGGTGGAGGTCCATTGAACAATAACACAAACCAAATATCTAAGCTCTAGGCATTGTAGTTTTGACAAGATTTTTTAAGTTTTTCCTATCGGTTGCCATGGCAACCAGAGTTTTAATGAAATTGAATTTCTTGAACGACTTTGGTACAGCTTTATGCAAGGAACATCCCTGTAAAGTTTCGTTGAAATTGGCCAACTGCATAAGAAGGAAATGTTGTTTAAAGCAATTGTTGACGCACTAACACATGCATGGACGACGGACAACAAGCGATCACACAACAAGCGATCACAATAGCTCACCATGAGCACTATGTGCTCTGGTGAGGTTTCATGTTACAACCTTGCCTCTGGCCAATTTAAACTGTAAATCATTGCTATTTCGTCTCAAATGACCTGCCATACAAAAAGCTCACCAAAAAAAGAAGCAAAATATATAAAAGAAAGCCAATTTTGTTGTTAGTTTTGTCTAATAATGATATTCAAGAGAAAATGATACATAAAAAGCATAAAATTAGAAATAAAGCTAATTGAATTTTTTCTATTAGTCAAAGTATGGTCAGAACTTACCAGTAATAAAATAATTAGTTTGACAAAATAAGTACTAAAGTACATTCATGAATGTAGGAGAAATATACTCTCAAATCACAGAAAAATCCACTGAAATCTTTTTCCGCATGATGTATAATAAAATTATTGTGAAAAACTGTGAAAACAATTTGTCATATTTTTTGTGCAACACCACCCATAACTGCATTTGTCTTTCGGTGATGCCAATTAACCCGCAAAAGGTCGGAATTTCTTCTTCCTTTGTGTAGAATCGCCCACATTCCCCATTAAGTCTCTTGTGTGACACTCTGACCAGAAATGTGCTGTGATTTAACACATTTATCACATTATTGTGACAGCTTGTAACCATGACACAGGACAACAAGAAGCAAATAGAAGATGGAATTTAATCCTGCTCCACAAGAGAAGCATGTGAGATAAGGCTGTGTTTTATTGATAGTGCCAATACTTAGGTTACATTAAAAAGGAAATATTGAGCAATTGATTCCATGAGAACACAAAAAGAATTGCCAATACAAACAAAGGGAAGTAACTCTATGTCCATATTGACATTTTAAACAAAATTATGAATTGATCTAAACACTGAATATTTTGGAATTTTAACCATAGGCCTTCTGTTTTGTAAATGCTATGATTTGTAAACAATGGAAGTCAACAACTTAAGAGAATCCAAATAAAGTTTCCTTTTAAAAAGGAAAGGCTTGGCTGGTTGTTGCTGATAAAAGTTAGTTCTGATACCATAACTAAATTGGTTCATTTTATTTCGTCTTGTTGACCATTTTAGTTATGGAATTGTTCTCTTTCAAAGTCAACAGGTAGTCTGAAACATCAGCATATTTTTCTATTTATAGATTTTCCTATAATTCATCGTACTGTACACAAGTTTTAAATTGCATCAGAGAAAGCGTTTCGCAAGTTAAATTATAGTAGGGGTGTATTTCATTAATTAATTAATCCTCCGCTTATTACCTTCAGCAATTATGCTGATAATTAAACAAAGAGCTAGTAAAGTAAAAATAATTGAGACTGCGTTAATATATCTTATCTTTTCGTGCCTTAACGGTTGATGGAACATGCCGATTTATAGTGAAACACCCCGATTTTACAATGAAATCGCAAATGTGTACATCAAAATCACGTGACAAAATTATTGGCGGCAATAGCGTTCCGCAGGTTTCATTATAGAAGGGGCTTCCTTAAATTCTCTTGAACAATCCTCCGCTAATATGTCTTTCAGTAATGATTAAAATAATTGATTTAAATATATTGTACATAGTAACAGAAAAAATAGACAGTTTTAAATTGTGTACCTTTACGTGTAATTAATGTTAATAGAACAAACCGATCTTTAGTGAAACACCCTGATTTCATAATAGACTAGCACAGTGAAGTTGGTACACTCAAGTCATGTGATACCGATTCACACAGTAAGCGTAAACCAATCACCGGACTGTTAACATATAGCTGGCAACCAATCGCCGGACTCCTATCATTTTTGCGCACTTGTACCCAGCTTTCGCATTACAGCTACCAGCATCTAGGGAACAACTGCAACTGAAAACAATAATAGGGCTTGGAGCCGTAGCTCCAAGCCAAAAAGAAATCTGTAACAAGGTATAAAACTATGCCATGAAATGTTTTTAATTTCAATGAATTATTTTGCATTGTTATATAAAATGATACATAAAAATTCATTGGATTTAGAAACATTTCATGGCATAGTTTTATACCTTGTTACAGATCTCTGATACGAAATTAAAGATGATAAAAATAATATTTGTAGTGTTAGAAATATGGACTTGCTTTTATATACAACAAAATAATGTGAAACAAATATTTACACAAATAAATATAACAATAAATTCATGAATAACATATTTATGAGAAATAATACACTCATAAATTAAAGATAAGGGACAAAATTGAACTCAATGAAATAAAGATTTGTTGATCAACAATGTTGTGAAATAAAGATATCAGATATATGATAAATTCATGAAATAAAATAAAGAAATCCTCAATCATCTATTCACCTTAACCACTATATTAGCTATTATTTATTACGCAATAACTCTATTGGTGCACTTATACCATCAATAGCATGCTTAATGTATGACAAATTTCTTGTATTTTTTCTGACTGAATTCTTATTATGTATCTTTTATGTTTAAAAGGTAATATTTATCATATTGATACACTCTTCAATGAAATCATCCTGATTCCGAGAAGTATAAACAAAATCAAAGACTTTAAAGTGCTAAAAATTTAAACATGAGAAAATAATTTTAATAGCTGAATGTAAGAACTATACATACAGGAGTACCCTGATATATCAAAATCAAAGGTATGTACGTATATTTAATTATTATAGAACAGTTGGAAGTTAAACATTTTTGGCAACTGATTCTGCTTTGAATAGAATGGGGCAGAGGTATTGGAATGTAGCAATTACCTACAAGTCTACCTTGGATGACACACCCAGCCAACTTATTGATTGAAGAGCAAGATCGAATGTTGATCTGAAGTACTGGGTTGGACACCTACATGTGGTATGAGAGTTTTTCTATGATATCCAGGGGTGGGTCCAGGATTACAGGCTTAGAGAGGGGGCGTAATATTTAGGAATTCAAAATTTAACTCCAGTTTCATTGAGTGATACAAAAAATGTATTTCGTTTCTATCCATGGTCGGGGACTTTTAGAATTCGCTTGTAATATCAGATAAAACAAAAACTACTGTGACCCAAGTCTCTCATCCTCAGTTTTCATGTCAGACAGGGAATTAAGATGAAGAGGAACAGATATTGAGGGCTCAGCGCAACACAGTCGTAACTTGTTCTTATTTTAATATGAGTTACAACACTGTTGCGCTGAACCCTCGATATGTACACTACAGGATACATCAACTGATCCTGGTTCACACAAGCATGTAAATCATTGCAATTTCTTCGACTCAATGAATGTTTAAGAGATTAAAGTCATTTGCTATACCTTAAAAAAATTCTTTAGACCCTTAAAAAGAAAATAATGATTCATTTATCCAACTGAAGTGTTAACAAACTATGAGCTTACAATACCTGAAAGAGACGTCAAAACTCCTTATAAGGGATAATCAGCCTTAAAAAGTATACAATGTCAATCTGACCCAGCACTTATGCGTTTACAGATAATCCTAGCAAATAAGCAATCATTCTCATCTAACAAAGCAAACAAATTTCTGCTATGTTCAGATACATTCTCAAGAATACCAATTTTCAGATGCATAGATGAGACAGCATATTATTTCTGTTAATATCAAGGAATAGAAACAGGATCAAGGCAGTAATATTAAGAGGTTTTCATACATTACACTAACTGATTCGCTGAATCAATTTTGTGCAGCGCAATATTTCTGTTGTAATGCATTTTTCTACTCTTCTGTACAAGCAAATCAATACAATTAGTATTATGATATCCAATTTAGGGAGCAAACATAATAATAAGAATTTAGTTCCATTCAGTAAATTGATTGTGATGTTAAGATTCATACAACCGTACCTTAAATGAATGAACAAACCTCATAAAATCACATTGATGCACAGAAATAGAAAATAATTTTGGCACAAGAGTACCACTAGCTATGAAATAAGTCTGCTTTCATGTAAGAAATCAATGTGCACAATTTAACAAAATTCTCCGACAAATATAGACAGAAGAACATGTTCTGCTGTTTGAATAACCAAACAAGCATTCAATGTTCAAACTTATAAACTGAACAATTTTAACACCAACACAACATAATTATTTACTTAATATTTGGACATTCTAAACAAAACATAATAATAGCATTCTAAGGTATTAATTAATACAACATAGGAAATTTTTAAGTGAATCATTAATATTGTCTATTGAATATGAAAACTATTCATATGTCAATGATATCTGTTTATTGAACAATAAATTTATTTTACTGTACTGAATTTACACAAAAAATCCACTTTTTAAACTAATCTTTAAACAGTATTTAAATGCGTTAAGGTCAATGCGGTACAAACATATTAAAATATTTACACACTTTTGTAATCTGATATCAATAAAACCACATTAAGCCAATATCCAACTCATGAATACCCATTATAAAATTCTGAATATTAAAAACTTACCTTAACAATAATCAATTAATTTCCAGTATGACGACCAGTGCTATACTGATAGTCTAAGTTTAAAACATGAGGAATTAAATATTCACAAATCCTACAGCCAAAACTTAAACTTGTACCTGGGAAACTTAATGCGTTACTGATCTTATAACGACTAAAACCAAAAATCTCTGAAAATAGAAATCACTGCAAGTTAAAGTCACGATACTACAGGAGGATTTCACAGAATCGTTCAGTGGTGACAGAAGTACCGATACACATGACACGAAACCGAACAACTCAAGTTTTCAATATACAGCGGTAATTGACTAACTGTGTCGAATGCGAGGTCGTCATTGCCTGTGACAAAACCATGTTATTGATCTCAATTTCCATGACAATTTCTGCTCTGGAATTATGCTATACAAATGTTTCATGTATACAAAATGAGCTGCGTAGTACAGAAGGATTAGGGACTTTCTAAGAAGATGTAGTAGTGTTAGGGATGGGTTACTCCAGATTTATAATCTTATTATCCCAATAAAAGAGGATAGTCACAGTGTGTTTTCCAATAGAAATATCAGCCCATGAAAATTTGTATGTATGATATTCTTTGTTTTATTTTGTAAATGAGATGAAAATTATGAATGTGTATAATGGACAAGTGAGGAATTTGTGGGTTAATATAATTCTGATATTCTATTTTTACACAGCTTCTGTTGAAGTCCAGAAATCATTGCACTGGTGTCCAGTACATATATTATTGATTAACTTGTTATTTTAGGAATGGTTTAAGATATGGTAAACTCTTAAAAAGTCGAAACTCAGTTTTCAATTTTCCAACCATTTTAAATACATGAGCATGATCTACAACAATCATCTTTTTATAATAGATTAGGTGTCTAAATTTGATGAAACAAGGCTTGTAAATCCATTTGCAAAATGATTTACAGCTTTAATTTTGATATATGTGGTAAAGAGAATCAACATATCCTCTTACATATCACTTCATAATCAGTGTGGTGAGCCTCACACCTTTGACGCACAATTCATGTTAGAAAGTAGATGGTCAACAAGTACATAATTTTATGATTTAGTACTGGTGGGTAACCTAAGAACACATGGCAACATATTTAGTACTGGTGGGTAACACAGACATGACAACGTAATAATTATCCAGTACTGGTGGGTAACCCAGGAACACATGGCAACATAATACAGTACAAGTTTGGAAACCCATTTACACATGGTAAATATAATTATATATATTGTGGGAGGGGGTAAATATATAGTACATGTTTGGTAACCCAGTCATGGTCATGTGGTCTACTGATTGGTATCACAGGAACAGATGGTAGCAGGTTATACACAGCAGTTTGAGCATATACAGGCAGCACAATTACACATTTTGACATGTTTTGCACCAAAGTCTAAAACACTTAAAGCATGTAGTTAATAGATCATTAACTATCAGTGAAAGAATAGGCAACATTTAAGCACTTCAAACACTAAACAAAGCTTTTATCTGAAGATCAAACATTTTCATCAACTTTATTTGCTTATACAAATTTGGTGTACAGCAATATATAGCACAAATCAACACACATTGCAATTCTGTATGCTTTATTATCACATGAACACCTTGGGCAAAAAAGATACATGTATGTCACTAACAGTAGATCAATATCTACCATAATCTAGTCTTTTACAGTCAAACCAGTGCTAAACGACACCCGTCAACAATGGACACTGTAATCCCCCCTCCCGGACAAAAATGGCTCTTAAAATGGCAGTATAAATGGACACCTGTCAACCCCAGACAACAGACACAATATAAAATACTGAATCAGCATTTTGACCTTGAACAACGGACAGGCAGAAGCCATGATATTGAACAATGTAAACATGGCATCCCATGATTAATTAGTAGTATTTTTAGTGGTTTTGAGGCAAATAAAGGTGCCATTCCAAAGTGACAAGGTGTAAATGTTTTCTTCTCAGTTGTCTTGAAAATTATGAAATAAAGGATGTGAAAATCTATCAAACCCATTGACAATCAGTCAATCTATTTCAAGGACTTTTTAAGGAAAAATAATAATTTCAAGGATACAGTCAAACCTTGAACAACCAACGAAGGCCTGAGCCTTGTGAAAGACAAAATGTGGCCTCTAATTGGAGGTCATTTTGTTTTTCTATCTACGGTATGTTCTGTTTAGTACAATCTATGGAATGACAGGAGCTTTCAAGGCCGATTTTGAGAATTTCAAGGAAAAGAGGTGAAATTGAAGTACTGTTGTTTTTTTTTTCAAGGAAATACTCAAATTAGTTTTGAAATATGGATTAAAAAATCAAAATATAAGCCCTGAGAGAAACTTGATTTAAGCGCAACATGAAGGCTGTATGAATCATAATACCTGGATGTATAAGCGTCAGTTAAAAATTCAAGATTGAAAACACTTAGCTTGACTTTTTGTTATTCAATTATGCATGTTCCATCAGGAACTGATCAATTATTGATAGAATTTGTTTGTAAACCTTCAGTTATAGAATCATGCATAATGATGTAAAATAATAGCTAGATCCGATTAAATTTCAAGTCATGCCATAATCGACAGTAATTTCAATATCATAATGGAATTATTATTTATCAGAAGTAAAACAAAAGGTATCTCACATGAACATGTATAAAAGATACATTAAATCAATATCTTCTGTATTTACATATAAATTTATTCTAACAAGTGATAATAAGACTGGTATGCTGGACTTACCCATCATTGACTGCCCTAACGATGTCACAATCAAACCTCAATGATGAAATCAAACCTCAGTGATACAATCAAACCTCAATGATACAATCAAACCATCAAACCTCAATGCTACAATCAAACATCAATGATACAATCAAACCTGAGTCCCTTTCCAAAGCCTTGCATGATTTTGCTAGAGGTTTAAACACAAGAGTGGAAGCTTTATAAAACACAAAGAACCTGTCAGAATTGTTTTAGATTTTACAACTTCACAGTTCCTCTCAAGTGACCAGGATCTCCAGGATCTGACTTCAAAAGCAGACACAAGAACTGTTTGTTTCATTCTAAAGAAGAAATAGAAAATACGGATATAACAACATACTGTCAAAATATTCCCATATGGACCCATATTTCTAAATCTCCTCTCTGCAGGCCTTGACTATGAAACCATCGAAGTGACAAAATTAATACCCTTACAGGCATTTTAGACAGGCATTCACTAGGGTATAGTCCTGACTAGTCTATACAATATTTAACATTTCTGGGAGACAGCTTACGTATGTGCAAGGATGACAATAATATAACTTTTATGTTCAGAAGACTTAGAAACATTTGCGACAACTAGCACTACAATAAGACAACAGACCACAGTAATCATCCATTAATTTAAGAAATGACAACATCTCTCTTACAATATTGACACTGAAAGAATACACTGCAGACTTTCAAACAATGTGCGATTGCTTTTCAGCAACTTGAGTCATTTTGCTGCCAAGTTAATGAACAAAATACATTGAATCAGCAAAAAGAATTGCATAAAATGACACTGCTTAAGTATAAACAATCATGTTGCCTAGAAATAAATGTCCTATTCAGGAAGTATACAGGATATTCAATGATTTTAAATGAGGTCCATGAAAAGATGACTGAATTTAAAGCCATTATCAGTTTAATATATTAACGTGAATCTGGACAAACACTATAGCCGTGGTTATACATATTTCATGAATATGTAACTGAATTATTAAATATAATTCATGAATAGAATTAAGTCACAGAATCAAACAGTCTGAATTCATACTATACAGTATTATGTATAATATACCATAGAAATTTGCATTTTCATTTCATTGGCCCCCATATCTGGTATAGTTTAGATTACCATAGAGACTCAAATTATGAATGTGACCTTTTCCCAAGACTATACATTTAATATGTAATCATTCAGATGCCATTGAGTGCCACAAATCAAATATTTTATATTCACTTTAATAAGATCAATTTCTACATGAAATACAGTTTACTGGATAACTGTTGCATGCTTTATTACACTTAGCAACTGAGGAATAATTAAAGGATTCTGCAAACTGTCACAATAGCAGAAAGTTCCAACCATAAGCTTCATATGTTATCATCAAGGACTTCATAATAACGATTTATCAATGGAATATGGTAATACTGAACCACAGGACATTTTCTCTTCCATTGCCATTTGTCTCCCTAAGGGTTCACATATCATTCATGTCTGAATTTGGTATCAGTCTGGTTAGTCAGGGTTTATTATGATCAGGCTAGAATAAAATAAATCACATTTACAGTTACCTGACTGGCCTTTTTTGGGGCTACCAGCTACCGACCATGTCTCTTTATGTGAGAAAGTAGGCAGTTGCTTACGGAGGATGGGATTCTAGTACTGGTTCTTCCCAAGAACGATGGTCAGATGAACTGTCCGCCTCATTTGTTTCTGACTGTTGAAAAGAGGCATAAAACTCAAAAAAACAAAATCTATATAGCAACAAACAAACTCTATATAGCAACAGACATTTACATCCTTATTTTAATGACACTAGAACATGATTTAATGTACTCATCATGAGTGTGGGAGTATTCAAACCATTTTCTGACAGATCTAGGGGAAAGTTGTTAATGTGATGAATGAGTATTTCTTTAAGCAGCTTGTGGAACTAATAATCAGTCAGAAATATGACAGACACACATACACCAATCTAGGACTAAACAGGTCTTCAATACAAGGAAGCCTATGATAGTTAATGAATTTAGTCAACACTTCGGTAAACTTGCTCATGTTTTTTGGCATGACTGACTAAGCTTAATGATTTGTACCCACTATTTATACCCATCCGCTATAAGATTATCATATAGAATAAGAAAAACATTTTTTTACACAAATTGTTGGTGCAAAGTGGTTTCAATCAAGGTGTAATCCAAAGTACTGGTACATATCACTTTTGAATACCTTTACTGGCTGTTTCACAATACCTGTAACTCTTATCACCACATATCTGCTAAACAATCAATGTTACTTAACAGATGGAGGGTTTTATTAGTTCAATAATACTTAAGTTTACAATGAAAACTATAGAATTTCTAACAGCTCACACATTTCTTCACCAATGGAATCACTGTAGAAAATTGAGGTAAGCACTGATATTTATGACGTAAATAACTGATGTCAAGTTATCTATTTATCTGTTGTTTAATGGCCTATTTGACAGCTATGGTCATTTCAGAGCCACCCCAGAGAGTCAGGAGAGATCTGAGCATTTATATCACTACTCTTTTCAAAAAGTTTTTCCTGATTCTTTATTGTGCCGATGCAAAGCAACAATATACTACACACATAACCTTTTTCCTGTGATTTTCTAGAAACAGTACTTGGCTCGTTAATTGTGATGGGGATACTGAAAAAGCGTCTCTGAGAAATTCAAAAAGGGGAGCCAAGAATCAAACCCACAACCTTTGGTTTAGTAGTCCAGTATGTTACCACTCTACCACCGATCACCTCAACTGATGTCAATGAATTAGTGGGTTGCCCCCTGCCTAAAAATATTTTTTCCTTCCTTAAATCTTTTGGAAGGCAACATAGTTCTAGAGAGTTTCCTTCACAAAGTACATAGTCGGGCAACCTGTCACAAAAAATTAATTCAAAGACTGGGAAAGAGCATTCAAAATATATCCACAGGTACCTAAATAGGCAAGAAATAGGCTGATTTAATTGAAGTAAGCTTGTGTTTACAAGAAAGAAGCAAGCTTCTAAATTGCAAGATGATGTCCAACCTACAAGCTAAACATTGTCGGGAAATTCAAGCAAGCCATCCCTTTGAAAGTATTATTTAGTGAAATCATGATCAAATTATTCATGCATACTTTATGAAGTATGAACATTACTATTTGACGGGGGGGGGGGGGGGGGGGGGGCATCAAATGGTGACCATTGTATTAAGACAAGCTTTGATACACAATATACAGGATTTAGATTTATAAGATGGCAGGGTGCTCCCTAGACTTTTAAGTTGGGGGGGGTCAAAATGACCCTTAGCTTATAGAAATTTCAAGAGCCAACAAAATTTCCAACAAATGTTATAGTAAATTTGACCCTTAAGTTCCAATTCTCATTAGTCAAAAACCTTATTTTGCAAATTTCAAGAGTCAAAATGTCATTATAAAGGTCAAAGGAGAGCCCTGAGATGGGTGCTTGTGACATTGATGCTCATGATAAGAAGGTTGTTGAGGATGTAAATGATAAAGAAATCATTCTGTGTCTGTGTGTATAACATTCATTTCAAGTTGTTCCAGACACCCAAGAAGTGGGTTCATCTGAACACTTAAAGTTGCAGTGAATTCTGTCATGAAAGCAAAACATTTTCTTAGTTCAAATAAATATGCATTAGTGATGCAAATGGACAAACAATAAAAGATTTA
Organism: Lutraria lutraria; assembly: GCA_964023205.1. NCBI lineage: Eukaryota > Metazoa > Mollusca > Bivalvia > Venerida > Mactridae > Lutraria > Lutraria lutraria. The sequence goes on from OZ026838.1 coordinate 13,931,353, forward strand.
CAATTCTAACACAATAGAAACAATCTCACAGCTTTAAAAACAAGTTGATCAAGAAACAATATTGATAGATCACAGAATGTTAAACAAATGGTTATTGGTTTTCTAGATGAAAGTAGCAGCTGTTGCTAACACATTCCATGGCAAAACAACTGATAATTAAACAAAGCCAACATTCAATGTTATTGCAGACCAACATTTAGAAAGATGTTGTTTTTATGTTTCCCTACCAACAGCTTCTTGTAAGAAGTCAAATCAACTTTAAACTTATCAATATAAGTAGAAAACATGACCAAAGCTATAACAAACTAGAGCTGTCACAGAGGTGACTAATACCCCCGCCACTGCTTTGACACTAATACTATAATAGTACACTACACGGCTAAGTTCAGGGGGACGTAACTCTGCAATGAGTGAATCGCTGGGCATGTAAATTGTGTCTGGCATATCTACACTTCATGGTGATAACATATTTCAAGTTTCATTGCAATAGCTTAAAAAATGTGGAAGTAGTTTGCTCCACAAACTTCATGCGCACATACCGACCGACCAACTGACCAACAGAGTGACTCCAATATACCCCCTTCTAAAACTTGATGTAAATACAGTGCAACCACTCCAGAGTGTCCCTCCCTTGAGCAACAACCTCCCTTCAACAACAGCATGATTCTTTTCCACTGCACGATTTAACTATTTTTAAATTTAACCTCTCTAGAGCAACAACCTCCCTTCAACAAAAGCATGATTCTATCCCACTGCACGATTTAACTATTTTTAAATTTAACCTCTCTAGAGCAACAACCTCCCTTTAACAACGGCATAATTCTTCCCCACTGCACTATTTAACTATTTTTAAATTTAACCTCTCTAGAGCAACAACCTCTCAACAACAACATAATTTTGCTGCTCTCAAACAGTGTTGCTTTGGAGAGGTTGTACTGTCATTACAAAACAAGAGACATAGATAAAGTGTGAAAATTATTGTATTGATGCAAGTGGAATCATTAAGGGTGTGAATGTTTGCATCTTATCACAAGACTTTAAATAGTACACAATATGTTACCAATCACAGAACTAAGTTTGAAATAACATGAGAGAGATAAGAGAGAAAAAGTGAGGTAAATTCTTAACAAATATCACTTAAAGATGCTTGTTTACAGATAATGAACATAATCAGGATGGGCCTGTTTGGAACACATATGGCATGGAAAATAAAAGATCAATCATTTAAGTTTTTTGTATTTTAACTTGGATGCTTTGAGAATTCATTTGCATAAGAGTGTTGCAAACAATACATGTTTGTGAGCCTCTCAGCTTCAGAAAAGCAGATTATCTAAAACAGGAAAGTGATTTTTGCAATAACAAGCAACCAGCCAAATGGTAAAGTCAATAATAATTCCCTCCTGGATGCTGTAACACACTTCGTTAATCTCCAACAAACATATCATGCACCAAAACAGTTAACAAGCAAGTAAATCACAAATAAACTAGAAATAATTACCTTAAAAAATTGCCCCCCAATTGTGCATGCCACTTAGTTTAAGCATCAAAAGAGATTTCTTAACAAGATTTCATTCTTATTGTAGAAGAAGGCATTGTGTAACAAACATAAACGTGATAATAATATCCAATAGCCCAATAGTTATTTGTATTTCATGAACAATTCATAAAGTGCAAAAAATAGTTCAAGAAAAGTTCATGTCTTCATGAATTCCTTTCCAGCAGTATACATAAACAAGATTATCAGTACAGCATGTTTTCCAGTAAATCGGTAAATAACAAAGCTAGCCTGGTGAGTGAAATTATCATAAAGATCTGTTTGACAAAGACATGAGGCTTACACCAAGCTAGAACCACAGCCATTCCTTAAGCCAGCTGGATATAATATCCTCACAAGTGAAATCTTGTCCCGGTTAGAGATTTGAATTCACAGCGGTGAGATTTTAGTCATTAAAAGTCAGAGACCAAAATCGATCAACCACAAAGATTCCTGGAGGTAAAGCTTTAAGCAAGCATTGGAGATCCTAATCAACTTACATTTATACATAATAATGCATTTATGTATCAATAATACAGATAATAATTATCTGTCTAATAATAAGAATCAATACTCATAGACAAACTGAACACTTGATAAAATTTACAAATTCTCACCTTCAAATATTTTTCATAAAACACATGATAAGAAAGAAAACAAATCCGATAAAAATCTCCAAAATCCCTCACTCGTATAAACAGTTATAATCAAACAGCGGTACAGAACATACTCAATTAAGTAGTAAGAATCAGTAAATACTTGAACTGATGTAATAAGGTCAGAGAATTCTTCTATATAGTATGATCAAATAGATTTTTCCACCAGTATAACTTCACCATGAACAGATCACACAGTTACAAAAGTAGAACCAGAAACGCTGAAGAATGCATCAATATTTGAAACAGAACTTTTCTTCTTGTTAATACTTTGTAACTATAACATCCTGTAATGTAAACAGTTCTATTTCCCAGTACTGGATTAATATCATGTTTTAACAACTCACACATAGGTTTTACTGCTGCAAATGACATAGATCAATAAATAAGGAGACAAACAGTGAACCGCTCAAAGAGAAAGCAATGTCGGAATGGTACACATAATTAGGGAATAACTTCACAATCTAAAAGGTTTCTACTTTAAACAGGAGGTCATTATCTGGGAAATGTCTGGGAAAACAAGGAACATAACAAGAAAATATCAAATTATTAGGGAATAATGATATTGCCGGAAGCATTGATTATTAAACACACCCAGAAAAATGACGGGTGTACAAAGTAGCTACATTCAGACAAAATAATTAGAGACGCAAAAAATACTAGCAAATAATTAGATAGACCAAAATCAGCATAATATAAAAGTGAAAATTAGATTGTATCATTGACCAAAATCATCAATAAACACAATGATTAGGCTCACCTAACTTAGTGATATTTCTATCTTTTTTTTAATACATCAGACAAGAAATTCTACATCTTGTGTCTGACAAGATCACACATTTTATGATCACATCTACAAAGTTCCAAAGATTTCAATCTTGTTCTCATCACAAGGTAATTAAAAAAGTACAGCAGTTGATAAGCAAAAACATCGCCAAGACTTCCAACAATAAGGAAATAAGTGTAAATATACAGAAGATACAACCCATAGATTCTGGAAGATGAGAGACATACAGCACATATATTTGAGGATGTACATAAACGGCAGATGATTCCATTGATATACTGGTCATTAGTCTGGAACAAAGTGCAACCATATCTAGGACATATCCTTGATATTAAATTATTTCAAAACCCTTCGATGAATTACAAAGTTACAGCCCATACAAGTTTCGGGACAGACCGATAGACCGACTCCTATACAGCCCCAACAGTTTTATAGTGGGGGGTATAATTCTGACAAGAAGTGGAACTTCAGTAGTCTAGTAGTAATGTTTTAACGGATTATATGGTAAAATATAAAGGCAACCAGAAATTTTCAATATAAGTTTATTGTCATGAAGACCATATCTATGTATTAAATCAATCAAATCATGATGATCAATAGCCTTAACTGTATGATGTGCCCTAGACAATCAACCATATTTAGACTATGAGTATGTTTTTCTTTTTTTTCCCATGGTCCAGTGGTTAGTGTGCAAGACTTAACCAGGGTTCTCAATAACAGCAGGCTGCAGGCCAATTAAGCCGCTTAGAGATGTGTTTGGGCTGGTCAGAAACCTCAAAAGTTTATAAAATATTGCTAGAAAATGCCCTGACCCTGACACCCCCCCCCCCCCCTAGAAGGCCTGTTAGTCTAGCTTTTGGGCCTGTTGGCCACAAACTTATTGAGAACCCTATTATAACCTGGGGTTCCAAATTGAAACAAGGTCAATGCTAGTTATACCTTCTATGAAATTTGATCAGGATAATGATTATCCTCAAATTGAGGCAATGTAATGCCACGGAGCTCCTTGTAGAAGGGCAATAAACCCACAAATGATAAATTCTCACATTCCTATCGGAATCTAAATCTTCGAACTTAGGTAACATCAAAAACAATACAGTCAAACGTGTGAACAAAGGTCATCCTTGTGAAAGGCAAAATATGATGTTTATTAAAAGGTGGCCTTTATTTGGGGGTCATTTTGTTCTAAATAATCAATGGCCATTTTTAATGAATGACCTTTATTCACAGGGTGGCTTTTATTCAAAGGTGGCCGTTAACACAGGTTTTACTGTATTTTTATTGCAAACATTGAGAACAAGTTTAAAACTCAGTTACTTACACTATTATGAATACCAATTACATTAATATCTGATACATACTTTAGTATTTGTTTCGAAGAATAAAAAATGCTCAGTACTATTTTCAATGGCTAATGAAAGACAATTCTAAGATCAAAATTTCAGTCATTCTCATCCAGAACAACATCTAAGACAATAAGCATGCATAATCCATATTCCTTGCCAAAATTTGTATTTTAAGAAAGAAGCATGCAGTACAACAAGCCAGATTGACAACAGAAAGTCTTTTCTGAGAGTTACCTACAGGTTTTGTTTACTATCCATCTTGCTCTGTTCTAGCGCTATTACAACAAGGTAGTTTTAAATGCACTTAAACAAACACATAACATGTAACTTTAACAAGTTTCTTGATTATATTACCCATCTGCATACAGCATAAAACATTTAAAACTGGTTGTTTTTGTGAGAAGTCAATCTTCCAATTTCTTAACCTTTGAATAAAGGTTCAATCGATGTGTTTTGTCCCTTATTCTCTATATATAATTATAATTATCTGCTCTCCCTGCTTCCAACAGACTCTTTGAAATTTTTGTTGTGGCACTGTTAGCGAGGCATTTCTACAGCTCACACAGAATTAACAAAACCATACCGTGCTAATCAATGTGACACCTTCAAATGAGAGAGTTTCAAATTAGAAATGAACAAGAACTGCCAAGGTGTCACCTACTGGTAGTATGTAACATCACAGGGTTTTACCATGTTACAACAGTGAAACAAAAAGTAAGGAGACATAATATGAGTTTACTTGTTCGTACTTTAATCTAAGACTATGACAGGATCTGAACTGAAGACTCACTGGTTACATTAAAGAGACCTGGGACTTAAAATTTCATGAAAGTTTTTAAATTAAAGAGGGAAATTACATTAAGAAAGTATGTGCTCTTAGGTACAAACCAACTCTTACTACTAATTAAGCCATAAACAAGTACATGCCTTAAAGCATAATAGCAATATAGTGTTGTGACCTTTCATAACTAGATAAAAATTGGAATAAGAAAATATTTTCTAGTAAATATTTCAAATAAACCCAAAATAAAGTAATTAACGTTTTAATTAATTTAATGTTCCTCAAAATTTCAAACATGAGTACCAAATTGTCACAAAACGGTTTGAAATACTATGAGTGGTAAATTATATATTTTTTAAAAAATAAGCAACATTTGTCAAAAATGCTGATTGTCAACGAACATGATCACCAAGTTTGCTGAAGATCGGTTCATAATTGGTTGACACTGCATCTTTAGTCAATTTTTAATGTATCAAGGGGCATATACATCAGAAGTGACTGGGGTGATTGGGCTCGGGTTTTCGAACTTGACCGTGATCTCATGCCCATAAATATTTAAAACCAAGTCTAGTGAAGATCTGATTATATTATTAAACTGCTTGAATTAGAGAGCGGACACTGTTGTGGACGCTGCCCCCCCCCCCCCCTGGGTGTTCCTATAATACGTCCCATTTATTATTTCAAGGGCGTATGATAATATATAAAGAATCATTATTGTAGAAAAAAACAAATATTTGAGCATGTTGAAAAATATATATATTGTAAAACCTTGAACTATTTCAAAGAGCTTTCACATACATCTTCTGGCTGAATGTGTATGTACTGAAGCTTAAACCATAGCAGAATAGCACAAACAATGAATTTAATAATGCTGTTGAACAAGAGTTAATTTACCAGTCGTTTAATTAACTATCAATTACAGCATTAATAAACAAACAGAAATGAAAACAAATTCTTGATTGAAATTCTCATGTAGCAATATCTCAAAATGATAGAAAACCTGTGTTTTTCGCAATTAATTATTATAAAGACAAAAAACATGTAAAATCGCGCAAGACATGATTCATGAAAGATGACACAATGTCAATTAATTATTTTAATGAGTCTATAGATGATACAAACATTGATGTCTGAAAGCAAGGAAAACTTGTTTCAAGCAATTTAAAGATAGAAATCAGAACACTACTGGTACTGCAAGTTAACATGGCTGTAGAAATGTGACAGCAGTTCCTTATAGAAACAATGGTAGGCAGGCAGAACACTATGTAAGAATTAATTTGTCTATTTAAATGCATGAAATTTTTTTCTAAATACATCAATACAGCTACAATATTTTTAGGGTAAATTTCATGCAACATGGCTCAAACATAATAGGTTCCAGACAAAAACGAAATCCCAGATTTAATATAAGGAAGCCTACAAGCTGACTTATTGTCACATACGTCCATAATTCCACTCTGGTGGGTAACAGCTCCTGTCTGTAATATTGATCACTTTAAAGGGATATGAGCCCTAAAGTTCTATTATAATACAGCTAAAACGGTCTAGACAGCCACATATCTTTTTGAAAAATATCATACCTGACAGGCAGTAGTTGCATACAATCTCAAATACAATGTTACATTGGAAAAATTAGTGCATCAAAATAATATGATATTGATCATGACCATACAAAATAACAAGAGCGCTGCAAGCGGTGCCATGCAATGCTCATCAGTTCACCTTCTCAATGAGATCTATCCACCCACGAAGTTTCATAAAGCTACCTTTTATAGTTTCTGATTTATGGGCTACATAAAAAAAATTGCACGCCACAAATGCAGACACAGCAGTGATCACAATAGCTTGACTTTTTTTTTAAAACAGATGAAGTCGATATGTATGGTACATATACAAATAAACATGAAAACAATATAATATTATTATGCAATCAATAAAATACATGCAATAAGGTCATGTACTAATGTAACATCAAAATATCTGCCTCATAGAGGCAATATATTGACCTTTAGGAAATGACATATGAAAATATACATTTTGAAAGCTTTAAAGAGGCATGCCCTGGAACTGAAGTGTCTCGAATAGCAATCAAATGCCTATATATTTATAAATCAATTAATGAAAGCTCTTTAAAATATTTACGAAATATGCGGCTAGTTTACTCAAAATACACATTTCAAGATTTACCAACCAATGGAAAGTATTTGTCATTTTCATAACTCGACCCTTTCTGTCAAAACCAAAAACATGGCAGAAAAAATGTCAACAAACAGTGAAATGGTGAGCATCGCTCATGCTATTTTATCCTATCAATCAATTATATGTAAATATAAATAATCATACATTTGGGAGGCAATTAGTTTGTGTTTCACTGCTTTCAAAGTTAGCGCACATGCTCAGTAAAATTCTCTGACGAATCAAAAATATCCTTGTTGTCAATAAAAGGCAGGCAGCCTTTTATTCAAATTCACATACAAATACTGACGCACGCATTAAAGAGTAATTTTTGAACACACATTATTCTTTGACTTTACGGTAATAAACACATGTTTGGTTCATGAGAAACAAGATCCAGGGTATGCCCCTTTAAGATCTTCTGAAATACTTAAATAGTAATAATGTTTAAATAAAACATCAAAATGATGTTAAAACATGAAATTTAGAAAAGTAGGTAATTAACATTGTTAAAAATTGTAATTAACGGGAATAGCTTCCGCAGCAAGTCTTAAAACTAATGACCTTAAATCGAATGATGCTGTGCCAACAACATGACTGTGTTTACAATCATTATTTCAGGTAGAAATGTGAAATGATGTTTATTAAAAACAAAAATTGCCAACAAATAGTACACATAATAAACAGGTTATTACTCACTTTAAACCAATAAATACACTAATTATAAATCAATCAATGGATGACAATTATTCAGTAAAATTTACCAAAATTGAACTTACCTAAAGTTGTAACTTCTTCAATGTTGTAACACTTTATTTAACAGTTGAATTGACTAGTTCAAACAAAGACCTGAAAATATATTAATAATTCTTATCAGTTTCTAGTATTGGCCTATACATTCAGTTCATCACATTAACCTATTTCAGTAATAATACGGTGAAAAAAATACATCATTTACTCTACATTTTTTACAACCATGTAACAATATTGAATATTGGTAGATTGTGTATCAACTATAAGCGTTGATAACAATGAAGTACTGTGCGACTGTTGATGAAATAATAATTCTATGAACTATGAGGACAAAGGTGTTGATTAATAGATAGTTTATATGGATTGCATCAAAGCAATGTGTTGATAAGGACGGGGCTAAAAGTTGTTTTTCCTGATACTAGGCAGAAAAGAATCGAGAAGATAGTTCACGAAACCTTTTTAATTTTGCTGTTTTTGATAACTTTTTATTTATTTAATCGGATTTAATGCCATTTTCAACATTATTTCAGTTATATTGTGGCAGATAGTTATCTTAACCAGCTTCCCTGGACTTCATTTAGGACTTAACCAGTACTAACCACATTCTATCGGCACGCTACTGCTAAGAACCCCACATAACCTAGAGATGGAGAAAAATTTGTGGAGGACAATTAAACATGGGATGTAATATCTCCAGTCAAATTTGTCACTGACACTGTGAGCCTCCCCAGGAGTTTGAACTCACAACCTCTCGATCAATAGAAGAACACTCAAACCACTGAGCTAACTGGACGGGCTTGATAGATAAATAGGGTTAGTGCTAAAATTTAAAGGTTGGTCAAGCAATGGTGTGATATATAGATAGATACAAAGTTACCACAAAATGACACGACTGGTGTGTTTGTACAAATGTCAGAGCTCAAGCTGGCAGTAATAACAAGGGTGGCGTATTGCATGTACAGTGTATCACTAAGCTACTTTGAATAGAGGAAATCATGATACAAGTATTAGTAATACATGGAGGACCATTGACAGGTGCACATGTTTAGATCCATGAATCTCTTTTGCAATTTTCTCAAATTACATATAAAGCTCAAGGTCCAATTCAAGCTAAATTTGGAAAATAAATAGAAAACGATTAGTATCCTTATTAACAAATAGGCCAAAATATGTCATTATTATTGTATGCAAAGCTTTACTGTCATCACCATTTTGATAGCAGATAACTTGAATCCTACAGTACAGATCTGTACTAACAACAGATGGAGACCCATGTGATATGACGTTTGTGTCACTCCTGGACCTTCAGTAAACAGGAACAATTTTATTCACAGAAGCATTGTAATCACCATAACGATAAACACAGATGAGTACAGTTTACAATTTACTATAAGCTATCATCTCAACAGGCTCTTATACTCAAAATATAAATATATTTACAAGAACATGTTGAAGCCATACAACACTATAAGAAAAATGCACTCCCTGATTTACCCAACTCACTGCTTATTTCAATATTCCCATTATTACCATCTGCTTGTAAACTGATTTTTTGGTCAGCTTTCCATAGCCTTCACTCCCTCAGAGTGTATGACTTTGATGCTAGACCAAAGTACTACATTTATCTACATCTGCCATGCTATTGTTAAACTGGTTCCCATTCAACTTTTCAGTGCAAGCCTATTCAAATTCAGTTTCCATGAGCACTTTCAGTACTTTGATTCCTTTTACAACCAAATACTAACAATTTACAATTATGACATTTGACAACTTCAAGTAGGTCTGATATCTAAAATGTCCAAACACAATATACTGAATGTAGTAGATACCCAATTATTTTATTTGCAATATTTTGTAACAGCATTTCAATTTATGGTTAAATGAAGGGAATATTTTTTTAATGTAATTCGCAATTTATGAGCACATAGCTATTTTATATAATGTTATATAAGACCAGCCAATTATCCATAATACCACTAATTACTCCACTATTGTATATGAGTATAATAGGTCAGCATGTATACATAATATATCCTGCTTGTTCTATATTGGTGAATATATTGATTGTGATGACATCACTAGATTGCAGCAATTAATTGGGAGAAGGGAGTTAATTGATCACCCCAATCGGCACTGTAAACTAAGTTACTAACAACAACTGATTGTATATCAAAGTACTGAAAATATTCATGGAAACCGAATTTATATAAATTTGCACTGCAACATGCAACAAGAATAAGTTTAAAATCCACGCGCACTGAGCAAGTGATGGCTACGGAAAGCCTAACTATCGTTCAGTTTCAAATAAATTCACCCTGAATCTCACTGAGTCTTAAACATAAGCGAGTCTCTTTCACAATTCTCAATTATATACCTTAATATAAATTGCCCATAATTCTACAAAGGAACATAAAAAAAATTTATAACCCCACTAACTTTTTTCAGGGTGCAACATTTAGTGAGATACCAATCTTAATCTGAAAAGTTCTTTGATAATGATATCATATACATTTTTGGATAAGAATTCATTGGACATAAATCAACAAACTGTATAATCAACAAAGCTGCCATAATTTAGTATTCAGTAAAATCCTTTCATGATTAATGGCATTAGCACAGTATGTATGATTAATGACTGCAGTTATAAAGAAGACAATATAGTACAACCAATAACTTGTGACATGGTTAACTAAGATTTATGAACAATTCACTGTCTTCTTATTTGTTCAATGGTAAGTCTCCAGGACAAATAAGCCTGCCCATTTAGGTCAGTGGTTAGAGCGTTGGTATACTGATCAAAAGGTTGTGAGTTCGAACCCTAAGTGAGGCTCACACTGTCCATGACAAATTTGACAGAAGACATTATATCCTACATTAGATTGTCCTCCATCTCTGAATTATGTAGTCCTCCATCTCTGAATTATGTAGGGTAGCGTGGTGGTAGCTTACAGATAGAATGTGGTAAATCCTGGTTAAGGCCTAAATGAAGTCCAGTGAAGCTGATTAGGACAGCTGCATGCTATAATTTAACTTCAATAACTTTGAAAATGGCGTTAGATCCTATGATATAAGCCACAAAAAGGACAAATAATACCAAAAACATTATTATAACGATCAGCAAGATTTGAAAAAAAAGTTTAAAAAAAAGTTAGATGGCCTTTTAAATGGAATGATAATAAGGCACTTCACCAAGGTCGATTTCTTCTGACATTGACTATGATCTGTTTCACTTGTCATTTATTCTGTCATGTACTACTATCTTGTGACATTACCATCATAAAATATATAGAAAAAATAAAATGAAAGTTGTCACCTGCAGACAATGCTACATTAAGTATAAGATCATTAATATGCATTATTTATCCAACTGTTGTTCTTTGTATTATGTGCAGAGTGACTCAAATCAATTTCTTTTGTATGCATTACAAAAGGTGGCTTGTACCATTACATCTAGTCGTTTTAGATGAAACGTCAATATGAACCCTAGATCAAACATACATGTCATACATTTCAAATTAAAGAGCAACGGAACAATTTAACATTTTAAATATGGAAGAACAAATGTTACAAAGTTTTATATTTGATTTGTTTGAACACATTGTCAGGTCAATGACCTTTAATACACAAGAAAATTTGGCGAAATCCAAATTAGGATGAATCTATAGGATGAAAATTTTTTTGAAACTGAACAATAGTTCAACTTCGCATAGCGGAATCACTCGCTCGGCTCGCATGAATTTTCAGACGGACCAAAGCACTATGTTTTCTACATCTGTCATGATGCAAATGCTGAACTAGTTCTGAATCCATGTAACTGTTACAGTACAACTCTATGCAAGTTCAGTTTCCATGAGTACTTTCAATCCTTTGATTATACATATACCCCACAGAACACAACATTCATTAAGAGTGGTAAAGGACAGTTGTCATGAATCATGATGGTCACAAACAGAGACTTAAGATACTGTATTTTCATTCATTTTCGTTGGGCTCAATTTTCATGGTTTTTACTAAAATGGCTATTTCGTGGGGACATAAATTTGTGGATTTTGATTTTTGAAAAAGCCTTATCTCTGACCTTAAATTCGTGGGGATTTGATTTTGTGGATGAGCCGACCCACGAAATCCTTGAAATTAAATACCCAATGATAATTAATGATTCCACAGTATAACAAGCCATTGAAAGTGACTGAGAATGAACAATGGACATAATCAGACTATCACATGTATGCTTACAGTGACACACAGTACTGGACATCAGCCTCTAGTTTGTTAGCCAGTAAAACTACACTTCATGTATGTGTATGCTGAAAATAGACACCACTTAAATCATACATGCCATATAAATTTCAAAGCCAGGACTGAGAGACAAATTAATGGCATGAATCCATTTATTATGGACAAAACCCACAGTTGTCTGTAGATAAGACGATATCAAGACACTTTCACTTGACTCTATGTAGTGTCAATGACAAAATAAAAACCTAGCAAACATATTGATTAATGAGAAAAAAGTGATACATCAAGACTTTGTCCTTAAATGTTCTTCCTTTCAAATTTTACATGTATCATGCTTTTGTCTGTCTTGTTTGTTTGTTTGTTTGTCTTTGTGAGTTTTACACCCCTTTTCAACAGTCAAAGTCATATGAGGCAAGTTCACCTAACCATCGTTCCTGGGAAGAACCAGTACTAGACCCCATCCTCCGGTACTGTACTCTTAATCTGAACACAATTAAAATACAATCGATCTAATTTACCAGCAGTATCCAATAAGAGCAAATTACATTGTTAGGAATGAGATACCCATGTGAACATCACCCAAGAAACTGCATAACAATGATAATAAGCATGTAATCCAAAAATTAGTAAAAAAAACTTCAATAGAAACATGAACGAAGCAATGATTAAGCAACATATTATAAAGTAATTATGTTCATACTTTAAGGAACTTTATTGGAACAATTCAAATAAGCTAATACCAGAAAACAAAGATGGAGCCAAACTGTAACACCATGCAGTAATAGAAATACTTCACTTATTCTAGCAATTAAAACCCAACAATTCTCAAAGGTAAATAATCTACAACAGCATATTTATTACTTCGATTTTATGAGGAAAATGCAGGCAACAAGAATCTTCTGTTTCCAACTAAACCCACATAAAAACTCTGCATTTCAATAAATATTTCTGTTTAATAAGCATTTATGTTTCAATTTAAGATGAGAAATTTATTGAATTAATACAGTGGAATTTCTCTACAACAGATAACAGCGGGTCATGACAAAATTCACTTATATAGGTAGGTGGCTGTTGTTGAGAGGTGACCATTATTGAGAGGTGACCATTGTTGGGAGGTAACCATTATTGAGAGGTAACCATTATTGAGAGGTGACCATTGTTGGGAGGTAACCATTATTGAGAGGTGACCATTATTGAGAGGTGACCATTGTTGGGAGGTAACAATTATTGAGAGGTGACCATTATTGAGAGGTGACCATTGTTGGGAGGTAACCATTATTGAGAGGTAACCATTATTGAGAGGTGACCATTATTGAGAGGTGGCCATTATTGAGAGGTGACCATTGTTGGGAGGTAACCATAATTGAGAGGTAACCATTATTGAGAGGTGGCCATTATTGAGAGGTGGCCATTATTGAGAGGAAACCATTATTGAGAGGTGACCATTATTGAGAGGTGACCATTATTGAGAGGTGGCCATTGTTGAGAGGTAACCATTATTGAGAGGTGACCATTATTGGGAGGTGGTCATTGTTGAGAGGTAACCATTATTGAGAAGTGGCCATTATTGAGAGGTGACCATTGTTGGGAAGTAACCATTATTGAGAGGTGACCGTTGTTGAGAGGTGAATGTTCACTGTATTGAACATACAACAAGATATACATTATCTTTACTTATAAGTTCAAGGGAGGAAACCAAAAAATATACCTTATGGAAAAGATTCAACCTCAATATAGATTTCAATGGAATCTTGAGATTGTAATTCAAGATTCTTTAAATGTTTTAAACTTTACAAACATTAATAAAATTTACCAATAAAGAATATTATGTCATATTTTTAACGAAATGGAACATTAATTTATATCAACTTGATGTTAAGAAAAAGAAATGAGTATAATTAATTTAATCTTATTATACCTCACTCCTATTTCCAATGAAAAGTCTCCTATACCTGAGCGGGCATTAATTTTTAATAACACATGTGCAGAAATAATGCACATACAGTTCAAACAGATTTTCGTTTATTTGATCATTTTCCATTTATTTGATGAGTTGTTCATAATAAAATTTGATCTAGATTTTAGATTCAACTTGAAAATACCAAAATTTTGTTTACTGAGTTTGAAGTTCTAGTAAAAGCGTGATAGTCCATGTAATGTCATTGCTTATTAAAATGTTGTGACATCTTATTAATTATCATATATTTCTATGAAATCTTCAGTATAATGAAATAAATATCACATTTCTCAGAGGGCGTTATTAAAAATTGTCAGCACGACAAAAAGTAATGCTGACCTCGAGTAAACAATTTTTAATAACGCCCTCTCAGAAATGTGATATTTATATAATATTACAATACATGCATATAAAATTTTGTTACATCTTGGACTCTAAAGCATTCTTGCTAGATACAGACTAGCCCTTAACAGTAGTCCTTCTATCCTTTTTTACAACATTTGTTTTCCATTATCATATGTACAGTCAAACCTGTGTTAGCCGCCACCTCCAAATAAAGGTCACCCTGAGAATAAAGGTCATTCTTATAAAGAAACTTTTATAGATTATTTAGAACAAAATGACATCTGAATAAAGGTCACCTGTCAATAAAGGCCACATTTTATCTTTCCAAAGTGTGGCTTTGTTAACAGGTTTGACTGTACAGTGGGACCTCCATGGACGGTCAACTACCAACAACAGTCACCTCCCTGTTACAGCCAGCATACTAGCAACCCAAATTGACATTTTACTCTATTTTCACTCTCTCAACAACAGACACCTCCTTACAACAGTTATTTCAGGCCTTCCCAATAGTGGCCATTGTAGGGAGGTTGCACTGTATTTTGAGTTCACAGTTTTAATGTAAAATAAAACAAAATTGCTGCAGAGCTTATATTTCATACCATAAAACATGATAATAAGACCATGGCATACAATGGGGGCTGAGAAACGTTTTATCATGTAGGTTGACATTACAAGCAATAAAACTCCTACAATATAATCACAGCACCACTGATTGGAAACACTTTAAATGTCATACTCTCATCAAATGTGCGGAAGAAATTTCTAAATTGATTTTTAACCTATAGATTTTACCATCATACATCAGCAGACGTCACTGAAGGGTTACAGCTAGTCATAAACTTGTGTAAGGAGAAACTCGGGGAAACAAGAAATCTCAAAAGGTCATACATGCACATTGTCAAACAAAATGGAATTAAGACAGTTCGAAGATAAATGAGAATACTGATATCTTAATCTTGCTTCATCTGATTGGTTGATCAATTATTCCACTGATTTTGATTGGTTTACAAATATGTGCTCATAATTATTATAGATGATGTTTTCTTTGAGTTATTTTGCCACATTCATATCAATTTTCTTGGGTACCAAATAGCTGTAGATAACAGTGCCTCTACAAGTGACATTCTGTTGTTTGTTTTATCTCCCCCATAAAAGAGTGGATTCTAAACTGACTTTATACAAGCCATCTTTGTAACTAGTAATATCATCAAAGAATACATTCATTGTGCAAACCTCATCCTAGTCTGGAGTTCCTTCCCCTTACACAATGTTATCGGGTCAGGCAGAGCGCAATAATGGCGGCGGCCAGTGTACATTCTAAAGTATGGGTATTTTCTTATATCAAGTGATCAAGTGCTTGTGAGGGTTGGCAATGAACCCTATTTATATAATAAATATCATAGATGTCCATTTTTAGATGATCACAAAAGAGTTTTTGGAAACTATAAAGACTCACGTCCGAAATTACAGCTACTTCACGAAAGTATATAATTATCAACAAATAAAAATAATCATTAAATATCTCGCTGTTGTTACAATATTAGTACATAAACAATTAAAATTAGGCATAACATCACAAATGATCAGTCAAAATAAGAATATTCCGTTGCCTGTGCATTACCACTGAAGGCCGCCATTATTGAGCTTTGTCTGACGTAATCGTAGAGCCCGTCCGGGAACGAGACTAACCTCATCCTGGACTCAAAAAGACTACAAGAGGGACAACACTTAAAAAGACTGAAGGACATCCTGTATTTTAACCACTCAATATTCGAGTGTTGATGGATCCTAAAATGACTTTGAATCATCTTTGTAACATGTAATCATCATCAGATATTGTGGTTTCATTTATTATCGTTGGGCTTAATTTTTCTTGGTTTTTACTAAAATGGCTATTTCATGGGGATGTAAATTCTTGGATTTTGATTTTCGAAAAAAAATGCCTTATTGTTTTCAGTCGTTTTCCTAAAAAATTAAACTTTTTAATAAAGAAAAAATACTGGTAATTTATTAAAAGTTATACAATATGCGACAGATGTTAAAATTGAATATAGAGGTCACTTTTGACATTTGGCATTTGCAAACTAACAGTCACGCAAACTTTTAAGGGCCATTTTGTGTCCACACCTTTCTATTGACATTGTGTCCAACTGTCCATTATGTCAACATTATTTCATCATGACCCTCATATTTCTGTCTCGGCATTTATGTTTGTGACGATTTGATTTCGTGGATGAGCTGACCCACAAAATCCACGAAATTAAATCCCCAACGAAAATAAATGATTCCACAGTAATACATTGTGCAAACCTCATCCTGGTTTCAAAAAGACTTGACAACGATTTACCTTAAACACACTAAAGGACAACAATATACCTCATGAAGGCAAGATTAGTCTAAAACAAAAATGTCCAATCTCAAATATCAATGTTGATGATCACCATATCCTGTTACAGTGTGTTTTATATTAATTTTCCACATTAAATAACTTACATCAACTCAAGCTAAGAATACTGAAGCTATGAAATACAAGGAACTATTATGCTATACTTCATGATGTTAAACTGAAGCATTGATTTGTTTTCGGTGAAAGTTAAGTTCTCAACAAAAATAAAAGACTCTGGAAAGTATCACTATGTTACTGTTATACATACAATGGTAGAATTTGTATCAATGGATATTATAAATAGTCGCGCTGAAAATAAAAATATGTTTTTTAATGGAGTGCTCCTACCTACATGTGAAAATACAAATAAATAAAATAAAATAAAAATTATCTTTTTTTTTAATGTCACATAGCAAAAAAATCCCTATCTACCTACTCAGTGCTAAAATGCTGGGTCACAGCACTCCAAAACAAACTTATTTTTATTTTCAGTCTAGGGGTATAGTAAAAGTGATATTCAATCATCAAACCTTAAAAAAATCAGAATGGGTATCCATAAGAAATGTTGGTTGGCGGTTTAAACAACCAAAAAAAACTACTGGTACTGCATTACTGATGCATTAATTTTGTTTTTATAAATGTGCCAATTTTTTCTCTAAAATAATAAACTTGTTAATCTCATACCCGGTATATCATTTTATTATTCATGAAAGAGCAAACTTTTAAATCTTGAATATTCTTTAAGAGAACCAACCATATGTTATGGAAATTAATATGTAAAGTTGTAATGTAGCTTTAAAGAAAACATAATTAATGTAGATTAATTTAGACAAATTATGTATTTACTTTTGTTATAGTTACATTTTGTATATGAATCTGTTAAAAGCAATCATGATGCAGTTATCAAAGAATGACTGAGCCATTTGCTCATTTAGGGATTAATTTTGGGGATTAAATATGGTCAGTCTGACCGTAAATATAAATCATGCATGTGTATTTGTTGACCTGATTCTGAGTTGTAATCAAATTTATAATGAAAACTATTAACAGAACTCGATATTTAAACAGTACCTAGCTTTTACACAACAATCCTGGATTAATCCATAACAATGAAATAGGTATTTTTTTAATCTTGATAATGTTTATTTTGATGGTTCTAACCAAAAACATGTAAAAAAATTGTATTACCTATTTCGTTGTTATAGATTATTCTAGTATTAGTAAGTAAAAGGCAAAGTTAACAAAATATGTTAATACATGTGACAGTGAAGTTGTAAAATGAGCTGGAATAGGTTTTTTTTTAAGTTGCCAAAAAATACTGATGGAAATTTTAAAGCGAAGTGCTCACACTGCCTTGCAATGATGTAAGTCTGGGAGTTTGAAAATTTCTTCAAACTTTATGAAGCATCTTAAGGTAAGTAGACTTATCTTTATTTTCATAAGTTGGATAGTAAAAGTGTTATAAATAATAAGTAGATGCTACTATTTAACATTATTATAAAAGTTGTCAATGTCTCCCAAGATAAAAAATAAACAATAAAATTGTACTAAGGAAACAAATTAAAGACGCATTTAAGGTGAAAGGTGATTGTATTGTATTACAGATGACTAATTATTCAACATTAGGATGATGACATGAATGACTTGTATAAAAAGTACTGGTACTTAATTACTTCAAAAATCAAAGTACTGGTACTGCAGTACTGCACTAAAAACTAGTTCTGGCACTGGTACTGCATAATAGGCAAGTATAACTGGTACTGAAGTACTACACTCCTAGTACTGATGCATCTCTTGACTGTTACACTGTTGCACAGTCAGACCTGTGAATAAAGGCCACCCTTTAAAAATACATAATGTGGCCTTTCTTGACTGGTGGCCTCATTCAGAGTTAATTTTGTTCAAAATAATCATTTTTAAATGGCCTTTATTCATAGGGTGGCCTTTATTCAGAGGTGGCTGCTAACACAGATTTGACTGTATACAACATAAAGGTATATGAAGACCCAACATTTTGGTGGAGAATATTTGATAGTAGTATATGGTGGTGCAGAACATTAATTTTGTCAGAAGTAATTTTGGGGTGCAGAACATTTTGATAGTATTGAATGTTGGTGCAGCTAGAACATTTGACAATACTACAGGGCCTTTTTACCAAAAAATGGGAAAGGGCCTTAGCCTTTCATTTTGGGAAATTCAAGCGTGATATTTGGCCAAATTTTGAGAAGGTTAGACTACTAAGTTTGAATTACATTGTAATAGCATTGTATTTTGGGAATTTCTAGCCTAAAATTGGGAAAAAAAACAGCCTTTTGGGAAGTCACCGAATTTCTGCCTCTGTTATAGAAGGGAAAAAAGCTCTGTTAAGTAATTGTGGGTGCAGAACATTTGTCAGTAACAACTATGGGTGCAGAATATTTGACAGCAGTTATTTTGGGCATAGAACATTTGACAGCAGTAATTGTGGGTGCAGAATATTGGGCTGTGATGAGACTTAAGCAAGGTCTTGTCTGCCTGCTGTGTTAATGAAATCACAGTTTTTATTAGCACATATAACAGGCTTATTTTTTGAGGATATATTTATGAAGAAGAAAACAATTGCAGTATTTGGATAGCTCTAAAACTGGATTCCAGTAAATCACAGAAGGAGACACCATTCCTAGGAGAACAAAAAAGTAAACATGCAATTTCATTGGTCTTTGGTAGGCTTCCAATTTATACAATTAAAGTTGAATTATCCGGCGATACAAAATATTTCAATATAAAATAAATCTTACTGTATTCTTTCTATACCGTTTATCTTTTTAATGTAGAAATTGATTTAGAGTTGTAAAACAATGCACATGTTTCTTCAATCAATAGCGATAAAGTAAACTATGATAAATTCATTTCTAACTACACAAAAAGTGAAAAAAGACAAGAATTCATTTGTCAAGGTCATCTTAGTTATCTATAACCTAGTAGCTACAGGTACAAAATATGAACTGTCTACTCTATTACAGCAGTATCTCCGAGATTAATTTCTATTTGCCTGAAAACATAATTCTGTAAACATGAAACAGATATCTTCCTTCCTTATGCTAGCTTCTAAATAAAACATTCATTTCCAATTTGTTTTCATTAGCTACAAATAGAAGATTTGGTTTCAAATAACAGAAATATTGATAGCACTGACAAATCAACCCAGATTTAATAGAGTTTTGGCAGAGAATATGAAATAGACTCAAAATATAATGCAATAATCTAAATATACAGAAGGATATATCAAACACCAGTTGTGATCTGCGCCATTTATTCAAATCTAGCAGTAAACTTCACTAATCATTCAAATCTATCAGCAATCTGCACTATTTATGCAAATCTAGCAATAATCTGCACTATTTATTCAAATATATCAGTAATTGGCACTATTTATTCAAATCAATCAGTAACCGGCACTATTTATTCATATCTATAAGTAATCTGCACTATTTACTCAATATCTAGCAATAATCTGCATTATTTAAGCAGATCTAGCAGTGATCTGCATTATCAATGCACCATTCATTCAAATCTAGCAGTAATCAGCACTTTTTATTCAAATCTAGCAGTGTTCTGCACTTTTTATGAAAACATACCAGCATGTTTTGCACTTTTTATTGTATCTGGTAGATGTAAAATATCTTGTACATGTATGCATCATAAAATAGTCTGATTCATTCAATTGCTTAAACACACAATACAGGAACTAAATATTCTAAATATTTAAACAGTAAACTTCCACATAAAAAGACCAGCGTATGAAGAAGAAAAAAACAAGGTTAGATGTCTATATACCAAAGAATTATACTGAATAACAAAGACCATTCAAGTCCCATTTTCCTACAACATACTTGAAACAGAATTTTAAACTTTTAAAAATCGAAGACATTATTTCATATTATCAACTGCTCTTCTTTGGTTTTATTCCAGCACTTAATGTTGCAATACAGGCCTTCTTCTACCTATCTCACGGTAGTTATTCTAGAAGCTATTGCACAGCCAAACGTGGTCCCTTTGATACTTTGCGATGATTATTTATGCTTTGGATAAGGAATTTATTTATGAAATTGGGAAAAATACCCATATTTTGCATTAGGAATGGGTCAGATAGTCTGACCACATAATTATATCAATACATCCATTGTTTTAGACATATTTTTACCTTTAGAACAATATCCCTTTTTGTCGAGAATTTTCCAAGGTACTTTTTCCCAAACTGGCCAGAAAAAGGCCTGCAATAAATTTGATAAGAAATAACCATTTCTTTTTATGAAAAAAAAAATATGCGCCAAATTGGGAATTTCTTTCCTTTGATATTGGAAATATGGATCATTTTATTCAGATTGGGAAGGAACCATTTACCAGTTCCAAACAAAGAAGGAAAAAAATCATTGAGCCTTTCCATCTTCCACACAAATTCTTTAGAAGTTCTTTAAGCTCAAATAAAAGACAGATCATAAAAGTTCATATATCCATTAGCAGCTGACGATCGACAGACAATTCTCTCTAAATCTCCAAACAAAGTTATCAATAACTGCAGTACAGAAATACAACATTCTCAGTTAGGCATATCTGTGTTCTGAAACTCTAGCTGAGACAATAAAGACTTTCATATTCTCAAGAGAATATATTATGAACAATGTAAACAGGGTTCACAATAACTTTGCAGTTTCCAACATTTCTCCGAAGCAGTCCAGGGTTTTCTTAGCTAGTCAGGCCATTATTTGGTAAAAGTTTATATGGTAGTGAAGAATGCATTTCTGCATTGGAAGGTAGAACTTCCTCAAGGACACAGGGAAATAAATCAGATAAAATATTGCAATAAAAGATCAAGAATAGCATATTTAATGCGGTGTAATTAAAATCAAATAAGTTTCTGCATACAGTTAGAGCTTTCAACGTCCTAATTAGTAATAGCAAAGAGATCTATTTCCTAACAAATGATTTTATAATTTAACATGTACACCTCAGATAGAGGAGGCAACTCTGGCCTACAACCTCTTTAGTCAGACATTTAGTCTGCTCATAACTTTTAACAATTCATCTAGCTATAATCAATGATTCAAATAAATCAAATAAAGAGTGAAACCCAAAGGCCAAAATATTTACCTCTGTAGAAATCATGCTTGAAATTTCCCTTAAAATTCTTAGGTGAAAGTATCAATTCCCTTTAGAATTCATAGGTCCAAGTATAGCCCTTTTTATTGTTTTTGTAAAAGGTCCCTTTCATAGAGGAAATTAGCGAATGAAACATTTCTAAATACTAACATAACTAACGTATTTTTGATATTTTTTAATTAGTGGGGAAATTTTTCTTGTATTGGGGAAAAACATACTTTTTTACTTTGGGACCAGGGCCAAATACCAGACCCCGAAAAATGGCATAAAAAAGGCCTCAAACTCAGACGTATGAAGTTCCTATTAGAATTTACAGGTGAAAGAAGCAAGATGCCCTTATAATGCACAGATGGAAGTATGAAGTTCCTCGCCTATATCTACAACCTCCCAACAAAGGTGACATCATCAGAGACCAGACTGTTCACAGATGACAGTCTTCTCTTCCGCTTTATCCAAGACGCCAGTGATGCAAAACTTCAACAGAAGGACCTTAACCATACATTACCTGCAGCCCACTAACAACTACATGGCCACATCCTAGCCACAGAAACAGTATAAAGTACCTAGGAGTAACCATTAATGAAGACCTAGCTCAGATGGAGTAAACATGACCACAACATGGGAGCAAAGGGCAGAAGGACACTTGGATTCATCAGACAAAACGATCCATGACATTAAATGGCAACCGCTCCAGCATTGCAGATATCTGGCAAGGCCTTAACCAGTAATTTTGGCGAAAGGCCCTGGTTTCATTTGGGAAAAAATATGCTTTTTTGTGTAATTCACTGTTGTGGGACATACATCACAAAATCGAGTGATAAGACAGCTTATAATGATAAAATCCAAGTATCCTGAAAAGCATATCTAGGTCAACGCTATAGTGCGGCCATTCAAGAAAATATATTCAAGTATTATTATATTGATAATTTGATTGTATATCTAACTGGCATTATCATGTTCATATTTCAGATTGGACTATTCAGCACCAGGTGACTGGGCCAAAAAACAGGAATCACCATGCTGTGTAAGATTAATAGCAGACAAGTAGGAGTTCCAGACCATCCAGTTCTACAAGGTGACACAAGAACACATGGATCAAACTGCTTATGACAGCTAACAGCACATGATGACTATTACAAGACTTTTTTCATTCTTTCCCAGGACCATATCTAAATTGGAACAAGATCCATTCAAGTTTTACAAACTGTACCTACATAGAAAACTTCAGGGCAGTGCTATTCTAGCTGACAGTCAAACAGTAGAATACACGCCCATGAACATAATTTTACATTGTAATTGCCAACAGTTACTGTTTTATCAGGCATGTCAGTCTTAATGCTGGGTCCGAGACATTCCAGTGTATATAGTAGAAGGTACATTATCAAAACTGCTCATAATATCTCAGTAAAATTATTACCACACAATAATACATATTGCAAGAGCCTATCAAAGAAGCAGAACTGTTAATATAAAATTAGTAGTGTACACACATGTAGCATTCAAGTTCAACACTGTTCATATGTCATTGATGTGTTGCCTATAAATTGGACTGAACTTAAAACAGGTTGCTGTTAAAAATCTCGTTCGTTGAATGGTAAAATAAGCACATTTGGTAAACAATTGTAATAAAACTGTGTCAAAACGTCGGAAGGGAAGCAACTCTTACTAAACGTCACGATTTCGTGGAAATGATATCAGAAAATTTACCATGATAATTAACGTCTGCAACAGTGAAATAACCAAAGCTGTAAATATGTAATTAGGCCGTTATACCTGCTCATCTAGTCATGACAAAACAGCTATCAATGAAATCCCGTTAATTCTCAGCTGGCACTCGGCAACTACAACCAATTAACCATACAGACATGTCACGTGATTTAAACATCCGGCGGCGCGGTGATTTGAATTTGACGAGGGACGTTCAATGAATAACTGTCGTTCAAAGGCAGAAAATTGTAAATTGTTTATCTAATTGACAAATATAAGTAAAGAACTTTCGTCCACGGGTGGTATTGACTTTAACCATCAGAACCAATATGTCGCGAAGTATAAAAAATGGTGCCCATACCATATTGATTTTGGTACAAAATTAAAGGAATATATAGAGGATATTAAATGAGTGTGGATTCCGTATTGAATTTATTGAACGAGTTGTATAAAACAGTATTAAGCGAGCCTTTGGCGAGCTTCATACTGTTTTATTCAACGAGTTCAATGAATTAAAGACGGAATCTACACGAATTTAATATTCTTTTTATCACATACCTTGAAAATACGGCGAAAACCAACATACCTGTTTTACTAATAACAGTGACACATGCGTAATAAGGCTTTTTAATCAGGAGCACAAAATAGTTATAATTTCCAATCAATTTCATGACGTCACTTCGTGACGTCATTTACATATTATATGCACGGCCGTGCCATATCGCTTTTATGACACGGCAAAAACGGCACAGGTATGTGATAAATATAGTTATGTCTAACAAATGTCTAAACACTATAATTAATTCATAATTAACACAAGCCAATCGATGAGTATTTACGTTGTAAAAAACATCATTCACGGATAAAAGAATACTTAAACAATATTCGATTGGGCACCTAAACAATTGGACAAATTGTGATACAAAAAGAAGTATGACCAGAGACATAGATAGTCTCTGATATGACCTTTCACCAATGTATTGATTTTAGTTCTTACAAAGACTTATACTAGGATAGGTGTTTGCAGAGACATAGATAACATCAGAGACATATATGTAGTAACATGTTATCTATGTCTCTGGTATTTGGTTGTTACAATGAAATAAGATAATCAAGTCCGGACCGGAGACAATAATCGTGACTTGTCAGAAGGGGCCGGGATGCTATTTATATATATATATAAATCCCTGGAATTTAGGGGATATATATAACATTAAACACAATTGTCATTTTAACACAAACATGCATAATCTGAATTAAAATTAAAACTTGTTCTTCATTTTGACATCATTGACCTGTAAATAGTTCTTATATTCTTCAAGTCACCTTTTCTGCAATTCCTCCGAAACATTTCTTCTGCAAAGCCCTCATGTCTTTCTCAAATGCATTTTCGTGTCAAGTCCATGATTTCCATGTCAATCATGAACAAAATAATCCTATAACAGATACACATTCAAGTCTACTAAGGTGCGAATTGCCTTGGTCGGGTCAGGGATGCTATATTACATCAGGCTGTAGTATTAACAACTACCTGATTACATATACAACATCCCTGGTCGGGTACAAGTTGACAAAAAGTAAGGTACGAGTTGACCAAATTCGGGAACGAGTTGACTACTTATTATATTAGAGCAGATCTCGAGACGTATAATACAATATATTATATACGTCCCTGATAAGAGTACGGGGTGTCTTATGCACGAGTTGCAGCTAAAATCCATAAGTTGAAGTTCCGAATGGTATGCATTCATGACACATCGAATTTATTATCAAATAACGTGCTAATACCACCACAGTGCCATACTTACACAGAATTTATTTCATCTTGAAACTGAACTTCGAATTACAATTTTCGCTTCGTTAGCGTCCAGCCATATGTATCTGTAGATCATGAATAGATATATAATAAATAAATCAGAGACGTATAATCAAGGACTTATATACATACATGTATGTATATAAGTCCTTGGTATAATACGTCTCTGAATAAATGAATAAAAATAAATATTTAAAAAAGTCAATATTTATTTATCATTCATTATTTTTTTAATTCATTATCTATTCATGATACAGTCAAGGACTCATATACATGTATATAAGTCCTTGATACAGTTACCCGAGAACTTATATACAAAAGAGTACATATATATGTATGTATATAAGTCCGTAATTGAGTTACCAAGCTGTGCGTCCAGCGCAGAAAAATCTCGCTTCGTAACTTATGAACAGACCCTCGTCGAGGTGATCTAAGCGCTTAAACAAGCGTCTACAGAAAATCGTAAACATGTCGGCAAAACGAGAACTAGAAGATGTTGATGATGACGATGATTACATTGGTCCTATGCCTGATTCTTCATCATCGAATAAGAAGCAAAAGGGTGAGCTTTTAAGGCGTTCATTAATTTATGGCGTGTAGGTGACATGTACGACTGATATGAATAATGTAACCAGATTTCGCGATGTGTCTGTTTTTTTGTTAGTACACAGTTACCCACCCCTACGTTATTATCATAGTACATATTACTTACTATTAGCGCTTACTCAGTAAGTGTGTTGGGCAAATAAGCATTTCATTACAGCTACGGTTGGGCAAACAAACACATCTGTACCTTCCTGCTCTGTTTGTCTGCAGAATCCAATATTTAAAATATTCAGTCAAATTGTATAACAAATTATTTTAAAAAATTTTTTTACCTTGTCTGCATTATTTAATTGACTTTAAATACTGACTTTGATATTTCAACAGCCACTTTAAAAAGCTGTTAAATGATGTTTTAATACAACTAAAATATATGACAATTATATCTAGTGAATATAGTTTTATATACATACTATTTTGTTTTGCATGGATTTTTATTGTTGCATGTTTAATTATTGATTGAATATATTATATTTTTAGTATTAGAGTTTGAGAAGCTTTATCTGGAAAACCTTCCCTGCTCTGCATCTTATGAGAAAAGTTATATGCATAAAGATGTAGTTAGATTTATTGCTGTGACAAGGTATGTTTACAAATTAATGCAAATTTGAGTTCTTGCTTCTGGTATTGTTCTGGTAGCTGTAAGAATCAAGTCTTTATTATTATTATTTATATCATCAATTTATTAATTTATTTTTCATTACAATGTTCACTAATTTTGATAATTAAATGCTTAAAATATTTAAAGGATAGAAAATCAAATGAAATGTAAACTCAAATTTCTGGATTCTGTGATATTCCTCATTTAAACAAAGAAGGCATAACATTTGCTCTATTTTTGATTGGTGTGACAGCAGTTCTTTACATTGCCATTTATGTTCCTATTCCTAATTGTTGATATGACATCATAAGTATTCAATTGTCTTACAACTTATACTGTTTTATTCTTCATCTAGAACTGACTTCATATTGACAGCTAGCTCTGATGGGCATTTAAAATTCTGGAGAAAGAGTGAGGATGCTGGTATAGAGTTTGTGAAACATTTTAGATGTCACTTAGGTATATTTTCAAAACTTAATTGTTTTGTTCCATGCTTGTGAGTTTTACATTCTATAATAGTATCAACATTTCTTAATACTTAAACTAGATGTGTTTAGTTACAGTAATTTGTTGAAGTATTCAATAAAATTGTTGTTTAAAGTCGTCCTTTAAAACATAATTTGTTTGCTGTAATGTTACCTACTCACCAAAAAGGTCCTGCCCAACTTTTTTGTGGCTTCTCAGGATTTTCTTATCTTTTTTTCATGTATTTTGGGTTAAGTATAAAAAATAAATTTTAAAAAAATTCCCCCACCTACCTACCCACTGAAAATTTTCTAGGTCGGGTTACCACAAATAAACATTTGTGTAAGGATGTCCTTATTAAAAAGTGAGCAAAGAAGTTAGAGAATACGAATATTTTGTTAATTTCTGTGAGTGTTTGTATTAACAATGTCAGTCTTTGAATTATTATTTTGTGACAAGTGGCCCGAAAATATACTTTATGAAGGAAACACTTTAAAACTAGGTTGTCCCCCGAAAGACTTAAAGAAGAAAAAAATGATCCTTTCGGGCAGGGGGCAACCCACTAATTCGAAGACTGCAATGTGTTTCATGATGTGCTTGAAAAGAACAAACAAATGAAGAGAATGTGTTAGCTTGACTGCTTAGTTTGATACAGTTCATATTTCTATCTACACAGGTGCCATAGATGATATGAAAGTTAGCAACAATGGTGAACTAGCATGTACAATATCTAGTGATAAATCTTCTAAAGTGTTTGATGTTGTCAATTTTGGTAAGTAATTATCATGTTATGTAGTTCTTCAAAATATTTTATGTAATCATCATTCTCTGATTTATGTTGCTGTGGTTCATTATAGTGAAGTATGTACTCATCTAACTTCTTATTAAGATTTTCAATAAGTATATATAGTCAAACCTGTGAACAAAGGCCATCCATGTGAAAGACAAAATATGGCCTTTATTGATATATGTCCTTTATTTGGAGCTCATTTTGTTCTAGATAATCAATTACAGTTTGTAAAAGAATGGCTTTTATTCACAGGATGGCCTTATTTGGAAGTGGTGACTAGCACAGGCTTGACTGTAGATGGTATTCCAATTCTGAATTTTAATTTGGCTTTGCATCTAATTGTTACCAAATTTTGTCATTTATTTATAATACAACATTTGTTGGCTAAATCTTGTATTTCAGATATGATCAACATGTTTAAGTTGGACTTTGTTCCTGGTGTCTGTGGCTGGCTCTACAATTCAGGGGATGCTATTCCAGCATTGGCCATGTAAGTTTTCATCCTTCATGAAATTCATCTGAATCTAAGAAATTACTTCAAAAATGGATAGATTTTTCATTTAACATCAACTTATTCAGTCATTGTATTCCTCATTATATCATGTACTGTCAAACCTGTGAACAAAGGCCACTCTTGCGAAATACAAAATGTGGCCTTTATTGTCACATAATCAATGACAGTTTTATAAAGAATGACCTTTATTCACAGGGTGACCTTTTTTCGAAGGTGGCCATTAAACGCAGGTTAGACTGTACTATTATTCTCTTGATCATGATGGATGTAATATACTGTAGTATGAAGTAATTATGCATTACATTTATTATTTACAGAACTGAAAAAGAATCTCCTAAAATACATATATTTGATGGCAGGGGAGCTAATTCAGCACTTCATGTTATAGAAAAACTACATTACCAGCCAGTCACTCTGATTAAGGTTGTTGTTCTTAGTTGAACTTGATCTGAATATTACAGACACTTAAATTTAGTTTCATTAAATTAATTACTTTCATTTGTCATTCTGTTATAGAGATATTCAGTAACTTAATCTTACGACAATAGAAGACCTCCAAATACAGTCGAAACTCATTATATCGAAATCGCTTATATCGAAATCCCGCTTATATCGAAGTAAAAATAAAGTCCCGATTTTTTCCTTCTTATTACATATTAAAAAAACACACGTATATCGAATTCGCGGTTATCGATATTTTTATATATCGAAGTAGATTTTCGGTCCGAACCAAATATTTTCAACTATAAAGTGACCATATATGTCGAACCAATTATGTCGCCAACTTACAAAAGAAATGTTCGCACCTTTTCCGCAAACAAAGTCTTACAATTTAAAATCGATATTTAATTATTGGCAGCTGTATAAACATGTTAGTGTCCATTCTCATTGATGAAACAAATTATTATTAATGCTGCTATACGCTCATTTAAAACGATCTTATGCATATTTGAGATGTATATAGCAAAATAAATATATCGAAAGTACCCGTATAAGTACCGGTATAAATGCCGTATTCTTATAACCCGTTACAATCCCGTACACTAAATAACACGATTACGTTATAATTACGACACACTGACTTTAGCTCTAAAATGTAAACACGGGTATCGAAATTCCTATATCGAAGTTCGTTTATATCGAAGTATTTTGGCAAGTCCCACGAACTTCGATATAACGAGTTTTGACTGTACAATAATTGACTGTGTTGTATGATATTTAAGATTAAGGATATCCAGTTAATTGCCGGACTTTAAAGTGCTGTATGCTTTGATAATTTTTTGTAAATTAATTGATGATCATTATAATATCTATTTAATAAACTCATGTATAATATGTACACACCTAGTTTGATGAATGCTTGTGGAAGTTGTCTTTTTGAAGGCTGTATCTCATAAATGTGTCTGTCACACCATACGCATTAATGTCTGGAGTCCAGGGTGCTCCCTAGACTTCAAAAGTCGGGGGTCAAAATGACCCTTAGCTGATAGAAATTTAAAGAGTCAACCAAATTTCCTACTAATGTAATAGTAAATTTAACCCTTTGTTACCAATTCTCAAGAGTCAAAAATCTTATTTTGCAAGTTTCAAGAGTCAAAATGCCATTTTAAGGGTCAAAGGGGAGCCCTGAGCACTTTGATTATTTCTATTATTTTATTTCAGTATAACCCAGTGTGTGATCTTGTACTATCATGTGATCAGAGTGGTATGGTAGAGATGTGGACCGGTCCCAAAGGAGACTACAAATTTCCAAAACATCTACAATGGGAATATAAAACAGACACTGATCTGTATGAATTTATCAAGGTAAGTAAAGTTACTGCTGATCATTCCTGAACACCTTTGTTGATAAGGATTTAACTTTGCTGTAGTGGTTGTTTAAATAATTCACTTAACACTTATATGATAAAGTTATTTGTGACCAATTTAAGTGTCATTTTTTATGTGCCTAGGCTATATTGTACATCAAGACTTATGGGTCTTGATTATTAGATACACACGAAAATTGAAACAGGTTAGGATTCAGTAAAAACGACATTGTTTTCTTATCCTTGCCTTGTCATTTTAGCTGTAATTTTACCATTTCAGTGTAAATGTGTACCTATGGATGTCTGTTTTTCTCCTGATGGAACAAAATTTGCTAGTATATCAACAGACAGAAAGGTAATCAAAGTCAACTTTCATTAGAGATTGTTGATATTACAAATGTTGAAATAAAACAAATGTTATTTTTTGCGGTCTTGTGTCGAAGTCTTGCTTTGGTTAGTTACTAAAATAAAAAGGAATACATTTTCAGACATGTATAATTATATACAAGTAGTACATGGCCGACTGTCACATTGTATGTTGCATACTGCATATTTTGGCATAAACTGCATTCCAGGTCAGGTTTCCCCTATATTAAGACAACCCTGCTATTAAGACCACTTTTTCTAAGAACCATAGATGGTCTTATTAGTAGGGTTCTCCTGTAATTCTGATAAAACCTATTGTGCTGCAACAAACTAATCTGTGACTATATGGCCAATGCCTACACCAAGTAGTTTTACTTAAGATTTATATATAATATGGTATTGATTTTATATAGATCCTAAAATTATTCATAATTGTCTTTGTGTATGACTGATATTATCATTATATTCTTATATTTAGGTCCGATTGTTCAAAGTTTTGACTGGTAAAATGGTGAAAATGTTGGATGAAACACTACAAAATATTATTGACTTACAACAGGTAGTTAGGAATGATTCTTCATTCAGTTTTGTTATAATTGTACACATCAGTAGATAGCTAGACATTAAATTGTGCTCTCAAATAAAAAATATAGAAATTAAAGATGAATTTTATATAGCCTTACATAGTAAATAGAATTTCTATTAGCTTCACTGTGATTTGAAATTTGCTCATTTTGTTTTTTTAAATTTGCTGTTAGTATGAAATTCAAATTGAAAAGTTCGTAGTAATTCAATGTGTTGTAAAATTGTAAAACACGGTGATATGGTAAAAATTATGTGTTGTAAAATGCAGATGAAGCAACAGTTACAAAATATGGAGTTTGGACGTAGGCTAGCTGTAGAGAAAGAATTGGAGAAATCGGAGGCATTTCATCTGAGTAACTTATGTATGTATTTAATGTTTTAGTGTTTTTTAGGTTCATTTTTTCTTTGAGAAAATTTTTCACCTTTGATAAAAATGTTTTGAAGCACATTACCAGCATATAAATGTTAGGTAGTACACTTTCGATTCATGTTACATTATACTTCATCATGAATTACTAATTAACTAATAAATATTATTGATTATTAATTTAACTACAATGTATTCAATATTGGGTGCATTTTCACTTTAAATTCGTCGCCGATAATGAAAAAAACTCGGCTATTACGAGATTCAGTCATTCTAATTGGCTGTGAAGCTCTGCCATTATGAAACCACTGCTATATTCTATAGTTAATTAATAAAATTATCAATAAGTAAGTGTTTTCATAATGGCCTTGTTACTGGCTTCAGGCAGTCATATTAATCTTTGACCTCATGCTAATCTTTGACCATTTATGAAAACACTTATTTGATAACATATTATCATAATATTGTAATTATTTTATATTCTTAAATAATGTTTTGTTATATTTCTGACACACAAGACAAGTTCCTTATGTCTAACTGACATGAGTATGTTTTTGATTGACTGTAAAAAGTATATTTTTTTGTTCTTACAGTATTTGATGACAGTGGTTATTTCTTGTTATATGGATCAATGCTAGGAGTTAAAGGTAGGGTTCATTTATTGTAGTCAAGGGACAGAATCTTACATCATGTTACTGTATAAGGCTAATAAGACATTCAGTCCAGACCAAGATTTCTCTCTTACTGTTAACTTTTCACTCACATTTGCTCCAAATTTTGCCAGGAGATCTTTTTTTCTGCCCCAGTAATGATAGAACCGGGGCATATTGTTTTTGGCTTTTTTGTCTATTTATTTGTTTGTACCAAACTAACTTGGCCTATAAAATAAAAATGCTTTCACCTACAATCATAAAACTTCATATGTTTGTTCCTCATGACAACTTCTACAGGACCTGTGCATTTTCAGGTCAGTAGGTCAAAGTCCCCCTGAGGGGGCATTGTGTTTTAAAAGCACATCTTGATATGAATATATGGCATATAAAACTCATTCTTGTTTCTAAAAGATGATTTATTATCTTTGTGATTTTATTTACCTTTATCTTGCTGGAAAATGTTAACTCTTCAGAAAATGGAGGAACAAAAGTCATATATATGAACATTTGCAGATTTCATTTTATCATAGTTTGTACTTTTTCAGTGATCAATTTACATACAAATAAATGTATGAAGATTCTGGGTAAACCAGAAAATGCAAGATTTCTCAACATCAGTTTGTTCCAAGGCTCAGGTAAGAAAGCAAAGGCAGCTACTGATGTTAACACAGTGGCATCAGATAACCCTTTGTTACAGACACAAGTGCTGGATCCCATCCTCTTCTGTACAGCTTACAAGAAAAACAGATTCTACTTATTCTCACGCAGGGAACCATTTGATAGAACAAGGTATAGATTTATTGCTTTGTTTTCATCCACGTTTGTTTCTTTCATTCCATCAATGACAAATACTTGTATTAATCTTAGTAATATTTGTAATCTGTTTATTCTGCTTTCATTCAGTTGTTTTTATGTCTTTCGATAAAATTATTTAGTCTTAATACCGTTGATTTGCTTTAGAAATAAAGATAACCCAAACTCTACTGACAAAATACTTTATTTCTTTTCCCATAATTTTAAGTATTTTGCAAGTATGAATTTAAAATTACGTCTCTATTAACTTACTTACAGTTAATTAATTTATCATACGTATGTTGTTGACATGTTTGAGTCGGAGACTTAGAAATGCAATTAAAATACTACTACTATTTCCAGCCCTGATGCTGACAGAGATGTATTTAATGAGAAACCATCTAAAGAAGAACTTATTGCAGCCACTCAGGTACTTTATTACCAGGAATTGTCTGTTGTTACATATCTTATCAATTATTTCTCCACTTTTAGTAGTTTGTCACGTATATAAGTAAGAAATAGTATAATGAACTGATCAAGGAATGAATAGTAACAGACAGTTCTGTTTTACTTGTTTGGAATTACAGCTAGTTGATATTACCATCTTTTTTACTCTTGTAAATAGTTTAACTTATTAGCTCATCTGTTTTCAAAGAAAAAGTCTATTGTGATCACTGTAGCATCTATGTTGTGCAAACACTTTAATGTAGCTCATAGCTCGGAAACTATAAGAGGTAGCAACATGAAACCTCATAGTTGGATAGATCTCAATGAGGCTGTGAACAGACGAGCATTAGCAACACTGGCGACACTCTTGTTTTTTGTGAGGAGCTGGGTGGGGTATTCAGAAGAAAATGAACTCTAAGGTCAAACATATTCTTGCTGTAGGTCAGTATGTCTTTTTGTTATAATTTACGTGTATAATAAAATTCTAGGATTATTTGTTAAATAAAAGCTTGTATTGTTTTATTTTAGGATATATCATATACCCGTGTGGCTGATTCATGTATCATACATACAAGTCTTGGTGATATTACATGTAAACTATTTGCCAAAGAGTAAGTACCTTCATTTATCAAGATGATATCATGTCTCATGTTTACAATTTATTTATTTATCTGTTGTTTAATGGCCCATTCCACAGATATGGCCATTTCAGGGCCGCCCTAACCCGCCTCCGTGGTCGAGTAGCTAAGATCACTGACTTCAAATCACTGTAACCTCTCACTGTAAGAGGGTTTTGGATTAGAGCCCAGCTACCGACCATGGCTCTTTATGTTAGAAAGTAGGCAGTTGCTTATGGAAGATGGGAGTCTAGTACTGGTTCTTCCCAGGAGCGATGGTTAGGTGAACTGTCTGCCTCATATGATATAATCAGGGCTGCCCCAGAGAGAGGGCAAAATAAGATACAGGAGAACCGGGCATTTGTATTCCCCAGGCTTATTTTGAATAGTTTTCCCTAATTCTTCATCATGCTCAGTGTAAAGTACTGATGCACTCCTCACCCTTTTTCTGGTGATGTTTTAGACACAGTACTTGGCTCAGTAGTTAGGAAGGGGAAACTAAAACATGATTATGAGCATTCATACATTTTCAGTTTCTCTGAAGAACAAAATGTATAAAGATAAGAATCATCAGTAATCTTTTATTTTACTTACATTTGATAAATTGTCAATTTCATAAATCCTTTGGGATGAAGATTTAAGATAGATAGATAGATATTTTATTATCATTTGTAACTTACATACGTACAGTATTTCATTACATACACGGTTCAGTATTTCATACAATATAAAATAATGCATCACATGTTATAAAAAAACCAATAAAACAGATCAAAAGTTAGATTTCGAATAGAATAGTTCAGGAATAAAAGTTTGCCATGGATTTGTACAAAACTATGACATATTTCAGAAATTCAAATTATATAAAGGAGTAATATGAAGAATGAACACACTCATAGTTAACATGAAACATTACAAAATCATATTCAAATAGTGTTATTAGGTTGAACATTTAATAAAATTTTATTACGTCTTATATTTGCCTCTGAAATTAATATTGTTAACTTTGATTTAAAAAACTGTTGGTTATCTGTAAATGTTTTTGTTTTGTCTTGTATGTATTGGTGTGTAAGTCGTGTTCATAATTGTTATAATTTCAGATGTCCGAAAACTGTTGAGAATTTCTGTGTGCATAGTCGAGATGGCTACTACAATGGACATATTGTACATAGAGTTATAAAAGGTTTTATGATACAAACTGGGGATCCACTGGGTGAGTATGCACGAAGGGATTATAAAATGTGTTAGACTTTAAAGGGCATTGGTAACTTACTGTCATACAGTGTTACAAGTAAGTCAAAGCTTGCCCATAAAACTTGAAGATCTTACCTACTAAGTAATAATCTAGTGAAAAAGTACTACACTCATATATAATTATTGTTAAATGTTATTTACAAAATGCACTGGAAATGTATAATACACATGTTTCCATATATTCCAAAGTAGTAATATCTAAGCTATGTTTGTTGAATGTTATGGATGAAGATAAATTTTATCTCTAAATTCAGGTACAGTCAAACCTGTGTTAGCGACCACCTCCAAATAGAGGCCACCTGTGAATAAAGGCCATTCTTTTAAAAACTGTCATTGATTATTTAGAACAAAAAATGACCTCCAAATAAAGGTCACCTGTCAATAAAGTCCAGATTATGTCTCCCAAGGGTGGCCTTTGTCTACAGGTTTGACTGTAAATACCTTTTTGAAATTAGTATGTATAATTATATTTGTTATATAATTATATAGGAACTGGTACCGGTGGTGAATCTATCTGGGGTGGAGAGTTTGAAGATGAATTCCATCCTAATCTAAGACATGATAGACCATACACACTCAGCATGGCCAATGCTGGACCGAACACTAACGGTTCTCAGTTCTTTGTCACAGTCGTACCTACGGTAAGTTATTTGTTTATCAATCCACTTAAATAGAGACATGAAAATCAATAGTTAACTTCTACTAGTTTTTATGTTGACGAATGTATCATTTTTAATGTGATTGTTCCATGTCTAAATGGATTTAATGTTTGGTATGGTTAAGTACTTGTATGCATACATTGATTCGCAACTTCCGTATTTACAGTTAGAAGTAATTGAATCCTGCGTAAGCGACGTGAATCAACCGGATTTCATATGTTAATGTTCATTCATCACAAATTACAATTTTGAAGAATTATTGTCTTCCAGTTTTCATATGGATGAAAAAGCTTGTGTTATTTATTTTGCTATATTGTATTTCAGCCATGGTTGGATAACAAACATACAGTGTTCGGAAGAGTTACGCGGGGTATGGAAGTGGTACAGAACATAGCCAATGTGAAAACTAACCCAAAGACGGATAAACCTCATGATGATATTCGTATAGTCAATGTTACTGTAAAATGATGTGTGTACTTGATTATATGCTTGGATTGATCGATCTCATACAATGAGAAATATCATGTATAACATGCCACAGTCAGCTCTGCTAGGAGAACATTTCATTGTGAAAACCTGGGAAACACTGCAAATTTACTTGTGTATTGAACATTTAAATACATTACTAGTATTAGATAATGTACTGGTAATAAAGATAATAAGTTGACGTGTTACGGTATTTTTATATTGAAATGTTGTACAGAATTCATTGATGTCAAGATAATTTACAAGAATTTTGTTGATATTTTGTTTTTTGTACTGATATGATAATAAAGAATTGTAAATATTCTGTTTGTTTGAGTTTTACACCCCTTTATAACAGTCATGAGTCATATGAGGCAGACAGTTCAACCAACAATAGTCCCTGGATAGAACCAGTACTAGACTCCCATCCTCCGTAAGCAACTTCCTACTTTCTCACATAAAGTGACATGGTCGGTAGCTGGGCTCTAACCCACGACCCTCTTTCAGTGAGAGGTTACAGTGATTTGAAGACGGTGACCTTAACCACGAAGGCAGGTCTGTAAATATTCTGTGTTACTGTATGATGTGTGAAATATACTAGTAAGACAGATTGAACATAGTTACTGTAAACATCTATCACCTAAATATATCTATAAATTGCAGATCTATATTGTTCTACAAATAAAATAGGGTAAATTTTGCATCATGGTGTAAAAAAATGACATCCTTTAAATTGCATTTACATTTTATATAAGTAGACATTTGCAAAGGAATGGAATTGTGAAATTTGATTTTGCTTAATTTATGGTAATTTCTGACATGAATGCCAAATGTTGGGGTTGAAGATATTTTAAAAAAATCCTGTAAACATATTGGATTGTGTTTCCTAGTGAACGTAACAATTCTCATTATTAAATCTGATTTCATGAAATAATATCTAATGCTCTGACTAAAGTGTATAAATCTACCTTGTTCTTTATAAAAAGACCTGTAATGATTCCAATTTCTTGGATTACCTCCCTTGGTGTAGAAATTCGTCTCATGCAGTTCGGTTACGGAATATATGACATCTTTCAGCCGCTCTAAAAACATAGTTATAGAGAAACCAAAAAATCAAAGCACAACACCAGAGATAATTGAGTGTTTATGGTGTTCAAAATCACAGACAAATCACTACGTTACAGTACCATTAATCACGTGTATATCAAATAATAAATGCAGGAAAGTTCATTGACATTGTGTATCAAACACCTGAACGTTCAAGTTTATATATCCAGCAGATAAAATAATGTTTGCTTTTTTGTAATGTATACCCACTGATTTTAACACTGCACATACAATGGGACCAATATAAACAAATGTAATTTAGTCCAATAAATATCTAATAACCAGCCTATTATCGCAATTGCTGAGATAAAAAGTTCATTTATAATAATTGTAACATGCGATGCTTCATTCGCGAGGAGTTGTTTTTATAATAATATTGTAGGTACATGGCGAGTACAGCGTCACATCCTCCATCGGTCAATGTAGTATTACAAGTGCAGTTCTTCAATGGAATGTTATTATGAAGCTGTCAAAATAACCACAGGTCTGATACAATAACATTGAACAGGTCTCTCATAATTTTTTTCATGACTATTTTATGTACAATCACCTTTTGCACGGAATGTACAGATAATGGCAAAAGGGGGTCATTAAACTCATTATGTTACCTGTACATATGACGATTACGGGATTTGTACGTACACAAAGCACTGACGTAGCTACCTACAGGCACTGTTACAGGAACGTGCCTACACTTTTTCTTACAACAACAACAAAAATGCGAAAAACGCAATAAAATGAATGATTATTGACTGCAAGAAAAGAAAAAAAAATGTTGTTCAAATTAATTTTTTGAAATTCAATATTTTTCTGTTTGTATAGCCTATGTATAGATAATTCGATATAAATATGCATTTAAGACAAAGAAATTATTTTCAGACTTTTGGATTCAAAAGTCAGTTCGAGTTGTTTCCCTTACATGAATAGTAATGTTTGCGACTTTCGTGAAAAATCATTTGATAATTGAAAACTCCAAATGATTATCGGGGAAAAACTGCAAGATCTTCATAGTAAAATATGTAAGCTATAGCACACCAGATTATGCTGCAGAATGCGTCTCCGGCAATCTACGGTGAAAAAATGTTCCGGACCCCCTTAGATAGAGATACAAATGTAGGTGTCTACACATTATTATAGGGCAAGCTACGCCTCTGCTAAGTCTTGTCATTTTTGCTAATCGTCAATGACAGTTTTTTCAGTCATTGACATTAAATCTCCGAGTTTCTCATGAGTTTAAGTAGCAATACACACATGAATAATGTATAACCATTTAGTAGACATCAACCTGACAAGTGAAACATTGAAAATAATACTTTCTTCTGTCATCGTGTTCAGCTCGTGTTTATCGTCTTTGTTGTCCTCTATCCGGGACCATTGCACACATATATATGTTGGTCCTTTTTTACAAAAACTGATTTTTGATGAGATATATTTATATATACGCGATTTGAAGTCTTTGTGTCTGTTTTGTATACAATGAAATAAGACGATTCTGTATTCGTTTTTTTTACTTTTAGAAAGCACAGTAAGTCGTGGACAGACATAACACTCTCAGAGACAATTATATAGAAGAAACATTGATTAGTTATTTAAGCGCTTTCATTGCGTCTACAAACGAATTTTATGTTTAGTATATACATGTATAATGTACATGACACATATATCGTGTTCAAAGTTTTTGTTGAATTTAAAAGGTCCTTTAATTGGTTTAAGCAGCCCGTACAAAGATCAAATCACCAAGTGTCGATCGGCTCTATATATTAGATTTACAACTTTACAAGTATACATACTCCTCGATAGACTCCACGTACCCAGGGTCACTCAAATAGAAGGGTTCAATTGAAAGACCCTGACGTACCTAAAATAAAATCTGTCCGAGTTTTGTGTGAATGGTATAATGGTTCTTATAGTGTCCAATCACGTACTATGGATGCCGTTTTTTCAGCAAATAAGAAACTGCTAAGAGTATGAGACTATTGTGCGTGAAGTGCTTAGCATTTAAATTCACGTTTGCATTTCTGTTGCTATAACAACGGCTAAATGCGGCGTGACTCAAAGATAACTGAATCACAAGATGCGAACGACTTTACTCTGTCTGCATGACTTCCATTATAATTTATCTATTGTTTAGCGTGCATACCTGATCTGACACTGCTTTTACACTTGAGATTTAAAATTATCATTCCTCTGTTTACATTAACCCATTGATAGGACTGAATTGGTCAATAAATTCAACCGGCCCGCTCTGACAAGGACGAATCAGTCATGTGACTAATGCACGGTTCGGTGACTATCATTGATTTGGGATCTCTCATTGATGATAGAGAATCAATCAATGTATAGTGAACACATGTCTGTATCATCTGGCGATCTCTGTTAACTTTGTTTTGTTCCTTTGGATACGACGAAGGCAGGTTTAATAGCGGCATACTCATCAGGTTTGAGTTTTACTATTTGTTTGTAAAATTAAACTCGCATTTATCGAATACTTAATTATTGATAAAGATATTTTCTTACAGAAACATGCCTTTAAATTTTACCTTAATTTACTCTTAAAACAGCAACAGTCGAGTTGAATAAGTTTTTTTCGCTAAGCTGAAATTAACTTTTAGGTGAACTAAATCTCTTGTTTACCTTCAGGTGGAAATCCATGCTAGACTGACCTATTTAAATACTATACAACCACTCTTTATATATGATTTTTATCTAAAATTCGCATTCTTTATACTCGCTCTGTGGTGTATTCTGACATTTATGTGTACGGTACAACGGGTTTTACGTTACATATCGTCCTCAAATGTTACTGCAGTAGAAAATGTGTGTTTTATGATAGTTATCTGTCCAGGTAGTATGTAAATGTAAATGTACTAATATGTCGTATAATGTACTTAGTGTATTCGATGTAAGGGATAACACATTCATTGTGTGACTTATTTGATTAAGCTAACCAGGTATGTCTTATGTTTAATTACGTTCAGAATTCAGAATTATCATACAAAATTACTTTTATATATAAGATATACAATGTATAACCTCTTATACAATTTCAATTAGAATTGGATGGTTATATACGTAATTAACCGATTTCTCTTTCATCAACACCGGTGTCAATGTCTATATCGCCTTCATTTATTGTCTATATCTGATGAAGGATATGTTTATACAATGATAACTGGCTGTTTTTTTGTCTAAACGTGACATATGATTCATAAGCTTTGGTTTTTTTCAGTTTGTATCATAAGTCATATCATCGTTTACTTCTCGAGAAACTCTTGTTGTTAAAGCTGATTACTAGAGCATGTTTGTATAATAATAGTAAAATAGGAAAACACAATATGCGTTCGTTCATGTGCAGAAGAAACGATAAAGATTTTGTCTACTTTCCAATTATGAAATTGTTCAAATATTTTCATCCGTGGATGAAATTACGTTTCTTAAATATCATCTATGCTAACATTTGAATATCTCATATGTATTGAAAACGGCTATGATTGTGTTTATGTTGTAAATATATTATTAGCTATGCAACAATCGGCAGTCCCTGGGGAATGTCATTTTGTAGTTGATAAAATTATACGTAAGTCAGTTCTGATATAAATAGTTAGAAATGATCTGCAATTTTGCTGTGTTTTACTTTAAAGAATTTCACGATCCTTTGTTACATTGGTAAACATAATATTTGCATACAGTCAAAACTGTATTAGCGGCCCCTCTGAATAAAGGCCACCATTGAATAAAGGGCATTCCTTTAATAACGTCATTAATAATTTACGGAACAAAATGACCGAATAAAAGACGTGGTCATTGTTCACAGATTCAAATGTATAGTCAAACCTGTGTTAGTGGCCACCTCCGAATCATGAATTTAAAGGCAACCCTGTGAATATAAAGGACCATTCCTTTAAAAACCGTCATTGATTATTAAGAGCAAAATGACCTCGAAATAATTAAGGATCACTTGTCAATAAAGACTACATTTTGTATTTCCAAACGGGGTAACCTTTCACATATTTGACTGTATTTGTGAATAGTGTTGATATTTATTTTCACTCCGACATATGCTATACATATCCGGTTAAATAATTTAACATCACACGCCTGAACTAACTGTATCAGAATACAGTCTGAACATGGTAACGTAATAAAACCTTATAAATGTTATCGTGATGTAATCGTCATATTTCATAGACTTGAATATAAGAGACAACATCAAACAGCTAAGCTTCAATATCTTCCTACATATATCAATTGATTATACGTTCAACTGAACTTTTAAGTACATCTCTGTAAAATCTCTTAGAAACTAAGTCTGTCTTGTATCAAAGGTACATACAGGATTATTGTATAAACGTTATCTTTCCAATGTACTGTCAAACCTATGAACAGACCACCAAATGGACGAGGAAAATACATGAACAGCCTGTACGCACAGATGACTTATATCCCGCAGTTTACTTGGTCTGTCATAGCCGTAAATAAATGCCGAGGTGTGACCTTTGTTCATATTGTAACCTTTATCCACAGGTGGCCATTAATCTAGTATTCACTGCATCTATATCTGAACGTTCGAATAACGGTATAAAGATAATGCAATCAGTGCTAGGGAAACTGCACGTACGTTAACGATGGTGATAACAAGGGATACTATGTAGGGTCTGGTATGTTTCCACACGATAACACACAGCATCGTATCTGGTTTTATACTCTGCACTGTACAGTGTACAAGGCTCGACCAGGGGCTCTTGGTCACTTGGAGATATCGATATATTGCCCATGCATGGTAGGATATTTCTGATAATACGAATGAAGTGACTCATCATTTTCTACTGCTAGGATAGAATACCATTATAATTAACGATTTTCTGTAGACCTGATTCCGACTTCATCAGCCCGTATCTCCACCCTACCACAGTCACAGCTCAGAGCCCCAGGTTCTCTTTTATATTCATCGGTACACAACTGTATGAACTGCTACATCACTAAATACTTGATTCTATTAGGAGACATATT
Source organism: Lutraria lutraria (assembly GCA_964023205.1). Classification (NCBI taxonomy): domain Eukaryota; kingdom Metazoa; phylum Mollusca; class Bivalvia; order Venerida; family Mactridae; genus Lutraria; species Lutraria lutraria. The sequence goes on from OZ026838.1 coordinate 13,974,077, forward strand.
TAACAGGAGCGAGCGAAGTATCAGGTCTTGGTTACTTGATTACATTAAACAAGATATCAAGTATTTATACTGTACATGTGTACAACCTCGTCATTAGTACGACTTATCATTGTTTGGGTCTTCTAGTAGAGAAACAGGGAATAGATACGACGTATGATTCAAGGGTTCATCACTCGTTCTATAACTGTCATTTGCTCGTATCTATTTTAGAACCAGGTTAGAACGAAGGTGCTCACATGTAACATAAATTATATTCTTTACTCTTGTCAATTAGGAAATGTTTTAAAATGGTCACTGTGGTGTCAATCGTTTAATGAACTTTTGCACTTATAAGTTTTTACCCTATAGGGTGTTTAAGATTTAAATGAGTGATCTTTTTCTATTCAGACCATCCTAACTCCTGTAACTTAATATTTAACGTAGAAATATGATACATTCAATAGGTAAATTATATTGAAATAATTACTGCATACGTACACAAGTATAAAAACTTCTTTTCAATGCTAACAATACTCGCATACGATATTGAGTTAAAGTCGTACATCTGGTGCGTAAAGTTCGATCTTCTGTTGTGAATTAATTTATTATTTTATACAGTTTCATCCCTGAATACCAGACTCCCTGAAAACCTGAAGTCTCTGAAAATCCCACATTTCCGGAATTTATCAAAAGTTCTCTGAAAAAAAAAACACTCGGATTTCTCAGAAAACCGGACTTATTGTTCAGCCCGGAAGTGGTCCGGTATTCAGGGGTTTTACTGTAGTTTTGCTTGTCTTGACTTGCCTTGTCTTGCCATTAACCGGGGACAAACGGACGTAGATCTTTCTTATTTTAAGGTTCGTATATATACACGCGCATGACTGGCAATTCTTTAAATCTTTTGATTTTCTCAGTGGATCACCCCACTAATTTTCTTCAGTCGTTTTATGACAAATTTGTCAATCTGTTCTACATACGAGTATGAATACTATATATTCTATAGATATCCTCATCAAATTTGGTTAGATAGAAACTACAATCTAACGGAGTAAGTTCCATTTTAATTAGTCATTAATACGGTTGAGACTTTCACACAAGATATGCGTATACGGTTCGGTCAATAAATAGCGAACAATAGGTGCCGTACAATATAATACACTTCATTTAAGATAGCATGGTTAATGTCGAACACACGAGAGGTTGTGACTAAACATAAGTTCATTCATATCTTTTCTCAAGTTAGGCGACATGTATTCGAACTGAACTTTTCAGCACAGCAAGTGCCTTAAATGTGGTGAATTTTATTGATTGTAAAACTATTAAATGGTGTAAAACCCAGGATATGAGTCACTGATTAAATAAACCGTGGATTATTTAACGTAAAAGTGTTGGGTAACATTTTGACAATGTTTAGGTACGTATATAATTATTATTCTAGTACATGGTTTGTTTATTGTTGCTGTGTTTTATTGCCTACCCCTTACCTATCCTTCCAGTTGTTAACACCGATTTTACCATCGTCATGTATGTGATATTTGCTGTATGTTTATGTATAATGAAGGAGACTTTAATAAAGATATATATATATGTATCATTGTGTACGTCCGCTTTACGGTTTGGAGTCGCTATGAAAGTATATGGTATATTTAATCTAGGGTAAATTTGTTTACACGTGTGTGATAAAATGTTATTACTTCGGATAAAAGATTACAACGACCAGTTTTAATTAACTTGATCAAACAGGGTATGACTAACAAAGCCATTCCAGTTAAAACAATATTACATCGTCATACACGTACTTGTATAGTCAAATATGTAAATAATGATAAACTTTGAAGAATAAAACGTGGTCTTTATATGGAGAATAGTCTTTATTTAGCGGTTTCGATTAATCAAGGATAAAAGATTTTATTCCGTACTGGAAATGAAACGTCGGGGATTCATAGTCCGGAAGTTTATATACAAGATAGTCTTTAGCAGAAACCGGAACAGAACAGAGCAGAACATATACAGAGCAATCTCTCCAAAGCAACTCCCTTTGGGAGAAACAAAAATGTGTTGTTGTTGAGAGGTTGTTGTTCTAGAGAGGTAAACTTTATAGTTAAATCATGCAGTGGGAAAATCATGCTGTTGTTGCAAGGAAGTTGTTGCTCAAGAGGGCCGCTTTGGAGAGGTTGCACTGTACTTTATTAATGTATATGGCTAATTATCCATTGCATACAAAAATATACATATATTAAACATGTGACAAAGGAGTAAAAATAAATAGACGGAACTTAAAGATATCTGTAGGAACATTCTTGTTCATCTAATAATCTAAACAACAAATTTCCTATTATTATTCCACTGATATAGCCTGCTGCATGCATTCAACATTTATCAACAATAAAGATACACATTATTTGTGTAACCTTACATCTAAACAACCTCAATTGTTGTAGCAGAAACAAAACTGAGCTCGTAATATTTTGACTACTAAACAACAGTGTTTATACAACAACAGTCTGTATTGTTGAATGACACGAACTCTGAAAGAAAACAATAGTTATATTGATGTATAATTCACTGGAAATATTTAATAAAAAGACGCAGGTCTGTAGCAGATGAAATCCCCCACCATATGTTGTGCAGTGAATTGAAATGTACCAACGATTAATTGAGAAGAGAATACTGCATCGCGTGATATATTAAGTGAAATTCGATCCCTAACAATAAAGCGTAATGAACTTATTTGAGACTGTGAGGTATAAAAACCCAAGACACGATCGTTTACATCAGATAAAGCAATTCTTTTAATGAATCATACTATTATCTAATTACATGTTATACTTTACAGCTGTTCTGTTCAAGATGACACACCGGAAGTGCACGTGATTGAGTGAACACGTGATGGCACCAGACGAAGAATTGAAGACAATGGAGGGACAGGACAGGATTCATTTACCGGTAAATGTTTACTTTTTGTTTAATTTTGTTTCATATTTCAATGCATTAAATGTATGCTGTTTTTGTGTAGCAAGTAATTTTCCAATACATGAACTTTATATAAATGTTACTATGCATTCTCATAATTATAACAGCTCGTAATTCCAAATCGTTGCATAAATACATACATAAAATTATTGTTCGGCGACATTATCATACTCAATGGCGTATCAAGCGTTTAAAAACAATGTTAATGGGTTATTTCAAGATCGCAACAAATTTTGATGCCTGACTGAGGAGGTAGTAATTAAATCATGTTAAATAATAGTAAACCAGACGTTATTATAAGACTGTAGGAAAATACTAAAATAGAAGCATTCGGAGGCGGATGCAGTATTTTTCCGTTTTTATGTTTTTGTTAAATCCACAAAAATCTTCCTGTATTCAAAGTACATGTAGCACCAAATTGACATGTGTCTGGTAAAGAAAATATAACAGATAATAGGATGATGTAATGTTTTAATTGACGTTACTATAAAAGTGTTAGCACGCTATAGTAACATGCATTTTTAATGTCCTAAATCAATATGGCGACAGTCACGTGATATCGGAAATGTTGACATAATTGCACTGATCAAAAAGAACATTAGACAGGACTTGATTTCTCTTGACAGTACACTAAAACCAGTTAACGCAGACCAGGAATACTATATTACTTCCTGCACAGACCAGTTAACAGAGGCAAAATAAATGGCCTTTATTGACACGCGTTTTTCATACGGGATAAACACTAAAAACTTAAAGGTATATTGTTGTAAATTACGTGGGTATGAAACGACTGGTCATTGTCAACAAGTGATCGCTACCAAAGGTTGACAATGAGAGCATGTTTGACTGTAATTATAAACAAGAGCGCCGTGAGCGGTGCCAACGCTCGTCTGTTCATCGTCTCATTGAGATCTCTCCACCTATGGAATTTCATGCTGCTAGCTCTTGTAGTTTCTGAGTTATTAGCTACCAATCGGAACTGCTCGGTACTTGTCTAAAGAAAGTGCCTCGGACAGGCAGACCGCCATTTTTGTTGTTGTTGTCCACGGGCTACTTTCCACTATGGCTGACCTTGGGAATGGGAATTCGATGCCAATTTTATCAATTGCGTACGATAAACACGTTTGAAAGTCTGAAATTCTACGACAACGGGTACCTATTATTGAAAAAGTAGTTACCGGGAACCAAATAACCAAACTGTGTAACCCTACACTCAGTTACGGAAATGCCCAAGTTTATAAGATCGATGAGCTACATTAAAGTTTTTGCACGACGCAGACAAAGACGCTGATACAGACGCCGCTGTGGTCGCAATAGCTCGACTTTTTCTTCGAAAACAGACGAGCTAATAAGTTGTATTGTGAGTGAAGTTATATACATGTATATATATTGAGAATTGAACCCATACAGATCAGCAGCTGAGCACAAACCGTTTCTGTTTTATTACTCTCACTGTTTAGACTGTTTGGATTTCAAATATTTTTATCTTCTTGGCAGTTTCTACAGCTACAAACATCAACCTACCTTATTGTTCCAGAATGGAGTACTGAATCTATTTATGGTACGTATTAATCATTTACGACTATAAACAGCAATCGCTGCCGTCACACAGTAACATACAGTAATGTATTGTGTACGTTTGTTTTGTGACATCAGTGTCTGCATGTTAGATAATGTAACATGTGTTTGTTAACAGCTCACGTGATGTATTTCTACTATCAAGGACTTGTTTCCAAGCACATTTTGCTTTGAACTGTGATAAATAAGCATTCTTAATTGACCGTTAGATCGATGTTTGTTATTTGTTATACTTCTACATGTGTAGCCTTAGTTTTCATGAAAACACGAATCTCCAGAATACGCTATATTGTCTTTTTTCATATTGAATTTGTTTTTAAGGAAACGAATACCTTTGCTACGAGCAATGAGCAGCGATAAAAAAATTGGCCCACAAAAATAACACTCAATAGAATTTGAACCCAAAGTGTCAAATTTACTATTACAATAAGAGGAAACTGTGTTGACTCTTCAATTGTTTTAGCTAAGAGTCATTTTATACACAAAATGACGTCTAATGACTTCCCTAGTAACCTAAGAATAACTCTTCACAATTTTGATAGTAGGGTAGTTTTATCATAGTCTGTAGAAGTAACTTGAAGCTACTCTGTATTTATTTCAGGACTGACTGGTGCTATGTTAGCTGCAGTCGTATCCTCAGTGTGTCTTGAGTGTATGCATGAATACCTCAATTATCTTAAACGTAAATCATTGATTAATCCCCGAGGGTAAGTTTGTACATATTGTACTACATTATTCATTGATTGTAACTGAATTTCGCTTACTCAGTTTAATTGTTCAATGTACTTAGGTAAGTAAATGGTGGTCTCTTTAATGTAACTGTCAGGGTTTATGCTGATAAAGAATTAAGTTTGTCACATAAACTTCTGGGGTAGAAGTCTGCTTCATTGATTAATTTCCTATAAACGAACGCTTCTATCAGCCAGGCACCACTTGTAGACTGGTACATTAAATTGTCTTTATGGCTGTGGTGACTGGTAGTGCAGAAACGAGACACTCAATCACTGGCAGTTATCTTAACTGGTTCCCATTGACCCTGTCTGTACAAAGCCCTTTGGTGCACTGGAACATGAAACGGGAACCAGTCCAACATTTAGTCCTACGTGAGAAGTGAGCTTCATTCTATTAAGCCTTGATACATACATGTAGTAACAGAAGATGATAAATATGTTCCAATTATTAAAACGTTTCCTGATTGAAAAAAGCACCTGTTCATTAATTATAACTCTTAGTTTTCATATATACATATACATGTACATTTTTGTATATAGATATCGTTTATACATAAATGCAATTTATGCTTTTATTTCAGACTTCAGGAATAATTAGATATTATATAATTATGTATTAGTAATTGAAAATGGAATTAAATTTTGAGCAATATACAAAATGCATAACTAATTTGTATGTACATGTACATTGTAATTTATGATGCACCAAGTTGTATTTGTTTAACTTAATGCAACTAGTGTTACGCCTCATGTATACAAAGGCTCACAAATGCTCTCTCCGTCTTTCAGACTAGATTGTCGTGGTGTTCCGGTAATATCGTTTTGGGAGAAGTTAGGACAAACAATTGTTTACATGTTGCGAGTTATATTCGCTTACTTCGCCATGCTTTGTTTGATGACAATGAATATCTGGCTTTTAGTGTCTATTGTTGTTGGTGCTTTCATTGGCTATGGTGTTGGTAAACCATTGGTTGCCAATCAAATACACGATTCAATTACTTCTCACGGATACGAAAGTGTTCAAATACAATTAATTCCTCCGGATGGGCATTTGAAAAATAATAGGAGTCAAAGATCAAGATCTTGGAGATATCAGCCAATCAACAGACCGGATATTGTTTTGAAAACGAGACAATTTGATGAGGATCTGACGTTTTCTGATAATGGCGCGAATGATTCCCGGTCCAGTGCGGATATTGTCTGGATTCGGAAAAGTTCGGATGATCTCCGGATGAAAGCAAGCGAATCATCAGTGTTTGGGGATTCGGATATGCAAGTTCGGACGATTGACGAGTCTATAATGACTCCAGATAGTATAAATAACTTCGACAGTATTACATCAGACGGCCGACAGTCAACACGCAGTGCGAGCAGATTTAAATCTACAAGTAAAGTAATCAATGAATCATTTAGATCATATAAAAGTGAAAGCGAAGTTGTCAAATACAATGCGAGTGCCACAAATAGTGCTAATGTAAGTTTTGAAAGTAATACTCTGGATATGTTAGACAGACGTTGCCGGGAACCAAAGCGCAGTGTTAGCAAAGTAAGCCGGAGTACAAGCACTTCGAGTTCCAGGTTCAAGCCAGTTAGTAGAGAAATCATGAGACAAATATCATTTAACAGTGAATTGGATTAATACGCTGAATGTCTGGCGTTATGGTGCAATATTTAGGATGTTTTTTGGACAATCTTTATACACGAATAATGAAATTTTTGAATTAACTTAGGTGCTGTTGCTCTTCGCTTGGAGCACTTGTCTGTAATGGAATTTGTGTAACCAATCAGTAAGATATCGACTTATTAAGTTGGATTAAAAGTGCTATAATTGCCATTGGGCCATCATTAAAAAATATTTTGTTTGCGGTAATGCTACCTACTCATTAAAAGAGGTCCCTACCCAACGTTTTTGGCCTCTCATGATTTTTTCTTTAAAATGGCATTCTGACATGTATTTTAGGCTCAATTTAAAAAATAAACAGAAAAAAATGTTTCCTACCTACCTACCCACTGAACATTTTCTGGGTCGGGTTACAGCAAACAAACATTTTTTAAATGATGGCCTTGATAATACTTGTTGCCTCTTTCAGGATTTATGAACACTCAAATTTCACTTGTATGCCTCCTTGCATTGCTTTATTCAATATAGTTCATTGATATTGTTTGAGACATCGAAATAAGTATTTAGCCTGCCAGCTCTAAGTACTAAAGGATCAGTATTTAAAGAAAAGGATATGTGCATTAATTTGTTCACTTCTGTTCAAACTTACTTGGGTTTATCATATACAGCTTCAACTGCAATCTCTATGCTACATTTAGCAATGTAAATCATAATCTGATGTATGAATACTTAAGATAAAATGTGTTCTTTGATACTTCTGTTGTACGTTCTGTAAAATATCAAAGTAGTTACGTAAAAATATACTTTCATTTAACATATTTAAATATCATTCAGCGATGTATGCATATATTTACATGTTAATCAACTGTGTTCATGATATCTATGCCAATATTTACATTTATATGCATAATAAAAATTTAATATTTTCTGTATGTGGATTTAAATATATACCCCTACATTAACCTGACTATTCACATTTCAAACATGTTTACATTATAATCTTTAGGCCTAGGCCATCCTTATAAAATATTTTGTTTGCCATAACGCTACATACTCACCAAAAAAATGCCATTACCCAACTTTTTTGGCCTCTTAGGATTTTTTTCATTAATAAAGCTAGCATTCTGACATGTATTTTGGGTTAAATATAAAATGAATTTAAAAAAATCCTACCTACCTACCCACTGAACATTTTTTTAATGATGACTATATTAAGATTCGGGAATCGTCATTATCGTGTCATTTCAATTGTATGATAAAACACAGATGTCCCTTGTATTCTACTTAGTTTGTTATTGAATTAACTAGTCTGACCGATTTGAATTGAACGATTTCTTATAGATTGAGTCATTTGTACAAACATTAAAGGGGAATTACTCAGTCACTAGCAGTGATCATGTTGATTTTGTAAACTCAGTTTACCATCCTAATTGATTAAGTGAAATCAAATTGCTTAAAACTTTTTAAAAACTGTCTAAACTAAACCATATACATGTATTTAAGCTATGACTATTACCGTTCTAATCCGTAATTAATCTGTGACCTAAATTCATTACTTGTTACGTATGTAGCGAACATTTAAGTACTTAAGCATTTTACCGATATACTAATTATCAATGCATGTAAATACGGTTAATGATATGAACGTGTTTAAATTATAGACAAATGAAGTGATCTCAACCACACACATTTGGTATCATTCTAAATCATGATGAACCATTCAGGGCTGTAGGAATTAGGAATTCGCCGAGTGCTGTAGGGGGCTTAGCCCCTCCCAATAATTTCGACTGTAGTGGTAACCAAAAGGGAATATATTCCCTTCATCCCGTTACCAGCCATTTTGTAACTACCCCCACCCAATCTGGAATTGCTTCCATCGGACCTACCTTTTATGAAACATTATTAAGTAGAACTCATGTAAAAACACAGAAGCATTGTACATTAAAATGAAATATAGCATGTACAGTACAACCTCTCCAGAGTTGCGCTCTCTTGGGCAACAGCCTCCCTTCACCAACAGCACGTAATAATTATTACAAGTTTGATTATAAGGACAGATGGTATATGAATGAATGAATGAATGATGGTCATTTCGCCGGTTAATGACCTTAATTAGGAGTACACGTGCTTAATTAATACAGCGGAACACATCTGTAGGTTAATGAGTGCAAAGTAAAATCTTACTTCAAGTTGAAAATTTTATTACAAGAATGATTATTACAAGTTTGGTTGGACATTGTAACCATTCTTGTAATAAAAACCAAACTTGTAATAATTATTACAAGTTTGGTTTTTATTACAAGAATGGTTGCACCAAACCTCTCTAGTGCAATAACCTCTAGACAGCACCATAATTGTTCTTCTCCAAAGGGTATTGCTTCGGGTAGGTTACACTATACTTGCCTTACATACCACACTGTATAGATGCCATAGACACACCGTATCATGTTTGTATTATATTACTTTGTCATGTATGGGCAAGATGATATCATATCTTCGCGGGAGGCAATGTTTGGTCATTTTATCAGCTTGGTATTTTAATGATAACTATAAAGCAGGGAATGTTTATTACGTTATGAAAGATAACTTCGTGGTGTGAATTAATCTTACACGCATGCTTGTATGAATAGGTGATTTAATGTAATATGAACTAAAGAAGGTGTCTTCCTATAAAAGTAAATGAAGCTCGTTTCACACTAGTGGTATATTCGCAATATTTATAATAAACTCCTTTGTTAAAGTTAACTGCATGTATAAGTATTTTAAGGTACTAGTATATACATGTGTCTTTCATATGATACACTTATACTTCAATAAATAACATTTGAATACTGTAAATTACATGACAAGAAGTAAACTGGTTCCCGTTCCACGTTGCAGTGTATATCAAAGGGCTTTATACTGACAGATTCAACGGGAACCATGAGTTGACATGGGGAGACATCAAGCTCATGGAAAACTGAGGTACCTGGTCCGTCCCCTGTTTTGTTACCTGATTTTCCTTATAAGGAATCGCCCTTTATGCAAACGAGTATTTATACATGTATTTGGTGACCTTAATATTATATGAATATAACTCATACAGTGTTTGCTTCACATGTCGTGTAAGATATAAATGTATTATGTAACAAAGTAACTGATTTATACGCATACTTCGTTGGGCATTTTTTCTAGTTGCCATATAGTGTCATGGTTTGCTAGCATGCAGATATTTTAATGTCAGTATGAACCTACTTATTTTCTTTATTCATTATGAAACCTATGTCTTGTTTCTTCAAGCTGTTAGCGCACTGAGGTATGGTTACAATAAATTATGTCTACATAACTTAGAAGTTAGAACATACTTTAGTGGTGATGTTTTCTCTTTCATTGAACGAAAAACGTGAACACAGCAATAATTGCTTTTTAGTTGTCAACACTATATAGTATCTATGGTAATGACACTATATTGTGATATATTAACTAGGAAACGTAAACATACCATAAAAACTATATACAGTACAACCTCTGTAGAGCAACACCCTGTGGCAGCTGCAAATATTGGTCGTTGTTTAGAGGTTGTTGTTCTACAGAGGTTAGATTTATAGTAAATATCAGCTTAGGGAAAGTTTGAAGGTGTGGTTATAGAGAGGTTGTTGCTCTACATAGGGCCGCTCCGGAGAGGTTGTACTGTATATATATACCAGAAAGTTTTCTTGTTTATTTGAAATATTGCTTAGATTAATGTACTGCCGAGGGCATAATAAAATCTATACGACGGAATGAAATGTCACTATTTCATGACCACATACGAGATCAAAGGCGGGTGATCGGTGGTCACGTGTTAAGGCGCTGGTCCAAGACTACTAAACAAAAGGTCGTGGTTCGAATCTCGACTATGCTTTCGATATTTCAGGGTTGCCTATTCAGTGCCTCCATCCCAAGTACAGAAAACAGTATCGGTGTTATACACCAGGCGCGCTAAAGAACTAGGTCTGAAAAACTATTCAAACTAAGAAAATAGATATAAATGCTTGGTTCTCCTGTATCTTCTCTCCCCTCTCTCTTGGGCAGCTCTGAAATGACCCTAGCTGTCGAATAGGCCATTAAACAACAGAAAAACAAATTAATGATGATAAACACGTTTTTTCTGACTTATTTCCAATTTATTACTAGTATATACCAAATTACAGATAAATCAACGTATCATATTAAATGTTGCTCATTTAACAATGAAGACAAAAAAGTAATGTGATACCAGCGTGCCAGAATTCTGGAAAAACCTCCTAGTTTGTCCTCTGCTTAATTGTATAAAGTTATTGAAAGAAAGAAAAATTAAAGTCAGTCAGGGTAATTTAAGTACTTTCCAGTCAGTCATAGATATATTAAATTGTAATAAACATGTTTCGCAGAAACTCAGTTTTTTTCGAAGGTGTCTAATCTCACTTTTGACCTATATTTCCTGGAATGACGTATTGATTATTCAGAAGAAATTCCTCATTCTGTTGGGTGATTCTTAGGAAACGCTTCCTTCCATTGGGCGAAATCTACAAGCGTAGACAAATTAAGACCATGCCAACTTATAGCGAGTCTGCAACTGTTTAATGTGTACTTCTTTTGGTTGTAAACTTTGTAAAGTAAAAATGTACGAAAAAGTTAAATATCGTTCTTTGACAAACATTTTACATTTATTGGAATTAGTATACAGTAGATGTGACTAAATACGTGATTTATTTAGCTAACCTAAAATTAACATTTTTAAGCGCGACCTAATTGGAATGCCAGCGATAAGTTATGTTCACACAGTACTATATAACGGCATTTTAGGAATTTCATAAAAACTACACTTTTGGTTTCAACTGGGTAAATAACATTAAAGAAACTTCGCGACTGTCTTTTTAAAGACATTTCTTGTTTATAAATCTTCATTGATTTAGGTTTAGTTGTTAACCAAATTGATGACAGTACCAGGCGTTTGTCTTTCCTGTTCGGTAGTCTAGATATACATTTGTGTGTACATGTTCCGGTCATTACCCATGTTTTGCATGTTTAATTGTTTAAGTTACTATAAGAGTTGTGTATTATCATAAATTACATCACATGTAGTGTTCTGGAGGAGAACCCAGCAGAGACCACTTACAGAAGCCAGCAAGGAGCGCAAATGATATCTATAGTGGGTTAATTGGACATACCCTACGGAGGGACCAAACCAGTGTCACTAGACAGGCCTTCGACTGGAATCCCCGAGGGAAGCATAGGAGAGGTCGACAAACAACAACTTGTAGAACTCCAGAGTCAGGGGATATCCTGGGGCGTGACCTAACAAAAGGCACACGATCGAAGAGGGTGGAAGACTGGTAAAGGCCCTATGTTCCGGAAGTAAAGAAGAGGATTAACGGAACACATGTAGTGAACTCGATGTAATCAACGCTGTGTTACATATCATATATTGTGGACTTACAGTGTAACCTGGCAGATGTTGATCCCATCACCCGTCTGAACAAGGGGACACTGTACATGTCATACAAAGGCTTATTAATTAATTATATTAATTACCACATAGCAAGAACCATGGAAATCAAGAACACCTTCGTTAAATTAAATACAGTACAACCTCTCCAAAGCAACACCCTTTTGGTGAAGCAAACTTATGTTTTTGAGAGGTTGTTGCTCTAGAGAGTTTAGATTAATAGTTAAATCGGGCTGTGGGAAAAGTCGTGCTGTAGTTGAAGAGAGGTTGTTGTTCACGAGAGGGCCGCTCTGGAGAGGTTGTATTGTATCAAACATCAATATGAATCCAATCTGAATACATTCCCATCTGTGACGATGCAAAAATATGTAGACATTTAGTGACAAGCTTGGTTACACGATGATGGCATGTAGTTGGTATATAAAGATGCAACTACAGACAGTACCCACCGGACACCATCATATCGACTCATTTATTCAGAGACAGTGCAACGTGAATTTCTCCCTAAGTACTAATTAGATACATGTATAATCGGATCGCAAAACTGGTTCCTGTTCATTGTTGCAGTGCACTAAACTAGTCTGAATTACCTGCCCCTGATGCTACGTAATAATCGAAGGAATAGTGGACAGGGAACAAGATTATGCATTAAACAGGCTTTGCACAGACAAGTCAACAGGAACCACTTTAATCTGACCGCCTGCATATACAAAGAAATCTTCACTTAAGAAGCATAAAAGAAAATGGCAGATAAAGTTAGTGGGACAACAAATGTCTATAAGCCTGGTCGATTGACAACCAAGGCCACATTTAAATGGATAATCTGATAGTTGCCGTCACACACTCATAATTCTTAACTATAGTTATTTCCTGTTTGTAAATATATAACAGCTACTCTAAAATCTAAATTGCCCTTCCTGTATGTAAGTCATTATGAGTTTGCTAAGTATAATCCGATGATCAGTTACCGATAAATATCGTCAAATTACCAATAATAACTTGACTGAAGTATAACTTTAGATGATCTAAAATTTTGGAAGGCGTTCAACTTATTATAGTAGAGGCTAAGCCAATAAATTATTTAAGGCAGTAATGATATGACAACTGATACGTTCAACAGATTTTATCTTCTTATTATATATACCATATGCTATGCTGAAGTTTCAAATTTTAAATGGGAAATGTCAATCGACGTATACAGTATATAGGTTATTAGCGACTTGTAACAATTACATTTTTGGAAACTGATCGATAGTTCAGCTTTCCATAGCCTTCACTCGCTCGGTGCGCATGATTTTTTATGCGGATTAAAGTACGTTTTTCTACATACGCCACGCAATTGTTGAACTAGTTCCCGTTTCATGTTGCAGTGCAAGGCTATGTAAGTTCTGTTTCCATGAGTACTTTCAGTACTTTGATTGAAGATGAATTCACTCTGTTGATAGTGTGTTTAGATTTGTAATTTCCAAGAGATTCGGAGTTTGGTCCCAATGGTAGAAATAACCAGAGTGTATATTCATCGGCAGTAGAAACTAAGGGTTAAAGTCGAAATGTTACTTTTTACTAACATATCACACAAAGGTCTCTTGCATTTACCTTTTCGGCATTAAAGGTGTTATTATGGTTGATTTTTTATAAGTACAATGTACTTCATATGTTGTGAGATGGTGAGTCCTTATTGCATAGACCATGTTTAGCTTAAGATTCTTATTCAACAGCTACAGAAGAGATGTTTTTAGAAAGAGCCAAATCTTTACATACTCCGTATATCTTGTCCTAATGTGGCCATTGAAATATCCGAATACTCATGTGTTTCGCACAATCCAAAACAACAACCTTCGGGAGTAGCAAAATTATGTTGTTGTTGAGAGGTTATTACTCTAGAGAGGCATAGGGAAAAATCATGCTGTTTGCTCAAGAAAGGACTGCTCTGGAGAAGCTGTACTGTATATGAGGTAATTTTACACGGTATAGTTAAAAGGCAACTTCATTTTTAATTGGTTTACATTGTTAACAAACACTGAATAATTTAATATGTTGAATATGAGTAAACAGTCGGATCTGTTTTTTTTCTTTTCAAAGTTTTTGAATACACAAGATCGATGTAGAAGCACCTATCCATGCACTGTGGCATAGATCTACCAGTACAAATTATGATTAGATCTTTCTTGTAAAGGCACAATATGGTATTTTCGCAATATATTTGATCAAATTGTTTTATTTAATTTGATCCTATTTGGATAATATTGAACAACGGACAAGGTACTGAAAGTATCATTGTCATGTAGGCCAATCTTTAGATCCCATAACATATCTGATCATGGACAGTAATATGATTTATTTGCATTTAATATAAAACTGTAAGAAGTTTACCTTATTCAGATTTCCATACAAACAATTAGTTAACTTTTTTAAGTTGTGTTACATTCGTTTGACATCTTTCGGACAGAGAAATAACCCATGAATATTTGTTTAAATCTGTGAGGTGCCAATGATCAAACTTTGTTTAGCCTTATTTCATTTCTTTAATCTCTGCCATGTATAAAGATAAAGCAAATTTAGCAGTCCTAATATTAATGAGACATTGATCACGTGATCTTAAAGAATGGATCTATTGATATTTTCCAATTTTAAATCTTTAATGTTTACATAGGGCTAAAATTTAAAATCTGTGTGTGGGACTTCGAACAAGGTAGATCGGTAACGTACACTATTTTATGGTTAAGGTTAAAAGCCGTTCCTTGTCAAATGAAATTTTAATGTCATTACGGAACCGCTATACAATTTTCTATCGCAATTTGGAAGTATTATCAAATATGTTGAAATGTTTACAATATCCCGGTACAGTTGTAGTTTATACGGTGTTATAAGTGGGGACGAGATATGATAGTTTTATTCTACAGTTGAATGTCTTAATGTGGTACACAGGAGTTAATTGACTTTCGACGCCTGTTGGAATAGATGCAGATTAAAGTGTCCTCGGTTATGTGCAAGGTAACGTCTCTTTCTTTAGTTACTATGGAAACATGGAGTTAAATATTGCATTTTTATGAACGATGATATTTGATATTTTATAATTAATCCCTAAATCATGGATTTAGATTGGCACAATTTGCATGCACTAAAAACAGGAAGAATGTGGACATCTTTGAACGCATACTTTTATTCATGTCAATAATTATCGATTTTGTCAAGGTAATGAATTCTATAATATTTGTAACTCGAATAACAAAAACTTGCATACAAGTATCATATATCCAATTGATAAATATTTAACTGCGGCATACATAAATGTCTGAGATGATCATATTTCTTTTGCCAGTCGAAGAAAGAAAGCGGTAATATATTTCATACGAATGCATGAAAACTTTTGCATAAATAACCATTCAAGGATTAAAAAAATCCTGACTTAAATGTGCGGAAACATGGACATATTTTATAAGTGTATAATCGTTAAAATCTTATAGATATTGAATTATTGAGCTGTTTATATCTTCATTTATTCCGCAGTAGCATGAACGATTTGCAACCGATGTAACTTAAATGTTTTCAATCAAACATAACAAATGGACGAGTATGACAATCATATCTAATGCATTATTTATATTACAAAATATGATGAAAAGTACCCGCGATGTCTGAATTTCCATGTTACCACCAATTTGATTAATGTAATTATTTAATTGACGACAAACATGCTTTATGTTTATGTCAATACTTAGAATATATTTTGACTTGACTTGACTTGCAAGCGATTCGAAAATGAAAATACCATTTGTAAATAATGTCGAGTTCGGTATGCTTTTCACGTCTCCATATAATATTTTGATAAATTATAAGCATATAACAGGCTCTACATAAACATACAAAATTTCTACTTAGAGTACAAGATTAATGCTAGAGATAACATGATTGAAAGTCTGACCCCACTGATTGAATCATTTACAACACATTTATAATTGAACAAGAAAACTTTACATTGAAATATCCCCGTTAGCTAGATAAGTTAAATATCCAACTAACCTCTCACCATTAACACAGAAAGTACGTCACAATGTTATCACTTAACTTTAAGTGGTATCGGTGAACTAACCGTGACGATATCCAGTCAGTAGAGGCAGAGTTTCTTGAGTTCTTTAAATTAATCTACTGCGAAAAGACAAATAGTTTCCTTCATAATTGCCATACTCTTATTGATGTGCTGGTTGATAATGAGCAACCATTTACCATGCCCATATCACAGGAAAACTTACCATACATACTGCATATACTCCTAGTACATCTATTGAGTAATGTCTAATAGAACTTAATGATCAAACATATGCGGAATGACAGCTTCCTATCTATTTTAGAGCATATATTTGCACCATATCGTCCGATATTTGCAAGAATTCTGTATTAAACGATGTCATATATTTTCTTGTTCTTTCCCATCAAAATGCCTGATCAACTGCAACAAATTTACTGATTTATAAAATCAGCCCAGCAAACTTAGACCATTACGTACTTAACTATAGCGGTTTTCTTACGTTATATAAAACATTTTCCATTTCAGCAGCGCTGCTATGGACTGCTATGAACTGCTTTGTACTGATATGGACTGCTATGAACTGCTTTGTACCAATATAGACTGCTATGCACTAATATAAGCTGATATAATATACTGATATACTCGTATACGAAGCATGGACGTGTTACAGAAACAAATAGAGAAGAACAAGACGGCGTTATTGCGAGAACTTGACGTAAACAAAGATCTTATAACTGCACTGAGCAAGCTGGAGGTCATCAGCATAACAGAATGTGTCAAATTCCAGGTAGGTACAACCAGTACAGAATGTGTCAAATTCCAGGTAGGTACAACCAGTACAGAATGTGTCAAATTCCAGGTAGGTACAACCAGTACAGAATGTGTCAAATTCCAGGTAGGTACAACCAGTACAGAATGTGTCAAATTCCAGGTAGGTACAACCAGTACAGAATGTGTCAAATTCCAGGTAGGTACAACCAGTACAGAATGTGTCAAATTCCAGGTAGGTACAACCAGTACAGAATGTGTCAAATTCCAGGTAGGTACAGCCAGTACAGAATGTGTCAAATTCCAGGTAGGTACAACCAGTACAGAATGTGTCAAATTCCAGGTAGGTACAACCAGTACAGAATGTGTCAAATTACAGGTAGGTACAACCAGTACAGAATGTGTCAAATTACAGGCGGTACATTGAAAGACGGGAAGTTTATTTTCCTTCCTCAATAATTTACCAAATAAATGTATAGAATTTTATATCCTCTTTATTCAATATAGTCAAACCTGTGACCAAAGTCCACAAAGGTGGAAGACATATTCATTTTGTTCTAAATAATCAATCAGGTTTTAAAAGAATGATCTTTATTCAAAGGATGGCTATTGTTAAAATGGTGGCCTTTTTTCGGAGGTGACACACAAGTTTGATTGACTTTTACAAAAGAATCACGTATAATATAAAGAACCATGTATTTTATTTTCTTGTTCCATGCAGCAAATAGACGATACCACTGCAAGGAATCGAGCATTTCTAGAAACGATAGTCGCAAGAAACGACAATCATACATACACAAAACTTGTTCAATGCCTGCAAGATACAGGACAGAATTCCACGGCCGCTTATCTCATTGATGTGAGGGAAGAAATGCAAATTTTAAATCAAAGTAAGTAAGCCATTTTTATTTTTTAGCTGTGACATCGTTAATTTGTCCAAATACCTATACATTACTAGTACATTGTAATGTATAGGTCTTTGGTTTGTCTGACTGTTATGTAGCTGTTTTATGACACAAACACGATTCAGAGCTTGCTTCTTACATACGTGCAAATGAAATGCTAAATAATCTGTGTCATACATATATACACAGTAGCCTAATTTTAACAAAGTAAGTTAACCAGACCTGATACTGTACTTGCATTTCAGTCCAGAATCAGTTAGATCAAGAAATGAAAACGATGAGTGATTTCCTGGCGACAGAGGAGAGACGAACAGGTATATATCTTACAGAACCTCCTGAAGATGATAATGACGAATCTCCGGCGTTAACAGAAAAAGATGTCTGGTCTAAGGTCCAAGACAGTTTAAAACGTTCAAAGAAACAACTAGATCGCTGTAAAGGCGTTATACAAAAACTACACGAAGACTGTGAAGTGGTAGCTAAACAGAATTCAGACATCATTGAACACACCAAGGAGTGTGATGCTAAAATAAAAGCAGTTCTCTCTGTTGGTAGGCATTCGGCCAAACAGAAAACAGTTCCAAAGAAAACGCAAGATATATTTGCTAATCTTATGGATGATATTGAAAAATTAGTGAAAACAAGAAAAAGAGTCTTGGATAAGGAAACCGAAGGCAGAAGACATTCCACACGGATTGTTAGACAATGTAGAGACTGGATTGAAAGTAGAACATTGGCATTGAAGAAATTAAATTCTGGACAGTCGCAAGGAGCAAATAAAAATTCTGACCAAATTAGTGAAAATGGGGCTGCTGGAAATACGCATAGAGAGGCTCCTACTGTAAACGATAATGCAATAATGTCAATACTAGATTCAATTCAGTTAATGGAAAGAGAATTACAGGACTATGTTCACCAGGAATTAACTGCCACGGATAATTTACGAACGGAATTAAGACGAAAACAATTACAAAAGAAATTACACGGATTTAGTGTTCATGGAATGGCAGATATTGAAAACGCATTAGATAATCTAGAGAAACATCCAGAATCATTGAAAGAAAATATTCAGGTTGTAAAAACATGCATACGTGAAATAAATAAAGAATACGGTGATTGTGTCAGTTATCTAAATAAAGTTGACCCTGACAGCGTTAATGGGGTACAAAGTAGTTCCTCATCTACCACATCTCGTGATCAACGATCACGAAACTGGCCAGCCACCTTTAAAAAGAAACAGTTCACTGGAGGAAGCACAAATAGACCAGTAGAAAATGGACCAGGTAAAGTTGAACCTAATCAGTTACTAGATCGCCTTAAAGCGCTCGGTGTAAAACACGAAGAGCTGAAAAATGAAGAGCAGAATTTGAGTAATAAGTTCCGAATTGAAATATCGAAAAAGAAACGTGACATGGATTTAATCCTTCAAAGGAAAGAAGACCAAATAATGAAGCTTCAGACGGACATTAAAGAAATAACAGCCGAGAAAGAGAAATACAAGAAACTTTATAATGATACAAAAATTGGCTATCAGCGAAACCACGATAGTGGTTCAACACCGAGATGATAAGTGTAAAATATTGAAACTGGAAAAAACTTGTACTAACAGATATAATAGGATTACCATTAGCATAATTTGGAAAATAGGAACCAGCAAAAATCATTTCAAGCAAATCAATTTACGGTCCCTGAGTTGCAAGAGAAAGACCTTAACATAAATGCTTAATTACTTCATGTGATTACTGAACTTTGTGCTCTCAGCTATTTGATATTTTCAAAAGATGAATATTTCTGATTTGTATTCGATTTGTTACAAAGTCGTACATGTATTAGGCCTACATATTAACTTTATACTTCAAGAATACAGTATATTATATTCCATAGGATAAGATAAATATGTCGACACTATCAAGATCCTTACAGTCACTCCATCCACTGATGATCTTATGAAAAATAGTTTCTAGGCTTCATTGTTCCCCGTTTGTCACCAACATTTATTTATATACATACTTCAGTTATTCATTCGAAGAAAACAGTTCTCCGTGGATACCGAACCTTCTGAAACTTTTGAAACTTAAAACTCAAAGTTCACCAAAATAACAAATCAACTCATAAAATGTGAATCAGAATTCTGATGCTTGAAATGTAAAACCGGTCACTTTTTGCTGTGTACAAACATGCCCCTCGACAGTAAGTGTCTCATACAACCCGCGACGACCTTCATATCATCTGTCATGGGTACAGCTGGCTGTGATCTCATTCTGCGTGACTTTTGTTTCAAGAGGTCTCATGCAACTAACATATAAAATAGTAACACGTACATTATTAATTTACCTGTTGTTTAACGACCTATTCGACAGCTATGGTCATTTCAGAGCCGACCCGGACAGAGGGGACACAAGATACAGCAGATCCAGGCATTTATATCCCTACTCTTTTTCGGAATAGTTTTTCCTGTTTCTTTTTATTGTGTCTTGTGTAAAGCACCGATACTTGCCTAGCCCTTTTTATTGTGATGTTTTAACTCAGTACTTGGTTCGGTGGTTCGGTTGATGGGATGGGGACATGGAAAAAAGAGTTCCTGAAATATTGAAAGATGGAGCCGAGATTCTATACCAAGACCTTTCGTTTAGTTGTCCATTGCGTTAACACTGGTCACCCCTAGTTACATGTACCGCGGAATGATATAGACAGATAGACGTTGGCCATACTTAGTTTTTTTTATCTAAAGCAGTAGTTCTTGTAGTTAATAAAATATGTAGATAGATATATAGATATCAATTTAATTCTGGATAAAACAATGTTATAAAACACAAATAAACCAATGAGTACTTTACGTTAGTTTACTTTAAATGAAATATAAATGACAACAAGAATCAGTCACTGACTGCCGAGTCCTCCACAGAACAGAAGTTATCACTGAAGAAATATCTGTTCATCTTAAAAAGCACAATGAAACAAGGTACACACAAAACAAAAACTTAGTTTTAATAAGCTCTCTTCATTCACTGTAGGATAAAAAATCCATTCATATATTAATCAAAGGGCAATAACTCAAATACATGTAGTTTAAAAGCTAGGATTATGGTTCTTATGATCTACACATCTCCTCATCACCACATATCCACCTTAAAGGGGCATACCCTACAACAGACAAACATTATGTGAAAGTGTAAAAATGTGCTAGATGTATATGTAAAACAATATATAATGGATAATTGCAGGAAGAACATGGGTCATAAAATGACTAGTTTAGGTACTAGCCACAAAAAAAACATAGCTATCAATAATAAATCACTTCCACCCAAAAATTTCCATGACTAAATGTATGTGTCACAAATACATATTTTTTATGATTTTATTTTTAATTGGATGAATTTTTTGGCTGAAACTTTCTTTGTCGGCTTTTTTCTTTACAAGCTTCTAATTTATCATCATTTTGCTTTAATTCTAAATGCACCAAGTTGTAGGGTATGCCCCTTTAAAAGATTAAATTCACTACCTTGATCCGGTATGGAGTTAAAATATTCCGAACAAGAAACATATTCAAATATCAATCCAAGGGCAATAACCCCAAAATACGAAAGTTTCTTGCGCTCTGCAGTTCTTCTCATCAGCCAGCGCGCCGTAGATATAAATAATGCTTTGTGTTTTTTTGCAATACAACACAGCCATTGATTTAAGTGTTAAATAGTTAAACTAGATTATATTTAGCGCCAACCAGGGGCACTTTCCATTACTAGTATTATACGTCCCTTTTTTCTTTGAGTTTAATATTCCTTTAATAACTAAAGTAAAAGAAGGGTTAAATGTTAAATCCATTGATAAAATCCAACAACTCAGTAATTGTTGCTCTCTTCCTCGCCTCTTTTTGAAGACATTTTGATAAAATTGCTTTCGGAAACTGTGAGTATTGGTTTTTCGTAATCTGAAAATGTTCATGATATTTATTATGTTAGATAAATTATACTTCACTTGTACATGTGTGTTTATTGAAGAAATGCTATTTTGCTATCATAATCTTAAATAAATTACAGCGTATGGTGTAAGACAGAAATCAAAGTAGTTCTGAAAATACTCATGTGGGAATATTTTCACGGCGGATTTAGGGAACCACTGAGTACTTAGGTCCGCATCAAAATTCATGCGCCGAGCGAGAGACGTCTTGATGGAGTTAAATCACAAAACTGAGGTAGAAATTAAATTCCATTAAATTGAAATAGTACAAGCTATTGATAAATCATAGTTATCGATGCTGATAGTGAGTCAGCGACTTTTTATTCTGAATGTAGTCCAACAACTCGAAATTACCTTTGTGTTGCAATATGACGGTTCTCTGTTCCACAGCTCCAGAATCACGAGTCCCAGGCAGTACACATCCGAAGCTGTGCTATGTCCAGTGTTCATAACAGTGATTTCAGGAGCCAAATATGCGCGGGTGCCCTTCATTGGCCCTTCTGTAGGAAACTGAAAAAAGACCAGTGATTTGTTGATATTCAAAGGAAATGAAATATGCGACATAGAAGCAACACTGTTAATGTTACATGTTAATACATGTAACTGGTATGAGTGTCGTCGCATGTAAATCCAAATCCTTGTATCTGTAGAATAATCCTGGTACATGTACAGTGCAAACTCTCCAGAGCGGCCCTTTCTTGAGCAACTACCTCCCTTCAACTACAGCATGATTGGTCCCAACTGTATTGTTTAACTATTAATTAAACCTCTCTAGAGCAAAAAGCTCTCAACAACAATACAATTTTGCTACTCACAAAAGGTGTTGCGTTGGACTGGCTGCACAGTACTTAATAACAAAATAAATAAACACAAAATTCGATAGACAGAAAACCTAGTCAAACTTGTTTCAATGAGAGTGAGCACATTAAATAGCGATTGGCATGAAACATTACTTACTTAAGACGCAAAGCTATAGAGATTCGAAAGTATTCACCATAAAAGTGTATGTCATAAAAGAAAATTAGATGAGTAACATTTACATGCAAGTTAAACTTACCATTAGTTCGTCTTCTGATTTACAACCTCCAATGTCTGTTACCACAACATGTTTGTACTGATTCTGTGTCGACTTCAACTATTTCACCAAAATTACAATAAAACATTAAAAAACTTTGGGGGAACATAAAAAATGACAACTGCGCTTAGTTGAAATTTGAAGGACATCACAATTAATGTTATGACATGAACCATCAAAGAGAACATGATAAAAATACAAGACTTAGTGTCATATGTACGACGAATATCTGGATAGGGAACTCGGTTAAATAAGATATATATGCAATTACTAAAATTATTTATGATCTCATGAAATGATAAAATACAGTACAACCTCTCCAGAGCAAACCTCTTCTTCTTCTTCCATGTAATTTGCAGGGCCCACTCTGGGGCATTATCGCAAATATTTAGAGACAGAGGTGAGATACAAGGAATCCGGGTGCGATACCCTAGCTCGTTTCGAATAGATTCCTTGGTTCTTTAACGTGCCTGGTGTAAAGCACCGATACACGCGAGACTACCTCTGGGTTTCCTACCAGGATCATCTCTAGATCATCTCTCTTGAGCAATAACTTCCCTTCAACAACAGCATACCTTTTCCCGCTGTACAATTTAACTATTTATTATAATCTCCTGAGCAACGACCTCTCAACAACAACATAGTTTTGCAACTTCCAAAGGGTGTTGCTTTGGAGAGGTTGCGATATATACGCAATTACTAAATTTATTAACAGTTTTATGAAATAGCAAAATTTCTATAAAATGAAAGTTTCGAGGACAAAAATAAATAAATAATTCTACCAAAAAGTTGCTAGGTTTGATGTCTTTGTGGATGATTCTATTGTCATGTAAAAATCGGAGACATTCAGAGCACTCTCTCGTGTAGTGCTGAAACTCACGACATCGCTGTGCAGGAACATTTGGAGGCTGGGATCCAATAATATCTAACAAACTTTCATCATAATGTTGTAAGACAACACGTAGAATCAACTCTTTGTTGGTTTTCTCAATGTTAGTACCAATAAGTTTCACAATCCTGTCACTATTAACGTCTGACAATTTCCTGGTAATGGAAACATATAAATGAGGACCCGGATGCAAAATTCATCCAGGAACTCTCTCCAGTGACACCGTCTGCATATTTCAAGAATTTAAAGTCATTTGTAATGGTAATCTAATTCAAAAAAATATTGACACATAATCAAAATTTCAATAATGATCGATGCACGTCGATCTATTTTAAGACATCATTAAAAGAATTAATTGAATATAAGGCGAAATGTGTTTGATTTTTTTTACTGAATCGCAAATCTCAATATGTCAATGTCAAATCGAAACAAAGAAATGGACTATAGTGTAGACTTGTGGTGTAAGTTAACTTAATATGAATGAAATGAATACCGTAGATTGTAACATTCAAGGTAACCAAACATGGATTCCGGTACTGCCCTGGTGTAAGAGAATGCGAATTCCTTGACAGCGGCGACATTTTGGTAACCTATAACATTGCAAAATTTGTATGAACCATCGAACGTCTGCGTATTACTATTAAACAGGCTTAAAGGCGTAAAGAATTCTATTAATTTAATTCAAGCTGAAGTATCATATAAATTAGCAATGAAACAATCTGAATGGCTGCTGAAGGTTTCAGAAACGAAAGAGTCGTTTGTCTCAACAATCCACTCATCAAGAAAAGGACAATATAATTTTTCAGTTTAATCAAATTCAAAACTTACCTTCCACGTTTGCTTTGAAAACCTTTGACTTCTCAACATTACCTATCGCACATCTAGTTTCCCATTTGATGTCAGTAGAAGGGATAACATGTCCAACTATATTTTCAATGTAGAAATGGGTGGCAGCTCGTAAGAACAAATTAACAATCATGCCCTTACTTGTCTGGTCTCCAGAGTTTTCCATAAACTTAAACATCTTAATCAGATCTTCCGTCTGTTTGTGAATACGTCTTCTCTCATCTACTTCCTTAAACATGTATCGGAATAATAACGACTTTGAAATATCAGTGGTTTCGTCTCTGAATTTCGTTTTAGAAACTGTTAGGATTTTATCCATTTCATTTTTCATAAATGCGACTCTGTTACGCAAATACTCGTGCCTCATTGATTCCTTTTTCGCCTCATTCCATTCCTCCCAGACAGTACTCGCTGCCCAAAATATGGGCACAGCGGGTGCAGCCATTAGATAAAATGGCAGAAATACATGAGCTCCACGCATAGCCAAGTTGGCTAAAAGGGGAACAACTACGTTGGCAGTACCACTGAGTATCTCAGCAGTACTTACTGCATCTTGCTGTGGAAGCATATTTGTTATAGTCAGTAACTGCTCATTTTTATCGTGGAAGAGATCAAGAACGGAATATCGAAATTCATTTTGCAATGATATTAACTCCTTCTTTGTAGCATCACTTTGCGTAATTTCCGTTTCGATCTTTTCACAAATCATTTCACAGATTGTTTGATAAATTACCAACCAGTCAACACGTTTTTCTTGGCCTGGTCCAATTCTAGCAGCCACCTCTTTTTCAATATCTTTCTCGTTCCAGGCTATATTATTCAAAGTTCTAACAGAGTCAAGCACATTACTTAGACCACTCCAAGCCTTTTTATGAACATTTGTTTCAGATATATCATTTAATTTTGACTGTACGTCGTACGCGACCATTCTTGCGTTCTGAAGGTGTTCAGATAACACAGTCTTGATGGGGATTGCTGGTTTTTCATTCATTGCTAAACACGATGCAATTTTCAAACAATTTAAAAGCCAACTGAAAAACAGTAAGGTTAGTTTCATAAACAAATAAACAAAAATATATAATTTTATGGTGGTTTTCGGTGAAAAACGGTCACAATTACAAAAAACACATTTATTACATATAGATAAGAAAATGATGGTAGAAAAAAGCACACATTGCGTTAATTAAATCGATACATTAACTTATTGTGATTTAAAACCTTTGACATTTGTACTTTGTAATAATTAGGCTTAAACTTATAGTAAATTAAACAAAGTATATTCACAGCATTTTGTAATCAATATGAACTTTATTATCATACATTTAGGTCAATTTGTTTATATCCATATTAAGGTGGATTGTTTTGGTGATTCATGTACTCGAATAAATATGTACAATATATATTGAAATACATAGTATGTTGAAAAAAAGTTTTATAGTTCTCTTATCATCTCCCCACATCTACCGGCAAAACATAAGGAAAACTTTAAATAAATCCAAATACCGCACCAGTGAACATTAAAATAATAGACGGATTCACAAAATAAAACAGACAGAAAGCAACCGTAGACGACAAGTGGACGGATTTTTCTCTCGTCCTACCTAACTAATAACTAAAATAACAAGATTATACAAAGCGGGATAAGCCATACAAGAAAGCTTCAGAGATAGACCACATTGATAGCTTTTACAAGTGTTCATCATCTTAACTAACCCCCCCCCCCCCAAAAAAAAACACCATAAAAACGATAATTTTGGGTGAGGGCTAAAATAAGTTGAACGGCAATACAACACCGCACTCAAAACAAACCATAGAATGACACTCTAACCTGGTAGAAGCGATTGTCAAAGTGAAAAGATATTATTATTACAGGATATACAAAAGGAAATGTAGAAGTTTATACTTTGGTCGAATATACAATGTAGTACATTGAAATTGTTGCAAATTTACGTTGGCTAAACCTTCACAAGACGGGAC
This sequence comes from Lutraria lutraria, assembly GCA_964023205.1. NCBI lineage: Eukaryota > Metazoa > Mollusca > Bivalvia > Venerida > Mactridae > Lutraria > Lutraria lutraria. The sequence goes on from OZ026838.1 coordinate 14,000,855, forward strand.
TCTAAATAGATAACATCAATCATAGTTTCAAACAAATACACTTACACATATTGTTCTTCCAACCAAAGCCACATACAATTTGTAAGATGGTCCTGTATTTTCTTTGTGAAATTAAGGTACTGCGATCGCTGCTCGTGTTTCGCCAGAACCTTAAGTTATATTAGAAGCTTCTTTTTGCATATGTGTAATTAAACGACAACTGTTCAGATTAAAATGTGACTTATGATTATATTGTTCAATGGGTGGATTCTGGTAGTTGACAACATAAGCATACTAGTATGCGATGTACTAGTATTAATTCATATTACATTATCTGTTTTGATGTTTTCAATATCTAAGCCTATGATTTAAAAATGCCATCTTTATAATGGAGTATTTTGAAAATTATTTACAAAACTTAGATGACTTACTATCCTAAAATATATATTTATCAATTAAATTTGTTAGTAAGTTGAATAAAATGAGAGATCTGTGTCTTATGACCTGTGTCTTACTAACCATTTCGTTTAAACAACATACTTCAATGAAACATGTTTCCAAAAACAGTTCATATATACATGAACACTTACCTCTTTTGCCTCTAAAGGTATGACCTGATCTCTTCTTACTAGTCCCCAAGTTTCTTTCACCCTATTCAGAACATCTTCTACAACAGTTGACTCACTCTCCTGATTCTCTTTAGGAACATCTATTTTATTGGCAAAGAAAAGCAACAGGTCTGTACGTAAATCCATGTTTCTTGATTGGAAACTTTCATCTACATCTTCCATAAACTTTTGAATCTGAAAACAAGTAAATAGCTCAAAACAATAATCGCTGTATCACGATCATACTACATGAGTAAATACAATATATAACCGAAACCGTGGCCAATAGAGAAGGGATTCGGGAAGTACTGGGCGCAAAAGAGATATATGTGTCTTATGTCAACATGGCTGGCCCTTTCAATAGTAGTGACATCATAATAAACAAAACATTTACCTTTACTTTCCACTACATGTAGAACTAAAAAAATTTAGAAATGACAGACCTGCTATATATGGTTAAGAGAATAACCTACAGAAACAATTTAGTGACTTAAGCAATGGTGTACAAAATATTGCGGAGATGTATACTGTTTAAAGCTTTAGTTTGATATTAACGTAGTTTATTTACCCCCATTTTATGAACCCCATCATCTCTGCTCTCATCAAAAATAAAGAAAAAAGAACAACAGCGGCCCATTTCTTCTCTTGAAGATTTGAAACTTCTGACATCACTTTCGTGTATTCCTGGACAATCCACAAATGAAAATTTGAACTGGAAAAAGAAGAAATGTGATGCTTCAATTCATTATAAGTGTATAGGGAAAGTATGGAAGAGCTCAAGGTCATACTTGATACATAAGTGATGTGTTGCTTGTAATACTTGTCTAATTTCAATTTGTTCATTAATTGTGATGTATTTCAGCAAAGATTTAGAAAATAAATTTGCACAAATGTTACTTTTTAAATCGCTATAAATTCCAATCAATACGTGTAGCAACGTTTAATAAAGTAGTTTTTGTAAATTGTGTAAATGATCAGCTTAGAATGTCTTACCGGTTTGTCACTTTGTGTTATTAATTCATTATTTGTGATGCTATTAGATTCACCAGCCGCACCACCATCAATTTGCTTAGGTATTGTTTGGTCATTATCATTATTTGTCTGATCCTGGCCAGTTCCTTTTGATTCAGAAATAGCATGTTCATCCGGTGTTATGGAGGCTTCATCACTGGCATTAATATCGACTGATCTGATTGTTGGTACCTTAAGTTGTTGCAATCTTTGCTCAGGAATCAGAATTGGTTGACTTTCTGTTGTAATATACGTTTCTTTCCTGTAAGTTTGGCTCGAATCGAAATTGGTTTGTCCGTTTGTTTTGCGGCAATCAAAGGTTTGCGCATAATGCTGAAAACACCAAGCTGATTTATAAAAATGTTTTGAACTATTGTTATTTGTTTCTTTTACACATTTGCAGTTTTACAGACGACCAAAGAGCATGGTTTAAACGTTTGATTTGTATTTTATGGTAATACATCCCTAATGTCCAAAGTTATTATCTTATAATGGAGCTGTCATGTTTTGGAAATGTTTATACTTCGTATAGGAGTTCATTAGAGAAATTGATTCACCCCAAGATTTTTAAGAAACAATGGCAATCATTTAAGTTATTTCCGGTTAAATATTTAGTATACATAGCAAGCCGAATTAATGAATTATTGAAAAAATGAAACATAACCATTTTTATTATTATAATTAATTTAAAATGCATACTGTTTTGTTAAACGTTTAATGATGTGGTTTAACTATATTGCATGTATGATGAACTTTTATCATTCACAGTTTTATTCTTATTATTTTACTTTACCTCTAATGCTTTCATCGGCCACTCAACAAGTATACGTTTAACATTATGTTCTGCTGTGGTATTGTCGTCAACATCTGTCTTGATCAGACGTTGTATGCGTTCCCAATTACTATTCGTTCCGCTTTCATTTAGATCTATGATTTCTTTCTGATCGCTATTTGAGAACGTTAATGTCGCCTGTTTATTTTTTGAATGCCGAATCTCACAAACGATTTTGCTAGTTTTACTTCTACCCATTGGTAAATATTCTCCGCCCATAAGAGCGTTAACAAACGTCGATTTACCAGCACTATATTCGCCTGAAATATAATAAAGTATTATTTCTTGTAACCAAAGTCGCAGTTTAACATTATTAATTTCTCCTAAAAAAATACCACTTTTATGCATACCACAGTTTGCTGAAACACAATTGACATTATTCATTCAGATTTAGGTTCAGTTGTATCGTCGTTTTGTATGATTTTGAATAATTTTAATGCATTATAAAATGATTGTTTTGATTTTAATTGAGGAAATTGATTTGGTTGTGTTTAACAGATGTTCTCGGGAATTTTATGGAAACTAAGGTTCAAAACGAACTGATATAAGCCTATTATCGTGCAACTGAGCTATGTCTGCAGAAACAGCCTGACAGCGTCATCTCTTAATAACATTTGTATATCAAATCTGGTCCCGGATGGAGCGTTGTTGTATAATTGTTCTAGTCTACATGTATTACAAGTTTGACACCAAGCTCACGGACTCGCCTCGGCTGGACTGAATGGGCTAAAATCGTTTGATGTAACTGATTCAATACATGTTCAATTTGCTTCAATTGTTCAAACCCCGTCGGCCATGCCAGGTACTTCTGGACGACAAGGGCAACATGTGGATTGGCGTAATCGTCCATCAAATTAAATCAATAGTCCACTGCTCTTGTACACAATTCATATGGACGTCTGAAACGCTCTTCTGGTCGTCACCACACCTTGACTCTTCTGACGATATTGTAAAGGCAAAATCTAGACTCTTCGGAGAACAGAGCAGTTGGTGATCCTTCTGGTTCCAGCCAGCCAACTTGATCCATGGGCAGTTCGTTAACGCGGGATGGGAATTCATTTTCTTGATCGACTATCAGTTTCGTGTAGCCTCTTATTGGTGGTATATGCGTAGAAATTGACCTGACGGGCATTTTCTTCGGGCATGGATACATAAAAAGCAATCCTCTCAGCCATGTCATACCGCCTGACCGGTTTACTAAATTGCTTAAACCTTGCCCGGATTAGCTAGAGTGATTACTGCGTAGTCCAAACCAAAGGCTCCCTAAACCTGCTGATGGGTAGCCCCTTGCATATCGACTTCTGACAAATGCCTTCTAACATTTAAATATTCGATGCACTGAACCATGAAACATCGGGTTTGTGTTGAAAACAAAAATGATTGTCCTATATATTTTACATGTAATGGACATGTAGACAATACCCCAAAATCATTAAAACAATGGTGTATATGCTTTACATGGCTATCATACTATGCAAAGTCTACCTGTCAACGCGGTCTGTGTAAACTCTTCATACACTCCAAATAATACCCACAGAAAAAAAACATTACATGTAGCTTACCAACACCTTGCATGATATCGTGTAATTTTTTGTGCTTAGCAAACGTTGTGTGGTATAAACATAAATATTTCAACAGTTAATAAGATTTGCCTCTTGTGAACAAGTCGGCCTAAATATGAATAGCGTTGACCCACTCATTTGGAACTGCTCGGTTGTCAACTAGTTGTTGAGTCTGCGAAACACCCGAGCACTCCCAAATATTGACTTACCTGCGACAAGAACCACGACTTCCCTGTCCTTTAGGACTTTTAATCTCATCTCGACCATTTTTTGAAATGACAGTTTGCCCCCAATTGTCAAGCAATGCTGGAGTTGTATTGCATCATTAAATGATAAGACGTTCCCCTGTAACAAGGCTTGGTTTAGGTTTTC